>JBAMJR010000124.1:3437500-4037500 GCA_038501785.1 Myoxocephalus aenaeus | reverse complement strand
TCACTAAATGTTCAGAAACGTTGTCGATGAACTTTACTTGACATAATAGATAGCGTGTGGTGTAAATCTAGTTCTAAAGTGTTGGAAAATGATATACTATCCTGATTAATTAACCACTATTTTATGGTGCTGTGGTTTGAGCATGCAGATCTGCTTTTTCACAATTTTTATAATTACAAATCAGGTCACCAGAGTTAAAGTGTTTTAAATATCAATACACTTTCTTCAAGCCCACTGTCCAATTTGTTCAAATATGCTTTACCTATTTTTTTCTGTCAGTGTTTATGGTTTATTGTCCTTGCTTTTCTTTTTTTGAACACTTATTTATGGAAGTTTTCAGATTAAATTACATCAAATAAGAGACAAGGAGACAATGAGCCATTTCAAATTATACAGTTAAAACTAATGAAACACTGATTAACTACTGTTACAATAATGTTGTCTGTCTTTCACAGGGCTGAGGAGACTTTATATTTGTTCCAGTGTGTGCTTTGTGAGGGACCTACAGTTGTCTTCCAGTGCCACTGTCCTGATGTACTTTAGCCAGTATCCTCCTTGTAAGAGCAATACACTCTTTTCTTGGCTATCTATTATACATTTATTTTAGTCAACACTTGACAACTTGAATGGATATTAATAACATCTTTTGTTTCTGTCTTTCACAGGGAGTTCTATTTGTATTTGTATGAGTATTTGTATAAATAAACACTCTTGAATCTTAAATCCTTTCTCCAGTATCCTTCTTAAGAGCAAGTGAGCAACATACTGTGTAGTCATCATTTATTTTATTCAATGCTCCAGAATATCAAGGGATATTATTCAGTATAGTAGTGTTATTAAGGGCTTGTGTGATTATATGTACAGTACATCAACGGACCGAGTTGGCACAGTATCTGCGCGCGGATTGTGGTGGGTCAGTCTGGACCAAAAAGTCCAGGGCCGAATTTTTGTCCCAGTCCAGGCCTGTCCGGACCCATTTTGCGGATCCGTTCCGGAGCCTATGATACCTCCTGGGCGGATCCGGAATTACATGTCATGCATCCAGCTGCTTTACTCGTTTTAATAATCTGGGCTAAACGTTCAGTGTGAACTGAATAATGTGGGGATGAAATATATAAAAATTAATTCAATTTTATGTGTAGCTTTTTATTTTATTCGACTTATTTTTAAGGGGGAATTGTTTCCACGAGTATGGTTCAGGTCAGGCCTTTTTTAAATGTAATTTCCCCTTATTGCGTAGCGACAAACAGACGACATCACCCTTACTTATTAAAGCCGACACTATATGTTATCTACAGTATGGGCAAAGATACCGTGTGCAGTGGATCATGTTGTATCAGCCTCGTTATTTGTTGTATTCCTTGCCTTCCACTACGGGGTTTTGCTCATACGGGAAGCATTTTTTACATTACCTTAATAGCTTATTAGACTAACGTAAATCATAAATACATTGAAACATGAGACAGACAATCTCACTCATAAGATATTTTCATACGCCGACCATTAGTCATATTTCATCAGAGTAAGTTGTTGCTGCTCTCGATTGCTGAAAAAATGCAAAAGTCTTCCAACAGGTTTTCTTTTGCGTGGGGGTGGAAAGTACCTGAATGTCATAACTGTGTAGTCCTACATTGCTGAAGTGGCAGTTGTAATGAAATATGTATTTTTCGTGCTACTTTATAATTGTCCTCCATTACATTTCAGAGGAAATATTTTGCAGTACAATTACATTTACAGTACAGAGATATTTTATGCTTTAATAACGTGAACAGTTCTTAAACACGTGATTTTGATATGATGCATGGTCAATTTCAAAAGCAGTTAACAGAGTGTGTACATGGTGGTTGCTCTTCATAGCAGGTTACATGCAAATGAGTTATTGTCTGACCGACAGCTGATCATGACTCATGAGTCAGCGGGAAGAGTCCGATCTCCAAATGATTTCCTGGTGAAGGCGTCATGCACGTGGAGTATTGGGAGACTTGGCCGTCCGTTAAAATTGGAAATGTGTCATTTACTGAGACAGAAAAGAGAAGCGACGGTGTCATTTTCTTTTTTCATCAGACCTTCCTGTTTCATTCCACCACCACAAGGTGAAGATGCACTTAGTTCCATCTGAATGCAGACAAACTATTCAAGGCAACACCTCGGTGCTTTTGGTTAATGTTTATAGCGGTTTACAGCCTGGTAACAAAAATAAAGCCTTTTATAGCCTTCACGCCTCAATCCGTTTATTAACTCTACAATTCACATTAGCCTGCAAATCGATTTCTCTATCAACATATTACATTTCTATAAAGTCGGGTTATAGAAACACATTCTGTGATGTTTACATGTAAGCACGTGCTCGTCTAGTGTTTCATGCGTCAAGTGACATAGCCCATTTTCGGTGGGAGGAGCAGCTCATTGGTATATTTAGGCACCGGCTCATTTATTTGCATCTCCCAATATCACTCTCTCAGCAGCAGTCAGATGATCCAAACAGGCTCCCAGATGCTCCCACTGTTGGCCCTCGCCTTGGGTAGGCTAGGGGCGCATCTTTGCACACATTCATTTGGATTAATGGCAATGACAACTTGTTACCAATATAATCATGCCTCTGGTTACATTCTTTCAGTGTCTCTGATTTGCAGCTTCACCGCTCTCTGTGCTGGTAAGTAATGCTGTTGATTGGTTTTGCTTAATTGACGGAGCTCGTTCGTTGCTCTTGTTCATTGAGTCATCCCAGAACATTGTGTTGTCTGAGATATGTTGGTTTAGGTTGTCCTCGTCTTAGCATGCTAATACACGTGTGTGTTTGTGGGTGTGTGTGTGAGTGAGAGAGGAATCAAGAGGGAAATGTATGTTTCACTGATGGTCTTGTGGTTTGAGAGAGCAGATGATCAGTGAAGTTTTGTTTTTATATGCGCAATGATGCACGTTTAAAAATCGACATGGATTTTAAATTGTATAGCCTTTACTGTGGAACTGTGACCTGAGTCCAGGATAAAGCCTTGAAGTCTCTGCAGGGGGACATTTCGGCATTTTACACATCGCATCTCAAGTTCCTGAAATACTTCGGAGATGCTTTTCTTCCTTTAATGCCCTTAGATGTGTCGTTCTTTCTTGTGTTCCCCGTGTGTGACGAAATTGGAAGGAGGTGCAGTAAAGTTAGGGGTGGATGTGGAGGCGGTGACGTGTGCCTCTGGGTAGAACCGGGCAAACCAGGTTTTGAGATAGAAACTGCCTATAGGGTGAGAGAAAGAGACTGCTAGACCATTAAAGGCTAAGTAAACATACTGTAGAGTCAGAATATACTCGGAGTGAACCTGCTTCCTTTCACATTGAACAGAAAGGGTCTGTAAACATGATAAAGGGTTGCAGCTCTGGGGCAACTTCTTCTCTGCTGCAGTTTCATCCCTTCTCTTTTGTTAATTTCTGACGCAATTTAACTTTGTCACGGGACGTTTGTTTTTACTCTGTAAGGGATGCGAATTAAAGTACAAAAACGTCATAAAAAGTAAAATGAACATTCAAAATAAAACACAAAGCCTACACACAAACACTTGCTGGTAATCTAAAATGTAATGTAATGTAATACACTTATGGTGATTAGAAAGGTAATCTGGGTGTCATTGCATTGGCTACTGCAGCAGTACTTACTCTCTTAATGTTCATAATGTAAAAAAATGTCACCAGTTTACAAATCTTATAATTATATTGCCAATGACTCATAACTTGGGACTTGTGTTTATGCACAGGAGCTGCCATGGGAGCGACAGCCTCTAAAAGTGACAGCCACCGGTGAGTTCCCAATGAGAGAGAGAGTGTGTGTGTGTGTGTGTGTGTGTGTGTGTGTGTGTGTGTGTGTGTGTGTGTGTGTGTGTGTGTGTGTGAGGACTGGTATGCTTTCAATGCTTTGGGAGTGAGGCATTTTAGCAAAGTAAAAACATGTTGGCTAGTCCTTCGAGGGTTGAGGCCATTGTTTGCGGCTAGAGAATGAATTATGTTGGTGAAGTTGCTCACAAGTGCAGAACATGTGGCGGCAGCCAGGGGCGTAGCACTGCATTCTGCTGTGTAGGCGCTGTCTGAGAACCCCCCTCTCCCTATCTGACCTTTGAGTGCCGTTTTTGTTAGAACATTTCCATCCTCATTTTGCCTCTGACCACATCCAAACATCTTAACTGTACTGGTCATACAGAAATGTTGTAATATGTCAAACGCAAACGTACTGGTACAGTTAAGATGTTTGACTGTGGTCAGAAATGTTCTGAACACATCCATATTTTGAAAAGCAGATGTTGTGTCCCGTGGCTCTTCTGCTTTCGTTTGAATATTTTTTACGTCAGATTCTGCTGCAGCTGATTTGACCACAGAGATCCGAGTGTCTGCTGAGTTAATTGCTCACACACTTTGGGCTGCAGTCCCAAACAACCCGACTCAGAGAAGACCGGAAGCCGGTGCGACCGGGGGCCGTTACCGGGGGCCGTTACCGGCCTCACAACGTGCGACCGGCTCCGGCTCCTGGTGCGACCGGCGGCCATTACCAGCCTCACCCCGCCCCTCTTCGCTTGCCGCTACTGAGGGAATCCTTTTTCTTTTCCATTAAAATGTGCTTAAATTCAGCGGGAAAACAAGAAAACGGTTAACTGGTTAACGTATCGATGCATCAGTAAAGAATTGAGTCAGTTAAAAGTTCCTCAAAGTAACTTTCATTCATTTTAGGCTGAAGTGTTCTACAGTTTCAAACAGCAGATTGTAGGACCAGCAACATACCTCTGCTAGGCTATTGGTTATTGCCAGGCTGCTCACATTTCTCCTGCCCTCTCATGCTGCAGACTGCAACGCAAAATTTGAATTCTACAAAATCTTACCTCCATCTGCCCAGACTAGCCTATAAAAATAGCAGTGCTTAACTGCATATTCCGGTTTGACTTGTTGATACCTTCATCCTTTCCTGACAGCTTGAGAGTATTGGTAACTGCGCTTACCGTGTTGACCACATGAGGTCTGTCAGAGATATACTGCTCTGCGGCCTGTGTCTGTTTCTGAAATTGAGGTTCACATTGTTCTACCTAGCCATTTTAAGACTATATGCTGGCCATACATCTATCAAGCACATTTCAAATATGTACCTTTGCTTCTGCATGTATTTAGTTGTTTAGATATATTTTCCCTAACATGGATAACTTTCAAGTACAATGTAAACCCTGTCATTCCTAGACGATCAGAGATCAATGAACACGTGTTTATTGTGACCGCTGGTCTACGCAGAGAATTTCAAAGTCATGCGGTCTGACAATGAGTCAGTTTGGACCTTTGAACCCTATAAATTATACTCTTTGTCCCTTCTATCTCAAAATGTATTGCCATAAATTGTTATATATTAATGGTTTCCATCCTAGTGACGTAGTGACGCTATGAGCTTTTCTAAAGTTTATCATCAGGTTAAAATATCCACGTGGACAAATCAAATACTACCTTGAGTGGCGATATTATCATTTTATTTACAGAGCACATTCATGGTCCCAAGATGAATACGTTATGTATGTGTACTATTAAATCTGGTCAAGCGCACAGCAAGGATGGAAATGTGTATTTACCTCCTTGTTACCTGTCTAAATGTTCTAGTTAAGACTGTTTTCACAACAGTCCATCAGAGGGCAGTATTACAAAGGATAAGGGTGAAATGTGCAAAGACATGAAATAAGGCTACATTTAAATGTAAAAATAACTTTATTTTTTACATATTTATTTTGATGTCTATATGCAATACTAATACTTGCAGAGAAACCTGTGTGGAAATAAAGTCTGACATCCGCGAGGCCGTGTGCAGTGAGAATCAACTTCATCCAGGGGCAGGGCTGTCGTGCTGTGGAGGGCAGGCGTTCAACCCCGAAGAAGCCACTTGTTGTAAAGTAGAAGATGGAAAGACCATAACAGGTAATAATCAAACAGCAAGAAAAACATTTAATTTTGATTTGTGATTTTAATTTTAATCGGTATCATATTTACCTCAATATATATTCTATAATTGCCAGTTTCTTAGGTTAACTCATGCAGGTAAAGCTAGTGCAGTCTATTACAACAGTCCTGCAATATGTTCTATCTTCATGAGGGGTATAATGTTCAGTTTTTGTTGGAACTTTTTAACTTAAGAGAGGTCTTGATCCAACTGTTTGTCTATTTTGGAGTGCTGTTACATTTGATTGAGTTAGAGGGTAAACATTTTGAATACTCTATTAGTTTGAACCAATAAACTGGCAGCTGAATATATAAACCAACTTTGCTTTACTTCTGTAAACAGAAGTAACTACTCATTACAATATCACTACAAATTCTGCTAATCTAAAGGGCCTCCAATAAATAGCCATTTTTCATAGGGTCATCCATGTGTTAGCACTCAAATAGGATTAAAAATAACTACTACTATTGTGCTATTTAATTTGAGGTGGTTCCACATCATCAAAGTTGTTATTTTTGACAGTTCAGATGCTCTGTATAACCAACTCCCATTGCCTCCCCTCTGGCAGACCTCTGTGAAGAACAAATAGAAGAAAAGAGACCATGTGTTTTGTGTTGCACGTTTGGCCTCTCTGTGAACCGGCCTGTCTTTAAATGTGGGAACTTTCCAGCACTACCTTATGGACCTACTGTATCACATGGCACTTCAGGTTTTACTGTTACATTATCTCTCTTTGTATGTTCAATGATTCTCGTTTTTTCCAGCTGTCACAAAGGGTCTTAGTGAAAAGGTGTCAAATTGCTGTGGACTGACGGCCTACAACCAACTCAATGAAATATGCTGTCAGTCAGCCGTCAGAGTCAAACCTGCGCCAGTGGCCGAATGTTGTGGTAAAGGTGAGTTGAACTGGACACAATGGATGTAAAGAATCATATAAACAGTACACATTTACTACGAATTCATTAGGTTTCCTTATTGTAATATATCATTCCCACAACAAATACATGATTCTTCTGAGTGTCTGACAGGTGTTTATTTGTTTTTTAGTAACCAGACACATATGGTGCAGATGTTTGTTTCCAGAGAGATTCTAAGCTAAAGACCTTAGAATCTCAGCACATTGGTTGGGTATTCCTCACATAAATACAATGTTTTCCTAGGTCAAAATGACAGACAAAGACTATAGAAATGCATTATTAGTTAGTAATCTTAGTTGTGGCTGAGCTAAAAGTGACACTGTTCAAAGAATCACCCAGCTCTTTTTTCTACAGAGGCTTTTGATGTGGACAAGCAGATGTGTTGTGGTCCGAATAAGACAATCCTGACGAGAAGTTCCAGTGACCACC
Organism: Myoxocephalus aenaeus; assembly: GCA_038501785.1. NCBI lineage: Eukaryota > Metazoa > Chordata > Actinopteri > Perciformes > Cottidae > Myoxocephalus > Myoxocephalus aenaeus. Next base: position 4,030,210 of record JBAMJR010000124.1, on the reverse strand, counting down.
AGTGCTGTGGACATAACCAGTTTGACGCTAAGACTGATTGCTGCTGTTTGATGAAAGGAGGTCTAAAGATACAACCCATCAGTTCCAGCTGCTGTGTGGAGGAGTCGGGTGTGTCCAAACCTTGTTGTCATCTGCCTGAACGTCGCCCATTTATCTGCCTAATGAAGTTGCATGCACATTTTTGAAATCTGTTTAGTGTTGTTCTCTCAGGTTCATGTTTATTATTCAAAAAATGATGTAACTATAAAAAAAAAAAAATGCATTGCAAGTAGAGAGACGTTGATAAACTTGCACACCTGTTAGGTTCAGAAAATGCTGAAGGAAACAAGCTCTGGTGTTATCCCATCGCAAGATGGTCTTTTGTTTCTAATTTAATTTAAAAAATGGTGCTTAGATACGATATCGCATGATTGCCAATATGGTATTATACAATTGGCAATCAAAGATTTGACCACATTTCTCTCATGATTATCAATCTCCATCTGAGATATGAAAATATCACTGTGTAATGTGTATAGGTGCCTTCACACATCTCCCATTTTCATGGAAATCCTAAGCTGATAGCTATCAATGCACAAGGAACTCTACTGTTAATTAATGTGTGCAGTGCCTGTATGTTGATGTGATCGTTGTCTTTACAGCTCTCTGTGGAAAGAAGACCTACAGCATATTCACAGAACTATGCTGTCAATCAACTGTTGTAGCCAAACCTGCATCAAATGCCCAATGCTGTGGTAAACGTGAGTAGAGCTAAATCCAAGCACAGTATCGTTGTAAAAAAATCAGACTCATGTCAGCTATTTTGGCGCCGATCTTTTCCACAGAGGCGTTTAATAAAGACACACAGCTGTGTTGTGGTCCAACCGATAACAAGATGATCCTGTGCAGAGAATGACAGACAAAGACTATAGAAATGCATTATTAGTTAGTAATCTTAGTTGTGGCTGAGCTAAAAGTGACACTGTTCAAAGAATCACCCAGCTCTTTTTTCTACAGAGGCTTTTGATGTGGACAAGCAGATGTGTTGTGGTCCGAATAAGACAATCCTGACGAGAAGTTCCAGTGACCACCAGTGCTGTGGACATAACCAGTTTGACGCTAAGACTGATTGCTGCTGTTTGATTAAAAGAGATCTGAAGATACAACCCATCAGTTCCACCTGCTGCGTGGAGGAGTCGGGTGCGTCTAAACCTCGTCCGTCATCTGCCTAACGTAGTTTCATGTCAATCTTTGAAATCTGTTTTGTTTTCACAGGTTCATGTTTACATTTTGACTTTTTCAAGCTCATCTTCCCAATGCAATCTCCCCTCATGAAATAAGAAAAAAGTAACTTTGAATTATTTCAAGAGTTTATTCTCATGACATGGCTCTCTATCTTGGTTAGGCACAGAGACAAAGGAGAGGAAATACGGCCAATGTCTGAACATGCAGGGTGAGTCAGTAAACGCTCATTATTGTTTTATAGATGGGAGGATAAGCTGCCCACACACCATCTTCACTGTCACTTGTTGACACTTCTGCTTTAATCAATCATGCCACGCTCAAGACCCCTTATGTGCTTTATCTCCACAGGTGTGGAACAACAGGTAAGAAACAAATGGCAATGTCAAGTTGACAGAGCAGCGAATGAGTGGGTTGCCCTTTGAGAAATTTACAATTTTGTGATTTATTCATTTTTTTTCAGAAACTCGCACCTCAACCCAACTGGTAAGTCAACCAAAGGTGCAAACTATCTTACTGGGACCACACTTCAAATCATCCTGAACAGTATAAATTGCTTGGTTAAATACTGACCCAGTTTGGGTCGCTACACTCAGTTACAGAGTACCAATGAGTTGTTTTTGACCCAGCAAATGTATTGTTCATTTTGCAAAGTGATGGGCATAAGACATTCAGCACTGCACTAACTGCACTGGGTCAAAACAACAGTCTTTGTTGGTTGTCTACCCCTGGCTATTGGGTTCCGTGTGGAGTTTTCTTGTAATGTTAACACATGGACAGTTGCTGACCAATATTAATTGTGGTCTAACAAGCCTAATGCAATGCCTTCCTAATCATTTATACACTTTCTTTCTTAGCTATTTATAAAAGGGACAGATGGATGGCGGGACTATACATGCACACACACTAGACAAAGAGGCTATTGTTTTGCAAGAGTAATTCTGCAATGTTAAAATAGCTGCCTCTCTGACATCCTGCTATGTTTGATTTAAATGAAAATGTCAGTTATACTCTTCTATTTGTATGTGTGAAACCATCAACATTCACCATGTCACCAGTGTGCGTCCAGCACTAGAGGTCAAAAACTCCCCAGGGAACCTTTAACCCAGTAATTGCATCGTTGCTAATGACACTTTTAATGGGTCAAACTGAAGCCAAGCACACTTTTATATATTTTGCTGTCCAAAGAATTGTGTGTCCATGCTTTTTACATTATTTATTTTTATTTTTGTCTGTCTTTGCATATCACAGTACTGAGCCAGAGACAAGTCCCTGTGGATCATCGTGTTATAATCCGAGTTACTTTCGCTGCTGTGCCCCAGGTATGAAAAGTGGTTGAGTTGGTTTTGGTTGTGTGGGTGTGTTGAATCTGTCAATTGTTACATGATGGGATGTTATGTCAACATGATGTTGTGTGTGTGTGTGGGTACGTGAAAGCAAAAACTACTTGCACCACAAATTTCCCCTGAAGGGCACGAATCAATACAATTCTTTGTTACAGATATTAGGTTATTTCAATAGCACACAGAAACACCCTCAGGGGCAAGTGTGAAGGGAAAAGACTAACATGCTACTGTATCAGGAAACGTGCTAAGCTAAGCTTGTGAGAGGTTAGGTTGAAAATCTGTTTACTATAAAATAATATATTAATAATAAACCCCTGCATATGATTTGAGTCAGGATTGATTCAAAACAACCCATGTTTTTAGATTTTCAGGCAGAAAAACGACTTGATTAAAGCTGGTAAAAGATCGTGATCATGGGTTGACACAAGTCCAGCCAGTCCAACAGTCTATCAGAGAGGACAGTTTCAGGTCTGAAGCTAAATGACTAACTGCACACTGAAGGAAGAATAGTCGGAACATTTGAAAAATCTTAAAAGAACAGCATTGTGATCTCGGGTGTGTGCATTCTTTCCTACTCTTTTCTTTTGGAAGAATGCAGGATATTTTTTTTTCCATTCTAAACTGTCTGACGCCCTTTTTCCTCTGACTTTTAGATACGTTTCCAGACCTTAAAGTATGTCCAGTTGAAAATTTTTCTGGTAGCACTTTATAATAACTACACGCTATTTAGCATTAGTTAAGCATGAGTAAACACTTAATTCATGATTTATAAAGCATTGTTCCAACATGAACACTGATTAGTAAGTCATTAGTATGTCATTCATAAACACAGTTAAATATGTTTTATTCTTGATTAATAAGCTTGACTATTATGCTTTTCATGATTGGATTTTTATACTTTATAAATGATGAATTCCCCAATCATTACATGTATGAATAAACGCATGAATAAATGACATTTTAATCTTTATTTTGTAAATTATCTTATTAATCATCTATAAATCCTTAATACTTAATTTACAAATGGGGAATCCATCATTTATAAAGTATAAAAACCCAATCATGAAATGCATAATAGTCAAGCTTATTAATCAAGAATAACACATTTATAACTGTGTTTATGAATTGCATACTAATGAGTTACTAATGAGTGTTCATGTTGGAACAATGCTTTGTAAATTATGAATTAAGTGTTTACTCATGCTTAACTAATGCTAAATAACGTATAGTTATTATACAGGGCTACCAGTTTTCTTTTCGCTAGATCAAGATCGCAATTGGTGTCATGTGGAGAGAGAGGGCAGGATGAAAAAAAAAAAAAAACAGAAACATGCACTTTTATTAATCCCCTTGGGGAAATTCTTCTCTGCATTTGACCCATCCCTGGATAGGGAGCAGTGGGCAGCCCTGTGAGGCGCCCGGGGAGCAGTTGAGGGTTAGGTGTCTTGCTCAGGGACACTTTGACATGTGAGCTATGGGGGGACTGGGGATCGAACCGGCTACCTTGTGGTTGCGGGACGACCACTCATCCATTAGAATGTGAAACATAATCTTCAGGGTGCTCTTCACCCTCCCCTGAGGTTACTAATATCTGACTGATTAGTCCTGGTGCATAAAAGTGCTTTTCTCAAGGCTGTAGCTCAGCTCCTGTCTCCTTGTTATTCAGATCTGGAACCATTCCCTATCTGCGAGCTCTCTGCTACTTCAGTTGTTTTTTCCTTCTTAATGTTTTGCTCGATCCAAAAAATCAGATGACCCACCGGTGGCAAACGGGAGGTTAAAAGACAGGCTCTCATGTGTGTGTGTATGAATGAGGGTTGAAAAAACAAGATGTTAAACTGCAGCTGGTGGTAAACTCCCGAACAGACATGTCTGCGAATTTGTTCAGACGTCTCAATTTTCCCTTCCACAAATTCCATTCTCTTCTCTCTCAAATCTCCTGAGTCAACTTTTCCAGACATTCCCCACTCCCTCTGTCTGATAAACAAACAGTATTTTCTCCGCCCCACCCCGACAACTGTCTGTTTAGGTCGACCTGCTGATGCCCCCGTTGTGTATAACCCACATACACATGTCTGCTGTGATGGCTGTGTGTCTGAGTGGAAGCCTCGGATAGATCAAGTAATGTACTAATGACACTCACTGTTTCCGATTTGCTCGAGTATTTTTTTAAACATAAACCACAGTTTTAATGAGATTTGTGGGCTTTTTGTTCACGTCGCATCCTTCTCAAAAACTGGATTAAAGTCAAAATTCCTTTTTTTAAGTGGCTGCCTAATGTGTATTCTGACAACATGTTTAATCAATACAAATGCTGGTTTAAGAAAATGTAGCATATTTTTCTTTCATCAAATCTATGCAAAGAATATTCTAGTCTTAAAACTAACAGCAGTGCATCTCAGATAATACTGTAAAAAACCTGAACAAAAAAACTCTGCTATATTGGGTCAGCTTTGTTGAGAGGACTCAGAGCTCCTCCCAGCTCCTTTTATACAGCAAGTGAGTGTGCTTTTTGTCGAATGGATAAACACACTGCTAACGTTAGCGACGCGTCATTTACATTAACTGCCTGCAAAATGATATTTGTTTGTTTTGAGCCTGTATTTTTGTCAACATTCATGCATACATGTTTCCATGTGTGCATTGCATGTTTGCATGACTGCCTGTTGGAGTCTGTATTGCTGCAGACCTTTTTTCTCTGATTCATCAAATGCTGCGGAGAGACGCTATATGGCTTGGCACAACGTGGATATAGAGAGAAATGTTCAGAGATCAGCATTCTTTGTAACCAAGCTGAAGGAACTATTTGTTGTTCTCAGTTTCATGGCTTACCTGGACAACGCTGCTGCAGGGCGAAAGTCCATCTCCCTCACACTGAGATTTGCTGCGATGGACAAAGGTGATTATGTGTGCATGTGTGTTCAGGCCTATCCGAGAAAAAACTGATGACATTCAGTGAGAGGGTGTAACATTTTCTGTAACCTTTAATCAGCTTGGTGTATTGCAGTATCTGTGTTTTGTATGCTGTTTGTTCACATTGTGTTTTCAAAAGTGAAATAATGAGTCTTTGAGGGAAACGGTGAGTGAGAATACAGACAAACTCAGACAGGAGTGGCATGGAAAAATGCAGGCTCGTTCCATAGTGTCTCTGAGAAAAACAGGCATTCCAGCAGATACACTGAGCCCTTGCCTTTTTAGGGTCCGAGCGACTGACGTAGTCAGTCCGAGAGGACCCTATTATTTTGAATTGCATCTGGCAACCTTTAAAATGACTGAGAAAAGGAATGTCTGTGTTTGGCTTCACAGCTGCTCTGATGCTAGTCTATGCATGTTTGTCACATGCTTTTGCTTTTTTATGTTTTTTTTACAGTTATGCCTTTTCATCTTCCAGCGTTTCACAACATTTGTAACAGGGCTCTGATATTTAAGAGTTACAGAATGTTTTAGTTTGGCATTTTGGTTAAAGTCGCATCCACCAATATATGTTTTTAGATGACTGAGCAGTCATTGGGGGTATTAATCCAGAGCGAAGTATCAGTCAACACAGCTTTTTACATTTAAGTCAAAGTTTTGGATTACGTGTCTATATCCATTGCACCTCAATTACTTTCATCAAGCCCGTTTCCATTTTCAGCCTACAGACAAAGTTAACAATTTGCTGGCCAGCTAAAGACCTAGATATTTTTCTAAAGATTTGGTGGAGACCACACCAGGGCCCTGTTTCTCGTACCTGGCTTACTGAGTTAGCGGGCTAATTGTCAGGATAAGATGACGCAGGTCAGGCTTTTCGGTTTCTCGAAGCAAGCTTAGATAAATCACCATAGCAACACAGCCAAAAATGTAAACCTGCTCCCGGGCAGGCTTACTGAAATTCACTGGATAAGCTGACCACTCCCACCGGACAAAAAAGGCAGCTCTCTTCCTCATTGATGAAGGAGCGATATTAGTTATATTAGTTTTATTGGGAGAGAGTTCTTCCAGATCGCCAAGATCCGTCCTCACATCAGGATGACTTCCTGTACGCGGCGCTATAGATTCTGCCGTCAAGGAATCATTTATTTACGAGAGCTTCTGGAGCCGCGGACACTGATCACCACAGACGCAGCCGATCGCCCGTCAGACTGTATAGACTCTCACCCGCTGCATGCCGCGCTGTTCTTAAGTTTATTTAGCGTTTATGAAACTTATGGATGTGTTGAAAGCATTCATAATTATATGACAGTGTTATTAGTACACCATACATATCATTATTGTAGAACATGATTAAGGTGGACTCATGATAAGAATACAGAGAATCACACACAATTTCTTTTCACTGCTTCAATTGATTGAATTTCTGATTATGAATAATACATATAGACTGATCCGATCTGATCAGTAATATAATCTGATTGATTTGGGTGATGAAGGACTTTAGCCGATACATTTTCCCAACACTGACACATTTAACTTGTCTGATATATTTGCGACTCTTGTGTCTCACAGCGGGGCGCTGTTAAGCTGCATTCACACCGAAAACGTTGCAAACGCGTTGCGAATATTCGCAACGTGTTTGCTGTGAATGATTAAGGTAATAAATTCCTCATATGCCTTCATGATCATCTCCTGCTTCTCAGTGGAGAAATAAAAAGAGGTTCCTCTGAGTTTATTTGCCATTGTACTGTTAGAACATCGTGGTGTCAGTGCTCGATTATCCCTTCTGAAGAGGAACGGACACGCGCATTTATCCAGAGGACTGACGTCTGGCTAGAATTAACGAGACCGTTTCAGCGCGGATCAGCCGTGAAGAAACCCAGATAGCCTGATGTCAATCATCTCGCTAATTTAAGATGGAGATTAGGACATTTGCTTGACTTTGTTTAGCCAGGTACGAGAAACAGGGCCCAGAGCTCAAATGAGAGTGATTATTGGATTTACTTTTGTCAGGTGGCAAGAGACACATGCAGAGGCCTGCACTGTGTCTGCTAAATGTTTCTGACAATTGTTTGCTAATATGTTATCCAGATCAACCTGATAACAGTTAACAGCTTTTTCAGTCATGTGTCTCATGCTTGTCTGACAGACCAGACTACAGCTTTCTACACTGGCCATGCAACGGCTTGAGTTTTACTCTGGTTGTGTAGTCCTGCCGCTGTGCTGCTGACGTGCTGCTTTCACCTCACAGCCTGTGTAGACATTGTGTTGACGAAGTCTATTCTGACATCCAGCGTACAAGCATCTTCTAGCTCAGCCTCTTTTAAAAGTAAAATGATCATGATAATAATAACAACATCTTTATCCCACTCACCTGATTTGATATTAACAACAAGCTCTGTTTGTCCACCCAGACATCTGAGAAAAGAAAAGACTCACTGCTGTGGGGTAAAAGCCTACAACATTAAAGACCCACAGATGAAGTGCTGTGCAGGGACGCTGCACACCATGACTATTGGACATGAAGCGCAGTGCTGTGGATCCATTCTGCAAACCGCACCGGTAGGTTTTATTGGTAATAATAACAATAATAATAATGAAACATACTGTACGCTCTAAACAGCCAGACAAGCTCTGACAGAAAAATGTATGCCTTCAATGACTCCAAAGTTGTTTTAAATCATTATTGCATCCAACCTTTTGTTTAGAGTTTTGAAAGGCGTGCAAGGCCAACAACATCACCACGAGGGCATTACATGTGAAACTGCGTTCGCTTAGTTAAATAACGTAAAGCTTATGCCTAAAATGAATAATTTGCAATACTATATACTAGACCTAAATCATCTGGTTTTGGTGAACTAGTCACACCACTTCTGCTCATAAGCCTGAGTAGATCCATATCAGTGTGTTCTGGATTGTTTTTATTATTTTTATTTATTTTGTACAATTCAAACAATAAAATAAAAATCATAACAGAGATAATGAATAGCACAGTGCAGGAAGAGAAAAAAAGCCAACTGGGCTTATTTGAAGCCTCTACCTATATAATATTAAAAAAAAATACTAAATTACAAACATAAAATGCAATATGCATCAGATAGACAACAAAAGAAAAAAGAAGAAAAAAAAAGAATGTAATTATGTCGAGTCTGTGTGTGCATGTGTGTGCATGTGTGAGCGTGAAAGTAAGCATGGCTTGCGTTTGTTCAGGGATGTTGGATTATACCCCTGTGGCATTTCCTAAGCAATGGTAATGCTACAAGTCCCCATGAGTGAAACAACTATACATATAGATATAACAGCTAAAACAAGAAAAACATGAACACTAATAGATTAAAAAAAAACTCTTACAAAACAGCAATTAGACTTTCTTTTAGGCAAGTTTTGAAACATTTTATAGAGGGACATTTCTTTGTTAGATGGGAAAAGTCATTCCATAATTTGGTTCCCCTAAATATAATATAAAATTGACATCTGCTAGTCAGTAATTTAGGAGGATGAAGATGTGAAGATTGATGAGTTGAGTAAGAATCAATCTGTGAATTGACTTTGAAGGTCTTGAAATGATCAGGAATATTTCTTTCTCCTAAAAGTATCTTATACATGAAAATGCAAGTTAAAGAAATATAAATGATAATGTTTAAGTGTAGATATAGTGGACATCAAGGACTCCTCATATCAGTAATATGGCAAACAAGCATATTTGGACTGACACTGTTTATTATAACTAATTTATAAGCAGAATGTTTGCTGTTCGAGTGAGGACATGGAGGTGCTCTACTCTGCCAAAATGGGATTTGGATGCTGTGGTCACCTCTACTACAACAGCTCCCTGTGGTCATGCTGTGCAGGGAAACTGAGTCCTGCACCTCAACCAGGACAGCATCGGAGGCAGAAGATTAAAGGTCATTTGTGCGGTGCTTGGACATCTGTGTCATTTTGTCACCTCTATATTCCAGTTTCCAGTTTAGCAATAATATATATGTTTAATGTTCTTTTACAGAATCTATACTTCTGTCGCTGAACAATCTGAATGAAGAAGATCTTTGTGACGAAAGTAAGATATCTGTTTATATATTTTTTTATTTTGGAGCAGATTCTATTTATGAATATATGTGAATTTGTACATTTCGTGTTTGTGTATGTCCTTGTTTAGTGCACATCGGGACTGTGGAAAGTGTTTCCCCGCACGGTATCGTGTTCAACAGTGTGCTGGAAATCCATGGAAGAAGCGCCATCGTGATACCGCTGGCCTCACCACACATCCTTCAAAGATCTGATCACTGCAGCATCCCGAAACTAGTCCCTGGGAAGAGCTACTTCTTTGATAAAGTTAATGTCTTCACTGATTTCAACCATGACTCTATTCTCCAGTCCTTCCATTTCATTATTTCCAAGTGTTATCGCCCTGTTACCACCACGATTTAATCTGTTCCTGTATGCGTGGACAGTGTTGGACAATTTACTTGAATCATTTTATCAGTCGTTCATAATTTATAGCCAAAAAATATAATTTACAGCCAACCTACGATTGTTTACGGGCAGGATTAATTTACCTAACACTTAAAAAAAAACATTTCTGATGTTAAAACACTATTTGTTCAGCTACATTTATTTTCAGCTAATTAACCTGGAACCTTTGGACCCGACTCCATAAGACTCGTCCTCATCGGGAATCTGCAGGGTTCATACTTCTTCTAACTCAGAAAAAGCCTGCTGACTCCTGAATAATCTTCCGCTTGCCAGCTAGCTCAAGAACCAATGTGTAAACAGTGGATTTAACAGATGGCATAATCCTTGTCTTTTATCAAAGGCTAGCCATCATCTCCCACTTCCAGCCTCTTCACTCAGTCCATACCTACCAAACAGTCTGTTCACTGACAGACATCAAATAAAGCAACTCTCTAAAATGTTGAAGTAGCAGAGCTTCATCACTCGGATTATTAACTACAATATTCTGCTCAAGACAGTCCTTTTTTTAAATGCAATTTGTAGTTTTGAGTTCTAGGAATGACAGACCTATTTTTTGGCATGAAAGGTGGTTCCAGCTACCGTTGTTCAGTAATTACTGTAACACTGCCCAAGATGGGGACACATTCATGTTTACGCTGTGAAGTATTCTTTTCAAGATTCAGGTTTTGAGTAAAAGCTGTGATCTCTGCAGAAAAAAAAATGTCTGACTATCTGGTAGCTCGCAGCATGCAAGAGTATTAATATGTAGTTTGATTTTGATGTAAGCTAAACAGTTAATAGCTAATGTGTTTTGGTTTTTGGAATATTATGCTGTCTTTGTTATTTTTATACTTTAATCTTTTTTAATTAAAGAAAAACGACATAGTTAGTGGCAACCGTTTGCACACATGTCACTCTTACAGATATATGTTTACATGTAAATGACAGGATTTTTCATGTCATTATTTATAAAGCTAGTAATTGATAAGCACTTCTTCAAAAGTATCAGGGAGTCAAATATGCTAAAAGGAACTACAACCCCAATCACTTAAATATTGAGCTGTGGTGCATTGCATTTATGTTTCTTTATCCTTATTCACATTTACGCTATAGCTTTGTTGTACTGTTCATTTCTGCACTGTTTTTTTTACTTTACCAAACATATTTTCTATATCTTCATACATTCAGTTTCTTTACTTATTTTAAGCAGAGTTTACTCGTAGTATTGCATGTTTAAGTATGTTTTGTTATATATCTGACAGGGCATCATGGACTGCTTTATGTTTTATCTAAATAAAGACAATTATAAGCAAACCTGTTGTGTCGTATCTTACCTAATTGGGGCTTGAGTTTGGGTGCTGGAGGCTTATAGTGAATACTTTGACATTCTAAAGATGTTTTTTTTTAACTAGTGTTTTTCAGAATATCAGTTATTTGAGTTTCGCCCTTTACTTGTAAACATAAATAAATAATTCAAAGACATGTCAACAGAGATGTCATTGAATCTACAAAGATAAAAACAATCTCCCCACTCTTGCCTCTATGCCATCTCACCCACAATTGAAAGAAGAAGATACTGTGTGTGTGTGTGTGTGTGTGTGTGTGTGTGTGTGTGTGTGTGTGTGTGTGTGTGTGTGTGTGTGTGTGTGTGTGTGTGTGTGTGTGCTTTATAACTTCTAACCATTGTGCACTAGGGCCCATCATAATAGTGCATACTGGATACTGGGGCCCATCTAAACTACTTAACACCACTGGCCTCCACTACAATAGTTTGAATTTACCTGGGACAGCTTTCCTTCTTTATATTACACAATGACATACACTAATTGTCACAGAGTCTGTCGCTCTGTCCTCCTCTCCAGCCTCAATTCTAACTCCCCAAACCAAACCTTTACTCGTCTCCTTCCAACCATGCCCTCAGATGCCCTCAGACTTTCCCGTCTTACATCATCACCTGACTGCCTCCCCCATCTACTGCGCTGCCCCCACTTCTCTCATTAGCCCTGCAGCGACCTGAATTCCCCCACCCATCTCCTCACCTGGTTCCCACCTCGCCATGCTCTGCTGTTCTGCCTGGCCTTTCCCACCTACCTCCTTAAACGTATTCCCACATCAGCCACACCCAACACATGACATGCTTGTGCACCAACCAGGGAGCCTTTCAGCAAGTGCAAACTGGATTGTACTGACTGTGTATTGAACCCCAGTGATATGATGTTTGACATCTCATCTTTTAACTCTTTTTGTGTCATTTTGTGCTTAGTTGTTATGTTACTTTCGGTCTACCAGACCTGGGCCCTATTTTTCGTACCTGGCTTACTGCGTTAGCGGGCTAATTGTCAGGATAAGATGACGTAGGTCAGACTTATTCAGTTTCTCGAAGCAAGCTTAGATAAATCACCATAGCAACACAGCCAAAAATGTAAACCTGCTCCCGGGCAGGCTTACTGAAATTCACTGGATAAGCTGGCCACTCCCACCGGACAAAAAAGGCAGCTCTCTTCCTCATTGATGAAGGAGCGATATTAGTTATATTAGTTTTATTGGGAGAGAGTTCTTTGAGATCGCCAAGATCCGTTCTCACATCATCATGACTTCCTGTAGGCGGCGCTATAGATTCTGCCTTCAATTAATCATTTATTTATGAGAGCTTCTCGAGCCGCGGACATTGATCACCACAGGCGCAGCCGATCGCCCGTCTCACAGACAGAGACTCTCACCTGTTCTTAAGTTTATTTAGCGCTTAAGAAACTTATGGATGTGTTGAAAGCTCTCATAATTATATGACAGTGTTATTAGTACACCATACATATCATTATTGTAGAACATGATTAAGGTGGACTCATGATAAGAATACAGAGAATCACACACAATTTCTTTTCACTGCTTCAATTGATTGAATTTCTGATTATGAATAATACATATATACTGATCCGCCCATACACATATTCAAACTCCTAGTTATATAGAAATATACACATACATGTATATACATATAGTACATGATTCATACGCGCATACGGTCAGGGCCGGCGATTGCTATATGCGAACTAGGCGACTGCCTAGGGCGACAAATGGGTTGGGGGCGCCCTCACAGCGCACATTTCAGCACTGTGAGCAATTCGCGACCACGGGCGCTGGCTCCCGCGAGCAGGGACCAAGACACGTCACATCAAAGATGTTCTATTACGGAGAAGACAACAACTCGGCCAAAAATCTAATTTTTTTGTCGAGAAAACGGGACGCTGATTGGCCAAGACTCGACACGTCACATCAAAGATCTTCTATTGTAAAGATGACTCACTCCAAAAAAATAAATCGTTTGTGCGGTCTGAAAAATGTGCGCGATCTGAAAAATCTATTGCGCGACCACTTTGACTGGCCCCTGACATTTGCAAAAATGAAGCGGTCTAAACCATCTGGAGCACAGGGACGAAAACGAAAAAAGGAAGAAGAGGAAAAGAAAGTCAAGTATAGGTTTGTTCAATAAACATATTTGAAAAAAAAGTGTTTTGCACAGTTTATGGAGTTAATTTAATCCTAACTTTGAGTGTGTAATAAATTATTTAAAATAATAAAAAAGAAAATGTTCTGAAACTATTCTGGTGTTTGTTGTCCATGCACCATTTATTGTTGAACAGCAATGTAGAATAGTAGAATTATAAGTGGGTGAAAAACTGCTATGCAAAGTAAAGCAGTTAAGTTAATATATGTCTCTTCAGTGATGTAAAGTATTGTGTGTCTGTGTGGTGGGGGGGGCGCAAAACTCAATCTCGCCTAGGGCAACCAAAGGGGTAGAGCCGGCCCTGCATACAGTACATATATCCTCATAAGTATATATTTATTCGTAAATATAATCTGATTGATCTGGGTGATGAAGCACTTAAAATTTGCGGATACATTTTCCCAACACTGACATTTAACTTGTCTGATATATTTGCGGCGCTTATGTCTCGCAGCTGGGCGGTGTTAAGCTGCGTTCACGGCAACAATGTTACAAAAACGTTGGAATATTCACAACACGTTTGCTGTGAATGATTAAGGTAATGACTCCCTCATATGTCTTCATGATCATCTCCTGCTTCTCTTCGGAGAAATAAAAAAAGGTTCCTCTGAGTTTATTTGGCATTGTACTGTTAGAAGATCGTGGTGTCAGTGCTCGATTATTATCCCTTCTGAAGAGGAACGGACACGCGCATTTATCCAGAGGACTGACGTCTGGCTAGAATTAACGAGACCGTTTCAGCACGGATCAGCCGTGAAGGAACCAAGTTAGCCTGATGTCAATCATCTCGCTAATTTAAGATGGAGATTAGGACATTTGCTTGACTTTGTTTAGCCAAGTACGAGAAACAGGGCCCTGCTGCCATTTGGACTCTTGAAGTAATCTATTTACAATAACTCACTGAAATCCCCCTACTGCCTAAACTAAACTAAACTGTTTGCATGTTGGTCCAATCCCTGCAGGGTCAGCTATGCCCCCTTAGCCACCTGCAAAGACAAGCCTTTGGTGTTTTGTTAATGAATATATTTGTTTATCATAACATGAAAGAATACCTTTTTTGTTAAATGAAATGGAATAAAAACTAAAACAGGAAAAGAAAAATAATAAGCACGTTTACAACATCAATGTGTCACAAAACACCAATTTATTTGAATGTTTATGGTTTGTTCAGTTGTAGGTTGAAAGAGAGGCGATATTGGTTACTGTGAACGTATTTCTCCAAAGTCATGTGACACTGGTCGGTGAAATGTGATCTACATGAAGTCGAATGCCTTTTTGTGTTGTTTATCTCACCTAGGTTAATTAGTCCATGCCTGTGTTCCTCATATGCCATATTGGTTAGTCTTCAGTTTACTTTTTGGGGTATTTTTACTTTTTACTTTGTATTGTCTCAGCCTGCTCGTGCTTTTTGGAACCAGCTTTTTTACTACAGCTCGTCTTATGTTCCATTCAACCTACTTGCCTGCTGTTCTGCATTTCAACTGTTAAACTGAAACACAACACAGAGTATTTTTCTAGAACATAATTTCCAGGCATTGTCACCTCTCAGCAGAATTTGCTGTTTTGAATCCAAAATAAATTCCCACATTAGCCGTTATTCGTGCAGACACAATGAGATTTGGAAATTGAAGAGGCAGCGATTTCACCAGATGCACCGCAACATATTTCACAACTCTGCTCCATTAAAAGTGGAAGTAATTTACAGATAATAAAAAAAAGACCTTGACCCCAGAAATATTAGACAGATTAATTAAGGACTCCTTGCTAATTCCAAACCAATTGTAACAAGGAAATGCTACTTCTACCGTGTCTTATTGATTATATTGATGACTCAAAACATCCATAAACCCTCAACTTGCACTGGGCCCATTTGCTGTAGACCTGGCTAGACACTTTAAATCAGCTCTGGCACCTTAAAGACAACAAAGACCCAGTGACCAATGCAGCACACCAGTAGACTAAGCAGCTCCGTCACTGTACACAACATGCAAAGCAACACAATTTCCCCAATTTTTCTTGTCTTGTTGCAGTGTGAGATTATAATTACATAATAATTAAGTAGGTATTTGGTTAATTAGTCAAATAAAAAAAGTCCCAAATGTCTTCTTGCCTTCTACAACATAGTCTGGTTAGGTACCAATGTCCAATATGTACCAAATAATACAAACAATATCTGCAGGTTTAAATCCAAAGCATTCCTCCCACAGTGTATTTCTTTCTTCCAATCTGTAGACGAAAACAGAGGATACATTTCAAGAGTTGACCTGTGTGGGAGTGATGGTAATTCACAAGGCTCAATGGACGGGGAATGAAAGGAAATTGTTCCCGTGTTGATAGCTGACCTGTGTTCTAAGTTGGCACGTATTGTTGAATTCCAGTTAGCCACACATTCCTCATGAGACACATTTCCATGTTGCCGACTGGAATGTCTGAATAAATGAGGTCCTCAAAGAGAAAATAACAAACATAACAACATATTGGCATCAGTTATGGAGACACTAAAATACTTAACATGCCATTATGGACTGGATCATTTAAAGGTAACCACAACAACTTTGGTGTCCCACATAATTTTCGTTCGTTGCGGCCAACTGACTTTTTTATTATGAATCAACGAAATCCTCTCAAAAGTGACATTTAACAACTTGAACCAGGCATACCAAAACAAGATATAAGACTGCTCATTTGACCGGTGTTTTACAGGAGCAAAGTCATAAGGGACAGTTCAGTTTTGTTTAACGTGGTTTGAGGATGCTAAAAAAATCAGATCAACTGGAAGCCTTGACTGCATAAAAAAAACTCTAAATATATATTATATCTCTTCTCAGATAAGAAATAAGAAAGATAACTTGATGGTGAATGTGGACCTGAAAGCACAATGATCGGTATATCTGAAACAAGCTCAGGCAGTAGTCACATGTTGCCTATTTTATGTTTGTAGCTCATAAAAGGAGAGTAAATATAGATTATTGAGCTGGTGATAAGCAGTAGGCATTGACAGATCATTAAAGCAACCGTTAAAGCCACCTCCAGTCCCAGAAGCAACGAGTACCAACTCACTTTCGGATGGGGAAACTGTTGTCGTGTAAGTAGTGTTAATTGCATAGAATAAGACAGAATTGCATGGATCAAAAATATATATGACAGTGAGAAGAGCAAAATAGACTACTTTTTTCTTCTTCTTCTGCACCTGTATACTGATGACGTCCAGCAACTGAGCAGATATCGTTCGTCTTGATGCTGTTATA
This sequence comes from Myoxocephalus aenaeus, assembly GCA_038501785.1. NCBI lineage: Eukaryota > Metazoa > Chordata > Actinopteri > Perciformes > Cottidae > Myoxocephalus > Myoxocephalus aenaeus. The sequence goes on along the minus strand of JBAMJR010000124.1, from coordinate 4,013,525 downwards.
GGACATGACTTTATAGCACACAAAGAAGAAAATCCATCTGCAGTCTTAACACGTGACAATGAAGAAAGATTTCTCCTGCTGCTGCCCATCCCTGATCCCCATCAGGGAAACTGCTTGTTTTTACCTGCTTTTCGTGCTCATTGCCCTTTACATGCTGGCTGGCGCTGCCGTCTTTTCCTCCTTGGAGAGACAAGCAGAGCTAAAGGCCCACCAGCTCTGGGAAACGAGGCTAAGAGACTTCAGTCATGAGCATAACATTAGTTGTGAAAAGCTGATATCTCTATTGCGCCACTATGAAGAGGCTCGGACTGCAGGCATCCGGACAAAACCAGGCAGAGCCTTATGGGACATCCCAGGTGCCTTCTACTTCGTGGGAACTGTAGTCTCCACCATTGGTGAGTTAGGAAAAATGGTATAATACTGTATTGAAAATGGTAACCTCTGCTATTTTATCTACAATCCACACTTGCAAAACCGAAACTGAATACAAAATACAGTTTCAGTTCCAAGATTGTTCTGCCCAACATCATTGCTATTTTTCTTCAAATCACACACATTCATGTGGCTTGGTTTTAATAAATGACCTTCCTGTGAAAACCTTTTTGTAAGTTTTAAAGTTAAATATTAAGTGCAAAATTTGGATAACTACAACAAACTGTGTTGAATGAAACGACCAAGAGATAGTCGTTTCATTCTGATTGTTGCAGCCAAAATGTTGACAGCAAAATGACAGATACACAGATAAAACGAAGGCATGTGCTGAGACAGAGAGAATCCATTGACAACCTATCAATACCATTTCCAAGTAACACAGACATTTGAACGTATCCCAATAGACAAGACAAGCCATAGGGCATAGTGCAAACATTACAAATTAAAGCTACTCGTAGCTGTGAGCGGGTCCTCGCTTCCGGCACGTTTGGGGTAGCCGGCGGGTCGCCGACTTGCCCCGGAAGGAAACCGGCCAAACCCATGCATTGTCTCAACAAGTGCAGGGAACAGCAATTAATTTTTTACAGTTATTTCCTGTCTGCGCAGTAGAGCTACTTACCTTTCAGCGTCACTGGCTTCCGTCAGGGTGCCAAGTTACACGGGCGAAATGCATGCTGGGAAAGACTGTCTCAGCGTTGGGCGGCGAACAGCTGTTTGTGTGGCGTGTCTTTCGGTCTGTCTCTTCCTGTTTTGTTTTGTTCGCGAGCGCTACCCAGAATGCAATTGGGCGCTGTCATTTTTATTTAAATCCGATGCTGTTTGGCTGATTTCCTTTGGCCAGTAGGTGGCGCTACGACAATGTGAACATTGGCCATGTACATGTCCTCAGGCACGGACCAGCATCATGTATGAGGAGATTTGGGCTAATGGCATCATGTACATGTACTCACACCAAGACCAGCAGCCTGTATATAGGAGTTACAACAGGGTTCTCTCATATAGCGATTAGCACAAAGTAGTCGCGTCTTTGGGTCCCCTTAACGTCGCGGCCGATGGATGAAAACGTTGCGAGCGCACAAGCCATACTCCTGAGAGTCTTTCTATCACTTTAGAATAGAACTGAAGTGGATGACTTAAAAATTCTAGGAGGAGTAGTATTTGGCGTAAATGCAAATATCGGCTAAAAATTAGCATAATCAGTCCGAAAATGGCAAATTGGCCGAATTACTGTAGCGCCCCCTAGTGTTTAAATCGGACGACTGATTTATTGCAAGTTAGGGGATGCGATGTGCACATATACCCCAAGTTTGGAGTCTTTTCTCACAAAAGTTTTAATGTTATGAGTGTTTAAAAACAAGACACGCCCCTAAAAGGTTAATTGGTGGATATCTCCTCAACGCAATGAGATATCAAAGAAATTCCAATGCAGTATTGATGATCCAGCTCTAATGATGATAACTACGAAGGTTGGTTTGAAAATAATTAAGCGTTTAGGAATTATTAACAAAAATGTGTTTTTCACTAAATTCAAAATGGCGGAAAATATTCATAGGCGGACTTTATGGGTCTGAGAGGCTTTTTTGTAGAGCAGGTGAAGACGGACATGTGTGAATTTTTTCAAGTAAAAAAAAATTTCTGGGCGAGGGGCGTCACCGGTCCAACTTGTAGGGGGCGCTAGAGAGTCATTTTTTGGAACCTTTTTCCCCGGCTTTGATACATTGCAATTTTCGCCAGTCCTAACAAGCAGTCCAAATTTGGTGAGTTTTTGGATATGACAAGTCCCCCAAAAAGCAGTCCAATGTATAAAAATAAGAATCATAAATTAAAGCTACTCGTAGCTGTGAGCGGGTCCTCGCTTCCGGCACGTTTGGGGTAGCCGGCGGGTCGCCGACTTGCCCCGGAAGGAAACCGGCCAAACCCATGCATTGTCTCAACAAGTGCAGGGAACAGCAATTAATGTTTTACAGTTACTTCCTGGCTGCGCAGTAGAGCTACTTACCTTTCAGCGTCACTGGCTTCCGTCAGGGTGCCAAGTTACACGGGCGAAATGCATGCTGGGAAAGACTGTCTCAGCGTTGGGCGGCGAACAGCTGTTTGTGTGGCGTGTCTTTCGGTCTGTCTCTTCCTGTTTTGTTTTGTTCGCGAGCGCTACCCAGAATGCAATTGGGCGCTGTCATTTTTATTTAAATCCGATGCTGTTTGGCTGATTTCCAGTAGGTGGCGCTACGACAATGTGAACATATACTGTGCATCATGTTTCTGTACGTGAAGAGTACACCAGGTGATTTGCACGTAAATCGGATGCAGTTTGGTAGATTTAGTTTGGCCAGTAGGTGGCGCTATGACAATGTGAACATTGGGCATGTACATGTCCTCAGGCATGGGCCAGCGTCATGTATGAGGAGAATTGGGCTAATGGCATCATGTACATGTACTCAAGCCAAGACCAGCAGCCTGTATATAGGAGTTACAACAGGGTTCTCTCATATAGCGATTAGCACAAAGTAGTCGCGTCTTTGGGTCCCCTTAACGTCGCGGCCGATGGATGAAAACGTTGCGAGCGCACAAGCCATACTCCTGAGAGTCTTTCGATCACTTTAGAATAGACTAGAAGTGGATGACTTAAAAATTGTAGGAGGAGTAGTATTTGGCGTAAATGCAAATATCGGCTAAAAATTAGCATAAACTGGCCGAAAATGGCAAATTGGCCGAATTACTGTAGCGCCCCCTAATGGTTAAATTGGACGACTGATTTATTGCAAGTTAGGGGATGCGATGTGCACATATACCCCAAGTTTCGAGTCTTTTCTCCAAATAGTTTTAATGTTATGAGTGTTTAAAAACAAGACACGCCCCTAAGAGGTTAATTGGTCGATATCTCCTCAACGCAATGAGATATCAAAGAAATTTCAATGCAGTATTGATGATCCAGCTCTAATGATGATAACTACCAAGGTTGGTTTGAAAATAATTAAGCGTTTAGGAATTATTAACAAAAATGTGTTTTTCACTAAATTCAAAATGGCGGAACATTTTTGTAGGCGGACTTTATGGGTCTGAGAGGCTTTTTTGTAGAGCAGGTGAAGACGGACATGTGTGAATTTTTTCAAGTAAAAAAAAAATTCTGGGCGAGGGGCGTCGCCGGTGCAACTTGAAGGGGGCGCTAGAGAGTCATTTTTTGGAACTTTTTCCCCCGGCTTTGATACATTGCGTTTTTCACCAGGCCTGACAAGAGTTCCAAATTTGGTGAGTTTTTGGATATGACAAGTCCCCCAAAAAGCAGTCCAAATGAGAAAAATAAGAATCATAAGAAAAAGAAGAAACACATCAATTTCAATAGGGTCCTACTCGGACTGACTACGTCAGTCGCTCGGACCCTAATAATAAGAATCACATCAATTTCAATAGGGTCCTACTCGGACTGACTACGTCAGTCGCTCGGACCCTAATAACAAGAAACACGTCAATTTCAATAGGGTCCTACTCGGACTGACTACGTCAGTCGCTCGGACCCTAATAATAAGAATCCCGGCAATTTCAATAGGGTCCTCTCGGGACTGACGTTGTCAGTCGCTCGGACCCTAATAATAAGAATCCCGGCAATTTCAATAGGGTCCTCTCGGGACTGACGTTGTCAGTCGCTCGGACCCTAATAATAATAAGAATCCCAGCAATTTCAATAGGGTCCTACTCGGACTGACTACGTCAGTCGCTCGGACCCTAATAAGAATCCCGGCAATTTCAATAGGGTCCTCTCGGGACTGACGTTGTCAGTCGCTCGGACCCTAATAATAATAAGAATCCCAGCAATTTCAATAGGGTCCTACTCGGACTGACTACGTCAGTCGCTCGGACCCTAATAAAGCTACTCGTAGCTGTGAGCGGGTCCTCGCTTCCGGCACGTTTGGGGTAGCCGGCGGGTCGCCGACTTGCCCCGGAAGGAAACCGGCCAAACCCATGCATTGTCTCAACAAGGGCAGGGAACAGCAATTAATTTTTTACAGTTATTTCCTGGCTGCGCAGTAGAGCTACTTACCTTTCAGCGTCACTGGCTTCCGTCAGGGTGCCAAGTTACACGGGCGAAATGCATGCTGGGAAAGACTGTCTCAGCGTTGGGCGGCGAACAGCTGTTTGTGTGGCGTGTCTTTCGGTCTGTCTCTTCCTGTTTTGTTTTGTTCGCGAGCGCTACCCAGAATGCAATTGGGCGCTGTCATTTTTATTTAAATCCGATGCTGTTTGGCTGATTTATTTTGGCCAGTAGGTGGCGCTACGACAATGTGAACATATACAGTGCATCATGTTTCTGTACGTGAACAGTACACAAGGTGATTTGCACGTAAATCGGATGCAGTTTGGTAGATTTAGTTTGGCCAGTAGGTGGCGCTAGTAGGTTACTATGAATATATAAGTATCTTATATTTAAGCAATAAGGTACCATGTGATTTAGTGTTCAGGCTGGTTGAAAGTAGGGTGGAGGATGACACACACACACACACACACACACACACACACATGCTGTCTCTATGTGAAGTATAGAGCAGATCATGTAAATGACATGTAAATCAGATGCTGTTTGGTAGATTTAGTTTGGCCAGTAGGTGGCGCTATGACAATGTGAACATTGGGCATGTACACGTCCTCAGGCATGGACCAGCATCATGTATGAGGAGAATTGGGCTAATGGCATCATGTACATGTACTCAAGCCAAGACCAGCAGCCTGTATATAGGAGTTACAACAGGGTTCTCTCATATAGCGATTAGCACAAAGTAGTCGCGTCTTTGGGTCCCCTTAACGTCGCGGCCGATGGATGAAAACGTGTTGAGCGCACAAGCCATACTCCTGAGGGTCTTTCTGTCACTTTAGAATAGACTAGAAGTGGATGACTTAAAAATTCTAGGAGGAGTAGTATTTGGCGTAAATGCAAATATCGGCTAAAAATTAGCATAAACAGTCCGAAACTGCCAAATTGGCCGAATTACTGTAGCGCCCCCTAGTGTTTAAATCGGACGACTGATTTATTGCAAGTTAGGGGATGCGATGTGCACATATACCCCAAGTTTGGAGTCTTTTCTCCCAATAGTTTTAATGTTATGAGTGTTTAAAAACAAGACACGCCCCTAAGAGGTTAAGTGGTCGATATCTCCTCAACGCAATGAGATATCAAAGAAATTCCAATGCAGTATTGATGATCCAGCTCTAATGATGATAACTACCAAGTTTGGTATGAAAATAATTAAGCGTTTAGGAATTATTAAGAAAAATGTGTTTTTCACTAAATTCAAAATGGCGGAAAATATTCATAGGCGGACTTTATGGGTCTGAGAGGCTTTTTTGTAGAGCAGGTGAAGACGGACATGTGTGAATTTTTTCAAGTAAAAAAAAATTTCTGGGCGAGGGGCGTCGCCGGTCCAACTTGTAGGGGGCGCTAGAGAGTCATTTTTTGGAACCTTTTTCCCCGGCTTTGATACATTGCAATTTTCGCCAGTCCTAACAAGCAGTCCAAATTTGGTGAGTTTTTGGATATGACAAGTCCCCCAAAAAGCAGTCCAATGTATAAAAATAAGAATCATAAATTAAAGCTACTCGTAGCTGTGAGCGGGTCCTCGCTTCCGGCACGTTTGGGGTAGACGGCGGGTCGCCGACTTGCCCCGGAAGGAAACCGGCCAAACCCATGCATTGCCTCAACAACTGCAGGGAACAGCAATTAATTTTTTACAGTTATTTCCTGGCTGCGCAGTAGAGCTACTTACCTTTCAGCGTCACTGGCTTCCGTCAGGGTGCCAAGTTACACGGGCGAAATGCATGCTGGGAAAGACTGTCTCAGCGTTGGGCGGCGAACAGCTGTTTGTGTGGCGTGTCTTTCGGTCTGTCTCTTCCTGTTTTGTTTTGTTCGCGAGCGCTACCCAGAATGCAATTGGGCGCTGTCATTTTTATTTAAATCCGATGCTGTTTGGCTGATTTCCTTTGGCCAGTAGGTAGCGCTACGACAATGTGAACATATACTGTGCACCAGGTGATTTGCACGTAAATCGGATGCAGTTTGGCTGATTTCCAGTAGGTGGCGCTACGACAATGTGAACATATACTGTGCATCATGTTTCTGTACGTGAACAGTACACCAGGTGATTTAACTTGCATGTCAATCGGATGCAGTTTGGTAGATTTAGTTTGGCCAGTAGGTGGCGCTAGTAGGTTACTATGAATATATAAGTATCTTATATTTAAGCAATAAGGTACCATGTGATTTACTGTTCAGGCTGTTTGAAAGCAGGCTGGAGGATGACACACTCACACACACACACACACACACACACACACACACACACACCACACACACTGTCTCTATGTGAAGTATAGAGCAGATCATGTAAATCACATGTAAATCAGATGCTGTTTGGTAGATTTAGTTTGGCCAGTAGGTGGCACTATGACAATGTGAACATTGGCCATGTACACGTCCTCAGGCATGGACCAGCATCATGTATGAGGAGAATTGGGCTAATGGCATCATGTACATGTACTCAAGCCAAGACCAGCAGCCTGTACATAGGAGTTACAACAGGGTTTTCTCATATAGCGCTTAGCACAAAGTAGTCGCGTCTTTGGGTCCCCTTAACGTCGCGGCCGATGGATGAAAACGTTGCGAGCGCACAAGCCATACTCCTGAGAGTCTTTCGATCACTTTAGAATAGACGTGAAGTGGAGTACTTAAAAATTGTAGGAGGAGTAGTATTTGGCGTAAATGCAAATATCGGCTAATAATTAGCATAAACTGGCCGAAACTGCCAAATTGGCCGAATTACTGTAGCGCCCCCTAGTGTTTAAATCGGACGACTGATTTATTGCAAGTTAGGGGATGCGATGTGCACATATACCCCAAGTTTGGAGTCTTTTCTCCCAATAGTTTTAATGTTATGAGTGTTTAAAAACAAGACACGCCCCTAAGAGGTTAAGTGGTCGATATCTCCTCAACGCAATGAGATATCAAAGAAATTCCAATGCAGTATTGATGATCCAGCTCTAATGATGATAACTACCAAGGTTGGTTTGAAAATAATTAAGCGTTTAGGAATTATTAACAAAAATGTGTTTTTCACTAAATTCAAAATGGCGGAAAATATTTGTAGGCGGACTTTATGGGTCTGAGAGGCTTTTTTGTAGAGCAGGTGAAGACGGACATGTGTGAATTTTTTCAAGTAAAAAAAAAATTCTGGGCGAGGGGCGTCGCCGGTGCAACTTGAAGGGGGCGCTAGAGAGTCATTTTTTGGAACTTTCTCCCCCGGCTTTGATACATCTCTATTTTCACCAGGCCTGACAAGAGTTCCAAATTTGGTGAGTTTTTGGATATGGCAAGGTCCCCAAAAAGGCGCCCAATGTGGAAAAATAAGAATCATGAATAATTAAAGCTACTCGTAGCTGTGAGCGGGTCCTCGCTTCCGGCACGTTTGGGGTAGCCGGCGGGTCGCCGACTTGCCCCGGAAGGAAACCGGCCAAACCCATGCATTGTCTCAACAAGTGCAGGGAACAGCAATTAATTTTTTACAGTTAAATCCTGGCAGCGCAGTAGAGCTACTTACCTTTCAGCGTCACTGGCTTCCGTCAGGGTGCCAAGTTACACGGGCGAAATGCATGCTGGGAAAGACTGTCTCAGCGTTGGGCGGCGAACAGCTGTTTGTGTGGCGTGTCTTTCGGTCTGTCTCTTCCTGTTTTGTTTTGGTCGCGAGCGCTACCCAGAATGCAATTGGGCGCTGTCATTTTTATTTAAATCCGATGCTGTTTGGCTGATTTATTTTGGCCAGTAGGTGGCGCTACGACAATGTGAACATGTACTGTGCATCATGTTTCTGTACGTGAAGAGTACACCAGGTGATTTAACTTGCATGTCAATCGGATGCAGTTTGGTAGATTTAGTTTGGCCAGTAGGTGGCGCTAGTAGGTTACTATGAATATATAAGTATCTTATATTTAAGCAATAAGGTACCATGTGATTTACTGTTCAGGCTGTTTGAAAGCAGGCTGGAGGATGACACACACACACACACACACACACACACACACACACACACACACACACACACACACACACACACATGCATTGTGTTTCTCTATGTGAAGTGAAGAGCAGGTCATGTGATTTCCTTTGGCCAGTAGATGGCGCTATGACAATCTGAACACTGGTCATGTACATGTCCTCAGGCATGGACCAGCATCATGCAGGAGGAGTAGCAGCTATTTTCCATCATGTATCTAGGAGTTACACAGGATTCTGTCATATAGCGGTTAGCACAAAGTAGTCGCGTCTTTGGGTCCCCCTTACGTCGCGGGCGTTCGATGAAAACGTGTTGAGCACACAAGCCATACTCCTGAGGGTGTTTCTATCACTTTAGAATAGAGCTGAAGTGGATGACTTAAAAATTCTAGGAGGAGTAGTATTTTGCGTAAATGCAAATATCGGCTAAAAATTAGCATAAACAGTCCGAAAATGCCAAATTGGCCGAATTACTGTAGCGCCCCCTAGTGGTTAAATGGGACGACTGATTTATTGCAAGTTAGGGGATGCGATGTGCACATATACCCCAAGTTTGGAGTCTTTTCTCCCAATAGTTTTAATGTTATGAGTGTTTAAAAACAAGACACGCCCCTAAGAGGTTAATTGGTCGATATCTCCTCAACGCAATGAGATATCAAAGAAATTCCAATGCAGTATTGATGATCCAGCTCTAATGATGATAACTACCAAGGTTGGTTTGAAAATAATTAAGCGTTTAGGAATTATTAACAAAAATGTGTTTTTCACTAAATTCAAAATGGCGGAAAATATTCATAGGCGGACTTTATGGGTCTGAGAGGCTTTTTTGTAGAGCAGGTGGAGACGGACATGTGTGAATTTTTTCAAGTAAAAAAAAATTTCTGGGCGAGGGGCGTCGCCGGTCCAACTTGTAGGGGGCGCTAGAGAGTCATTTTTTGGAACTGTTTTTCCCATCTTTGATACATTGCTATTTTCACCAGTCCTAACAGGCAGTCCAAATTTGGTGAGTTTTTGGATATGGCAAGGTCCCCAAAAAGGCGCCCAATGTATAAAAATAAGAATCATAGGGAATAATAATAATAAGAATCCCAGCAATTTCAATAGGGTCCTCTCGGGACTGACGTTGTCAGTCGCTCGGACCCTAATAATAATAAGAATCACATCAATTTCAATAGGGTCCTACTCGGACTGACTACGTCAGTCGCTCGGACCCTAATTAAAGCTACTCGTAGCTGTGAGCGGGTCCTCGCTTCCGGCACGTTTGGGGTAGCCGGCGGGTCGCCGACTTGCCCCGGAAGGAAACCGGCCAAACCCATGCATTGTCTCAACAAGTGCAGGGAACAGCAATTAATTTTTTACAGTTATTTCCTGGCTGCGCAGTAGAGCTACTTACCTTTCAGCGTCACTGGCTTCCGTCAGGGTTCCAAGTTACACGGGCGAAATGCATGCTGGGAAAGACTGTCTCAGCGTTGGGCGGCGAACAGCTGTTTGTGTGGCGTGTCTTTCGGTCTGTCTCTTCCTGTTTTGTTTTGTTCGCGAGCGCTACCCAGAATGCAATTGGGCGCTGTCATTTTTATTTAAATCCGATGCTGTTTGGCTGATTTCCTTTGGCCAGTAGGTGGCGCTACGACAATGTGAACATATACTGTGCATCATGTTTCTGTACGTGAACAGTACACCAGGTGATTTAACTTGCATGTCAATCGGATGCAGTTTGGTAGATTTAGTTTGGCCAGTAGGTGGCGCTAGTAGGTTACTATGAATATATAAGTATCTTATATTTAAGCAATAAGGTACCATGTGATTTACTGTTCAGGCTGTTTGAAAGCAGGCTGGAGGATGACACACTCACACACACACACACACACACACACACACACACACACACACACACACACACACACACACACACATGCTGTCTCTATGTGAAGTATAGAGCAGATCATGTAAATTACATGTAAATCAGATGCTGTTCGGTAGATTTAGTTTGGCCAGTAGGTGGCGCTATGACAATGTGAACATTGGCCATGTACATGTCCTCAGGCACGGACCAGCATCATGTATGAGGAGATTTGGGCTAATGGCATCATGTACATGTACTCACACCAAGACCAGCAGCCTGTATATAGGAGTTACAACAGGGTTCTCTCATATAGCGATTAGCACAAAGTAGTCGCGTCTTTGGGTCCCCTTAACGTCGCGGCCGATGGATGAAAACGTTGCGAGCGCACAAGCCATACTCCTGAGGGTCTTTCGATCACTTTAGAATAGACGTGAAGTGGAGTACTTAAAAATTGTAGGAGGAGTAGTATTTGGCGTAAATGCAAATATCGGCTAATAATTAGCATAAACTGGCCGAAACTGCCAAATTGGCCGAATTACTGTAGCGCCCCCTAGTGTTTAAATCGGACGACTGATTTATTGCAAGTTAGGGGATGCGATGTGCACATATACCCCAAGTTTGGAGTCTTTTCTCCAAATAGTTTTAATGTTATGAGTGTTTAAATACAAGACACGCCCCTAAGAGGTTAATTGGTCGATATCTCCTCAACGCAATGAGATATCAAAGAAATTCCAATGCAGTATTGATGATCTAGCTCCAATGATGATAACTACCAAGGTTGGTTTGAAAATAATTAAGAGTTTAGGAATTATTAACAAAAATGTGTTTTTCACTAAATTCAAAATGGCGGAAAATATTCATAGGCGGACTTTATGGGTCTGAGAGGCTTTTTTGTAGAGCAGGTGAAGACGGACATGTGTGAATTTTTTCAAGTAAAAAAAAATTTCTGGGCGAGGGGCGTCGCCGGTGCAACTTGAAGGGGGCGCTAGAGAGTCATTTTTTGGAACTTTTTCCCCCGGCTTTGATACATTGGGTATTACACCAGGCCTGACAAGATTTCCAAATTTGGTGAGTTTTTGGATATGTCAAGGTCCCCAAAGAGGCGCCCAATGTACAAAAATAAGAATCAGAATAATAATTAAAGCTACTCGTAGCTGTGAGCGGGTCCTCGCTTCCGGCACGTTTGGGGTAGCCGGCGGGTCGCCGACTTGCCCCGGAAGGAAACCGGCCAAACCCATGCATTGTCTCAACAAGGGCAGGGAACAGCAATTAATTTTTTACAGTTATTTCCTGGCTGCGCAGTAGAGCTACTTACCTTTCAGCGTCACTGGCTTCCGTCAGGGTGCCAAGTTACACGGGCGAAATGCATGCTGGGAAAGACTGTCTCAGCGTTGGGCGGCGAACAGCTGTTTGTGTGGCGTGTCTTTCGGTCTGTCTCTTCCTGTTTTGTTTTGTTCGCGAGCGCTACCCAGAATGCAATTGGGCGCTGTCATTTTTATTTAAATCCGATGCTGTTTGGCTGATTTCCAGTAGGTGGCGCTACGACAATGTGAACATATACTGTGCATCATGTTTCTGTGCGTGAACAGTACACCAGGTGATTTAACTTGTATGTCAATCGGATGCAGTTTGGTAGATTTAGTTTGGCCAGTAGGTGGCGCTAGTAGGTTACTATGAATATATAAGTATCTTATATTTAAGCAATAAGGTACCATGTGATTTACTGTTCAGGCTGTTTGAAAGCAGGCTGGAGGATCTCACACTCACACTCACACTCACACACACACACACACACACACATGCTGTCTCTATGTGAAGTATAGAGCAGATCATGTAAATTACACGTAAATCAGATGCTGTTCGGTAGATTTAGTTTGGCCAGTAGGTGGCGCTATGACAATGTGAACATTGGCCATGTACATGTCTTCAGGCACGGACCAGCATCATGTATGAGGAGAATTGGGCTAATGGCATCATGTACATGTACTCACACCAAGACCAGCAGCCTGTATATAGGAGTTACAACAGGGTTCTCTCATATAGCGATTAGCACAAAGTAGTCGCGTCTTTGGGTCCCCGTCACTTCGCGGCCGAAGGATGAAAACGTTGCGAGCGCACAAGCCATACTCCTGAGAGTCTTTCTATCACTTTAGAATAGAACTGAAGTGGATGACTTAAAAATTCTAGGAGGAGTAGTATTTGGCGTAAATGCAAATATCGGCTAAAAATTAGCATAAACAGTCCGAAAATGGCAAATTGGCCGAATTACTGTAGCGCCCCCTAGTGGTTAAATGGGACGACTGATTTATTGCAAGTTCGGGGATGTGATGTGCACATATAGCCCAAGTTTGGAGTCTTTTCTCCCAATAGTTTTAATGTTATGAGTGTTTAAAAACAAGACACGCCCCTAAGAGGTTAATTGGTCGATATCTCCTCAACGCAATGACATATCAAAGAAATTCCAATGTAGTATTGATGATCCAGCTCTATTGATGATAAGTCCCAAGTTTAGTTAGAAAATAATTAAGCGTTTAGGAATTATTAATAAAAATGTGTTTTTCACTAAATTCAAAATGGCGGAAAATATTTGTAGGCGGACTTTATGGGTCTGAGAGGCTTTTTTGTAGAGCAGGTGAAGACGGACATGTGTGAATTTTTTCAAGTAAAAAAAAAATTCTGGGCGAGGGGCGTCGCCGGTGCAACTTGAAGGGGGCGCTAGAGAGTCATTTTTTGGAACTTTTCTCCCCGGCTCTGATACATTGCGTTTTTCACCAGGCCTGACAAGATTTCCAAATTTGGTGAGTTTTTGGATATGGCAAGGTCCCCAAAAAGGCGCCCAAGTGAGAAAAATAAGAATCAGAATAATAATAATAAGAATCCCGGCAATTTCAATAGGGTCCTCTCGGGACTGACTACGTCAGTCGCTCGGACCCTAATAATAATAAGAATCCCGGCAATTTCAATAGGGTCCTCTCGGGACTGACTACGTCAGTCGCTCGGACCCTAATTAAAGCTACTCGTAGCTGTGAGCGGGTCCTCGCTTCCGGCACGTTTGGGGTAGCCGGCGGGTCGCCGACTTGCCCCGGAAGGAAACCGGCCAAACCCATGCATTGTCTCAACAAGTGCAGGGAACAGCAATTAATGTTTTACAGTTACTTCCTGGCTGCGCAGTAGAGCTACTTACCTTTCAGCGTCACTGGCTTCCGTCAGGGTGCCAAGTTACACGGGCGAAATGCATGCTGGGAAAGACTGTCTCAGCGTTGGGCGGCGAACAGCTGTTTGTGTGGCGTGTCTTTCGGTCTGTCTCTTCCTGTTTTGTTTTGTTCGCGAGCGCTACCCAGAATGCAATTGGGCGCTGTCATTTTTATTTAAATCCGATGCTGTTTGGCTGATTTCCAGTAGGTGGCGCTACGACAATGTGAACATATACTGTGCATCATGTTTCTGTACGTGAAGAGTACACCAGGTGATTTGCACGTAAATCGGATGCAGTTTGGTAGATTTAGTTTGGCCAGTAGGTGGCGCTAGTAGGTTACTATGAATATATAAGTATCTTATATTTAAGCAATAAGGTACCATGTGATTTAGTGTTCAGGCTGGTTGAAAGTAGGGTGGAGGATGAGACACACACACACACACACACACACACACACACACACGCTGTCTCTATGTGAAGTATAGAGCAGATCATGTAAATTACATGTAAGTCAGATGCTGTTTGGTAGATTTAGTTTGGCCAGTAGGTGGCGCTATGACAATGTGAACATTGGGCATGTACATGTCCTCAGGCATGGGCCAGCGTCATGTATGAGGAGAATTGGGCTAATGGCATCATGTACATGTACTCAAGCCAAGACCAGCAGCCTGTATATAGGAGTTACAACAGGGTTCTCTCATATAGCGATTAGCACAAAGTAGTCGCGTCTTTGGGTCCCCTTAACGTCGCGGCCGATGGATGAAAACGTTGCGAGCGCACAAGCCATACTCCTGAGAGTCTTTCGATCACTTTAGAATAGACTAGAAGTGGATGACTTAAAAATTGTAGGAGGAGTAGTATTTGGCGTAAATGCAAATATCGGCTAAAAATTAGCATAAACTGGCCGAAAATGGCAAATTGGCCGAATTACTGTAGCGCCCCCTAATGGTTAAATTGGACGACTGATTTATTGCAAGTTAGGGGATGCGATGTGCACATATACCCCAAGTTTCGAGTCTTTTCTCCAAATAGTTTTAATGTTATGAGTGTTTAAAAACAAGACACGCCCCTAAGAGGTTAATTGGTCGATATCTCCTCAACGCAATGAGATATCAAAGAAATTTCAATGCAGTATTGATGATCCAGCTCTAATGATGATAACTACCAAGGTTGGTTTGAAAATAATTAAGCGTTTAGGAATTATTAACAAAAATGTGTTTTTCACTAAATTCAAAATGGCGGAACATTTTTGTAGGCGGACTTTATGGGTCTGAGAGGCTTTTTTGTAGAGCAGGTGAAGACGGACATGTGTGAATTTTTTCAAGTAAAAAAAAAATTCTGGGCGAGGGGCGTCGCCGGTGCAACTTGAAGGGGGCGCTAGAGAGTCATTTTTTGGAACTTTTTCCCCCGGCTTTGATACATTGCGTTTTTCACCAGGCCTGACAAGAGTTCCAAATTTGGTGAGTTTTTGGATATGACAAGTCCCCCAAAAAGCAGTCCAAATGAGAAAAATAAGAATCATAAGAAAAAGAAGAAACACATCAATTTCAATAGGGTCCTACTCGGACTGACTACGTCAGTCGCTCGGACCCTAATAATAAGAATCACATCAATTTCAATAGGGTCCTACTCGGACTGACTACGTCAGTCGCTCGGACCCTAATTAAAGCTACTCGTAGCTGTGAGCGGGTCCTCGCTTCCGGCACGTTTGGGGTAGCCGGCGGGTAGCCGACTTGCCCCGGAAGGAAACCGGCCAAACCCATGCATTGTCTCAACAAGGGCAGGGAACAGCAATTAATTTTTTACAGTTAAATCCTGGCAGCGCAGTAGAGCTACTTACCTTTCAGCGTCACTGGCTTCCGTCAGGGTGCCAAGTTACACGGGCGAAATGCATGCTGGGAAAGACTGTCTCAGCGTTGGGCGGCGAACAGCTGTTTGTGTGGCGTGTCTTTCGGTCTGTCTCTTCCTGTTTTGTTTTGTTCGCGAGCGCTACCCAGAATGCAATTGGGCGCTGTCATTTTTATTTAAATCCGATGCTGTTTGGCTGATTTCCTTTGGCCAGTAGGTGGCGCTACGACAATGTGAACATGTACTGTGCATCATGTTTCTGTACGTGAACAGTACACCAGGTGATTTAACTTGCATGTCAATCGGATGCAGTTTGGTAGATTTAGTTTGGCCAGTAGGTGG
This sequence comes from Myoxocephalus aenaeus, assembly GCA_038501785.1. Classification (NCBI taxonomy): domain Eukaryota; kingdom Metazoa; phylum Chordata; class Actinopteri; order Perciformes; family Cottidae; genus Myoxocephalus; species Myoxocephalus aenaeus. Next base: position 3,997,832 of record JBAMJR010000124.1, on the reverse strand, counting down.
CGCTAGTAGGTTACTATGAATATATAAGTATCTTATATTTAAGCAATAAGGTACCATGTGATTTACTGTTCAGGCTGTTTGAAAGCAGGCTGGAGGATGACACACTCACACACACACACACACACACACACACACACACACATGCTGTCTCTATGTGAAGTATAGAGCAGATCATGTAAATTACATGTAAATCAGATGCTGTTCGGTAGATTTAGTTTGGCCAGTAGGTGGCGCTATGACAATGTGAACATTGGCCATGTACATGTCCTCAGGCACGGACCAGCATCATGTATGAGGAGATTTGGGCTAATGGCATCATGTACATGTACTCACACCAAGACCAGCAGCCTGTATATAGGAGTTACAACAGGGTTCTCTCATATAGCGATTAGCACAAAGTAGTCGCGTCTTTGGGTCCCCTTAACGTCGCGGCCGATGGATGAAAACGTGTTGAGCGCACAAGCCATACTCCTGAGGGTCTTTCTGTCACTTTAGAATAGACTAGAAGTGGATGACTTAAAAATTGTAGGAGGAGTAGTATTTGGCGTAAATGCAAATATCGGCTAATAATTAGCATAAACTGGCCGAAACTGCCAAATTGGCCGAATTACTGTAGCGCCCCCTAGTGTTTAAATCGGACGACTGATTTATTGCAAGTTAGGGGATGCGATGTGCACATATACCCCAGGTTTGGAGTCTTTTCTCCCAATAGTTTTAATGTTATGAGTGTTTAAAAACAAGACACGCCCCTAAGAGGTTAATTGGTCGATATCTCCTCAACGCAATGAGGTATCAAAGAAATCCCAATGCAGTATTGATGATCCAGCTCTAATGATGATAACTACCAAGTTTGGTATGAAAATAATTAAGCGTTTAGGAATTATTAACAAAAATGTGTTTTTCACTAAATTCAAAATGGCGGAAAATATTCATAGGCGGACTTTATGGGTCTGAGAGGCTTTTTTGTAGAGCAGGTGGAGACGGACATGTGTGAATTTTTTCAAGTAAAAAAAAAAATCTGGGCGAGGGGCGTCGCCGGTGCAACTTGAAGGGGGCGCTAGAGAGTCATTTTTTGGAACTTTTCTCCCCGGCTCTGATACATTGCGTTTTTCACCAGGCCTGACAAGATTTCCAAATTTGGTGAGTTTTTGGATATGGCAAGGTCCCCAAAAAGGCGCCCAAGTGAGAAAAATAAAAAAACGGAATAATAATAATAATAAGAATCCCGGCAATTTCAATAGGGTCCTCTCGGGACTGACGTTGTCAGTCGCTCGGACCCTAATAATAATCCCAGCAATTTCAATAGGGTCCTACTCGGACTGACTACGTCAGTCGCTCGGACCCTAATAATAATAAGAATCCCGGCAATTTCAATAGGGTCCTCTCGGGACTGACGTTGTCAGTCGCTCGGACCCTAATTAAAGCTACTCGTAGCTGTGAGCGGGTCCTCGCTTCCGGCACGTTTGGGGTAGCCGGCGGGTCGCCGACTCGCCCCGGAAGGACACCGGCCAAACCCATGCATTGTCTCAACAAGTGCAGGGAACAGCAATTAATTTTTTACAGTTATTTCCTGGCTGCGCAGTAGAGCTACTTACCTTTCAGCGTCACTGGCTTCCGTCAGGGTGCCAAGTTACACGGGCGAAATGCATGCTGGGAAAGACTGTCTCAGCGTTGGGCGGCGAACAGCTGTTTGTGTGGCGTGTCTTTCGGTCTGTCTCTTCCTGTTTTGTTTTGTTCGCGAGCGCTACCCAGAATGCAATTGGGTGCTGTCATTTTTATTTAAATCCGATGCTGTTTGGCTGATTTCCAGTAGGTGGCGCTACGACAATGTGAACATATACTGTGCATCATGTTTCTGTGCGTGAACAGTACACCAGGTGATTTAAGTTGTATGTCAATCGGATGCAGTTTGGTAGATTTAGTTTGGCCAGTAGGTGGCGCTAGTAGGTTACTATGAATATATAAGTATCTTATATTTAAGCAATAAGGTACCATGTGATTTAGTGTTCAGGCTGGTTGAAAGTAGGGTGGAGGATGACACACACACACACACACACACACACACACTGTCTCTATGTGAAGTATAGAGCAGATCATGTAAATGACATGTAAATCAGATGCTGTTTGGTAGATTTAGTTTGGCCAGTAGGTGGCGCTATGACAATGTGAACATTGGGCATGTACACGTCCTCAGGCATGGACCAGCATCATGTATGAGGAGAATTGGGCTAATGGCATCATGTACATGTACTCAAGCCAAGACCAGCAGCCTGTATATAGGAGTTACAACAGGGTTCTCTCATATAGCGATTAGCACAAAGTAGTCGCGTCTTTGGGTCCCCGTAACGTCGCGGCCGATGGATGAAAACGTGTTGAGCGCACAAGCCATACTCCTGAGGGTCTTTCTGTCACTTTAGAATAGACTAGAAGTGGATGACTTAAAAATTGTAGGAGGAGTAGTATTTGGCGTAAATGCAAATATCGGCTAAAAATTAGCATAAACTGGGCGAAAATGCAAAATGTGCCGAATTACTGTAGCGCCCCCTAGTGTTTAAATCGGACGACTGATTTATTGCAAGTTAGGGGATGCGATGTGCACATATACCCCAAGTTTGGAGTGTTTTCTCCCAATAGTTTTAATGTTATGAGTGTTTAAAAACAAGACACGCCCCTAAGAGGTTAATTGGTCGATATCTCCTCAACGCAATGAGATATCAAAGAAATACCAATGCAGTATTGGTGATCCCGCTCTAATGATGATAACTACCAAGTTTGGTATGAAAATAATTAAGCGTTTAGGATTTATTAACAAATATGTGTTTTTCACTAAATTCAAAATGGCGGAAAATTTTCATAGGCGGACTTTATGGGTCTGAGAGGCTTTTTTGTAGAGCAGGTGAAGACGGACATGTGTGAATTTTTTCAAGTAAAAAAAAATTTCTGGGCGAGGGGCGTCGCCGGTCCAACTTGTAGGGGGCGCTAGAGAGTCATTTTTTGGAACTGTTTTTCCCATCTTTGATACATTGCTATTTTCACCAGTCCTAACAGGCAGTCCAAATTTGGTGAGTTTTTGGATATGGCAAGGTCCCCAAAAAGGCGCCCAATGTATAAAAATAAGAATCATAGGGAATTAAAGCTACTCGTAGCTGTGAGCGGGTCCTCGCTTCCGGCACGTTTGGGGTAGCCGGCGGGTCGCCGACTTGCCCCGGAAGGAAACCGGCCAAACCCATGCATTGTCTCAACAAGTGCAGGGAACAGCAATTATTTTTTTACAGTTATTTCCTGGCTGCGCAGTAGAGCTACTTACCTTTCAGCGTCACTGGCTTCCGTCAGGGTGCCAAGTTACACGGGCGAAATGCATGCTGGGAAAGACTGTCTCAGCGTTGGGCGGCGAACAGCTGTTTGTGTGGCGTGTCTTTCGGTCTGTCTCTTCCTGTTTTGTTTTGTTCGCGAGCGCTACCCAGAATGCAATTGGGCGCTGTCATTTTTATTTAAATCCGATGCTGTTTGGCTGATTTCCAGTAGGTGGCGCTACGACAATGTGAACATATACTGTGCATCATGTTTCTGTGCGTGAACAGTACACCAGGTGATTTAACTTGTATGTCAATCGGATGCAGTTTGGTAGATTTAGTTTGGCCAGTAGGTGGCGCTAGTAGGTTACTATGAATATATAAGTATCTTATATTTAAGCAATAAGGTACCATGTGATTTAGTGTTCAGGCTGGTTGAAAGTAGGGTGGAGGATGACAAACACACACACACACACACACACACACATGCTGTCTCTATGTGAAGTATAGAGCAGATCATGTAAATGACATGTAAATCAGATGCTGTTTGGTAGATTTAGTTTGGCCAGTAGGTGGCGCTAGTAGGTTACTATGAATATATAAGTATCTTATATTTAAGCAATAAGGTACCATGTGATTTACTGTTCAGGCTGTTTGAAAGCAGGCTGGAGGATGACACACTCACACACACACACACACACACACACATGCTGTCTCTATGTGAAGTATAGAGCAGATCATGTAAATCAGATGCTGTTTGGTAGATTTAGTTTGGCCAGTAGGTGGCGCTATGACAATGTGAACATTGGCCATGTACATGTCCTCAGGCACGGACCAGCATCATGTATGAGGAGAATTGGGCTAATGGCATCATGTACATGTACTCACACCAAGACCAGCAGCCTGTATATAGGATTTACACAGGATTCTGTCATATAGCGGTTAGCACAAAGTAGTCGCGTCTTTGGGTCCCCGTCACGTCGCGGCCGATGGATGAAAACGTTGCGAGCGCACAAGCCATACTCCTGAGAGTCTTTCGATCACTTTAGAATAGACGTGAAGTGGAGTACTTAAAAATTGTAGGAGGAGTAGTATTTGGCGTAAATGCAAATATCGGCTAATAATTAGCATAAACTGGCCGAAACTGCCAAATTGGCCGAATTACTGTAGCGCCCCCTAGTGTTTAAATCGGACGACTGATTTATTGCAAGTTAGGGGATGCGATGTGCACATATACCCCAAGTTTGGAGTCTTTTCTCCCAATAGTTTTAATGTTATGAGTGTTTAAAAACAAGACACGCCCCTAAGAGGTTAATTTGTCGATATCTCCTCAACGCAATGAGATATCAAAGAAATTCCAATGCAGTATTGATGATCCAGCTCTAATGATGATAACTACCAAGGTTGGTTTGAAAATAATTAAGCGTTTATGAATTATTAACAAAAATGTGTTTTTCACTAAATTCAAAATGGCGGAAAATATTTGTAGGCGGACTTTATGGGTCTGAGAGGCTTTTTTGTAGAGCAGGTGAAGACGGACATGTGTGAATTTTTTCAAGTAAAAAAAAAATTCTGGGCGAGGGGCGTCGCCGGTGCAACTTGAAGGGGGCGCTAGAGAGTCATTTTTTGGAACTTTCTCCCCCGGCTTTGATACATCTCTATTTTCACCAGGCCTGACAAGAGTTCCAAATTTGGTGAGTTTTTGGATATGGCAAGGTCCCCAAAAAGGCGCCCAATGTGGAAAAATAAGAATCATGAATAATTAAAGCTACTCGTAGCTGTGAGCGGGTCCTCGCTTCCGGCACGTTTGGGGTAGCCAGCGGGTCGCCGACTTGCCCCGGAAGGAAACCGGCCAAACCCATGCATTGTCTCAACAAGGGCAGGGAAAAGCAATTAATTTTTTACAGTTATTTCCTGGCTGCGCAGTAGAGCTACTTACCTTTCAGCGTCACTGGCTTCCGTCAGGGTGCCAAGTTACACGGGCGAAATGCATGCTGGGAAAGACTGTCTCAGCGTTGGGCGGCGAACAGCTGTTTGTGTGGCGTGTCTTTCGGTCTGTCTCTTCCTGTTTTGTTTTGTTCGCGAGCGCTACCCAGAATGCAATTGGGCGCTGTCATTTTTATTTAAATCCGATGCTGTTTGGCTGATTTCCAGTAGGTGGCGCTACGACAATGTGAACATATACTGTGCATCATGTTTCTGTACGTGAACAGTACACCAGGTGATTTAACTTGCATGTCAATCGGATGCAGTTTGGTAGATTTAGTTTGGCCAGTAGGTGGCGCTAGTAGGTTACTATGAATATATAAGTATCTTATATTTAAGCAATAAGGTACCATGTGATTTACTGTTCAGGCTGTTTGAAAGCAGGCTGGAGGATGACACACTCACACACACACACACACACACACACATGCTGTCTCTATGTGAAGTATAGAGCAGATCATGTAAATGACATGTAAATCAGATGCTGTTTGGTAGATTTAGTTTGGCCAGTAGGTGGCGCTATGACAATGTGAACATTGGTCATGTACACGTCCTCAGGCATGGACCAGCATCATGTATGAGGAGATTTGGGCTAATGGCATCATGTACATGTACTCACGCCAAGACCAGCAGCCTGTATATAGGAGTTACAACAGGGTTCTCTCATATAGCGATTAGCACAAAGTAGTCGCGTCTTTGGGTCCCCTTAACGTCGCGGCCGATGGATGAAAACGTTGCGAGCGCACAAGCCATACTCCTGAGGGTCTTTCTATCACTTTAGAATAGACTAGAAGTGGATGACTTAAAAATTCTAGGAGGAGTAGTATTTTGCGTAAATGCAAATATCGGCTAAAAATTAGCATAAACTGGCCGAAAAGGCCAAATTGGCCGAATTACTGTAGCGCCCCCTAGTGGTTAAATGGGACGACTGATTTATTGCAAGTTGGGGGATGCGATGTGCACATATACCCCAAGTTTGGAGTCTTTTCTCCCAATAGTTTTAATGTTATGAGTGTTTAAAAACAAGACACGCCCCTAAGAGGTTAATTGGTGGATATCTCCTCAACGCAATGAGATATCAAAGAAATCCCAATGCAGTATTGATGATCCAGCTATAATGATGATAACTACCAAGGTTGGTTTGAAAATAATTAAGCGTTTAGGAATTATTAACAAAAATGTGTTTTTCACTAAATTCAAAATGGCGGAAAATATTTGTAGGCGGACTTTATGGGTCTGAGAGGCTTTTTTGTAGAGCAGGTGAAGACGGACATGTGTGAATTTTTTCAAGTAAAAAAAAATTTCTGGGCGAGGGGCGTCGCCGGTGCAACTTGAAGGGGGCGCTAGAGAGTCATTTTTTGGACGTTTTGTTTCCGGCTTTAATACATTGGGTATTACACCAGGCCTGACGAGATTTCCAAATTTGGTGAGTTTTTGGATATGTCAAGGTCCCCAAAGAGGCGCCCAATGTACAAAAATAAGAATCAGAATAATAATTAAAGCTACTCGTAGCTGTGAGCGGGTCCTCGCTTCCGGCACGTTTGGGGTAGCCGGCGGGTCGCCGACTTGCCCCGGAAGGAAACCGGCCAAACCCATGCATTGCCTCAACAAGTGCAGGGAAGAGCAATTAATTTTTTACAGTTATTTCCTGGCTGCGCAGTAGAGCTACTTACCTTTCAGCGTCACTGGCTTCCGTCAGGGTGCCAAGTTACACGGGCGAAATGCATGCTGGGAAAGACTGTCTCAGCGTTGGGCGGCGAACAGCTGTTTGTGTGGCGTGTCTTTCGGTCTGTCTCTTCCTGTTTTGTTTTGTTCGCGAGCGCTACCCAGAATGCAATTGGGCGCTGTCATTTTTATTTAAATCCGATGCTGTTTGGCTGATTTCCAGTAGGTGGCGCTACGACAATGTGAACATATACTGTGCATCATGTTTCTGTACGTGAACAGTACACCAGGTGATTTAACTTGCATGTCAATCGGATGCAGTTTGGTAGATTTAGTTTGGCCAGTAGGTGGCGCTAGTAGGTTACTATGAATATATAAGTATCTTATATTTAAGCAATAAGGTACCATGTGATTTAGTGTTCAGGCTGGTTGAAAGTAGGGTGGAGGATGACACAAACACACACACACACACACACACACACACACACATGCTGTCTCTATGTGAAGTATAGAGCAGATCATGTCAATCAGATGCTGTTTGGTAGATTTAGTTTGGCCAGTAGGTGGCACTATGACAATGTGAACATTGGCCATGTACACGTCCTCAGGCATGGACCAGCATCATGTATGAGGAGAATTGGGCTAATGGCATCATGTACATGTACTCAAGCCAAGACGAGCAGCCTGTATATAGGAGTATCAACAGGGTTCTCTCATATAGCGGTTAGCACAAAGTAGTCGCGTCTTTGGGTCCCCTTAACGTCGCGGCCGATGGATGAAAACGTTGCGAGCGCACAAGCCATACTCCTGAGGGTCTTTCTGTCACTTTAGAATAGACTAGAAGTGGATGACTTAAAAATTGTAGGAGGAGTAGTATTTGGCGTAAATGCAAATATCGGCTAATAATTAGCATAAACTGGCCGAAACTGCCAAATTGGCCGAATTACTGTAGCGCCCCCTAGTGGTTAAATGGGACGACTGATTTATTGCAAGTTCGGGGATGCGATGTGCACATATACCCCAAGTTTGGAGTCTTTTCTCCCAATAGTTTTAATGTTATGAGTGTTTAAAAACAAGACACGCCCCTAAGTGGTTAAGTGGTCGATATCTCCTCAACGCAATGAGATATCAAAGAAATTCCAATGCAGTATTGATGATCCAGCTCTAATGATGATAACTACCAAGGTTGGTTTGAAAATAATTAAGCGTTTAGGAATTATTAACAAAAATGTGTTTTTCACTAAATTCAAAATGGCGGAAAATATTTGTAGGCGGACTTTATGGGTCTGAGAGGCTTTTTTGTAGAGCAGGTGAAGACGGACATGTGTGAATTTTTTCAAGTAAAAAAAAATTTCTGGGCGAGGGGCGTCGCCGGTGCAACTTGAAGGGGGCGCTAGAGAGTCATTTTTTGGAACTTTTCCCCCCGGCTTTGATACATTGCGTTTTTCACCAGGCTTGACAAGATTTCCAAATTTGGTGAGTTTTGGGATATGATAAGTCCCCCAAAAAGCAGTCCAAATGAGAAAAATAAGAATCAGAATAATAATAAGAATCACATCAATTTCAATAGGGTCCTACTCGGACTGACTACGTCAGTCGCTCGGACCCTAATTAAAGCTACTCGTAGCTGTGAGCGGGTCCTCGCTTCCGGCACGTTTGGGGTAGCCGGCGGGTCGCCGACTTGCCCCGGAAGGAAACCGGCCAAACCCATGCATTGCCTCAACAAGTGCAGGGAACAGCAATTAATTTTTTACAGTTATTTCCTGGCTGCGCAGTAGAGCTACTTACCTTTCAGCGTCACTGGCTTCCGTCAGGGTGCCAAGTTACACGGGCGAAATGCATGCTGGGAAAGACTGTCTCAGCGTTGGGCGGCGAACAGCTGTTTGTGTGGCGTGTCTTTCGGTCTGTCTCTTCCTGTTTTGTTTTGTTCGCGAGCGCTACCCAGAATGCAATTGGGCGCTGTCGTTTTTATTTAAATCCGATGCTGTTTGGCTGATTTCCAGTAGGTGGCGCTACGACAATGTGAACATATACTGTGCATCATGTTTCTGTACGTGAACAGTACACCAGGTGATTTAACTTGCATGTCAATCGGATGCAGTTTGGTAGATTTAGTTTGGCCAGTAGGTGGCGCTAGTAGGTTACTATGAATATATAAGTATCTTATATTTAAGCAATAAGGTACCATGTGATTTAGTGTTCAGGCTGGTTGAAAGTAGGGTGGAGGATGACAAACACACACACACACACACACACACACACACACACACACACACACATGCTGTCTCTATGTGAAGTATAGAGCAGATCATGTAAATTACATGTAAATCAGATGCTGTTCGGTAGATTTAGTTTGGCCAGTAGGTGGCGCTATGACAATGTGAACATTGGCCATGTACATGTCCTCAGGCACGGACCAGCATCATGTATGAGAAGATTTGGGCTAATGGCATCATGTACATGTACTCACACCAAGACCAGCAGCCTGTATATAGGAGTTACAACAGGGTTCTCTCATATAGCGGTTAGCACAAAGTAGTCGCGTCTTTGGGTCCCCCTGACGTCGCGGGCGTTCGATGAAAACGTGTTGAGCACACAAGCCATACTCCTGAGGGTGTTTCTATCACTTTAGAATAGAGCTGAAGTGGATGACTTAAAAATTCTAGGAGGAGTAGTATTTTGCGTAAATGCAAATATCGGCTAAAAATTAGCATAAACTGGCCGAAAATGCCAAATTGGCCGAATTACTGTAGCGCCCCCTAATGGTTAAATGGGACGTCTGATTTATTGCAAGTTAGGGGATGCGATGTGCACATATACCCCAAGTTTGGAGTCTTTTCTCCCAATAGTTTTAATGTTATGAGTGTTTAAAAACAAGACACGCCCCTAAGAGGTTAATTGGTCGATATCTCCTCAACGCAATGAGATATCAAAGAAATTCCAATGCAGTATTGATGATCCAGCTCTAATGATGATAACTACCAAGGTTGGTTTGAAAATAATTAAGCGTTTAGGAATTATTAACAAAAATGTGTTTTTCACTAAATTCAAAATGGCGGAAAATATTCATAGGCGGACTTTATGGGTCTGAGAGGCTTTTTTGTAGAGGAGGTGGAGACGGACATGTGTGAATTTTTTCAAGTAAAAAAAAATTTCTGGGCGAGGGGCGTCGCTGGTGCAACTTGAAGGGGGCGCTAGAGAGTCATTTTTTGGAACTTTTCCCCCCGGCTTTGATACATTGCGTTTTTCACCAGGCTTGACAAGATTTCCAAATTTGGTGAGTTTTGGGATATGATAAGTCCCCCAAAAAGCAGTCCAAATGAGAAAAATAAGAATCAGAATAATAATAAGAATCACATCAATTTCAATAGGGTCCTACTCGGACTGACTACGTCAGTCGCTCGGACCCTAATAATAAGAATCCCGGCAATTTCAATAGGGTCCTCTCGGGACTGACTACGTCAGTCGCTCGGACCCTAATTAAAGCTACTCGTAGCTGTGAGCGGGTCCTCGCTTCCGGCACGTTTGGGGTAGCCGGCGGGTCGCCGACTTGCCCCGGAAGGAAACCGGCCAAACCCGTGCATTGTCTCAACAAGTGCAGGGAACAGCAATTAATTTTTTACAGTTATTTCCTGGCTGCGCAGTAGAGCTACTTACCTTTCAGCGTCACTGGCTTCCGTCAGGGTGCCAAGTTACACGGGCGAAATGCATGCTGGGAAAGACTGTCTCAGCGTTGGGCGGCGAACAGCTGTTTGTGTGGCGTGTCTTTCGGTCTGTCTCTTCCTGTTTTGTTTTGTTCGCGAGCGCTACCCAGAATGCAATTGGGCGCTGTCATTTTCATTTAAATCCGATGCTGTTTGGCTGATTTCCAGTAGGTGGCGCTACGACAATGTGAACATATACTGTGCATCATGTTTCTGTACGTGAACAGTACACCAGGTGATTTAACTTGCATGTCAATCGGATGCAGTTTGGTAGATTTAGTTTGGCCAGTAGGTGGCGCTAGTAGGTTACTATGAATATATAAGTATCTTATATTTAAGCAATAAGGTACCATGTGATTTACTGTTCAGGCTGTTTGAAAGCAGGCTGGAGGATGACACACTCACACACACACACACACACACACACACACACACTGTCTCTATGTGAAGTATAGAGCAGATCATGTAAATGACATGTAAATCAGATGCTGTTTGGTAGATTTAGTTTGGCCAGTAGGTGGCGCTATGACAATCTGAACATTGGGCATGTACACGTCCTCAGGCATGGACCAGCATCATGTATGAGGAGAATTGGGCTAATGGCATCATGTACATGTACTCAAGCCAAGACCAGCAGCCTGTATATAGGAGTTACAACAGGGTTCTCTCATATAGCGATTAGCACAAAGTAGTCGCGTCTTTGGGTCCCCTTAACGTCGCGGCCGATGGATGAAAACGTGTTGAGCGCACAAGCCATACTCCTGAGGGTCTTTCTGTCACTTTAGAATAGACTAGAAGTGGATGACTTAAAAATTGTAGGAGGAGTAGTATTTGGCGTAAATGCAAATATCGGCTAAAAATTAGCATAAACTGGGCGAAAATGCAAAATGTGCCGAATTACTGTAGCGCCCCCTAGTGGTTAAATGGGACGACTGATTTATTGCAAGTTAGGGGACACGATGTGCACATATACCCCAAGTTTGGAGTCTTTTGTCCAAATATTTTTAATGTTATGAGTGTTTAAAAACAAGACACGCCCCTAAGAGGTTAATTGGTCGATATCTCCTCAACGCAATGAGATATCAAAGAAATTCCAATGCAGTATTGATGATCCAGCTCTAATGACGATAACTACCAAGTTTGGTTTGAAAATAATTAAGCGTTTAGGAATTATTAAAAAAATTGTGTTTTTCACTAAATTCAAAATGGCGGAAAATATTCATAGGCGGACTTTATGGGTCTGAGAGGCTTTTTTGTAGAGCAGGTGGAGACGGACATGTGTGAATTTTTTCAAGTAAAAAAAAAAATCTGGGCGAGGGGCGTCGCCGGTGCAACTTGAAGGGGGCGCTAGAGAGTCATTTTTTGGAACTTTTCTCCCCGGCTCTGATACATTGCGTTTTTCACCAGGCCTGACAAGATTTCCAAATTTGGTGAGTTTTTGGATATGGCAAGGTCCCCAAAAAGGCGCCCAAGTGAGAAAAATAAGAATCAGAATAATAATAATAAGAATCCCGGCAATTTCAATAGGGTCCTCTCGGGACTGACGTTGTCAGTCGCTCGGACCCTAATAATAATAAGAATCACATCAATTTCAATAGGGTCCTACTCGGACTGACTACGTCAGTCGCTCAGACCCTAATAATAAGAATCCCGGCAATTTCAATAGGGTCCTCTCGGGACTGACTACGTCAGTCGCTCGGACCCTAATTAAAGCTACTCGTAGCTGTGAGCGGGTCCTCGCTTCCGGCACGTTTGGGGTAGCCGGCGGGTCGCCGACTTGCCCCGGAAGGAAACCGGCCAAACCCATGCATTGTCTCAACAAGTGCAGGGAACAGCAATTATTTTTTTACAGTTATTTCCTGGCTGCGCAGTAGAGCTACTTACCTTTCAGCGTCACTGGCTTCCGTCAGGGTGCCAAGTTACACGGGCGAAATGCATGCTGGGAAAGACTGTCTCAGCGTTGGGCGGCGAACAGCTGTTTGTGTGGCGTGTCTTTCGGTCTGTCTCTTCCTGTTTTGTTTTGTTCGCGAGCGCTACCCAGAATGCAATTGGGCGCTGTCATTTTTATTTAAATCCGATGCTGTTTGGCTGATTTCCTTTGGCCAGTAGGTGGCGCTACGACAATGTGAACATATACTGTGCATCATGTTTCTGTGTACACCAGGTGATTTCAATTGCACATAAATCGGATGCAGTTTGGTAGATTTAGTTTGGCCAGTAGGTGGCGCTAGTAGGTTACTATGAATATATAAGTATCTTATATTTAAGCAATAAGGTACCATGTGATTTAGTGTTCAGGCTGGTTGAAAGTAGGGTGGAGGATGAGACACACACACACACACACACACACACACACACACACACGCTGTCTCTATGTGAAGTATAGAGCAGATCATGTAAATCAGATGCTGTTTGGTAGATTTAGTTTGGCCAGTAGGTGGCGCTATGACAATGTGAACATTGGGCATGTACACGTCCTCAGGCATGGACCAGCATCATGTATGAGGAGAATTGGGCTAATGGCATCATGTACATGTACTCAAGCCAAGACCAGCAGCCTGTATATAGGAGTTACAACAGGGTTCTCTCATATAGCGATTAGCACAAAGTAGTCGCGTCTTTGGGTCACCTTAACGTCGCGGCCGATGGATGAAAACGTTGCGAGCGCACAAGCCATACTCCTGAGAGTCTTTCGATCACTTTAGAATAGACTAGAAGTGGATGACTTTAAAATTGTAGGAGGAGTAGTATTTGGCGTGAATGCAAATATCGGCTAAAAATTAGCATAAACTGTCCGAAAATGGCAAATTGGCCGAATTACTGTAGCGCCCCCTAATGGTTCAATGGGACGACTGATTTATTGCAAGTTAGGGGATGCGATGTGCACATATACCCCAAGTTTGGAGTCTTTTCTCCCAATAGTTTTAATGTTATGAGTGTTTAAAAACAAGACACGCCCCTAAGAGGTTAATTGGTCGATATCTCCTCAACGCAATGAGATATCAAAGAAATTCCAATGCAGTATTGATGATCCAGCTCTAATGATGATAACTACCAAGGTTGGTTTGAAAATAATTATGTGTTTAGGAATTATTAACAAAAATGTGTTTTTCACTAAATTCAAAATGGCGGAAAATATTCATAGGCGGACTTTATGGGTCTGAGAGGCTTTTTTGTAGAGCAGGTGAAGACGGAAATGTGTGAATTTTTTCAAGTAAAAAAAAATTTCTGAGCGAGGGGCGTCGCCGGTGCAACTTGAAGGGGGCGCTAGAGAGTCATTTTTTGAAACTTTTTCCCCCGGCTTTGATACATTGGGTATTACACCAGGCCTGACAAGAGTTCCAAATTTGGTGAGTTTTTGGATATGATAAGTCCCCCAAAAAGCAGTCCAATGTACAAAAATAAGAATCAGAATAATAATTAAAGCTACTCGTAGCTGTGAGCGGGTCCTCGCTTCCGGCACGTTTGGGGTAGCCGGCGGGTCGCCGACTTGCCCCGGAAGGAAACCGGCCAAACCCATGCATTGTCTCAACAAGTGCAGGGAACAGCAATTAATTTTTTACAGTTAAATCCTGGCAGCGCAGTAGAGCTACTTACCTTTCAGCGTCACTGGCTTCCGTCAGGGTGCCAAGTTACACGGGCGAAATGCATGCTGGGAAAGACTGTCTCAGCGTTGGGCGGCGAACAGCTGTTTGTGTGGCGTGTCTTTCGGTCTGTCTCTTCCTGTTTTGTTTTGTTCGCGAGCGCTACCCAGAATGCAATTGGGCGCTGTCATTTTTATTTAAATCCGATGCTGTTTGGCTGATTTCCAGTAGGTGGCGCTACGACAATGTGAACATATACTGTGCATCATGTTTCTGTGCGTGAACAGTACACCAGGTGATTTAACTTGCATGTCAATCGGATGCAGTTTGGTAGATTTAGTTTGGCCAGTAGGTGGCGCTAGTAGGTTACTATGAATATATAAGTATCTTATATTTAAGCAATAAGGTACCATGTGATTTAGTGTTCAGGCTGGAGGATGACACACACACACACACACACACACACACACACACACACACACATGCTGTCTCTATGTGAAGTATAGAGCAGATCATGTAAATCAGATGCTTTTTGTTAGATTTAGTTTGGCCAGTAGGTGGCGCTATGACAATGTGAACATATACTGTGCATCATGTTTCTGTACGTGAACAGTACACCAGGTGATTTAACTTGCATGTCAATCGGATGCAGTTTGGTAGATTTAGTTTGGCCAGTAGGTGGCGCTAGTAGATTTAGTTTGGCCAGTAGGTGGCGCTAGTAGGTTACTATGAATATATAAGTATCTTATATTTAAGCAATAAGGTACCATGTGATTTACTGTTCAGCCTGGTTGAAAGTAGGGTGGAGGATGAGACACACACACACACACACACACACACACACACATGCTGTCTCTATGTGAAGTATAGAGCAGATCATGTAAATGACATGTAAATCAGATGCTGTTTGGTAGATTTAGTTTGGCCAGTAGGTGGCGCTATGACAATGTGAACATTGGGCATGTACACGTCCTCAGGCATGGACCACCATCATGTATGAGGAGAATTGGGCTAATGGCATCATGTACATGTACTCAAGCCAAGACCAGCAGCCTGTATATAGGAGTTACAACAGGGTTCTCTCATATAGCGATTAGCACAAAGTAGTCGCGTCTTTGGGTCCCCTTAACGTCGCGGCCGATGGATGAAAACGTGTTGAGCGCACAAGCCATACTCCTGAGGGTCTTTCTGTCACTTTAGAATAGACTAGAAGTGGATGACTTAAAAATTGTAGGAGGAGTAGTATTTGGCGTAAATGCAAATATCGGCTAAAAATTAGCATAAACTGGGCGAAAATGCAAAATGTGCCGAATTACTGTAGCGCCCCCTAGTGTTTAAATCGGACGACTGATTTATTGCAAGTTAGTGGATGCGATATGCACATATACCCCAAGTTTGGAGTCTTTTCTCCCAATAGTTTTAATGTTATGAGTGTTTAAAAACAAGACACGCCCCTAAGAGGTTAATTGGTCGATATCTCCTCAACGCAATGGGATATCAAAGTAATTTCAATGCAGTATTGATGATCTAGCTCTAATGATGATAACTACCAAGGTTGGTATGAAAATAATTAAGCGTTTAGGAATTATTAACAAAAATGTGTTTTTCACTAAATTCAAAATGGCGGAAAATTTTCGTAGGCGGACTTTATGGGTCTGAGAGGCTTTTTTGTAGAGCAGGTGAAGACGGACATGTGTGAATTTTTTCAAGTAAAAAAAAATTTCTGGGCGAGGGGCGTCGCCGGTCCAACTTGTAGGGGGCGCTAGAGAGTCATTTTTTGGAACTGTTTTTCCCATCTTTGATACATTGCTATTTTCACCAGTCCTAACAGGCAGTCCAAATTTGGTGAGTTTTTGAATATGATAAGTCCCCCAAAAAGCAGTCCAATGTACAAAAATAAGGATCAGAATAATGAAGAAGAATCCCAGCAATTTCAATAGGGTCCTCTCGGGACTGACGTTGTCAGTCGCTCGGACCCTAATTAAAGCTACTCGTAGCTGTGAGCGGGTCCTCGCTTCCGGCACGTTTGGGGTAGCCGGCGGGTCGCCGACTTGCCCCGGAAGGAAACCGGCCAAACCCATGCATTGTCTCAACAAGAGCAGGGAAAACGCTTTCATGTGTACGCCAAAAAATTTGCAAGACACTGCAGGGAATCGAACCCCATCCCAGGAAACCAGGAGTACCATTACCAGTGTCTTTTGCTTTTTTTAGACTACATGAAGGTAAAGCAAAACCTGCATTAGCATGAGCATTTATATTAAAGAATTCATGATTGGCCTTTATTTAATGTAATAAATTTGGATGATGGTTATGAATGAAGTTTAAAATTACCCTAAATGACCAATGTTTTCAAAAGAATTAATTTATACATGCTCTGGTAATGCAGGAAAAGAAACCCTACGGGTATGAAACATACAGGAACTTGTACAGACAACATGCATGATATATACACACACACACACACAATACACAATGTGAACATTTAAATAAATATATAATATACACAATGTGAACATTTAAATAAATATATAATATACACAAGTTGACTCTATAAATATATAATATACACAAGTTGACTCTATAAATATATAATATACACAAGTTGACTCTATAAATATATAATATACACAAGTTGACAGTATAAATATATAATTTACACAATTTGACGCTATAAATATATAATTTACACAATTTGACGCTATAAATATATAAGTTACACAATTTGACGCTATAAATATATAAGTTACACAATTTGATGCTATAAATATATAAGTTACACAATTTGACGCTATAAATATATAAAAAATGACGATAAATATATATACCAAACAGATGCTCAAACTACCTACATCATCGGGATGTTTAAATGCATTATGTACAGTTTTGACACTCCATGTTG
The DNA here is from genome assembly GCA_038501785.1 of Myoxocephalus aenaeus. NCBI lineage: Eukaryota > Metazoa > Chordata > Actinopteri > Perciformes > Cottidae > Myoxocephalus > Myoxocephalus aenaeus. Next base: position 3,980,701 of record JBAMJR010000124.1, on the reverse strand, counting down.
CAGGATATGATGCTATGAACCCTGTCTCCATCTCCGATTTGAAAAAGCTGTATTTGTAAAGGTATTCAGCTGTATTTGGCATAAATTTATTCGACTAATTCGAAACTACATACTATCCCCTCATGATCACTAAAATATGTGGGAAATACTTTGGCTTCTACTTTATACTGTGTTGTTTTAACATATACATGGTCAATGAGCGTGCCATTCTCTGTTGTGGGTTGTGTCACATATTGAACATACCCTTTGTCTTCCATGAATTTGGAGATCGTTGATGATTTTGAAATGTCATCATTGAAATCACCCATGACAGCAATCGTGTCACTTAGTGGATTTAGGCAAACAAGTAATTTCCCTAAATGTTCTTTGAAGAAAGACATAGGATATGATGGTGGTCTGTAAAGTACTGCTATCGCCATGCTGTGAGTCAAAGACATGTACACTAAACATTCTAAATTGACATCTGGTACTTTGAAACGGTAGTATGTCAAATTGTCTGCACTATACATGCCAACACCACCATGTTGTTGGTCTTTCAAAGCAACCAACGCTGGGTTGTTGCTGCTGTATGATAAACTTCGGGGCGAAGTTTCAAATGTGTAACCGTCGATGTTTACAGAGTCTAATGAGGAGGTAGGAGATAGCCAGGTTTCTGTAACAGCAATACAGTTAACCTGCAATTGCTGTGTACATTTAATTAAATCTTTAACATGACGTGTCAAACTTTGTACATTCATCAAAAACACAGTAAAACTGCGTGTGCCAACTTGTTGCCATCTAGTTTCCCTGAGAAAATGCGGCATGCAATGAATTGCTTGCTGAATGTTGTCTTTACAGTAGATGGCCTTATTGGAAAAGTCACGAATAACTAATCCTTCTAAACTCGTGACACGACTTAACGCTACATAGGCCTGCCCTGCAGCAAAGATTTTCTTAAGCGAGACCACAGCTTTATCAACTGTGATTCCTTGTACTTTATGGATCGTACAAGCCCAAGCCAGTTTAAGGGGAAATTGGCGTCGCAATCCACCTTTGTTGGTGACCCTATCCTCTTCTGGAAAGATAGGCGTAGAGGTCGGAAAATTGCTTAAGGCATGACCAGATTGTTTCCGCCTCTGCGTGCCCACTTTATCATCATCAAATTGAACGTACACAGTTTTCGGAAATGTATGATTTTCTGAAATAACTATGTGCGTTACTTTGCCACAGACACCGTTAACAAGGCCATCCATCACATCCACATTTTTAAGCAACATTACACGCGCATTTTCCCCCAGAAATAGTTTTTCAGCTAAACACGTGTTGTGCACTCTGCCATGATGTCGAGCTTTTAACTCTAGTTTTCCTGTCATCCTATTTCGTGCAAAATCCTGAGCATCTATTTGTAAATGATCGGGACATTTTAGTATTAACTGCTCCAAATTATGAGTATTAACTTGAGCATTTGTGGGAAAAATGTGCAAGGATGAATTGTCTTCACCAGTTTCACATTTCTTCAACAAATCAAAGTCACCTGCCATCAATGGTGTTCCCTTTGAATGTGTTCTCAATCTATTTAATAACTCTGCAAATACAGAGTTTTTCTGCCGAACAATTTCTGTTAACTCTGCAATGCTGAATAGGTTGCACCACAGGTTGAAGCCTACATCTTCAACATACAATGGCTTCCCTTTTACTGGTGGTAACTGGAAAAAATCTAACAGCAATTACACTGACATTACCGAATGGGGAAAAGTCCCCACATTGTTTGATCTGCCGTAATCTGCCATGAATATACGCCATCAGTCTGTGATCAACCATGGATATTTCATCAATTATTAAAATTTGCAGATGACTGTATTGGGCTCGTAAACTATTAATCTTTTCCTCACCTAAAGGTGTGTATGGTAATTTGGTGTCTATACCAATGCCTAATGTTGTATGAATGGTTGAGGCATGTAAATTGTATGCTGCGATGCCAGTAGGAGCAGTTAACAATATACAAATTTGGTCAGGGTTCTCACACATTGTTGACAGTAACCTTGTCGCTTCATATTGAAGGGCTCGAATTAAATGACTCTTTCCTGTACCTGCACCACCTGTAATAAAAACATGAAATGGCTCTGGATTTTTCCCTCCGATTTTGTCCAGGCACCATTGTCGGATCTGATTAAATATAGACATTTGTTTCTCGTTCAGGGACCGAATTAAGTCCAGCCCTTCACTTCTGCAAATGTTGTTGGTCTTCTCTAACTGTGCTACTTGTTGATGGCTAACTGCAAGGTCAGGAATAGCTTCCACGTGCTCGTCATTTACCGTTTCATTTTGTTTGCGCTCTTGTTCACTTTCTAACCGCTCCAGCTCTTGTTCTGGGCAGAGCTCACACCACGCATCATCCAAAACGGCATTGTCATCAACAGACTCTCGAACACTATCCAATTCATCTGCGTCAACTTCAAACAAAGCTCTATTGCTGTCAACTACAGATTGCACTGACCGTCTTGATCCATCATTAAATCTAACATGACCAGTCATGTAAAAGTCTTCAAATGTTGGACAAGGCGTTGGTTTCAACTGCACATCTGCACGATACGGCATGAACAACTGCAAAATACTATGAAAGAAGTTCTCAGGATTTTTGGTCTGAGAAAAGCGAGCATAACGCACAACAGCAGGTTGAGTTTTAGTTCTTTTCAAAACAAAGCCTAAACGGTTCTCGAGTTTAATGGCACTCTTGGACGATTCAGTTTTGGACAAAACGCGATACTGGGAAGCAAACATGGCCAAACACATATCATTAAAAACATCATCATTTGGCCTATTCAGATACCGGTCCACCAAATTAGTCATCCACATGTCCTCTGTTGTAAGACTTTTAGAGTTTGCCTTTTGTTTTAACACACTTAATGGCAAACTGATTTTCACAGGATTATCCCCGGTTGGCACAAACTGAACCTTCCGTGAACATTCCTTCAGGCGCAGGTTTGTTAATCTATACACTGCCTCTTGAGCACAAACGTCTCTGTTGTGTAAATACACACTTCCTAATTTTTTCATCGCTTGCTTTGCGTCGACATTTCCTTGTTTGGATGCCTCTCTGTGTGCATTCCCCAACAATAAGCCCATCTCCTTTTCTGACTTGGAAATGTAGGAAATGATATATACAACGCAGGCATATGCATTAACAACATACTGAATGTCCATGTTTGCATTCCAGCATTTCAATAATTGCTTGCTATATTGATTAATCCACACTTCATCAATATTTCGTTTTAATACAATGTGTGTCCTTTTGCTAATTAACTTGTACGCAGCCTCAAAGACAGTTTGATTTATCCCTAAACTATGAAACAACTGCTCCACACTCTCAAAAGTAGAAGTTTCATCAGACAGAGCAGATTTAATGGCTTCCATGATCTTTACCGCTGCATCCTTCTTCTCGGCTTTATCAGCTTTACTCTGTCGTGGCAGCTCACACTTACACGGCATCAAATTACAGGTACATTTTATGTCACCCTCCTCATCAGGGCTCCGACATATAAAGGTGCGAGTGGATGCTGGCCTGGGAAAGTTAAACCGACAAACTGTGTTTTTCTTCTTACACGTTTTGGAGTGTCTTTTAGAATGTTGCTGCACAGTCGTCACTATGGTCCTTAAGTCCTCGTCGTCTGATGGCAATTCACATGTCACATAATGGTCAATAAATTGAGTTACTTCATCATCCGTGGCTTTATCAATTTGAGGTGCATTCTCAATCCAAAACAAGCAATGCACATGAGGTGAACCACGCTGTTGAAATTCAACCCGATAAAAATAGTCAACTATCTTTCCAATGGGCTGTGCTGGAGACATGAGCACTTGTTTTAAAAAACAATGCCATCTATAATCAAACATCCTCGCCGCAGTGACAGGATTACGGCGCAAGAGTTCACATTTGTCAGCCCATTCTAAACCTTCAACAGTCTGCGTTCTACCGTCCTGCTTCAAAATGCTAGTGAGAAGATTTGTCCACCGCAAATCGGCCGAAGAAAACGAACAAAACCACGTGGGGACACCAAGCTGACGGACACAGGCTAAGAGGTCACGTTGTGCTCCCTGCCAAAAAGATGGGGTACCTCTAATAGGTTTAAGGAAACGGAACCCATCATCAAACTGCAGCAACTTCTTTAAAGACTCTTCATCTTGTAACACTTTAGGGTCATATCGAAAACCTGCTTTTCCTTTTCGTAGTGCAATAGAAACACTCGACACAACTTTTTGCACCTCTGACAAATACTGTGCAAAGAAGATGTATTCTACATTTTGGGCGAACCTGCAGTCTGCATTTAAAAGTCGGAGGTTTAAATAACGGGCTAACGTTAATCGTTGCTGCCTGTCATCATGGTAAGTATTAAGTCCCTGTGGAAACAATACTGGAAAGCTCTTGGCTTCGTTAGTTGTATCAGAAAGTAATTTTACAGGATTATTACCTTCTGCTGGAGCCAAATTCAATGTACTATCAAAATACTGATCCAACACTTCCTGACCAATATCAACAGGCATCAGACACGTGTCCTGAAACATGCAATGCTGTTGTCTATCGTGTAACTGCTCGTCTTCTACACTATCGGCCGGTGTAGTGTCACTTGGTGGATCAGTCTCATTTTCTACGACATCGTCCTGTTCCATACAAAACTCATTTAGCCAAGCTTCATTAAATTCTACATCTTTATAATGCACATTAGTACTTTTCAAATACTGCAAGGCCTGCCTAATGCGCAAAGTATCAACAAATTTATACTCGTAATGGCCTTTATATGTTAACTTGCGCTTTAATTTTACGCGCAACAAAGATCCTTCCATCTCTGAACGAGGAAGCAAATTATTAGTTTGTACTATATTGGCAGGGACACACGTGACCGGTCCATGTACGCCATTTTGGCCTCCTTTGGGTAATGCCAGCATCTTCATAAACGGTATATGCAGAGCTATCAAATGCTGCTCTAAGCTATTCAAACAAGCCAATTGTGGTGGAATGGGATTCACTGCCATATTGTTGAGTACACATTCAGGTGGCACTACACCTCTCTTAATTTTATAGTGACACGTGTGACAGATCCACAGCTTTCCTCTTCCCAGAGCCAGCATCGTGCACGGTACTTCACAATCATTACACCTGTGTAAATAATTGTCAGTTATACATTTCTCTGCTACCAAAGCAATGTTTTTACGTTTGCCATAATCCTCTTTTTTACAATGCAACACTTGATGTCCAAACAACAACCTATTGCACACACAACAAACAAAATCTGGCCCATTTTTAACTTTTGCGAAAAACTGCTCCATAACAAAATCAAACTGCATACTCTTGTGTTTCCTTTCTTGTCTCTTGAATTTGATATTAGCTATAACACGTTTCTTGTACTCTAGATTTGCATACCGTCTCTTACTCATGGCTTTTATGTTACATCTATACAAAAGATTCTGTCGATATTTCATTCTGCTGAATGCTATAAGTTTCTCTCTATGCAAAACATTGTCTCGATATTTCTTCAAACTGTTTTCCTTTAGCTTCTGCTTGTGCAACACATTCAATTTATATTGACTTAGACTAAAAGCCTTTCTCCTCTGCTTATGACATGTATCTATGTTATGGTATCTTAACAGAGTACTTCCAATTGCCCTGTGTTTGTAGTCTGCGTCATGACAATACTTTATCCGAAGAGCAAGTTTTACTTTCTCTTGATAATCTAAATCAGTATACTTTTTTACAGACGCATGTCTAACCTTTTGCTGGTAAATCAAGTTATTCTTATAATGCATTTTCATTTTGTTAATTTTTCGTATTTTATAATACTTTGAAAAACAATTCCTAGGATTTGTGATGCAGATGGTTGCATCACTCTGCACAGTCTCCTTAAAAGTTCCCTTTACAGATGCATCTACACTTCTCCTCTGCCTCGCCTCAGATAAATCACCTTCTTGGCACAAATCAAAGCAAATCTGTTTATCTACATGTTGGACACAAACAACAGGCTCAAAATGATTATTTGCACAATGTTTCAAGTATATACCTTGATTAGAAAACATTGTACTAGTACTGTATTTGACCCATCTTCCATCACTGCATGTATAAATGTCCACTCCAAGAGCATTTGCTGTCGCTTGGATTTCTATGTGTGTGGCACAATTTCCAACCTTCTTCATCTTAGTCTGGTTAATGTAGTCTGACATGGAAGAATATCCCTTTCCCACTAACTTCATGTGTTCTTCACTGTTATTCTCCATAAACTTAACAACCGCAAGTCTAATCCTCCGATGACTTTTTGGAGAACCACTGATAACATCCGCTATAGCGCTAAAGAAACTATTTCCATCTTCTACAACTTGTTGTGTCTTACAAACTACACCTAAAGACCCAGACACTGTTGGTCTTTGCATGTGCTGCTTTACAAAGTCTACTTTACACGTACTGCATAGTTGTTTTGCTACTGCAGTGCACAAAGGATTAAATTGGAACCCAACTGTCTCCACTGTGGACACAGTACTAGGCTGTTCTATAACACAATCTTCAATTGCCATTACATGAACCACAGAATTTGGACTGTTCAAACAAACACTTGCTTTTGTTCTAGTGTTGTACCCTCTGGAACAAGATGTGTTCACTTTGCAGTAACCATAACAACTCTGTATTCCAGGCTGTTGAACACAAACAACAGTCTCATAATGGTTACCATTGCAATTTTCTAAATACACACCTTGTTTGGGATATGGCCTGACCTTGCAACGATATTCAATCCAGTTATCATTATGATATGTGAAAATACTGAGTCCTAAATAATCTGCTGCTGCCTTGATCTCAACTTCTGTTGCCCAACTGCCAACACGGTGCATCTGCGACATGCGGAGGTATTCTGCCATAGAGGACTTGCATCTAAAAAAACTCTCATATTCCCCAGCATTGTTTTGCATTTGTCTAACTACAGCACGTCTAATTTTTCCGTGATACTTTTGTGTACCACATACAGCATGACTGACTGCTCTAAAGAAACAGTTGCCATCACCAACTATTTTCTCATTGAAACATGGAGCCCCTAATGCACCACCATCTGTAGATGCAAAAGGAAGTTTCTGGAACTCCACGTTCAACTGTGTGCACAACGCTTGTTTAACATCATCACATAGGGGATGAAATGTCAATTGTCTACTTGTGACATCACTTACAAATTCAACATCTGAATTAACCAAAGTTGCATCCCTTTCCTTTAGCTTCTTTGCTTCACAAGCTCCCCTTGAAACTTTACGCTTGGCAACTCTCTGATTGTTGACGCAGCCAAGTAATGCCTGAACTGTACCTGTTTGAGTCAAACTACAACCAAACGCAGGCTCTCCTGTTGCAAGAGTTGTTTTCTGAGTGTGGGTGTAGCTATGTGTTGGCTGATCAGGCGTCTTCTGAAGCAAAGAACTGTTGTCAGCTGGGCTTGGCTGAACAGTGGGTTTTTTAGGAAAACTACCACTGAAGTCAGGTTTTGACTGAACAGGGGCCTTTTGAGGCAAAGGTCTGTTGTCAGCTGGGCCTTTGTAAGTGACGCAAACACCTGCAATCTCAAACAGCTTTCGAGTGCCCGTAAATGTGGAAGCAAATGTGCATATGTGATTAAACACATCCTCAAGGCAATGAAAATACAAGATGAGACTTTTACCCGTCTCACTGGCCATCCCAAGTTCACTGCGAGCATGAGAGTCAATCACTGCATACTGTCCCTGTTGACCAATGATTGCACATGTACTGCCACTCAATGTCAGAAAGCATGTGTCATATTTCAGGCAGATATTTTTCAATCCGTCTCTTAGAGTGGTGGTTGCACCCGACTCAATAAACTCTCCCTCAACCACATCAACATCTCCAGTGACATTGGCCCCATAATGAAACTCATATTTGTGTCCATCAATTACGGACTCCTTTGGCAAATCAAGAACACAAGGCAGTTGGGAATTGCCACTGATGGAGCCGCTGTGACATAAAGAAGAGTACAACGTGTCACCCAAAACGACAACCCTATCCAGATTGTCCGACCGCCATGAAAACACACTGTTCGTTGAATGTTTTGCCATACTGACCAAGCTTACTGCCATACACTGACGTCCTGGATGTTCCAACCAAGTGTCTCCCTGATGGAACGTTCCCCTGACAGAGGATGGCAGGGGAACCTCAAGAGCAGGCAGTTCACCGTCAGAACTGCCATCGTCAAGAGCAGCGTCAACATCACGCTCTGTGATGGCCTTCACAGAAATGCTAGAAATGTTATACCACTCCGCTTCTGAAGACTCCTTCAGATTGTAGATGTGAAGCATCAAGTCATCAAGGGAACTGTTGAAAACAGCCACAGGTGTGCCAATATCTGATGCCAACCCAGATGCATCACGTGTCCCACAATCAACGACCACTACAAGCTTTCCATGATTAATGATCGCAACTACTTTATGATGCATGTTCAACAAACACATGCCATCTGTCAGCAAGCGTTCTTGCAGTATGTCCGACATCTCCGGCTCCTCTCGCAAGTCACTAAAATGTCTTGCCGTTGTTGGCTTACCAATCTTGACGTTCCAGTGCCTGCCAAACACACTGTGCCGTTTAATCAACGAAGACTTGCTTATGGCAACATTGCTTTCCTCTTTGACAAATGCATTTAAGTTGAGCCCTTCTAAAAGAATGTCATCAACATCTGACTTCTGCCATGTACACACTGGTGCGATGATATGCTTGATTGCAGCCACAACACTGCATGCAGTTGATGCATCTGCATCACGAGCACTAGACTTGGTAACTACAGTCCCTGTGACAACGGCCGACTGGCAATGGGATTTTTTGGAACACATGCATGACGTACCGTGAACATAATCCTTACCGTCGCTGGTTTTTTTACCAGACTTACCTGTGATGTACTTTTTAGCAGTACACTTACCGTCGATGTTTTTTTTGTTGTGTTGCTTACGAGATGCCTTCTTGGGCAGCTATAATAAAATTGTAAACGGTGCAACAAACTTGTATCATCGTCCTTTATGGACATATGCACATATTGATACCCAATCATTCCCTGTATTACAAGTGTGTTTTTACACACACACAATCATTGAAAGGACAAAAGGCCTCATTTTTATTTCATGGTGTACTCATGTCACTATAGACTATGAAAAGGCTACCAACTCGTTTGGTCATTAGTGAGCAGAATCAAGACTAAACTGTATTCTTAAATTGATTATGAAGCCATGACAAATAAATAGCTATGCATGCACCATAAAAAATAAAACATGTGAAAGACAGACAGTCTTCATACAAACCTCCACCTTGTCGTCATCAGTAGAAGACTGTTCAGACCCGTCGGCACCTGGCGTTGTCTGGTGGACCTAAAAAATGAAAACAATTAAAAGGAGTGTCAATGACATGTACCCTTTCATAGAAAATTATGGACAAAATGCTACAGAAATCACATATTGACAGTGATTGACTGCATGTATAGAGCAGGTTTTTTTCCTTCAGTTTAATTCACATTCTCACACACACACACAATATTAACATCTGTAGTCATACTTTGTGTACATATCAAACAACCTCCTATATACAAGGCCAGCAAATCAAGCTAGTTGGAGATGGCAAGAAAAACACATGTAAAGCATTTATTTGTATAAAAATCATACTGCATTAAACATGACAATGAAATAACTTTGCATGCAGCATTAAAACAAATATATGTTTGTAAAATGTGTTGAACATTATTCACACACCTCCTCCTGCACAGCCACTTGCTCAACACCAATAGATGACGAGTCTGCTGCCCCCTCAACCTCTGGTGTTTCCAGGACCTGATGATAATAACAAAATGATATAGCTTTGCATGCACCTTTAAACAATGTTGTTTGTTAAATTAGTCAGAAATTCTTCACAGTGTGCACAAACCTCCGCCGGCGCAGCCACGTTCTCGACACTGGTAGGTGAGTGCTTGATTGACACCTCCACAACACTTGGGGACACTTCCACAACGCATGGGGCTGCCTCCACCTACCAAAAATGTAAAAGAATGAACAACAGACAAATACAAGCATGTAATATAGCAAACATGTTATTGCTGCTCGTCATTCAAACTGTACAACAAACATTTAAAGCAAGTCATATATTGAATGATCTGAAAAGACTAACCTGGTGCTTAGTCAAGGTTGTCTTTGAGGCAGCGGTCCTCTGCAAATGTTCCCTGGTCCGTTTCTAATGCAAGGAAGACAAACAAGAATTATTTGAGGAGTGTCATTTTGGACCATAAAAACAGTGGCATTTTAGTGTCAGGAAGGACACACTTTAAGAGATAGATAGATAGTCAATATATAATTTCCATGCATACCTTTGTGACTCGTGGAACAGCTGGTGTGCACTCAGGGCTCGGAAGATGGGATGGAACAAGTTTATCCATCTTGACCAACATGGCACTGCTAAACCTTGTTAGCGGGCTGTCCTTCACCGTTTTCTGCAAAACAGAAACAATAATGGTGACAATGTTTCTTGTCAAAAAGCAAGCCGTACAGTCATAATTGATACACTTGCTTATTGTTGAAGTCAAAGAACAATACAAACATAACAAACCTGCTGTTGGACTGCCCTCCTTTTGGGTGCACCACATGATGGCTCAAATTGGCCATGTTGGTACCTCTGTAATGAGAAAACATGGTTTGCATTGCATAAATAGCTTCCCTTTGATCATTACTAAGGTAAAGTCTTTATTAATATACCTTTAAATAGCTTAAACCAAAACAAGTAAAGTGTGCAAGCCATTACCTTCCTGCCCTGTCCAACACGTGTCCACTTGGAGGCGTCAGCTTGAGGCATGCTGACTTCTGCCGCAACAATGATTTCTGGAGTAATCGGTGGCAGTGATGGAGTAGGTTCTGGTTCTGGTGTAGGTTCTGGCGCTTTGTCAAGCGTTTGCTGATAATGACAACAATATCAATGTATTAGATAGGTAAAAACAACAAAAACAATTAAAGTGTGCAAGCTAAAAGTGTGCAAGCTATTACCTTCCAGCCCTGCACGACTTGTGACCACAAAGGGGGGCCATGTTGTTGTGGCACGCAGCCCTTTGCCACATCAACGATTTGTTGAGTGGTCCGTGGTAGTGATGGTGTGGGAGAAACCGCAACTTGTGACCACAAAGGGGGGCCATGTTGCTGTGGCACGCAGCCCTTTACCACATCAACGATTTGTTGAGTGGTCTGTGGTGGTGATGGTGTGGGAAGAACCTGTGGTTGAGGTTCTGGTGCTGTTGGTTGGTCCAGCGTTTGCGCATAAGCGTGTTTCTCCAGCAAATCCACCAGGATCTTCATCCCATGGGTATCACTGAGGTGTATACCATCTTTAGCCCAGAGTTCCAGGCGGTGCAATGGAAAGTACTGCGCAGTGGTAAAGTACTTGACCTTTTGCAGTGCCGCCTCGGAACGAAACTCCTCTCGCATGTGGTTCTGCAAATCCACATCCATTGTGAGTCGTGGAGGAAAGTCTAGAACAAAGACGTTAGGACAGCGACAGCGGACGCTGGCCAGGAGTTTGCCAAAGTCGGCTCTTGACTTGGCAATGGGCTTCCGGGATGTTAAATTGTTGGTCGGTGCCAGGACACAGATTGCGTCAGGTGTTTGCGGTAGCGGAGCAGCATGGTCGAATTCAGCTGTGAGCTGAGCTGCGTCGGCTCCTGGCGTTGACATGATGCCGAAAGAAAGCCTTCCTTCGGGCATCTTCACAAACCCATCTGCAACAGCGCGCAGATGGGAGTCCCCAACGAGAAGAACAAACTGCAATAACAGAAGGGTGATTTTGAGAATTCAAATAGCTCTTCTACGGCAAGTAGTTTGTGAATAAATTGTATAAGAGTGGTACCTTCTTGTCTGGAGACTGGGCAGGAAAAACCACCTTGTGGTATTTTCCAGTCCGTTGGGAGGTTTCCCATTGCAGCACGCGGTGACGGTACCCTGTACCGGCTATTTATAAAAAGATGAAATTAAAACGTTAACCGCAATGTAAATATATAATAAACAATTATACATATGCTTATATGTAAAGCTGTACAAAACAGGGGGGGGGGGAGAATTGTGAAACAAGAAATTATATAAGGAAAGCCTTTATGGGACCAAGGATTCATTACATACATGCATAACTGGCATTCCCACGCTGTTGATGGGGACCAGCAAGAGTAGGGCGCTCTGCTTCCCTCATCTTGGCTGCGTTGGACCTGCGGTTGACACGTGGCATCTGAAAGTATATGTTGCACCAAGAATTAATAGTGACATTACAATAGCATACTCAAATGCAGTGGTGGGCCATGGGTTTTCGAACAAAAAAATAAATGACGGTGTCCACATCAGTTGCGGAATGGGGAAGAAAAAAAAATAGTCCCGGGAGTTACTGTCAAACCGACCCGCGCCATGTTGCGTTCATACAGATTTATTTACACTATTACTGGCATGGATGTGACATGGTGGACCGACCAGCGGAGCTACTTTAATCGTATAAGCACCAAGCCAAGTAACAGCCCGCATGTAACTCACCACGTGTCCATAATCGTCTGTGTGAAAGCAGTCATCCGTAAAATCCACCAGGAAGGTAGCTTCTAGGTTGCAGCTAGAAGTGGCTATTAGCTTTGTGCCCGACTGACCAATCCCAGCGCATGTTAATGGCCACGCCACTAACCAAGCATATACATCCACGCCAGCTCGAAGGCCCTTGACAAATTAGCATTCCGTCCCCGTTAGCTCCCTGTTGTAGGTAGCTGCGGCTCTTGCTAGCGCTCCGTTACTGCCCGACGCTAACTTGGACTAGCACTCGTAAAAACACCGAAGTTAGTGGGACCAGGCACCCGACTTGGGCAGAGGGGACGCGGGCAGTAGCAGCAGCGCTAACCGTAAAAGTTACGTAAACGGCAGCTCGACGTACGGTACAGACGCTGAAGTTAGCATGCTACCTAGCAAGCACCGGGCCACCTCATTACCGGTAGCCTGCACGCCGCGTTGTGGAAATCTGTTGCGTCGAATACAGCCACACATTTGACCATTTTCTCCGTTAAAAAGGTTGATGGCTGGCTAGTTAGCTATACAAACAGACTATACAACCTACAGGTGCACCCGTATCACCGGTCAGCGGAACCAATTAACATGCCGTGAGTTCCGTTCCACCAGCATACAAACAGGTTAGCTACAGGTGCACCCTTATCACCCGTCCGTTGGAACGAATAGACATGCAGTCAGTTCCACGGCGTTAAACTAGCGATAGCACTACATACATAACACATTAGTATTGGGGAGCTGCGTTAAAAAAATCAAGATGATAGTACATACAATTAGCCGTAAACGTTGGGTTACGTGCCGTTACTACCGTCAGCCAGTGTCCCTTTTAGCTCCCCGCTCTAACCAGCTAACTAGCCCGCTGCCCGTTAGCTTCCGCTAGCACCCCGAAAACCACCGAATGTAGCGGGACCAGGCTCGTCACCCGACTTGGGCAGAGGCGTTCAAAAGTTAACATGATAGTACATACAAGTAGCCGTAAACGTTGGGTTACGTGCCGTTACTACCGTCAGCCAGTGTCCCTTTTAGCTCCCGCTCTAACCAGCTAACTAGCCCGCTGCCCGTTAGCTTCCGCTAGCACCCCGAAAACCACCGAATGTAGCGGGACCAAGCTTGTCACCCGACTTGGGCAGAGGGGACGCGGTCAGTAGCAGCCTGTAGCCCCGCTGCCTGTAGCCCCGCTGGCTGTAGCCCCACGGCAGTAGCGTTTGCGGGAGCTAACGCTACTGCTAGCTTGCTACAGGCCAATGACCTGCCATAAATAAAAAAAAAATGTACTTACTGTGAGTTCAATGTCAGTTTCTTCCTGCAAACTTATCTCTCTCGTTCTCTCTCTCTCGTTCTCTCTCTCGTTCTCTCCGTGTGTGTGTGTTTATCTGGATAGTGTACAATATCAAACGTCAAATTCGCTATATTGAACTTCAAATTCAAATTCGCTCTCTGGTTTGCACCGTCTGATTGAATGTCGAATAAGAAGGAAAGAAGGCGGGACCAGGGCAGTATTTATACTGGCATTTTCTCATTTCAAATCAGCCAATGAAATCGGGCGCTTGCGTACCAACGGGCATTTTTTTTAATACTTGCATTGTGAAATTTCAAATCAGCCAATCAAATCGGGCGCTTGCTACCAACGGACGTTAGAATTGCAGGGACTTCATTCATGACGGACTTGAGCATCTATGAGCAACATGTAAGTAAATGTAGTGTCTGAATGTAATATTACTGTTGTAATGAATTATATAGTGACAAATTAAGTGTTTTAATTGCACTGCGAATGTATATTAACTAGCTAATCGTAAAGCAGTCATCCATTTCATGAATGGTTTTTGTTGTCGATTTGGTATTTAGTGTGGTTTTGCCTGTGATCTGGGTTGATAAGGTATCATACTTAATGCTGCGTGTTGTGGATTTCTTGTGTACTGTAATAGAAAAATGGCAAGTCCTTCGTCCTTCCCAAGGTTCCAGCACACGGATGTGGAGGACGTGAGGAGGTCCCTCCAATTGGTTACCGTGAGTATTACATGTGGTGGATTTGTGTCGTTAGTGTTCATCTGAATATGATATCAGTTGCTTGATGTGTTTTATCCCAAGTTTCAAAATGAACTCATCTAAAGTCTGCATTAATGTTCTATGAATGATATGTACATTTGTTTTTTTCAGCTCTGTCCTGCAGCAGGACAATGATGAGCTGTTGGCTTGCTTTGTAACTGATGGTAAGTGTTAGTGTTCTGCTAAGCGAATATGTAACAATGACTTTATAAGTGTGCACATTAGTTGTTTGCAGTATGAAACAATTAGCATGAAAAAAGCTATTTCATTAATAAAAATATGTTTCTATGTATTTGTACAGATGTGAATAGGAGCACGGAGGCAGAGGTGGAGGAGGAAGGGAAGGAAGAAATGGATGCTTCCATGTAAAGATGTTGTTTTGTTTATTGTGAAATGTTAAATAAATGTTAAATATATACAAACATGTGTATGTGTGCATATATATATATCTTCCTGTATTGGGCTGTGCAATATCTCTAAATTGTTTACACACACACACACACACACACACACACACACACACACACACACACACACACATCACGTTTCTCTACGTGAAGAGTATACCAGGTCATTTAAATTGCATATGAGTCAGATGCTGTTTGGTAGATTTAGTTTGGCCAGTAGGTGGCGCTAGTAGGTTACTATGAATATATAAGTATCTTATATTTAAGCAATAAGGTACCATGTGATTTACTGTTCAGGCTGGTTGAAAGCAGGCTGGAGGATGACACACACACACACACACACACACGCATTGTGTTTCTCTATGTGAAGTGAAGAGCAGGTCATGTAAATCCTATGGCATTTGGCTGATTTCCTTTGGCCAGTAGGTGGCGCTATGACAATCTGAACATTGGTCATGTACATGTCCTCAGCCATGGACCAGCATCATGCAGGATGAGTAGCAGCTATTTTGCTTCATGTATCTAGGAGTTACAACAGGGTTTTCTCATATAGCGGTTAGCACAAAGTAGTCGCGTCTTTGGGTCCCCTTAACGTCGCGGGCGTTCGATGAAAACGTGTTGAGCACACAAGCCATACTCCTGAGGGTGTTTCTATCACTTTAGAATAGAGCTGAAGTGGATGACTTAAAAATTCTAGGAGGAGTAGTATTTTGCGTAAATGCAAATATCGGCTAAAAATTAGCATAAACTGGCCGAAAATGCCAAATTGGCCGAATTACTGTAGCGCCCCCTAATGGTTAAATGGGACGACTGATTTATTGCAAGTTAGGGGATGCGATGTGCACATATACCCCAAGTTTGGAGTCTTTTCTCCAAATAGTTTTAATGTTATGAGTGTTTAAAAACAAGACACGCCCCTAAGAGGTTAAGTGGTCGATATCTCCTCAACGCAATGAGATATCAAAGAAATTCCAATGCAGTATTGATGATCCAGCTCTAATGATGATAACTACTAAGGTTGGTTTGAAAATAATTAAGCGTTTAGGAATTATTAACAAAATTGTGTTTTTCACTAAATTCAAAATGGCGGAAAATTTTCATAGGCGGACTTTATGGGTCTGAGAGGCTTTTTTGTAGAGCAGGTGAAGACGGACATGTGTGAATTTTTTCAAGTAAAAAAAAATTTCTGGGCGAGGGGCGTCGCCGGTGCAACTTGAAGGGGGCGCTAGAGAGTCATTTTTTGGAACTTTTTCCCCCGGCTCTGATACATTGCGTTTTTCACCAGGCCTGACAAGATTTCCAAATTTGGTGAGTTTTGGGATATGATAAGTCCCCCAAAAAGCAGTCCAAATGAGAAAAATAAGAATCAGAATTAAAGCTACTCGTAGCTGTGAGCGGGTCCTCGCTTCCGGCACGTTTGGGGTAGCCGGCGGGCCGCCGACTTGCCCCGGAAGGAAACCGGCCAAACCCATGCATTGTCTCAACAAGTGCAGGGGAACAGCAATTAATTTTTTACAGTTATTTCCTGGCTGTGCAGTAGAGCTACTTACCTTTCAGCGTCACTGTCTTCCGTCAGGGTGCCAAGTTACACCGGCGAAATGCATGCTGGGAAAGACTGTCTCAGCGTTGGGCGGCGAACAGCTGTTTGTGTGGCGTGTCTTTCGGTCTGTCTCTTCCTGTTTTGTTTTGTTCGCGAGCGCTACCCAGAATGCAATTGGGCGCTGTCATTTTTATTTAAATCCGATGCTGTTTGGCTGATTTCCAGTAGGTGGCGCTACGACAATGTGAACATATACTGTGCATCATGTTTCTGTGCGTGAACAGTACACCAGGTGATTTAACTTGTATGTCAATCGGATGCAGTTTGGTAGATTTAGTTTGGCCAGTAGGTGGCGCTAGTAGGTTACTATGAATATATAAGTATCTTATATTTAAGCAATAAGGTACCATGTGATTTAGTGTTCAGGCTGGTTGAAAGTAGGGTGGAGGATGACACACACACACACACACACACACACACACACACACACACACACATACACATGCTGTCTCTATGTGAAGTATAGAGCAGATCATGTAAATGACATGTAAATCAGATGCTGTTCGGTAGATTTAGTTTGGCCAGTAGGTGGCGCTATGACAATGTGAACATTGGCCATGTACATGTCTTCAGGCACGGACCAGCATCATGTATGAGGAGAATTGGGCTAATGGCATCATGTACATGTACTCACACCAAGACCAGCAGCCTGTATATAGGAGTTACAACAGGGTTCTCTCATATAGCGATTAGCACAAAGTAGTCGCGTCTTTGGGTCCCCTTAACGTCGCGGCCGATGGATGAAAACGTGTTGAGCGCACAAGCCATACTCCTGAGGGTCTTTCTGTCACTTTAGAATAGACTAGAAGTGGATGACTTAAAAATTGTAGGAGGAGTAGTATTTGGCGTAAATGCAAATATCGGCTAAAAATTAGCATAAACTGGGCGAAAATGCAAAATGTGCCGAATTACTGTAGCGCCCCCTAGTGTTTAAATCGGACGACTGATTTATTGCAAGTTAGGGGATGCGATGTGCACATATACCCCAAGTTTGGAGTCTTTTCTCCCAATAGTTTTAATGTTATGAGTGTTTAAAAACAAGACACGCCCCTAAGAGGTTAATTGGTCGATATCTCCTCAACGCAATGAGATATCAAACAAATTCCAATGCAGTATTGATGATCCAGCTCTAATGATGATAACTACCAAGGTTGGTTTGAAAATAATTAAGCGTTTAGGAATTATTAACAAAAATGTGTTTTTCACTAAATTCAAAATGGCGGAAAATATTTGTAGGCGGACTTTATGGGTCTGAGAGGCTTTTTTGTAGAGCAGGTGAAGACGGACATGTGTGAATTTTTTCAAGTAAAAAAAAATTTCTGGGCGAGGGGCGTCACCGGTCCAACTTCAAGGTGGCGCTAGAGAGTCATTTTTTGGAACTTTTTCCCCCGGCTTTGATACATCTCTATTTTCACCAGACCTGACAAGAGTTCCAAATTTGGTGAGTTTTTGGATATGACAAGTCCCCCAAAAAGCAGTCCAAATGTCTAAAATAAAAATCATGAATAATAATAAGAATCCCGGCAATTTCAATAGGGTCCTCTCGGGACTGACGTTGTCAGTCGCTCGGACCCTAATTAAAGCTACTCGTAGCTGTGAGCGGGTCCTCGCTTCCGGCACGTTTGGGGTAGCCGGCGGGTCGCCGACTTGCCCCGGAAGGAAACCGGCCAAACCCATGCATTGTCTCAACAAGTGCAGGGAACAGCAATTCATTTTTTACAGTTATTTCCTGGCTGCGCAGTAGAGCTACTTACCTTTCAGCGTCACTGGCTTCCGTCAGGGTGCCAAGTTACACGGGCGAAATGCATGCTGGGAAAGACTGTCTCAGCGTTGGGCGGCGAACAGCTGTTTGTGTGGCGTGTCTTTCGGTCTGTCTCTTCCTGTTTTGTTTTGTTCGCGAGCGCTACCCAGAATGCAATTGGGCGCTGTCATTTTT
Source organism: Myoxocephalus aenaeus (assembly GCA_038501785.1). Lineage (NCBI taxonomy): Eukaryota > Metazoa > Chordata > Actinopteri > Perciformes > Cottidae > Myoxocephalus > Myoxocephalus aenaeus. The sequence continues at coordinate 3,962,151 of JBAMJR010000124.1, read as the reverse complement.
ATTTAAATCCGATGCTGTTTGGCTGATTTCCAGTAGGTGGCGCTACGACAATGTGAACATATACTGTGCATCATGTTTCTGTGCGTGAACAGTACACCAGGTGATTTAACTTGCATGTCAATCGGATGCAGTTTGGTAGATTTAGTTTGGCCAGTAGGTGGCGCTAGTAGGTTACTATGAATATATAAGTATCTTATATTTAAGCAATAAGGTACCATGTGATTTACTGTTCAAGCTGGTTGAAAGCAGGCTGGAGGATGACACACTCACACACACACACACACACACACACACACACACACACACACACACACACACACACACACACACACACATGCTGTGTCTATGTGAAGTATAGAGCAGATCATGTAAATCAGATGCAGTTTGGTAGATTTAGTTTGGCCAGTAGGTGGCGCTACGACAATGTGAACATATACTGTGCATCATGTTTCTGTACGTGAAGAGTACACCAGGTGATTTAACTTGCATGTCAATCGGATGCAGTTTGGTAGATTTAGTTTGGCCAGTAGATGGCGCTAGTAGATTTAGTTTGGCCAGTAGGTGGCGCTAGTAGGTTACTATGAATATATAAGTATCTTATATTTAAGCAATAAGGTACCATGTGATTTAGTGTTCAGGCTGGTTGAAAGTAGGGTGGAGGATGACACACACACACACACACACACACACACACACACTGTCTCTATGTGAAGTATAGAGCAGATCATGTAAATGACATGTAAATCAGATGCTGTTTGGTAGATTTAGTTTGGCCAGTAGGTGGCGCTATGACAATGTGAACATTGGCCATGTACATGTCTTCAGGCACGGACCAGCATCATGTATGAGGAGATTTGGGCTAATGGCATCATGTACATGTACTCACACCAAGACCAGCAGCCTGTATATAGGAGTTACAACAGGGTTCTCTCATATAGCGATTAGCACAAAGTAGTCGCGTCTTTGGGTCCCCGTCACTTCGCGGCCGAAGGATGAAAACGTTGCGAGCGCACAAGCCATACTCCTGAGAGTCTTTCTATCACTTTAGAATAGAACTGAAGTGGATGACTTAAAAATTCTAGGAGGAGTAGTATTTGGCGTAAATGCAAATATCGGCTAAAAATTAGCATAAACAGTCCGAAAATGGCAAATTGGCCGAATTACTGTAGCGCCCCCTAGTGGGTAAATGGGACGACTGATTTATTGCAAGTTCGGGGATGTGATGTGCACATATAGCCCAAGTTTGGAGTCTTTTCTCCCAATAGTTTTAATGTTATGAGTGTTTAAAAACAAGACACGCCCCTAAGAGGTTAATTGGTCGATATCTCCTCAACGCAATGAGATATCAAAGAAATTCCAATGTAGTATTGATGATCCAGCTCTATTGATGATAAGTCCCAAGTTTAGTTAGAAATTAATTAAGCGTTTAGGAATTATTAAGAAAAATGTGTTTTTCACTAAATTCAAAATGGCGGAAAATTTTCATAGGCGGACTTTATGGGTCTGAGAGGCTTTTTTGTAGAGCAGGTGAAGCCAGACATGTGTGAATTTTTTCAAGTAAAAAAAAAATTCTGGGCGAGGGGCGTCGCCGGTGCAACTTGAAGGGGGCGCTAGAGAGTCATTTTTTGGAACTGTTTTTCCCATCTTTGATACATTGCTATTTTCACCAGTCCTAACAGGCAGTCCAAATTTGGTGAGTTTTTGGATATGGCAAGGTCCCCAAAAAGGCGCCCAATGTACAAAAATAAAAAAACGGAATAATAATTAAAGCTACTCGTAGCTGTGAGCGGGTCCTCGCTTCCGGCACGTTTGGGGTAGCCGGCGGGTCGCCGACTTGCCCCGGAAGGAAACCGGCCAAACCCATGCATCGTCTCAACAAGTGCAGGGAACAGCAATTAATTTTTTACAGTTATTTCCTGGCTGCGCAGTAGAGCTACTTACCTTTCAGCGTCACTGGCTTCCCTCAGGGTGCCAAGTTACACGGGCGAAATGCATGCTGGGAAAGACTGTCTCAGCGTTGGGCGGCGAACAGCTGTTTGTGTGGCGTGTCTTTCGGTCTGTCTCTTCCTGTTTTGTTTTGTTCGCGAGCGCTACCCAGAATGCAATTGGGCGCTGTCATTTTTATTTAAATCCGATGCTGTTTGGCTGATTTCCAGTAGGTGGCGCTACGACAATGTGAACATATACTGTGCATCATGTTTCTGTACGTGAAGAGTACACCAGGTGATTTGCACGTAAATCGGATGCAGTTTGGTAGATTTAGTTTGGCCAGTAGGTGGCGCTAGTAGGTTACTATGAATATATAAGTATCTTATATTTAAGCAATAAGGTACCATGTGATTTACTGTTCAGGCTGTTTGAAAGCAGGCTGGAGGATGACACACACACACACACACACACACACACACACACATGCTGTCTCTATGTGAAGTATAGAGCAGATCATGTAAATCAGATGCTGTTTGGTAGATTTAGTTTGGCCAGTAGGTGGCACTATGACAATGTGAACATTGGCCATGTACACGTCCTCAGGCATGGACCAGCATCATGTATGAGGAGAATTGGGCTAATGGCATCATGTACATGTACTCAAGCCAAGACCAGCAGCCTGTATATAGGAGTTACAACAGGGTTCTCTCATATAGCGATTAGCACAAAGTAGTCGCGTCTTTGGGTCCCCTTAACGTCGCGGCCGATGGATGAAAACGTGTTGAGCGCACAAGCCATACTCCTGAGGGTCTTTCTGTCACTTTAGAATAGACTAGAAGTGGATGACTTAAAAATTGTAGGAGGAGTAGTATTTGGCGTAAATGCAAATATCGGCTAAAAATTAGCATAAACTGGGCGAAAATGCAAAATGTGCCGAATTACTGTAGCGCCCCCTAGTGTTTAAATCGGACGACTGATTTATTGCAAGTTAGGGGATGCGATGTGCACATATACCCCAAGTTTGGAGTCTTTTCTCCCAATAGTTTTAATGTTATGAGTGTTTAAAAACAAGACACGCCCCTAAGAGGTTAATTGGTCGATATCTCCTCAACGCAATGAGATATCAAAGAAATTTCAATGCAGTATTGATGATCTAGCTCCAATGATGATAACTACCAAGGTTGGTATGAAAAAAATTAAGCGTTTAGGAATTATTAACAAAAATGTGTTTTTCACTAAATTCAAAATGGCGGAAAATATTCATAGGCGGACTTTATGGGTCTGAGAGGCTTTTTTGTAGAGCAGGTGAAGACGGACATGTGTGAATTTTTTCAAGTAAAAAAAAATTTCTGGGCGAGGGGCGTCGCCGGTCCAACTTGAAGGGGGCGCTAGAGAGTCATTTTTTGGAACTTTTCTCCCCGGCTTTGATACATTGCGTTTTTCACCAGGCCTGAGAAGATTTCCAAATTTGGTGAGTTTTTGGATATGGCAAGGTCCCCAAAAAGGCGCCCAAGTGAGAAAAATAAAAAAACGGAATAATAATAATAATTAAAGCTACTCGTAGCTGTGAGCGGGTCCTCGCTTCCGGCACGTTTGGGGTAGCCGGCGGGTCGCCGACTTGCCCCGGAAGGAAACCGGCCAAACCCATGCATTGTCTCAACAAGTGCAGGGAACAGCAATTAATTTTTTACAGTTATTTCCTGGCTGCGCAGTAGAGCTACTTACCTTTCAGCGTCACTGGCTTCCGTCAGGGTGCCAAGTTACACGGGCGAAATGCATGCTGGGAAAGACTGTCTCAGCGTTGGGCGGCGAACAGCTGTTTGTGTGGCGTGTCTTTCGGTCTGTCTCTTCCTGTTTTGTTTTGTTCGCGAGCGCTACCCAGAATGCAATTGGGCGCTGTCATTTTTATTTAAATCCGATGCTGTTTGGCTGATTTCCTTTGGCCAGTAGGTGGCGCTACGACAATGTGAACATGTACTGTGCATCATGTTTCTGTGTACACCAGGTGATTTCAATTGCACGTAAATCGGATGCAGTTTGGTAGATTTAGTTTGGCCAGTAGGTGGCGCTAGTAGGTTACTATGAATATATAAGTATCTTATATTTAAGCAATAAGGTACCATGTGATTTAGTGTTCAGGCTGGTTGAAAGTAGGGTGGAGGATGAGACACACACACACACACACACACGCTGTCTCTATGTGAAGTATAGAGCAGATCATGTAAATTACATGTAAATCAGATGCTGTTTGGTAGATTTAGTTTGGCCAGTAGGTGGCGCTACGACAATGTGAACATATACTGTGCATCATGTTTCTGTGCGTGAACAGTACACCAGGTGATTTAACTTGCATGTCAATCGGATGCAGTTTGGTAGATTTAGTTTGGCCAGTAGGTGGCGCTAGTAGGTTAATATGAATATATAAGTATCTTATATTTAAGCAATAAGGTACCATGTGATGTACTGTTCAGGCTGGTTGAAAGTAGGGTGGAGGATGACACACACACACACACACACACACACACACACACACACACACACATGCTGTCTCTATGTGAAGTATAGAGCAGATCATGTAAATCAGATGCTGTTTGGTAGATTTAGTTTGGCCAGTAGGTGGCGCTATGACAATGTGAACATTGGCCATGTACACGTCCTCAGGCATGGACCAGCATCATGTATGAGGAGAATTGGGCTAATGGCATCATGTACATGTACTCACACCAAGACCAGCAGCCTGTATATAGGAGTTACAACAGGGTTCTCTCATATAGCGATTAGCACAAAGTAGTCGCGTCTTTGGGTCCCCGTCACGTCGCGGCCGAAGGATGAAAACGTTGCGAGCGCACAAGCCATACTCCTGAGAGTCTTTCTATCACTTTAGAATAGAACTGAAGTGGATGACTTAAAAATTCTAGGAGGAGTAGTATTTGGCGTAAATGCAAATATCGGCTAAAAATTAGCATAAACAGTCCGAAAATGGCAAATTGGCCGAATTACTGTAGCGCCCCCTAGTGGTTAAATGGGACGACTGATTTATTGCAAGTTAGGGGAAGCGATGTGCACATATAGCCCAAGTTTGGAGTCTTTTCTCCCAATAGTTTTAATGTTATGAGTGTTTAAAAACAAGACACGCCCCTAAGAGGTTAATTGGTCGATATCTCCTCAACGCAATGAGATATCAAACAAATTCCAATGCAGTATTGATGATCCAGCTCTAATGATGATAACTACCAAGGTTGGTTTGAAAATAATTAAGCGTTTAGGAATTATTAACAAAAATGTGTTTTTCACTAAATTCAAAATGGCGGAAAATATTTGTAGGCGGACTTTATGGGTCTGAGAGGCTTTTTTGTAGGGCAGGTGAAGACGGACATGTGTGAATTTTTTCAAGTAAAAAAAAAATTCTGGGCGAGGGGCGTCGCCGGTGCAACTTGAAGGGGGCGCTAGAGAGTCATTTTTTGGAACTTTTCTCCCCGGCTTTGATACATCTCTATTTTCACCAGGCCTGACAAGAGTTCCAAATTTGGTGAGTTTTTGAATATGATAAGTCCCCCAAAAAGCAGTCCAATGTACAAAAATAAGAATCATAGGGTATAATAAGAATCCCAGCAATTACAATAGGGTCCTACTCGGACTGACTACGTCAGTCGCTCGGACCCTAATAAGAATCCCGGCAATTTCAATAGGGTCCTCTCGGGACTGACGTTGTCAGTCGCTCGGACCCTAATAATAATTAAAGCTACTCGTAGCTGTGAGCGGGTCCTCGCTTCCGGCACGTTTGGGGTAGCCGGCGGGTCGCCGACTTGCCCCGGAAGGAAACCGGCCAAACCCATGCATTGTCTCAACAAGTGCAGGGAACAGCAATTAATTTTTTACAGTTATTTCCTGGCTGCGCAGTAGAGCTACTTACCTTTCAGCGTCACTGGCTTCCGTCAGGGTGCCAAGTTACACGGGCGAAATGCATGCTGGGAAAGACTGTCTCAGCGTTGGGCGGCGAACAGCTGTTTGTGTGGCGTGTCTTTCGGTCTGTCTCTTCCTGTTTTGTTCGCGAGCGCTACCCAGAATGCAATTGGGCGCTGTCATTTTTATTTAAATCCGATGCTGTTTGGCTGATTTCCAGTAGGTGGCGCTACGACAATGTGAACATATACTGTGCATCATGTTTCTGTACGTGAACAGTACACCAGGTGATTTAACTTGCATGTCAATCGGATGCAGTTTGGTAGATTTAGTTTGGCCAGTAGGTGGCGCTAGTAGGTTACTATGAATATATAAGTATCTTATATTTAAGCAATAAGGTACCATGTGATTTACTGTTCAGGCTGGTTGAAAGCAGGCTGGAGGATGACACACACTCACACACACACACACACACACACACACACGCTGTCTCTATGTGAAGTATAGAGCAGATCATGTAAATCAGATGCTGTTTGGTAGATTTAGTTTGGCCAGTAGGTGGCGCTATGACAATGTGAACATTGGCCATGTACATGTCCTCAGGCACGGACCAGCATCATGTATGAGGAGATTTGGGCTAATGGCATCATGTACATGTACTCACACCAAGACCAGCAGCCTGTATATAGGAGTTACAACAGGGTTCTCTCATATAGCGATTAGCACAAAGTAGTCGCGTCTTTGGGTCCCCTTAACGTCGCGGCCGATGGATGAAAACGTTGCGAGCGCACAAGCCATACTCCTGAGGGTCTTTCGATCACTTTAGAATAGACGTGAAGTGGAGTACTTAAAAATTCTAGGAGGAGTAGTATTTTGCGTAAATGCAAATATCGGCTAAAAATTAGCATAAACTGGCCGAAAATGGCAAATTGGCGGAATTACTGTAGCGCCCCCTAGTGGTTAAATGGGACGATTGATTTATTGCAAGTTCGGGGATGCGATGTGCACATATACCCCAAGTTTGGAGTGTTTTCTCCAAATAGTTTTAATGTTATGAGTGTTTAAAAACAAGACACGCCCCTAAGAGGTTAATTGGTCGATATCTCCTCAACGCAATGAGATATCAAAGAAATTCCAATGCAGTATTGATGAGCCAGCTCTAATGATGATAACTACCAAGGTTGGTTTGAAAATAATTAAGCGTTTAGGAATTATTAACAAAAATGTGTTTTTCACTAAATTCAAAATGGCGGAAAATATTTGTAGGCGGACTTTATGGGTCTGAGAGGCTTTTTTGTAGAGCAGGTGAAGACGGACATGTGTGAATTTTTTCAAGTAAAAAAAAAATTCTGGGCGAGGGGCGTCGCCGGTGCAACTTGAAGGGGGCGCTAGAGAGTCATTTTTTGGAACTTTTCTCCCCGGCTCTGATACATTGCGTTTTTCACCAGGCCTGACAAGATTTCCAAATTTGGTGAGTTTTTGGATATGATAAGTCCCCCAAAAAGCAGTCCAAATGAGAAAAATAAGAATCATAAATAATAAGAATCACATCAATTTCAATAGGGTCCTCTCGGGACTGACGTTGTCAGTCGCTCGGACCCTAATTAAAGCTACTCGTAGCTGTGAGCGGGTCCTCGCTTCCGGCACGTTTGGGGTAGCCGGCGGGTCGCCGACTCGCCCCGGAAGGAAACCGGCCAAACCCATGCATTGTCTCAACAAGTGCAGGGAACAGCAATTAATTTTTTACAGTTATTTCCTGGCTGTGCAGTAGAGCTACTTACCTTTCAGCGTCACTGGCTTCCGTCAGGGTGCCAAGTTACACGGGCGAAATGCATGCTGGGAAAGACTGTCTCAGCGTTGGGCGGCGAACAGCTGTTTGTGTGGCGTGTCTTTCGGTCTGTCTCTTCCTGTTTTGTTTTGTTCGCGAGCGCTACCCAGAATGCAATTGGGCGCTGTCATTTTTATTTAAATCCGATGCTGTTTGGCTGATTTCCAGTAGGTGGCGCTACGACAATGTGAACATATACTGTGCATCATGTTTCTGTACGTGAACAGTACACCAGGTGATTTAACTTGCATGTCAATCGGATGCAGTTTGGTAGATGTAGTTTGGCCAGTAGGTGGCGCTAGTAGGTTACTATGAATATATAAGTATCTTATATTTAAGCAATAAGGTACCATGTCATTTAGTGTTCAGGCTGGTTGAAAGTAGGGTGGAGGATGACACACACACACACACACACACACACACACACATGCTGTCTCTATGTGAAGTATAGAGCAGATCATGTAAATGACATGTAAATCAGATGCTGTTTGGTAGATTTAGTTTGGCCAGTAGGTGGCGCTATGACAATGTGAACATTGGTCATGTACACGTCCTCAGGCATGGACCAGCATCATGTATGAGGAGAATTGGGCTAATGGCATCATGTACATGTACTCAAGCCAAGACCAGCAGCCTGTATATAGGAGTTACAACAGGGTTCTCTCATATAGCGATTAGCACAAAGTAGTCGCGTCTTTGGGTCCCCTTAACGTCGCGGCCGATGGATGAAAACGTTGCGAGCGCACAAGCCATACTCCTGAGGGTCTTTCTATCACTTTAGAATAGACTAGAAGTGGAGTACTTAAAAATTCTAGGAGGAGTAGTATTTTGCGTAAATGCAAATATCGGCTAAAAATTAGCATAAACTGGCCGAAAAGGCCAAATTGGCCGAATTACTGTAGCGCCCCCTAATGGTTAAATGGGACGACTGATTGATTGCAAGTTAGGGGATGCGATGTGCACATATACCCCAAGTTTGGAGTCTTTTCTCCCAATAGTTTTAATGTTATGAGTGTTTAAAAACAAGACACGCCCCTAAGAGGTTAATTGGTCGATATCTCCTCAACGCAATGAGATATCAAAGAAATTCCAATGCAGTATTGATGATCCAGCTCTAATGATGATAACTACCAAGGTTGGTTTGAAAATAATTAAGCGTTTAGGAATTATTAATAAAAATGTGTTTTTCACTAAATTCAAAATGGCGGAAAATATTTGTAGGCGGACTTTATGGGTCTGAGAGGCTTTTTTGTAGAGCAGGTGAAGACGGACATGTGTGAATTTTTTCAAGTAAAAAAAAATTTCTGGGCGAGGGGCGTCGCCGGTGCAACTTGAAGGGGGCGCTAGAGAGTCATTTTTTGGACGTTTTGTTTCCGGCTTTAATACATTGGGTATTACACCAGGCCTGACGAGATTTCCAAATTTGGTGAGTTTTTGGATATGTCAAGGTCCCCAAAGAGGCGCCCAATGTACAAAAATAAGAATCAGAATAATAATAATAATTAAAGCTACTCGTAGCTGTGAGCGGGTCCTCGCTTCCGGCACGTTTGGGGTAGCCGGCGGGTCGCCGACTTGCCCCGGACGGAAACCGGCCAAACCCATGCATTGTCTCAACAAGTGCAGGGAACAGCAATTAATTTTTTACAGTTATTTCCTGGCTGCGCAGTAGAGCTACTTACCTTTCAGCGTCACTGGCTTCCGTCAGGGTGCCAAGTTACACGGGCGAAATGCATGCTGGGAAAGACTGTCTCAGCGTTGGGCGGCGAACAGCTGTTTGTGTGGCGTGTCTTTCGGTCTGTCTCTTCCTGTTTTGTTTTGTTCGCGAGCGCTACCCAGAATGCAATTGGGCGCTGTCATTTTTATTTAAATCCGATGTTATTTGGCTGATTTATTTTGGCCAGTAGGTGGCGCTACGACAATGTGAACATGTACTGTGCATCATGTTTCTGTACGTGAACAGTACACCAGGTGATTTAACTTGCATGTCAATCGGATGCAGTTTGGTAGATTTAGTTTGGCCAGTAGGTGGCGCTATGACAATGTGAACATTGGGCATGTACACGTCCTCAGGCATGGACCAGCATCATGTATGAGGTGAATTGGGCTAATGGCATCATGTACATGTACTCAAGCCAAGACCAGCAGCCTGTATATAGGAGTTACAACAGGGTTCTCTCATATAGCGATTAGCACAAAGTAGTCGCGTCTTTGGGTCCCCTTAACGTCGCGGCCGATGGATGAAAACGTGTTGAGCGCACAAGCCATACTCCTGAGGGTCTTTCTGTCACTTTAGAATAGACTAGAAGTGGATGACTTAAAAATTGTAGGAGGAGTAGTATTTGGCGTAAATGCAAATATCGGCTAAAAATTAGCATAAACTGGGCGAAAATGCAAAATGTGCCGAATTACTGTAGCGCCCCCTAGTGTTTAAATCGGACGACTGATTTATTGCAAGTTAGGGGATGCGATGTGCACATATACCCCAAGTTTGGAGTCTTTTCTCCCAATAGTTTTAATGTTATGAGTGTTTAAAAACAAGACACGCCCCTAAGAGGTTAATTGGTCGATATCTCCTCAACGCAATGAGATATCAAAGAAATTCCAATGCAGTATTGATGATCCAGCTCTAATGATGATAACTACCAAGGTTGGTTTGAAAATAATTAAGCGTTTAGGAATTATTAACAAAAATGTGTTTTTCACTAAATTCAAAATGGCGGAAAATATTTGTAGGCGGACTTTATGGGTCTGAGAGGCTTTTTTGTAGAGCAGGTGAAGACGGACATGTGTGAATTTTTTCAAGTAAAAAAAAATTTCTGGGCGAGGGGCGTCGCCGGTGCAACTTGAAGGGGGCGCTAGAGAGTCATTTTTTGGAACTTTTTCCCCCGGCTTTGATACATTGGGTATTACACCAGGCCTGACAAGAGTTCCAAATTTGGTGAGTTTTTGGATATGATAAGTCCCCCAAAAAGCAGTCCAATGTACAAAAATAAGAATCAGAATAATAATAAGAATCCCGGCAATTTCAATAGGGTCCTCTCGGGACTGACTACGTCAGTCGCTCGGACCCTAATAATAATTAAAGCTACTCGTAGCTGTGAGCGGGTCCTCGCTTCCGGCACGTTTGGGGTAGCCGGCGGGTCGCCGACTTGCCCCGGAAGGAAACCGGCCAAACCCATGCATTGTCTCAACAAGTGCAGGGAACAGCAATTAATTTTTTACAGTTACTTCCTGGCTGCGCAGTAGAGCTACTTACCTTTCAGCGTCACTGGCTTCCGTCAGGGTGCCAAGTTACACGGGCGAAATGCATGCTGGGAAAGACTGTCTCAGCGTTGGGCGGCGAACAGCTGTTTGTGTGGCGTGTCTTTCGGTCTGTCTCTTCCTGTTTTGTTTTGTTCGCGAGCGCTACCCAGAATGCAATTGGGCGCTGTCATTTTTATTTAAATCCGATGCCGTTTGGCTGATTTCCAGTAGGTGGCGCTACGACAATGTGAACATATACTGTGCATCATGTTTCTGTACATGAACAGTACACCAGGTGATTTAACTTGCATGTCAATCGGATGCAGTTTGGTAGATTTAGTTTGGCCAGTAGGTGGCGCTAGTAGATTTAGTTTGGCCAGTAGGTGGCGCTAGTAGGTTACTATGAATATATAAGTATCTTATATTTAAGCAATAAGGTACCATGTGATTTAGTGTTCAGGCTGGTTGAAAGCAGGCTGGAGGATGACACACTCACACACACACACACACACACACACACACACACATGCTGTCTCTATGTGAAGTATAGAGCAGATCATGTAAATTACACGTAAATCAGATGCTGTTCGGTAGATTTAGTTTGGCCAGTAGGTGGCGCTATGACAATCTGAACATTGGGCATGTACACGTCCTCAGGCATGGACCAGCATCATGTATGAGGAGATTTGGGCTAATGGCATCATGTACATGTACTCACACCAAGACCAGCGCCTGTATATAGGAGTTACAACAGGGTTCTCTCATATAGCGATTAGCACAAAGTAGTCGCGTCTTTGGGTCCCCGTCACGTCGCGGCCGAAGGATGAAAACGTTGCGAGCGCACAAGCCATACTCCTGAGAGTCTTTCTATCACTTTAGAATAGAACTGAAGTGGATGACTTAAAAATTCTAGGAGGAGTAGTATTTGGCGTAAATGCAAATATCGGCTAAAAATTAGCATAAACAGTCCGAAAATGGCAAATTGGCCGAATTACTGTAGCGCCCCCTAGTGGTTAAATGGGACGACTGATTTATTGCAAGTTCGGGGATGTGATGTGCACATATAGCCCAAGTTTGGAGTCTTTTCTCCCAATAGTTTTAATGTTATGAGTGTTTAAAAACAAGACACGCCCCTAAGAGGTTAATTGGTCGATATCTCCTCAACGCAATGAGATATCAAAGAAATTCCAATGCAGTATTGATGATCCAGCTCTAATGATGATAACTACCAAGGTTGGTTTGAAAATAATTAAGCGTTTAGGAATTATTAACAAAAATGTGTTTTTCACTAAATTCAAAATGGCGGAAAATTTTCATAGGCGGACTTTATGGGTCTGAGAGGCTTTTTTGTAGAGCAGGTGAAGACGGACATGTGTGAATTTTTTCAAGTAAAAAAAAATTTCTGGGCGAGGGGCGTCGCCGGTCCAACTTGTAGGGGGCGCTAGAGAGTCATTTTTTGGAACCTTTTTCCCCGGCTTTGATACATTGCAATTTTCGCCAGTCCTAACAAGCAGTCCAAATTTGGTGAGTTTTTGGATATGACAAGTCCCCCAAAAAGCAGTCCAATGTATAAAAATAAGAATCATAAATAATTAAAGCTACTCGTAGCTGTGAGCGGGTCCTCGCTTCCGGCACGTTTGGGGTAGCCGGCGGGTCGCCGACTTGCCCCGGAAGGAAACCGGCCAAACCCATGCATTGTCTCAACAAGTGCAGGGAACAGCAATTAATTTTTTACAGTTATTTCCTGGCTGCGCAGTAGAGCTACTTACCTTTCAGCGTCACTGGCTTCCGTCAGGGTGCCAAGTTACACGGGCGAAATGCATGCTGGGAAAGACTGTCTCAGCGTTGGGCGGCGAACAGCTGTTTGTGTGGCGTGTCTTTCGGTCTGTCTCTTCCTGTTTTGTTTTGTTCGCGAGCGCTACCCAGAATGCAATTGGGCGCTGTCATTTTTATTTAAATCCGATGCTGTTTGGCTGATTTCCAGTAGGTGGCGCTACGACAATGTGAACATATACTGTGCATCATGTTTCTGTGCGTGAACAGTACACCAGGTGATTTAACTTGTATGTCAATCGGATGCAGTTTGGTAGATTTAGTTTGGCCAGTAGGTGGCGCTAGTAGGTTACTATGAATATATAAGTATCTTATATTTAAGCGATAAGGTACCATGTGATTTAGTGTTCAGGCTGGTTGAAAGTAGGGTGGAGGATGAGACACACACACACACACACACACACACACACACACACACACACACACACGCATTGTGTTTCTCTATGTCAAGTGTAGACCAGGTCATGTAAATTTCATTTAAATCCTATGCTGTTTGGCTGATTTACTTTTGCCAGTAGGTGGCGCTATGACAATCTGAACATTGGTAATGTACATGTCCTCAGGCATGGACCAGCATCATGCAGGAGGAGTAGCAGCTATTTTGCTTCATGTATCTAGGAGTTACAACAGGGTTCTCTCATATAGCGCTTAGCACAAAGTAGTCGCGTCTTTGGGTCCCCTTAACGTCGCGGCCGATGGATGAAAACGTTGCGAGCGCACAAGCCATACTCCTGAGGGTCTTTCGATCACTTTAGAATAGACGTGAAGTGGAGTACTTAAAAATTGTAGGAGGAGTAGTATTTGGCGTAAATGCAAATATCGGCTAAAAATTAGCATAAACTGGCCGAAACTGCCAAATTGGCCGAATTACTGTAGCGCCCCCTAGTGGTTAAATGGGACGACTGATTTATTGCAAGTTCGGGGATGTGATGTGCACATATAGCCCAAGTTTGGAGTCTTTTCTCCCAATAGTTTTAATGTTATGAGTGTTTAAAAACAAGACACGCCCCTAAGAGGTTAATTGGTCGATATCTCCTCAACGCAATGAGATATCAAAGAAATTCCAATGTAGTATTGATGATCCAGCTCTATTGATGATTAATACCAAGTTTAGTTAGAAAATAATTAAGCGTTTAGGAATTATTAAGAAAAATGTGTTTTTCACTAAATTCAAAATGGCGGAAAATATTTGTAGGCGGACTTTATGTATCTGAGAGGCTTTTTTGTAGAGCAGGTGAAGACGGACATGTGTGAATTTTTTCAAGTAAAAAAAAAATTCTGGGCGAGGGGCGTCGCCGGTCCAACTTGTAGGGGGCGCTAGAGAGTCATTTTTTGGAACTGTTTTTCCCATCTTTGATACATTGCTATTTTCACCAGTCCTAACAGGCAGTCCAAATTTGGTGAGTTTTTGGATATGGCAAGGTCCCCAAAAAGGCGCCCAATGTACAAAAATAAAAAAACGGAATAATAATTAAAGCTACTCGTAGCTGTGAGCGGGTCCTCGCTTCCGGCACGTTTGGGGTAGCCGGCGGGTCGCCGACTTGCCCCGGAAGGAAACCGGCCAAACCCATGCATTGTCTCAACAAGTGCAGGGAACAGCAATTAATTTTTTACAGTTAAATCCTGTCAGCGCAGTAGAGCTACTTACCTTTCAGCGTCACTGGCTTCCGTCAGGGTGCCAAGTTACACGGGCGAAATGCATGCTGGGAAAGACTGTCTCAGCGTTGGGCGGCGAACAGCTGTTTGTGTGGCGTGTCTTTCGGTCTGTCTCTTCCTGTTTTGTTTTGTTCGCGAGCGCTACCCAGAATGCAATTGGGCGCTGTCATTTTTATTTAAATCCGATGCTGTTTGGCAGATTTCCAGTAGGTGGCGCTACGACAATGTGAACATATACTGTGCATCATGTTTCTGTGCGTGAACAGTAAACCAGGTGATTTAACTTGTATGTCAATCGGATGCAGTTTGGTAGATTTAGTTTGGCCAGTAGGTGGCGCTAGTAGGTTACTATGAATATATGAGTATGTTATATTTAAGCAATAAGGTACCATGTGATTTAGTGTTCAGGCTGGTTGAAAGCAGGCTGGAGGATGACACACTCACAAACACACACGCACACACACACATGCTGTCTCTATGTGAAGTATAGAGCAGATCATGTAAATGACATGTAAATCAGATGCTGTTTGGTAGATTTAGTTTGGCCAGTAGGTGGCGCTATGACAATGTGAACATTGGGCATGTACACGTCCTCAGGCATGGACCAGCATCATGTATGAGGAGAATTGGGCTAATGGCATCATGTACATGTACTCAAGCCAAGACCAGCAGCCTGTATATAGGAGTTACAACAGGGTTCTCTCATATAGCGATTAGCACAAAGTAGTCGCGTCTTTGGGTCCCCTTAACGTCGCGGCCGATGGATGAAAACGTGTTGAGCGCACAAGCCATACTCCTGAGGGTCTTTCTGTCACTTTAGAATAGACTAGAAGTGGATGACTTAAAAATTGTAGGAGGAGTAGTATTTGGCGTAAATGCAAATATCGGCTAAAAATTAGCATAAACTGGGCGAAAATGCAAAATGTGCCGAATTACTGTAGCGCCCCCTAGTGTTTAAATCGGACGACTGATTTATTGCAAGTTAGGGGATGCGATGTGCACATATACCCCAAGTTTGGAGTCTTTTCTCCCAATAGTTTTAATGTTATGAGTGTTTAAAAACAAGACACGCCCCTAAGAGGTTAATTGGTCGATATCTCCTCAACGCAATGAGATATCAAGGAAATTTCAATGCAGTATTGATGATCTAGCTCCAATGATGATAACTACCAAGGTTGGTATGAAAATAATTAAGCGTTTAGGAATTATTAACAAAAATGTGTTTTTCACTAAATTCAAAATGGCGGAAAATATTTGTAGGCGGACTTTATGGGTCTGAGAGGCTTTTTTGTAGAGCAGGTGAAGACGGACATGTGTGAATTTTTTCAAGTAAAAAAAAAATTCTGGGCGAGGGGCGTCGCCGGTGCAACTTGAAGGGGGCGCTAGAGAGTCATTTTTTGGAACTTTTCTCCCCGGCTCTGATACATTGCGTTTTTCACCAGGCCTGACAAGATTTCCAAATTTGGTGAGTTTTTGGATATGGCAAGGTCCCCAAAAAGGCGCCCAAGTGAGAAAAATAAGAATCAGAATAATAATAATAATAAGAATCCCGGCAATTTCAATAGGGTCCTCTCGGGACTGACTACGTCAGTCGCTCGGACCCTAATAAGAATCACATCAATTTCAATAGGGTCCTCTCGGGACTGACGTTGTCAGTCGCTCGGACCCTAATAAGAATCACATCAATTTCAATAGGGTCCTACTCGGACTGACTACGTCAGTCGCTCGGACCCTAATTAAAGCTACTCGTAGCTGTGAGCGGGTCCTCGCTTCCGGCACGTTTGGGGTAGCCGGCGGGTCGCCGACTTGCCCCGGAAGGAAACCGGCCAAACCCATGCATTGTCTCAACAAGTGCAGGGAACAGCAATTAATTTTTTACAGTTATTTCCTGGCTGCGCAGTAGAGCTACTTACCTTTCAGCGTCACTGGCTTCCGTCAGGGTGCCAAGTTACACGGGCGAAATGCATGCTGGGAAAGACTGTCTCAGCGTTGGGCGGCGAACAGCTGTTTGTGTGGCGTGTCTTTCGGTCTGTCTCTTCCTGTTTTGTTTTGTTCGCGAGCGCTACCCAGAATGCAATTGGGCGCTGTCATTTTTATTTAAATCCGATGCTGTTTGGCTGATTTCCAGTAGGTGGCGCTACGACAATGTGAACATATACTGTGCATCATGTTTCTGTACGTGAAGAGTACACCAGGTGATTTGCACGTAAATCGGATGCAGTTTGGTAGATTTAGTTTGGCCAGTAGGTGGCGCTAGTAGGTTAATATGAATATATAAGTATCTTATATTTAAGCAATAAGGTACCATGTGATGTACTGTTCAGGCTGGTTGAAAGTAGGGTGGAGGATGACACACACACACACACACACACACACACACACACACACACACACACACACATGCTGTCTCTATGTGAAGTATAGAGCAGATCATGTAAATCAGATGCTGTTTGGTAGATTTAGTTTGGCCAGTAGGTGGCGCTATGACAATGTGAACATTGGCCTTGTACATGTCCTCAGGCATGGACCAGCATCATGTATGAGGAGAATTGGGCTAATGGCATCATGTACATGTACTCACACCAAGACCAGCAGCCTGTATATAGGAGTTACAACAGGGTTTTCTCATATAGCGCTTAGCACAAAGTAGTCGCGTCTTTGGGTCCCCGTCACGTCGCGGCCGATGGATGAAAACGTTGCGAGCGCACAAGCCATACTCCTGAGAGTCTTTCGATCACTTTAGAATAGACGTGAAGTGGAGTACTTAAAAATTGTAGGAGGAGTAGTATTTGGCGTAAATGCAAATATCGGCTAATAATTAGCATAAACTGGCCGAAACTGCCAAATTGGCCGAATTACTGTAGCGCCCCCTAGTGTTTAAATCGGACGACTGATTTATTGCAAGTTAGGGGATGCGATGTGCACATATACCCCAAGTTTGGAGTCTTTTCTCCCAATAGTTTTAATGTTATGAGTGTTTAAAAACAAGACACGCCCCTAAGAGGTTAATTGGTCGATATCCCCTCAACGCAATGAGATACCAAAGAAATTCCAATGCAGTATTGATGATCCAGCTCTAATGATGATAACTACCAAGGTTGGTTTGAAAATAATTAAGCGTTTAGGAATTATTAACAAAAATGTGTTTTTCACTAAATTCAAAATGGCGGAAAATATTCATAGGCGGACTTTATGGGTCTGAGAGGCTTTTTTGTAGAGCAGGTGGAGACGGACATGTGTGAATTTTTTCAAGTAAAAAAAAATTTCTGGGCGAGGGGCGTCGCCGGTCCAACTTGAAGGGGGCGCTAGAGAGTCATTTTTTGGAACTTTTCTCCCCGGCTTTGATACATTGCGTTTTTCACCAGGCCTGAGAAGATTTCCAAATTTGGTGAGTTTTTGGATATGGCAAGGTCCCCAAAAAGGCGCCCAAGTGAGAAAAATAAAAAAACGGAATAATAATAATAAGAATCCCGGCAATTTCAATAGGGTCCTCTCGGGACTGACTACGTCAGTCGCTCGGACCCTAATTAAAGCTACTCGTAGCTGTGAGCGGGTCCTCGCTTCCGGCACGTTTGGGGTAGCCGGCGGGTCGCCGACTTGCCCCGGAAGGAAACCGGCCAAACCCATGCATTGTCTCAACAAGTGCAGGGAACAGCAATTAATTTTTTACAGTTATTTCCTGGCTGCGCAGTAGAGCTACTTACCTTTCAGCGTCACTGGCTTCCGTCAGGGTGCCAAGTTACACGGGCGAAATGCATGCTGGGAAAGACTGTCTCAGCGTTGGGCGGCGAACAGCTGTTTGTGTGGCGTGTCTTTCGGTCTGTCTCTTCCTGTTTTGTTTTGTTCGCGAGCGCTACCCAGAATGCAATTGGGCGCTGTCATTTTTATTTAAATCCGATGCTGTTTGGCTGATTTCCAGTAGGTGGCGCTACGACAATGTGAACATATACTGTGCATCATGTTTCTGTGCGTGAACAGTACACCAGGTGATTTAACTTGTATGTCAATCGGATGCAGTTTGGTAGATTTAGTTTGGCCAGTAGGTGGCGCTAGTAGGTTACTATGAATATATAAGTATCTTATATTTAAGCGATAAGGTACCATGTGATTTAGTGTTCAGGCTGGTTGAAAGTAGGGTGGAGGATGAGACACACACACACACACACACACACACACACACACACACACACACACGCATTGTGTTTCTCTATGTCAAGTGTAGACCAGGTCATGTAAATTTCATTTAAATCCTATGCTGTTTGGCTGATTTACTTTTGCCAGTAGGTGGCGCTATGACAATCTGAACATTGGTAATGTACATGTCCTCAGGCATGGACCAGCATCATGCAGGAGGAGTAGCAGCTATTTTGCTTCATGTATCTAGGAGTTACAACAGGGTTCTCTCATATAGCGCTTAGCACAAAGTAGTCGCGTCTTTGGGTCCCCTTAACGTCGCGGCCGATGGATGAAAACGTTGCGAGCGCACAAGCCATACTCCTGAGGGTCTTTCTATCACTTTAGAATAGACTAGAAGTGGAGTACTTAAAAATTCTAGGAGGAGTAGTATTTTGCGTAAATGCAAGTATCGGCTAATAATTAGCATAAACTGGCCGAAACTGCCAAATTGGCCGAATTACTGTAGCGCCCCCTAATGGTTAAATGGGACGACTGATTTATTGCAAGTTAGGGGACGCGATGTGCACATATACCCCAAGTTTGGAGTCTTTTCTCCCAATAGTTTTAATGTTATGAGTGTTTAAAAACAAGACACGCCCCTAAGAGGTTAAGTGGTCGATATCTCCTCAACGCAATGAGATATCAAAGAAATTCCAATGCAGTATTGATGATCCAGTTCTAATGATGATAACTACCAAGGTTGGTTTGAAAATAATTAAGTGTTTAGGAATTATTAACAAAAATGTGTTTTTCACTAAATTCAAAATGGCGGAAAATATTCATAGGCGGACTTTATGGGTCTGAGAGGCTTTTTTGTAGAGCAGGTGAAGACGGACATGTGTGAATTTTTTCAAGTAAAAAAAAATTTCTGGGCGAGGGGCGTCGCCGGTGCAACTTGAAGGGGGCGCTAGAGAGTCATTTTTTGGAACTCTTTCCCCCGGCTTTGATACATTGCGTTTTTCACCAGGCTTGACAAGATTTCCAAATTTGGTGAGTTTTGGGATATGATAAGTCCCCCAAAAAGCAGTCCAAATGAGAAAAATAAGAATCAGAATAATAATTAAAGCTACTCGTAGCTGTGAGCGGGTCCTCGCTTCCGGCACGTTTGGGGTAGCCGGCGGGTCGCCGACTTGCCCCGGAAGGAAACCGGCCAAACCCATGCATTGTCTCAACAAGGGCAGGGAACAGCAATTAATTTTTTACAGTTAAATCCTGGCAGCGCAGTAGAGCTACTTACCTTTCAGCGTCACTGGCTTCCGTCAGGGTGCCAAGTTACACGGGCGAAATGCATGCTGGGAAAGACTGTCTCAGCGTTGGGCGGCGAACAGCTGTTTGTGTGGCGTGTCTTTCGGTCTGTCTCTTCCTGTTTTGTTTTGTTCGCGAGCGCTACCCAGAATGCAATTGTCATTTTTATTTAAATCCGATGCTGTTTGGCTGATTTCCAGTAGGTGGCGCTACGACAATGTGAACATATACTGTGCATCATGTTTCTGTACGTGAACAGTACACCAGGTGATTTAACTTGCATGTCAATCGGATGCAGTTTGGTAGATTTAGTTTGGCCAGTAGGTGGCGCTAGTAGGTTACTATGAATATATAAGTATCTTATATTTAAGCAATAAGGTACCATGTGATTTAGTGTTCAGGCTGGTTGAAAGTAGGGTGGAGGATGACACACACACACACACACACACACACACACACACACACACATGCTGTCTCTATGTGAAGTATAGAGCAGATCATGTAAATGACATGTAAATCAGATGCTGTTTGGTAGATTTAGTTTGGCCAGTAGGTGGCGCTATGACAATCTGAACATTGGGCATGTACACGTCCTCAGGCATGGACCAGCATCATGTATGAGGAGAATTGGGCTAATGGCATCATGTACATGTACTCAAGCCAAGACCAGCAGCCTGTATATAGGAGTTACAACAGGGTTCTCTCATATAGCGATTAGCACAAAGTAGTCGCGTCTTTGGGTCCCCTTAACGTCGCGGCCGATGGATGAAAACGTGTTGAGCGCACAAGCCATACTCCTGAGGGTCTTTCTGTCACTTTAGAATAGACTAGAAGTGGATGACTTAAAAATTGTAGGAGGAGTAGTATTTGGCGTAAATGCAAATATCGGCTAAAAATTAGCATAAACTGGGCGAAAATGCAAAATGTGCCGAATTACTGTAGCGCCCCCTAGTGTTTAAATCGGACGACTGATTTATTGCAAGTTAGGGGATGCGATGTGCACATATACCCCAAGTTTGGAGTCTTTTCTCCCAATAGTTTTAATGTTATGAGTGTTTAAAAACAAGACACGCCCCTAAGAGGTTAAGTGGTCGATATCTCCTCAACGCAATGAGATATCAAAGAAATTCCAATGCAGTATTGATGATCTAGCTCTAATGATGATAACTACCAAGGTTGGTTTGAAAATAATTAAGCGTTTAGGAATTATTAACAAAATTGTGTTTTTCACTAAATTCAAAATGGCGGAAAATATTCATAGGCGGACTTTATGGGTCTGAGAGGCTTTTTTGTAGAGGAGGTGGAGACGGACATGTGTGAATTTTTTCAAGTAAAAAAAAATTTCTGGGCGAGGGGCGTCGCCGGTCCAACTTGTAGGGGGCGCTAGAGAGTCATTTTTTGGAACTGTTTTTCCCATCTTTGATACATTGCTATTTTCACCAGTCCTAACAGGCAGTCCAAATTTGGTGAGTTTTTGGATATGGCAAGGTCCCCAAAAAGGCGCCCAATGTACAAAAATAAAAAAACGGAATAATAATAAGAATCCCGGCAATTTCAATAGGGTCCTCTCGGGACTGACGTTGTCAGTCGCTCGGACCCTAATAAGAATCACATCAATTTCAATAGGGTCCTACTCGGACTGACTACGTCAGTCGCTCGGACCCTAATAATAATAATCCCAGCAATTTCAATAGGGTCCTCTCGGGACTGACGTTGTCAGTCGCTCGGACCCTAATAATAATAATAAGAATCCCAGCAATTTCAATAGGGTCCTCTCGGGACTGACGTTGTCAGTCGCTCGGACCCTAATAAGAATCACATCAATTTCAATAGGGTCCTCTCGGGACTGACGTTGTCAGTCGCTCGGACCCTAATAATAAGAATCCCGGCAATTTCAATAGGGTCCTCTCGGGACTGACGTTGTCAGTCGCTCGGACCCTAATAAGAATCCCGGCAATTTCAATAGGGTCCTCTCGGGACTGACGTTGTCAGTCGCTCGGACCCTAAAAATAATAATAAGAATCCCGGCAATTTCAATAGGGTCCTCTCGGGACTGACGTTGTCAGTCGCTCGGACCCTAATAATAAGAATCACATCAATTTCAATAGGGTCCTACTCGGACTGACTACGTCAGTCGCTCGGACCCTAATAATAATAAGAATCACATCAATTTCAATAGGGTCCTACTCGGACTGACTACGTCAGTCGCTCGGACCCTAATTAAACCAGCCTCGTCTCTGAGAATCCATTTACAGCCTTTTGACTGTATCCACTATCTTTAGGCACTCTCTGTCACTGTGGAAACTGAGGGACAGACGACCCTGAGGCCGGATCAATTTCCTTTGTACAACAACTTCCATATTTACTGACTGCAATCATGTCATGATGTAGCTGGTGGGATTTGTGACACTAAAAGAGACTTTCTGGCGTTTTTTGTTTTGTTTCCCCAAGATCAAACACTTGACATGTCATGTGACTCATGGCTCCCACATTTTTATTCCCTTACTAATGAGCTGCCTTTCATTCCTTTCTTTCTTCCTTTCTTCCTTCCTTCCAGCACACTGTCCAAAAACATATTTGTATAACTTTTTTTGACTTGGAATAGACGTAATGAAGCAAAACATATGTGGCTGTCCTGGTCCTGATAATTTAATTGATTAAAGAAATACAAAATGAACATATAATACATCTATTTTATCAGTTATTTGCCTCTATAACATTTAACAAAACTCTTTACTCATTACATATGGGTGGTCCTACTGCTTTGTCTGAGAATGATAATGACTGTGCAGCATAAACTAAAACTAGACCAAGAATCTCCAGCTGCAGCTCTGTGGTAACAGACACATGACTGCAATGACGCTGTTTGGACTACAACCAGGAATCTTTCTCTCTTCCCCCATTTGATGTCCACCTCTTCAGAGCCAAACTGTCCAATAAAGGCATGACAACATTTTGGGGAAAAAAACTATAATGTTGACCATGTTCTCCTTCCGTCTGAGTTTAATGCTTTTCCATAAAGTGCAAACTGAGGCTGATGAGAAAGTCTTACATATATATATATATATATATATATATATATATATATATATATATATATATATATATATATATGAGTATACAGATCACTGTGTGGCCTGTGTACTCCATGTACTTATATGATCCAGGCCCCAATCACAGACAACAAAGTGAACTACATAGACATAGAGTATGGCATCAATCTGACCTTATCAATGCCATAACAATTCTAAAACCCTGTCGTCTTATTTGTAATATCCTCCAGATCTCCCACATAGGCCCTCAGCATTTTGAGACAGGATGAAATTTGTGAAACCACAGGAAGAGTACAGAGGATGTGTTTGGTGCACAGGAAAGGAAAATACACACTTGACCAAGGAAATGAGCAACATAACGGATTCCTTTTATTTATGAGGAGGATGTTAGAGTAAACCACATTGTGTGTGTGGGTGTATTAAAACTAAGAAACTGGGAATAACTGATGCTGTGCAGTAATGAGATAACACTCACAGAGACATTTGACAAAAGACAAAAAAAGACCAAAAGGACATCATCAACATTAATAGATTTCAGTCTCCTGGGAAAATACTGACCACATTTCAATACAATCCGGTCATTAACAAACCAAGGGAAGGAGGGAAGCCACGACCTCCGATATAACATCCGTTACTTATCGGCGGTAATTACCTCACACTGAAAGATCAAGTTGGAGTTCAGGGAAACTTGGAGGAAGCGTCAAAACAGCTTTGGTCAAAAATAGTCTGGGCCTTTATGTATTTTCATGCAACGTTACATATTTATTTTATTGAGAATCAGTGAAGATTTAATTTTACTCACATTTGTGTTGTTAAGCACACTAATACATCATATATAATGGGCCAAAATAAGTTTTCAGGGAAATAAGCATTTGTCTTAATAATCCATTTATTTAATGTAGATTTTTGATCACTTTTACAGTTATTTTCCTAATATGTTCTAAACATTAACTTTTACATATGTTTTGCGTTTTAGTTCCATATCTGTTCCATCACAACTCAAAATACAAGCCACTTTTAGTTTTAAATTGTACACAGTTTAAACATCTAACATCCTAGGCATGAAAAGATATGTTGACTTGTCATACACTCTAAGCAATTCTTTAACACAATAAATGTCCAGTGGTAGCTCCACAAACCTCTGTGAAAAGACACCAATGTTATGATAGCATGACCTTTAACCTCAAGTGTTTCTCTTAGGGTTTGGAATGACGGCCCCATCCACCGTGACAGGGAAGGTCTTGCTTGTTTTTTATGGGTTGCTGGGCTGCTCAGCTACCATACTCTTCTTCAATCTCTTCCTAGAGAGAGTCATAACATTACTGAGCTTGCTGATATTCTGGTGCCGCAGAAGAACTGGACGCAGCGGACCGGAGGGCCGAGTCAGTGAAGACAACACAAATGAAGAACGGAAACCATCTGTATACCAAGTCACACTGATCCTTTTTGTTGTTGTCCTGCTGGTTGCATGCGTGGCTGCCTCTCTCTATTCAGCCATGGAGGGCTGGACTTACATGGAGTCCCTCTACTTCTGCTTTGTGGCATTCAGCACGGTGGGCTTTGGGGACTTTGTTAGTGGCCAGAGAGAGCACCATGAGCACACCTGGGCATACCAGGTTGCAAATTGTCTCATGATGCTCTTCGGAGTGTGCTGCACTTATTCCCTCTTTAACACCATTTCTGTGATCATCAAACAATGGCTGAACTGGCTGCTGAGAACAATGGCTTGGATGTATAGCTGTATCCGCCAATATAGGCTGCAACTCAGACCACTGTTCAAACTCTGTTTTTGTGACTCTGAGCCGCCTATATGCTATTGTGAAGATGCCACTCTGCATAGGCAGCAGGTACAAGCAGTTTTCCGTTCAGGCCCTGGTATGATGTGGCACTCCTTTGTTCCAAATGCTATTGGAAAATGTCTTTGTGATGAGGCGCAGGTGGAAACGGTGTGCCACAGAGAGCTAGACAGAAGAATGTCTGCAAAACAAGAACAGGATAATAGTTCATATAAAAGGAATATAATATAATCTATGCTAGACCACTGCCTACCTGGCAAAATTAAATTACTTCTGAACACTTAATAACAAAGACAGCAGGAGTAATCTGTACTTACTTATTTAGTGATCAAAGAGTTAACATATTGTTTTTAATGTTGTCTATCTCAGATGACTGAGCTACAATATGTGATCTTCTTGGCCTTGTGTCTTCTTCAACAGTCTAGGTTCAGATTAAAGTGGATATAATGTATGGCAATTTGAACTATTATCCTGCATCATCTCCACAGTCTGCAGCTTTGGAAGACAACACCAAAAGACTTCAGCCAAACTGTGCACTGATTACAGAGTTTATTATCCTCTGATGATGTAATTGTTTTTGTGAAATCATGTGTCAATTTATTTGTATTCACACTGACTGGAGATGTTCACAAACAGTTGAGTATTGTTTGTGGTTTTTCGTGAGTGGAAATCACGCAGTTAGATGTTTTACTTTTTTTTGTTTTGTTTCCCGCATGCAACCATTTGTTTTTGCTGCTCAGCATTTCTCCAACTAATTTCTGATGCAATGTTGTGTCACTGGCAGCACTCTGCTAGGTACGCAATACCAGAGCTGTGTCTCCCTCTGCTGGAGTGCCTTGTAACTCACATGAAAAAACAAGTCATTGAAGTGCAGTACAGTAAACCTGAACTAATTTAATATCTTGTCCAAATTATGCAAAGGCCTTTGCTCATATATTCATCAGGTTGGCATCAGGCAATGTTTGTGTGTTTTAAAAGAACATTACTACTGGTCCAAGAGATTAGCTGATCTTCCTATAAACTTGATTTAAAAACACTGCATTGCTGGTTGCCAATGCCAATTGATTACAGATAATAACCATAACAATAATAGCCATAATTATTATCTATCATCATCATTATTGCATTTGTAAGTAATGATTAAAGGTTTTAGTAGTAAGCCTTGATTGATGCTGGCTGAAAAGTCACAGTTGGAGCACTTCAAGAGCTTGGATAAAACTCACTTGGTTAAATCATCAGTTCAACGTATTAATAGTTGCATTGAAAACATCTGGTTCTTTGATAAATAGTCAAAGATACATAAAAATATCAGGGGAGAAATTGGTTAATTTCTGCAAGAAACATCCATTCAGTGAGCTTCAATTTCTACAACAGCAGGAGCTACAGATTTCCCTTGAGAAAAAGAAAATCTGCAGTTTAAATTAGTTTACTTTAAATTTGTATATACATTGTGGTAGAATTCAGTAATTGTGGTGCTGTGACAGCGACATCAAAACGTTTTTAATTTGCAACTCTTCTGTTAAAACATAAAATTATCATTACATTACATTATATTTACATTTTATTGTATTATATTTGTCTGATCCTTCTATCCATAATGATCCAAGAACCTGAACTAGAACCTGTATCCCCTCCTGGATGAGGCATGTATGTACGTAGTGGATAATAAATCTTGAGGAGCCAGTCCCAGTAGATCATCCAGGGTCACACCCAGGTTCTTTACAGTCTGAGCCAGAGACCAAACAGGATTCTCAATGGTAATGGTGAGGTCATGGACAGGAGTGTGAGATTTGTGAAAAGACAGAAATAGTAGAATTGCACTAGAATAGCATTATCCGGTAGAGTAACAGTGAGGATACTGTTGAAATAAATAATTGGAATTGGAATACATAAAGAAGAACACAAAATAAAAACTTTAAGGGCAACAAGGGGCCTCTATTTCTACTATAGTAGACGTTGTTAATCCACACGGTGGTGGGGGTGGTATCTTTGCGCACTTTGTTTATAAAGAGCAACAATTATTATGTGTTTTGCGCTTTGTTATATGTCAAATGGACATTCAGTGACGCGTAGTGAACATGTTTTGCACTTAAAACACACGCATATGTTCAGCGTTTGGTATATTGTGCATGCATTGAGAGGGAGGAGGACCAAAGATGTAACGTTACAGGCGGAGGGATACAGAGCTGAAACAGAGGCAGAGCCCACCGGTGTCGCTGAATTGAGGTTTCCGGGCCACTCTGGTGCAACACAGGGATACAGCTTCTCCACAGACTTCCCGAGACACATACTGTAATAAAGTTAGATTTAATTGAGGTGCTTTATCAGAGTATCCGCCGTCCAAGCAACGTCAGAACTAAACCGTACATTGGTCGTTTTTTTCACGAAGCTTGAACCGTCAACGGGACAATGGTGAGTACCGTCTGCTTGCTACGTTAGCTGCAGTCAGATCGGCTTCAAGCACACAGCCGCCGAGTAACGCCAGTTAGTTTAATCCATATTGCATGAAACCACATCCTCCGCTAACGTTTTATAGTTACACAATTTAAAGTCCGTCTGAGCTGACTATATATATCTCGTGTTTCTACAAGCTAACGAGACTAATGCAGGAACCCATGCGGTGGATGTGTACTTCACGTTAGCAGGGACATATTGGCACTTTCATGGCCGTTCATCGCAGTGTTTGCCAATGGGTTTCTAAATAACGTTAGTTTACTCTGCAAGGGAACAGAGAACACACTTGTCTTTATTATTATTATTATAGTCATCTGCGCCGCATAATGTGACGTTGCACGGCGTGTTGCGGCCCGTCGGCTGCTGTACTAATGTTAATTTACATACTAATGTCACATCAACCCTTGAGATGGTTTGTGAATACTGTGCTTTAACCTCCGGGTTTGCATCGTTTTCATCGTTTACTCGGAGTCCAGCTCTCTGAGTGGGCGTGGTGGTGGTGGTGAAGGAGGCGCGCTGTAAAAATAGACCGTCCAGCGTTAACGTGATCTCGAAACACGTCGTAAATCTCCCAAGACCGACATCAAAACTCTCTTGCCACCAACCATTTTGACATCACAAGTCGCTGCAACACAGGTTGCACACCATCAGTGCGCTCTGAATACAGCGTGACATGCGCAACAAGCGAGGGAAAAAAAAGAGGTTGCAATCGCCACCAATTGCGATTACGTAAGAACACATCTCACAGGTAGCGATTTGCTGCACACCATTTGCAACATTCTTTTTTTTTTTTTGTCATAACGTATGGAGATGATAATGACTATGTTGCAACATTTGGGGGCTATGTCTTCTCGCACCGCCACCATGACAGCATCTCCTCCGTTACGTATTGCGCCACCACGTTGCACCGCATTCTGCTCCTGCTGAATGATCTTCTTCTCCACCCCTCCTTCCGCGCCTCCCTTCCCCCCGCATTGAACCAAAGCATGCGTGGTGCAGTAGGCTGGCAGGACCCGCAGTGCACCCTAAAAAAATGGGAATATTCAGGATGCACTGCGGATATAAATATATATGTATTGTGAAAGAACAGACACATGATCTGTGATGGAAGTTATGGAAACTACAATATCCTATCAAATCACATGCTGTATGGTTTAAAAATAAATCACCTGCAGCCTTTGTAGTTTTCTTTACTTGACATTGTAAACGGGAATGTGATATTGTGTCTACTGATGAGTTGAAAAGCAGCAATACTGTTTTGCTTAGCACTTTTCACAGCAGTCTTAACGATCCTCCAACACTCGACTGTGCCATGGTCTGTCTGATCCAGACACTGCTTGCTTCAGCACCACTGAACTGCTTGGCAGTGGACAGAGTGAATTCTCTGCAGTCTGTCTTGCTCCCCTTCTCTTTAACCCCCCTCCCCAACCAACAGGGTGACTCATTGAATTTGACTCGAAGAACACGTGGCGTTACCACCACGTCGAGCTACAGAAATGTTAGCTTTAATCTCTGGCTTTGAAAAAGAAAGGGCTTGTTTGAAACTAATTTCTTCTTGTGGAGCTAGAGCCAATGGACGATGGAAACAAGATTATTGTTTATTTCATGAATTTGCTCTGTAACTATATGGGCTCAAGTGATTCAATTTCAACGTTTAATTGTACTCTGATAAATGAGCCCAGAGTCGGTATTATATTATTGTAAGCTTATAGGTTTTATTGTGTGCCACAGTTAAATTATTGTTGTGTCTGATCATGCCAGTTCTTTCCAAGTCATTTAATAACACTTTCCTGACAATACAAAGGATGACAGACACAAAGCAGCAACCACTGTAAAGCAACAGTTGGCACAGGGGTTAGTCTATGTGGATAAAACGAGCCTCGCATCTGTTCAGTAAAAAAGATACAATGTGGTGGTTAGCTATGGTGATATTCAGTGTGCTACATTGGCGACCCTGTTCGTGTCTCACTAATTTTAGCAAGCGTGTGTATTTCGGGCTGTGGAGTATTTATACCCGTCCCTCATCGCACTTTCTCAGCCTGAAGTGGGCATGTTGACTGACTTAGACAGGCCCGGTAAGACCGAAGGAGGATGGCAGGATGACATATCGGATGAAGTTGAAAAATCAGTTGGGCAAAAGTAAAACCAATCATAAGTGCAGCCTGTTTGGATAACATCGTCACACTGATCTTAGCTTTGTGTTAAATAAATAGTAATGATTGTTTTTCATTGACTAAAAAACAAACACTTAATGACTACTACCAAATCTGGTATTTTATGAAATATCATCTTTCAAAGATGATTTATTATTTATTAAGCACCGTCCAGTTCAAACAATATTTGGCTTTTTTATTCTCTTGCATGTTCAATTATATTCTTTAGCTCCAGGTCATATACAGTTTCCGGGCCCAGCTGTGAGATGATATCGCAGTCTGATTTGAATTGGTTTGTTCAGAGCGCATTTGCATTGGCACCGATCTGTTGATTTAACAGAAAAGTTTGCTCTGCTGCAGTGGCTTCTCGTTGGGCCTATCCAAAACTTTCATTTCTTTTAATTATTGTACTGGAAGATTCAATCCCAAATTAATCTTTTTTTGTTTCAAACAATTACCCAATGAAGGCATGAAAGGTAAATGTTAAGTATGTAGTTCTCACAAAGAACAGCAGCTGTGCAATGTTGGGGAAAAAGTAGCAACTTACTCCTGCAGCTATATCCATATTGTTTGGAACAAGTTGATTTGTTTATTTAGGATTTGGCTTCTAATCATGACAGAACATTACATTAAAAAAACTAATAACTATTTGAATCTTGAACACCCTCCCGTAACATATCTTGTTCGGGAGCTTTATGGTTTTCAAGGAAATCTTAGCTAAACTAGACTGGACTACTGGATTGAATGGAAACAATTTTGTGTCGGCAATTTTTACTTTGCCTAGTTTCATATCAGTTTTATGTCGGCCCTATCCTAATATAAAATAATCTTACCAAAAAATTTACCATTTGACTGCTTTTTTTAAACATAAATTGCATCAGTCTACAGAGCTAAAAACATTCTATGATGAAATGCATCATAATCATTAACAGGGCTGCCCAACACATTATTTTCAGGATTGAATAGCAGTGTTTTATCAATGTCTTATTCTTTTGTTAACAGGCTGATCAGCTGACTGAAGAACAGATTGCTGGTGAGGGAATGTTTCGTTTGTTTTAGGTTTAGAGCCCCAATTCTCCACTAAACCTGAATAACTAGAGTGTCTTAAGAGATTTAAGTAACCAAAGGTTTGTTAAGATAAGTTTGTGGTTGGCACGGCTACATTTAAAATATGAAGGTTTTTGAGCCACAGGATGAAACCTTGCATGAAAAGCTCACATTTGCACATAAATGTTAGATATTTTGCAACAGATGCACCAGTATTTTTACTCGGGCTAGGCAGTAATGTATCATCAGTCCAGCTCCCCACATGTTAGGTTCCTTCCTGGTATTGAATTAGTCATGCACAGACCCTGTTCATGCTTAGCTTGTGTTTTCTATTCAGACTGCTTGAAAAACTAAACGTGAAGCTTCTGGACCATAATTAATGCTTGTGGCACACTAACAGTGTTTTTTCTGTAAATGCACAGAGTTCAAGGAGGCGTTCTCGCTGTTCGACAAGGATGGTGATGGTACCATCACTACCAAGGAGCTGGGGACTGTGATGCGCTCCTTGGGACAGAACCCCACTGAGGCTGAGCTGCAGGACATGATCAATGAGGTGGATGCTGACGGTGAGGATGAAAAGCACAAGCGCACAAGAACATTACACTTATAATTACCAATGTTTTAGGGGTAATCTTCATGTCAAGTGTTCCTCTAGCCTTGAATAAAACTACTGGAAAGTTTCACCAGTATATGCACTGTGGAGGTATTTAGCGTATCGGCGCAAGCACTTAAATTACCATAATTGATATCATCCTTAAAAACTGTGACAATTTCACTGGTGACTGTAATTGTCTGCCAGATTATCCCTATGATACCTAAATTATATGCCAGAATCTTACTCCTATATTCTTTAAACATGTACGCAGATACCGGATGCTGAGCTGAGCTAGATAATGTGTCAGTAGTATCAGCAGTGTACATGTATCAGTTGGGCTCTACTCTAGATGGAATAACATTTGTTCTTGAAGCCACATCTGTTTTGGAAATCCATTAACATGCACAGTATTTTCTTGATGTTTTGTGCCATTAACATGTTAAGTCTTTTTGGATTAATATGCTAATTTTTTGTGTGACCCTAAAACCATGTTAAATGGAAAGTAACAAAAAGCAAACAGGGAAATTGATGATAACTTCTGTTTGTATGGCTGTGTAGGAAATGGTACAATTGACTTTCCTGAGTTCCTGACCATGATGGCCAGGAAGATGAAGGATACAGACAGTGAGGAGGAGATCAGAGAAGCCTTCAGAGTCTTTGACAAGGTACAGGAAGACTGAATAGACTGCACATATTAACTAGCACCACTCAACAAAATTAGTTTTTTTTTTTTTTTTTTTGCCGCAGATTTTTTTAATATCCATTGTCAGTATCCTTGTTAGGTCAAGAAAGGACACAAATGTTCAATAAAGTCAAGTATGTTTAGAGAGAGATTTGTGCATGATACTGAGCCGTCACACAAGGTAACTGTTATGTTTTCCTTTGACCAGCACTTTAATCCAGTCAAAGGCTTTTCATTGGTGCCTCTCTGCTCGATCAACGATAATCTTTAGCACGCTAACATGCAAATGTTTAACATTAAGCTCTAAGTACAGGTGAGCCTAAAGAAGTACAGTTCACATAAGTGTAGTTAGTGAAGAATAGTGAAAAACTCTTTTACTGATAAGACTGTGGAGATAATCAAGTTATACTGACCTAGAATATCATAGTAGGACACTGGAACTTTCAACAGTGGTATTCAGTTTTTCCGCTGCTATGTGAAATGATGAATAGTAACAATAGTTCTTCTGTTGGCCATTTGCAGGACGGTAACGGCTACATCAGTGCAGCAGAGTTGCGGCATGTCATGACCAACCTGGGGGAGAAGCTCACTGATGAGGAGGTGGACGAGATGATCCGCGAGGCTGACATTGATGGCGATGGTCAGGTCAACTATGAGGGTGAGATGTTCTTCATGGTTATTTTCTTCCTGAAAAGGTGTCGTATCTTTTTCTTTAGTGTGGTGATTATATTATTAACACAAATTACAATCCTGCGCTGCTTGTGATTCTTCTCTTTGCCAATTGACTTGTTTTCACTAAAACATCATCTTTGTGTGTTTTTACTGAAATGTTATTGGAATGAGGAACACATTTATTTTTGTTTCTAGAATTCCAGTTGCAACATTACCTTTTATGAAAGGCGTTTGCATAATTTTAACAATTTCTTTTACCAAAATTTCACTTTTAGCATCTGTCATTAAAGCATTGTTTTCTGTTCTATTCACAGAGTTTGTCCAGATGATGACTGCCAAGTGAAGAGAACACTGAAACTTCTCTCAACGTTGCTCATCCTCCTGAGATCACTGTTTTTAAGAACCACAAAAAAAGAACAATTATCAGATGATAAACCAACCTGCCCCCCAAATCACTGTAGAATTAAACAATTTACTCTTAAGTTTATCCAAATACTTCCACGGTATCTGTTTAGAAAACACCAACAGAATAATCCCTAGAGAAGTTAATGGACCAAGCTTTAAGAGGGCCGAGGCCCTGTACTTCAGACCACGTTTCTGCTGAGTCACCCAGCTCCTGATTAATTTAGAGGAAAGAGCAACACTGAAAAGGCAGAAGGATTGGAGCCCATGCCTCAGTTCGTATAGAGAAGTTGGCTATTTAATTCTTTCCAATATTTAACAAAGAACTCTAAATACTGAATTGAGTACTCCTCTTGCATGCACCCTTTCTGTGGTGGCCTCTTGTCACAACAAGGAGGCTCTGATCAGAAGTAGTGGTCAGACTGTGTACACACTGGAGGTATATACATTACTATATAGATATATATATCTGTAAAATTTGTGTCACTATTGGTTATTGCAAGAGCGAATAGTTGCGGTGTAGCGTGTTCGCTGGTGCTCAGTTGCAGTCCTATACCTTGAAGAGTTCAGAGAAGAGCGAGAGGCTGAGAAGTGCTAATGGTGTTCTCCTCTTGGGGGTGATATGTCATCTGGTTTTGAGTCGTGGGCTTTACAGCGTACCTGCAGCACTGATTGGAGACACTAGTATCTGCTATTGCTTCAGGAGGATTATTGTGAAAACAACACTTGCACTGGACTGCAGTTAATATATTTGTTCTGCAATGTTCAGATATCCTGTTGATACAATATTGATGTAATGCTTTATAAATGTGTTCTCAAATATTAATGTATTAATGACAAACTTTGGTCACCAAATATATCCATATATATATATATTAGTGTATCGTAAAATTGTTGTAGTAAATGACCCGTGACATGTTTTCCCTTTGGTTTTGAAATGTGCCATAATACTCTAAAACGCCTCAACCTTCTTGCAAGACTCGTAATTCATTAGAATATAAAGCATCAACTTAATAAAATAGCATATAAAAGTACATGCAGTTGAACATATTTACACTTTGGTATAAACCATGTGGATATTAAAAAGGTTTTGTTGTAGAAGAAGAAAAAGAAACCAAATGTCACTGTTGCTGTAACAACTCAAATGTTACACTAATTTCTTGTCCGTGTTGGTGTCTGTTCTTCGATTAATCCAGTGACTCAAACTTCAATCTGCTTGCTGTTTAACTGAACAAAATACATATTCACAAAAACTGTTTGGTGGAGGTGATGTGTTTTAATTTGGGCTGTTCGAGTGGGACTTCAAGATGGGGATGAAAAGGGGTTGTAGCAAATAATTCATCTTTAGAAGTGAGATTTCTTAGGATTATGAACAGTTGGCTAAATGTAAGAAGCTGATTAACTGAGGTATCTTCTGATACCTTCAGAGCATGAAAGTTAAATACTGCTCGGCTTGAGGCATTTAAATTGGTCAACCTTTGATCCAGATGTCGGGAAGTGAATTGACTGTTAACTTCTGAAGGTATATTAAAAAAAATGTAAAGATGTGATATATTTTACATAAATCAATAAACTGAGCTTTACTTCACTTGCATTTCACTTTATCATCTTTAATCTAACATGAATCCATATATGACACACATCCTGTTTCAATTGGTTTTAAGGCAATGGCATTCATAATGCCCCTCTTCAGTAGGCGTGTCCTAACATGTCCTTTCCCTAAGGAACACTAATCCCATCCAGCCAGTCTCAGATTGGGTCAGGGCGAGTCACTCTAGTTCTTAACTGGAGAACTATCTCAGGCTATATTTAGTGCTACTGCAGCCTGTGATAATCCAGGTGAGCTGGGGTCATGACCTTTCACCCACACAAATGCAAACAAGGAGCCCTCGCCTTCTAGTTGACGGGCAGCACCGACAGCCAATCTGGGCCAGGTAAATGTGATTAGATGTGTGTTCACATGCTAATTGTTTGGTTAAGTAGATAAGGACCATGAATTATGAAACCAGAGCACACTCAGTAGGACATGGAGCATCAGGCACATGCAGGTGTGATTACCCGCCCCAACCCCGACTCGTGCTTGTTCTATCAGAACGACTTTAATAAACCATACATATAGGGAACTTTCAGTTCTTTATAGTGGACATATTTGGGTACCTGATATATTTTACAGTAAGCCTCAAAATCTGCAGCATTATCTCCATTCATGAAGAGCAACTAAATCCATTTACTCAAGTACTGTAATTAAGTACCGCTTCAGGTATTTCTACTTTGTGAGTATTTCAAGTTTGTGCTACTTCATACTATTTCAGAGGGATATATTTTACTTTTAACTCCACTACAATTTGATATAGTTTCTATAGTTCTACATGTATACGTACATACATTACTTTATCATTTGATGCAATATTATAGATTAAACTATGTAGTTAATTATTTCTACCACTGCTGGCCATAAGTTATGTTTTTACCAAGTCTTTGATCTGCATGCTGGTATCTCTAATTAGACGCATTAAATGAGTAAAGGTTCATTTAATCAAGTTCTAGACACCACACACACTGTGGCCCATAAATATTAAATGAATCAACAAACATGATATGGTAGCAAAGGCTTTGACCATAACTTCAACACTTGGTGGTGGTGTTTCAACAGCTTCTAACTCTATTGCCAGTGTCTTATTTGGGACACTGTGAGACTGTGTAAGGAAAGAGAAAAGACACTAAAACTAAAAACAGCTGCATTTTCAATTAATAAATTCTGCTTGTTTTAAGCCAGCTAGTTCTTCTTAAAAACAGAAATATGAAGTGATTGTGTGTGTGTGTGTGTGTGTGTGTGTGTGTGTGTGTGTGCGTGCAAGAGTGTGTGTGTGTGTGTGTGTGTGTGTGCGTGCAAGAGTGTGTGTGTGCGCGTGCATGAGATGTATTGTAAGGAATAATGTGTTTGCTCGGGTGCACCACACCCACTATCCATAACTGTGTACACGTGTAACCTAACCGCCCCTTAGCTTGAGATACCTTTTCATTCTCATTGTCTACCTGGGGTAGGTGGTTGTGGAGTATTATCTCAACTTTGCTTTGCTGATATGTTACCATTTCAGGAATAACATGTTTGAACAAATATATTAAACAATATTCCAAAAACATTTACAACAGAATATCCTCATCGTCTCACATGTGCTGTTTTGACATGGTTCACTCTCACTTGTTTCTTGCCACCCTTTCTCACTTTACATGTTACCGAACCAACATTGTTATCACGTGTGCTTTTTACTGCACGCATGTGTCATGTCACTTTAAGGTCACATTACATCCCACAACAAGCGTTGGCTGTTGTGGAGAATGAATCACCTGCTTCTGATGAAACAAGCATACTGTAGATAAAGTGTATGTTTTATTTCAGTGATTCAGTGCTTGTTCTTGGACACAGACACAGCGTCCCTGGTTAAATTTGATCTCCTCTCACATCTCCAGCTGGCTTATCTGCCGAGCATGTTACAAACACCATCAACAAAACTGCGCTGTCTGAAGGATGGGGTGAAAAATATAAAAAGGTCACCAGCTGCACGTGCTAGGTCACCAGCATGCAAAAATGACCACAGAAGGCACTTCAACAT
Source organism: Myoxocephalus aenaeus (assembly GCA_038501785.1). Lineage (NCBI taxonomy): Eukaryota > Metazoa > Chordata > Actinopteri > Perciformes > Cottidae > Myoxocephalus > Myoxocephalus aenaeus. The sequence goes on along the minus strand of JBAMJR010000124.1, from coordinate 3,925,870 downwards.
GTTTTCGTCACTAGAAGGGTGTCCACTTCATAATGATTATCATCCAAGAGGGAAATGGGATGGGGCACCAGTGACCACACTCTCACATACATATATTTCCTTTGTGTAGGTATTGCCTATGAGATAAAGACAGTATGTCAGTATGTGTCAGATGTGAAAACCAACATATATATTATGAAAACACCTAAATCTTATCTTTTAAGATCTTTTTTATGGTCCTTTTTGCCATTCCTGTGTGTAATGGATAGTTGTTGGCAGTGTTACGTGTCAGGCAGGGCAAGGCGCCTGTGTATGTGCTTTCTCCCCTCCTGCCTTTCTTTCTCTCTCTCGCTCTCCCTTGTTTTTCTCTGCAGGTGCCAATCAGGTGATTGGTTGCCACCTGTGCAGGCCAGTCATGCTGCTTCTGGGTTTCCAAAGAGTTAAAGCAAGTTCATGGTAAAGAATTGTTTATAGAAGCCTGTGAAGCCATTTTGTTACGTAGCCGTGGTTATGTGTTATCCATCATAACAACTCATCCACCGGGACGCCCCCCTTTTAGTATTGTCTGGAAATTGCTCTAGAAGTTCTTTGGAAGATGAACAATGTGTTTAGTTTAATTCTCTAAAACTCCTATTGAACAGCTCATTTTGTTTTACAATTAATTTCATACCCAATTTTGGTTTCCATTTTCATCTCATAGAGAATTTCATGAGAACTTTCAGCTAAAAATGTGAGGCAGTGCAGCCTTTGCAGTTTTCATTGCGTTACAAGTTTATTTTATTGACATTGTACATTAGGGTTGCGCAACGAATTGCAGATTGCAGTCACATTTTGCTACATAACACCCAAAAAATAAACTCTTGTATGTGGAGGATGAATTAAGGAGTCTCACAGCCAGAGGAAAGCTGAGACTAAAGGACATTGCATAAAGATCTCTCTACGGAATACTTAACTGAGGTTATCTGTCACCATAACATTTTGTGAAATCACTGAACACGTACATGCTTGTAATGTGAATAGAATGTCTCTTGCACAACATTTCAATCATTGCTGTGTGCCATCACTGCCTGGTTGTACGGTATGGTGACTGTAGCTCACTATCGCAAAATGAATAATAATCAGTTTTCAAAATGAAGGAGATGGTGGATTTAAATCAAATGTTAATAAAACACAATGTAATGATGACCACTGTTCAGAAAATTATGATTGAATTATAGATGAGTCATCCCTGGGAAACTGAGCTTCAATCAATAAAGCAAATCGATGCTCATAGAAGAAACTATTAGGTTTGAGAAAACACTCTTGTGACCTTCAGTTGGTTTTCAGAATGTTATTGCTCAACCAATACATTAGTGAAGTGGTTTTAAAAGAGAAATTCCCAGGTCCCATTCACATGTTCTAATTACAGGGCACAATGACTGTTTTAAACTGTGATGTGTTTCCAGTAACCTGAAATCCAGTCCGTAAAACTGTATTAGGTGATGAACAAATTAATTTAGCAAGAACTGCTAAACTAGTTTTCTGTAGTTACTTTATTCTGAGTTTAGTATTTTACAGTTGCGAAAAGCAATCTCAATTTTAGACATGCAACATCTTGAATAATTTAAAGACTAGAGTAGAGCCTTCTAGTACATTAATGTACGGAGACCTGCTGTAAGCTAAATGTTGATCATATCTGAAGGAAACTCAACTGATGGAAAAATTAACATTGTGCGAACAGCCCGTTCTCATTCCCAGGGTGTCCACTCCTGACGGTATGTCTCTGTAATGACTGACAAAACCCACACAGGGTGGTTGGGTCAAATAAACGCAGGACTTTCAACCAGCAGACCGTTTTTCAAGTGGTTCTGTTTTTGTGTATTTGTTTGAATTCCCAACGTTAATCATGCGTTTCCTTCAACCATGCGCTAGGAATTGATAACAAGGTCTGACAAAGCATCAACGTGAAGAGTTGGAATGAGAACGTATGGGTGAGACTCTGGCAGTGATGACACATGATGATGATGGTAAAAAGGTGTTACTGCTCCCTGTTGAGTGAAGTATTCTGTTTATATTGTGTGTGTGTGTGTGTGTATATAGAGCAGTGAACGGCAGTGTCTATGCTCCTAAATTTAAATAACCGTCTCACTGGAAAGAGAAGTGAAAATGTCTTTTTATTTCAACACTACCAGAAAGGGGAACCACGGATTGTAACTGTTCTTCTTCCAGAAGAGGTTTCTTGAAGAGCCGGGGAAGGCTGAAGTGATATTTCACTTGGTAGAGTGTTGTCTCTTTCACTTTGTGGGAAATAATGTACATCTGCTTAAGGATTCAGCGGAAATAGTCTGGAATTTCTAGTCTTTCATTGTTGATCTGTATATGTTCAATGCATAGATTATTAAAGACCTCAATATGCTTGAAACTAACTGGACTAGGTACTATGTGTTTTCTATATATCAGGTTGAAGTGTTTATAGTGTAAGTGCTCCAAATGTCCACACAAACATGCAAAGCCTGCCTTCTCTTGTCTGCATCCCACTGCCTCCAATATCTCTTCCCAAGTATTTGAGGTCCTGATATAATACATTTCACAAAAAAGGCTATGAGGAAAACAATGCAAACAGTCTCTCCTCCAAAGCATGCATTGTGTTGCAAAAAGGGGTAGAAATTGTGATAGAAATTGTTGAAGTTTTACTGATATTGCAATAGCAATATGATTCACAAAATACTAGTAGGAATGCACATTTTTAACAAATAAAAAATAACAAATGTTTTTTTTTCTTGCCAACAAAGATGTTTGGTAAATAAAAATAACTATTTCAAAGGGTTGCAAAAGGTTTTTCTTTTAACCACCCTAAAATATGTTGAATTCGGAGATGTGCTGTTAAGAGAAAGTTTTATATACAGTATATGCATGAGTTTTGCATCATAGTTTTCGTTTGGCATGTGGAAAGGGTATAGTCTCAGACGTCATCCTGCCAGACAAGGCTTGTTTAGACAGAGAAACTCATGAAAGCCGTGTCTGTTTCTGTGTCGATTTCCACTGTACTCAAATGTCTTTCACCAATTTTACCACATCTGGGTATGTGTATTCATAAGCAATGCACTCCTTCAAAAAGCATATCATTTAAAAAAGACAGTAATAGGTGAACTGAAAAGTTGTCCACAGAAATCAGTTGTATATTCGCTCAGAATGAATAAATTCATGGTTTTATTGCGTTATAAACTTTTTTAAAGGTGCAAGATATGAGTTTGGGAGCATTTTGATTGCCTCTCAATGGCTCTCAACATGGTGAAGGTGAGCCAGTGGCTCACAGCTAACAATGCTAAAAGTGCAAGCAACGGCCAACGTGCTTACAGAGCTAACAGTGTAAACCTGAGGGGGAACCAAAGGATGCGTGCTACACCTTCGCGATGATGCGGTAGGTCGGGGTGGCGTGATAAGATGTAACCGCCGTATGAGAGCAGTGCAGCGCAGCGGACGTGAGCTAACCAGCACTTAGCTTAGCTCACGTGCACTTACATGCACTAGAAGCATGCACACACACACAGAAGCTCAGGTAGACATTACTCCACTATATCTGTGTCAGGTATGGAGAGCCAATATATGTATGTTCTCTACAAGCACTGGAACTGCACACCTCATTTTAGTGCACAACCAATGTGCTGTAATACCACTTTAACTGGTGCATTATAAATAAATACAATGTAAATACTTGTTTATTCTGTCTGTACATATAATAGTGCTATTGTGGATTATTTTTTACTGTTTTATTACTGTTTTACTGTTTACTTATATTTATTACTTGTTTCTTATTTTACTACTATCTCTTGCTGCTGTAATCCTGCAATTTCCCCACTGTGGGACTAATAAAGGATTATCTTATCTTAATACACATCTAAATGTAGCTTACTGTACAATGTCTTGCATCTAGCAAGCGAGCTAATTCTCTGAAGTGCTTTATTAAAAGCTGGTGTGCTGGAGAGGACAACCAGCTGGTGCCTAATTTGAGTGATCAAGATGTCAGACAGGACATATACATACTATACTGTATGGAAAGATTAAGTGAGCATGGAAAATACAGACTTCTTAAATTGCTAATCTTTAGGTAAACAAATAACACCATTATCAACATAACGTGTAGACAAACAAATACATTCAAAGTGTTTTCATCAGTATGTCAACCATGTGTTTGTGCGGTCTTACTGTTGACATCAGCAGCATCTCCATTTAAGTCTTTACACTTGGGGTCAACTCCGGCTCATTAAACAGTGTTTACCATTGTGTAAACCAAAACCTGCTTTGCATCACTGGTTTTCTGAAAGTAAGATCAAACGCAAAGAAGGACTTAACGTCCTGGAAGGAAAAAAAATCTCAGATGTTGTGACATGCACAGCTGAAAACACATGGTAATCAGTAATTCATTTAGTGGTTAACATTTCTAACAGACTTGATTCTTATCAATTGATGAACACGCTGTAATAATTACAAAGGACGCACTCGACAAATATGGAAAATGTGTGTGTAGAATAAAATATGCATCCATCTATCCAGAGTTTCTTCATGGAGTTGGTTTAAATATGTGTTGCCTGCATATTTAAAATATGTCAACGCTAAATTACATTACATTTCATTTAGCTGACGCTTTTATCCAAAGCGACTTACATATTTGCTCTATACACCGTAGACACAGCAACGGGGAACAATTAGGGGTTAAGTGTCAGGGACACTTCGACGTGTGAGCTATGGGGGGACTGGGGGTCGTCCCGGCAACCTTGTGGTTGCGGGACGACCACTCATCCCCCTGAGCTACAGCCGCCCCCATAACATTGTGACCTTTTATATAATCAACTCAAATCTCTACAGATTTTTGTTTCACATTCGGGTTTCTGTCACCACTAACATTCTGTTTTCAATTTTGGAAGAAAGAGCATACCTCCTTGGGTCCCACATGTTAGAGATTCTGGTTAAAAACATTCTCATGTGAATCTTGGTCAGTGAGTTGTGATATCATATGATTCATGGTTCTCTTCCTGAAAATGCTGACTATCGTTGTTCAAGTTCCCATCAGCAAGCAGATGCTGGTGCATTAGAAAACAAGCCAGAGATTAATATGCAACACCTCATTCATTAAATATGTGGAAAGGAGCATGTTTTTTTCTCTGGGATTCAATTGGAGGAGGAAATGATTGTTACCAGACCAATCAAATCTCTAAGATGGGGAGACAGGTCCAGCCAACACACACACACACACACACACACACACACACACACACACACACACACACACACACACACACACACACACACACACACACACACACACACACACACACACACACATTTTCTAAACTATCATCAAGGGCAGTGTTCAGAAAGATCTGAGACAAAGGGTTTTCATTATTATGTAATGTGTCCTCATTCTTCACTTGGATGAAGGCTCGTCGTGTAATTACATATGTGGTTAATGTCTGATAAAGGTATTTTATAGTTTGTATTGAGTAACTTGTTTTTCTTCTTCGTGAGAACAGGTCCAAACTAGCTGGAACAGAACGTTGCAGTGTCCTGTTTTAACCCATCCATCCATCTCTCTATCATCCCTTTCTCCATCCATCCTCAATCCTGCAATTTCCCAACTGCTAGACTAATAAAGGAATATATTATCTTAACTTATCTTATCTTATCCACCCATCCACTCATTATCCAACTGTATATTGCTCTGTCCATCATCATCCATCCACTGATTTAACAGTCGTCCAGTCATGAATCATTCATCTATATTCATCCCTCCAACTATCAAACTATCCACTCATCCATCCATTATTTGTCTATGCACCTTTGGTCCATCATCCATTCATTTTTATTGCACGTTTGAGTCGCCACACCTATTCACCCTTTGAATTAACAACAAACACATGTAACCAAACACCAGCAGCTACAATTGTAAATGCGTGCTTGGCTGAACCTTTTGTAAACTGCTTATCATGATGAGAACTTTTGCAAAATTACCAAATTGTTAAGATGTTCGTGTCGTGGTTGGTACTATGTTCACAAACCGGTCTGCTGGTTTGAGGGAAACCTTGCAAGTACGTCAGCGTCTGTCAGCATCGCTGTCTGCTGTTTATTCAAAGATGGCAGCCTGGTTTGTTTTATCAGCAGTGCAACTGTAAACCCCCCCCCGCCAACCCCTGCTTGCCATCCACACCTTTTAGGCGTCTTGTTGTAGTTGAAGGTAAATTAGAGCTTTGTTTGTTTGTGAGGGCTGGATAGATGGAGTGAAACTGAAAAAAAGATAAAAACAAATACTTGCATGTCTTTGTTTGACAATATCCCAGTGGCCCGTTCAGCAAGCGACCACCCACTACCAATTGTGTAACTGACTGTGCATCAACACTTTCATTTACAGAGTGTAAAACACAGAGAAACTTGATCTCCATTACTCCAACCAGAATAGAACATTGGCACTATGCTGATATCATTATGTTCTGTCAATAACAGCAACAGGAAGGAAGAGAGTAGAATTACTGAGAGTAGAAACTGAGCAATACAATGTAATTACTATGCAGCCTATTCTCTTGGTTGTGGTAATTTTATTGGTGCGTCATTTTATTTTAGGTGTCATGAAAAGAAACCAAGGAGAGCAGCAATGGCTCCTCGGGGCTTTCATTAGTGCATTTTTGCGTCGGTAGAAATTGTGATGTGTTCATTATATGTCATTTTATATCCATCAACCAACATATCATCACAGCAGTTGGCTGTTGATCCGTTATTGTATTTTCAAACAATCCAACAGATGATTCGGCTTGCTGTCTGTAAAGGCCCTGCACACACGCACAGGTGTTTCCACAAGTTTGGAGATGCAGCAGTGACAAATCCCGCGGCATATTAAAACTACATGTACCAATAAGAAGGATAAAGATGTGGAAAAAGTATAACAATACTTTCAAAGTTGTAGCTGGTGAAGCAAAGCAGAGTTTGAGGGAAATCAGACACATCCTGCTCCCACCGACAAGAGGGCTAATCAGGTAAAGTAAGTAAAAATAACTGTGCAGGTGTACCTCGGCTGCATCACTTAAACACAATGACCAAAACGTAAATCAAATACTATCAACATCCAGACATGCCTGTGAAGCAACTAGGCTGTAACTGTAGCATTTCCCTGGGTCAATGAGATCAATGGAAACAAGATTTTACGTCTACCGTGTTTGGACAAATGAATGAGGTCACTCTCCCATGGGACCAAACATTTTAATTTGGAAAATGACGCAGCAAAGACCTGAGCCTTCCTGTCCCTGTGATGGAGAATAATAAAGTAAATTAATAAAGTAAATGATATAACATCTGGTCAATCTGCTTTTTGAGTACGTTAATTTGTAGCTATATCTGTTTGACAAGAATATGGCACATCTAAGATCAAATGTTTATTGTGTTTACTAAATGAGAAATATTTTATTTTGTTGCATCTCTACGTTTTATTAAGTAAAGGATCCAAATACATCTTTCCCCAAAGCGTCCTTGTTGTTGCATGTGTTATGTTACGTATATAGGGACTTTTGTCAAGTTGCTCAAATATTTGACAGCATATCGAGGAGTATTCTTAACCCCGAGGGCTATATCAAAGTGTGCAATCTCTCCCAGAGCACACACACTTTTGGAAGAGTTGCCTTTTCATTTAGGTATCTCACCAAAGGTCATGTCCACAAACAGGTAAAAGATTTTAAAATCAAGAATGAACCAGCAGAAACAAGCAGGGAAACCTCACTCTGATTTAGATTCAGCTGAAGCTGAAGCTGAATCTAAATCCCTTTCTTGGCTGTGTTGCACCAAAGGCTGCATGAAATGTAAACTAGTAGAGAATAAGGCTATTCAAAACAGACTCATAAAAACCAAGCAAACACTGCCAAACCAAATACTTACACGAAAGACTAATTGGATGACATTTCTTCCTGAGCTCTTCTTGTGAAACTAGCCAATACTGACCAAGCTGTCGTCTCAGTGAAACTTAACCCTTTCAGTGTTGTCTGTGTTTTGTTACTTTCAGTCTCTATGCCAGTGGTTCTCAACCTTTTTTCAGTGATGTACCCACTGTAAAATATTTGTTCAGCCTCTTAACCAGTGCAAAGCATTCTTGAAAAATATATATAATACACAGCGCTGTGCCATCAGTGTCTGATTTAATATAGAATATATACAATTCAGTTTATGAATTTACACTTATATATTTATTGAATATTTATTAAATAACAATTTAAATTTAAAGGATTTTTTAATGGATGTTACATATACATTTTTTTTTTATCTCACATACCCCCATTTGAGAACCACTAAACTAGTTTACATATATATATATATATATATATATATATATATATATATATATATATATATATATATATATATATATATATGTTGTTTTATCTAAACTTGAGGGAAAAAATAATCTGATTTTGGCTATTACGAGTGTTCATGTAATGCATGAGCACACCACCTTGAAGAAGGAAACAGTTCATTCTGATTGATCAGCATAAAGAAGTTAATTCTTTAAGATGTTTACCTTTATTTATCTTAAACGGCCTTTTGAATAATGTCTGTCAGCGTCTTTCTGCGCACCGGCACAGTGGGTGGGACTTCACATCGATCCGAAACAGACTGGGAGGCGCGGAGAGAGACAGAAGGAGAAAGTAAGTGGAGGAAAAGCGGATCTTATTTAGTCTTTCTCTCTGTGCTGTGAGTTCAGGACCGCCAACATGTTACCGCCAGCGGCACTTATAAACTCCGGATCTGTTAAACATTGTACAAAGTAGGAGCCTGAGAAGAAGAAGGAGGAGGAGGAGGCTAGTTACTTTTAAACGCTTTTGTATTGCTTCTGTCCGCCAGCGCAGGTGAAAGGTAAGTGATTCTTTGTCTCTAAAACTACGATAAGAACATTGTTAAGAAGTATTCAGCTGTAAAATAAATAAAAAAGATGTTAACATGATGCCACCCTGGTGGATTGAAAGAAAGCACTAAGCCATTTGTTTTCTTGTGTTATTTGTTTCACAGAACGATTGCAAAACTGTCTGCAATAAAAGAAAGAGACAGACAGAGAACCACGTCTTCAGTCAACACATCATTATGGGACTTACCATACACCCCTGCCTTCTGTGTTGCCAAATGATGTTGTCAAGGGGTCAAGATCTCCATTTGTTGTGTGGGAATTCCTTATTTATTCCACACTGAGCAGGCATATTTCTTTGCTGTGAGTTAAACATGAACAAAAGTATGATTTCAAATGAATCATGTCACAATGCCACTTGCAATGACACTCTCATGGTGAATGGAGATGGCAAGCCAGCAACAAGCATCATCATGTTTTTGGCTGGCGTGGTTGGAAACCTGCTGGCTCTCTTCATCCTCGGGGTGCACCAGAAGGAGCATCGCGCCCGGTCTTCAATCTTCTGCATCCTGGTGACCGGACTGGCCCTCACCGACCTGCTGGGCACTTGCCTCCTCAGCCCGCCTGTGTTCATCTGCTACGCCCACAACATGTCCCTGATAAGTCTGGGCGACGAGACCCTGTGCAACCTCTTTGGCTTTGCCATGAGCTTCTTCGGCCTGGCGCCCACGCTCATCCTGTGTGCCATGGCCGTGGAGCGCTGCCTGGCCATCAGCCACCCTTACTTTTACTCTGTACACATCCGCCGCAGGTTTGCCAAATTAACTCTTTTCTTTATTTACCTCTTTTCTTTGGCCTTCTGTCTGCTGCCATACGTCGGCTACGGCAAATTCAGACAGTACTGTCCTGGCACGTGGTGCTTCATCGACATGGATGCAGCAGGTGATGAACATGCCAGTTTGGTGCTGGCCTTCTCTCTCTCCTACTCCTCCCTCATGGCACTGCTGATCTTCGCTGTGTTTGTGTGCAACGGCTCAGTGATTGTCAGCTTGTGCCAGATGCACCGCAGCCAGTTGATGCGGCGTGGCTCGGGTGGGTCGATGGGAAGGAGAAGGAGGCTGAGCCTGGCCTGGTTCGCACAGGGAGAAGAGGAGATGGACCACCTCGTGCTGCTGGCGCTCATCACTGTCATCTTTGTGGTCTGCTCGCTGCCACTAACCGTGAGTTTCCATTTGACCTTCCCTCAGTGTGTGTTTGTGTGTCACACTGATTGATACCCACTCCCTCTAACTCAGAACACATTTTGGGGTTCGTTATCAGCATTTTTGGCACGTTTTATCTCTGAATCATGATATATCAGCATGTTACATTTTATAGTTGAAAAGGAAGAAAGAGCTGACGGCTTGATGTATCATTTATGCAGTTGTCGAAACATGAATCAAAACTCCTCAGCGAAATAAAAAAGAAGAGAGCTTGAATAGAAATGGAAACACAGAAAGGGAGTTTTCATTATTGTTTACATTAACACTTTTTCCTGACTGGATGTACATCTGCACACTGACAGTAAAGGATTTCCAGTATAAAGAGTTTCTCCTAAAATATATTCCCTCATACTGTAATCTGTATGTCCATAGAAAGCTCAGCCGGCATACCCTTAATGTTTTTGTTGCAGTGGTATTGGTTTGCGTGCCCTGTTGGTGTCTTCCAAACAGTTGTACTTTGCTGTGCTGGCTGGTCCCACTAATAAAAGGTGTGCCTGAGAGTGCAGCCTTCACCACACAAGGCATGTGTGTCTACTTAGCTCCATATCTGTCGCTGTTTGAGAGGAGTGTGCCAAACCTGACAACCCTGGAGGACTGGTCTGGCCTTGCCTTTCCCAGAGGGCAAAGCTCCTCTGGGAGGAGTCCGATGTTAACCAGCCTCCATTCTGTGTGTGCCCACAAGTGTGAGCCAGAAGTACTGAGGTCAAGTTTGGGAGATAAAAACCAGCTGGAGGATGTGATTAATGTTTTTTTTATTATAAAGGTATCCCTGCTTTCATGTTAGCCTGGTACCAGCGGTGGTCTGATGATCAGGTAGTTTACAGGAAGCAGTAAAAAGTGTTCACCAACTACTCACCGTCTGCATCTGGATGGTTTGTGGTAACACTTGGCCTGAAGGTTTGACTAACCCACGGTTCATGCTGTGGCATTCGCCCAGAGTTGTGGAATAGAGGGCCCTGAGGAATGAACAGTATGACCGCACACACTTGTCAACACTTTGAGTCAGACTTCAAGAAACTGAAACCTTGACTTCACCCCTTGCAAAGTGTACTGTATGTTTTCACCATGCAGGACCTGTGTTTCCTCAATGCTCATCCATTGTCCCACTGTTCTCTTCTAAAATTAACCTTTTGTTCTCTAAATTGATTTGATTACTTTACAATTCTAATTTTAGATTTACTCATCAATATTCAAACGTCAAACGTCTCGACCAAAATAGTCTGGAGTCACAAGCATGATCAGTAGTCATTCTGAGTAATACAATACCCTGTTATTAAGTAATTAGTGATTCATGCGTCATCTCAGCAGACCTGCGTGTGTGTTTGTGTGCTTGTATGCTCTTGTGCATGTACATCTTGTGTTGGAAACCGAAACAGCTGGGATGGTGGTGACGATGTATGTGCAGCTCTGCACGCTGGTAGATGTGGGTGAGATGGAAAACAGTTGCTTGAAAATGAATGCTTCCTTTTCATAATGCATGTTTGGCAGAGGAGGTGAAATATGATAGAATCAGAGAACTTAATAATGTTGCAGACTTTGCATTTACAGATCAAGTTGCAAGATCTTAAATTTGCTGAGTTGGACAAAAAAACAGCGAGGTTATTAATTATTCAATAGGGAAGAGTTAACATGCTGTGGTTGTGATTAGGGAAGTTGTGATGATCAGATGTTTGTTTCTCAGAAAAGAGCCAATTCTTTTTTTGGAGGTGGTGTGGTGGGCTGAAGTAATTCTCAGGAGTTGTTGGCTGTAAATGTTTGTCCTGTTCAGTGTTACCTGAATCTCACCAGCTTCCCAGGCTTGTCAGTCCACAGCACAGTATGGCCTTAAGTCATATCACTTCCCACTAATTTAAAGCACACACTGGGCAATTGCAGTAGACAGCAGAAGCCGATAAGGTGCCATTAACCAATAGAACGTGATGTGATGAATGTTATCACTGCTGCTGTGAAAGAACGTTTGATATGTTTGATGTAGCGTGAAACATGAGGTCCTCCATGGTTTGTTCTAAGGACTATTGACACATTGTGAGTGAGATGTACTGCCATAAAGAAAATCCATCTCCAGCTGTAGGCTGGGATTCAAAGCCTCCTCTCCCAGCGTAGTTAAATACTGTTAGAGCTACATTGTGTAAGGTGAAACCACCAAATTGACAATCAACATCACTAAAAAAGAATATAACACAGTTTATGACATTCACATATGTCTTGGGGGTTCACAAGATCACAGTAAGTTGTGGAATTTGGAAGATGAAAAATGGAAATATCAGACCACTTCCCACATCTCTAAGCAAACAGAGTGCTGATTGTCAGGAAGAAGACAAACAGCTGCTCTGACACATATACAGTCAGAGGGTGTGCCTCCAGGAATTGGTGCAGCATCTCATAAATCTGGGTTGTCTGGCAGACTGGGCAGAAGGAAAACGGAAAAAACAGTCTGAAGCAAAATATTCAGTTTGAAGAAACACATGTTCACCTATTAAAGGACCCTGCAACTGAAATAGGATTAAGAAACCAGTTAACAGAGCCAGATAACAAATCATTCTAGACGAGAGTCTGCTTTAAAACAACTAAAATATTGGGTAAATGTTTAGTTTCTTTGCCCGTAGGACCATAAACAAACAGCTAAATCAACCTCAGAATAGTTTCAAAACAGATAGGAGCTCTAAAGTCCATCGACGGGCCGATATGCCCTTGGAAATATACAGGACGACATGCAAATGACTCCCAACATGCAAACTGGATCCAGAATCATTAAATCAGTGTGGAGCAAGAGGGAAAGTCCCCAAATCGAGACTCATCCAAGATGACTCAAAGCTAACATCCTTGTAGCGCTGGCTTGGGTGAGTCTGCTTGTGCAACAAACAGCACCACATGTGGAAATAATGGGGGAACTATTTATGATGGCAGCGTAGTGTACACCATGACCTTTGCATAATTGTACAGTCAGAGATGTAGAGACACACGTGATCTCGTATCTATGAGCCAGCTTTGTGCTTGAGGTGCTTCAGGTGCTGCTGGGAGATACATCTCATTGTGAGCTATCCTATAATGAAAGATGATGCTCTGCAATCAGCAGCTGCCTTTGTGGGCTAAACAATGAGGATTCCCTTTCTTAGTGGATGTACGCTTAAACCTCCATTTAGCATGTACACAACATACGCCCACTTCATATACGAGCACACATGGGCTCCTATTACAGTCACAAGGCTGCAGGTTTGCTAATCCGGCCCGTCATGTTTCATCCTGGTTTGTTGTCACGTTTTTTCCGGGTTTGAGCCACACAGGAGAAAGTGGACAACAAATATAATAAAGATCCCAGAGGTAAATAGGTTGAACCCTTTTAATGTGTCAAAATGTGTGTTTTTGATGAAGAACATGGTCTGAAGAACATGGCCTTAGGTTTCAGTCGGACAATGAGAGGTGCTAGCAGGTGCTGAAGAGATTTGTAATGGCTGAGGCACAGGGTGCTGAAAAGAGAGGAAAGACAGATGTGGAGAGGAGATCGGAGACAGAAAACAGGACAGTAGAGGTGCTATATAGTTTATAGTTATGAACAAAATATTCGTTAGTATATTAGTATATTAGTTACTGGCCTAGTTATGTGCTTGACTGAACCTAGCAGAATCATTTGCACTTTGATATCTTTAGTGGATATTTTGACTTAAACTTGTTAAGTGATTCATTTTCTTCACTTTGGTGTCAGTAAAAAACAGCTGTAAGTACTTACACATCAGCTTTACTGTTCAGACTTCAGACAACTACTCAACAGAATGTGAAAATAAACACTTACACCGCAACTATGAACCATATCCTGTTTGGGGCTTCATGTGTTCTTGCATAATGCCGTCTTACTCTGTGTCCCTTGAATGATCTTAGTCTTCCAGTCAGACTGCTTGCCACATATGTTCATCACGACTAAAAGTGAGGGAATATAGAGCGAGAAAATACCATACAATGCTTGTTGTTCCCTCGTACTGCTTAACTCTCAATATCCCTTTAAATAACAGGCCCTTGAAAGAAAATATCAATATTTGGCATATTACATGTAGTACGATTTTTTTATAAATACAAAATGGAAAATAGAATCACTGGCCCCAAATATTTCTTTGATGTGCATTCACACTTTGACAAAAATCTTTAAACAAAAGCCAAGAAGCGTTGGCAACAAATGTGCAATTTGCAACATGTGTGGAAACATGTTTTCATAATTTATGCTATCCAGAAGTGTACAGACGTTCTGCTTAACTATTGCATCAACAAATGAAAAAAAAATATGTTGTGTAAATTAGTAAATACCCATTTTCACCAGTCATGACCGCTTCTTTAATGAACAGAACAATGATTTTAACAGTGATCTGCAACACGGAAAGAAAATACACATTTTCACTAAGCTGTGTGCATCTGTGCAATCTAAAGTTTTAGGTAATTAAAGAGTACTGATATAAACACATCTACTTAAGGCAAAAGGAGAATCTGCTCACATTTGGCTGAAGACAGTGTCATTGTTCCCTTTAATTTGTGCCATTGGCCGTGGACACGTGTTTTTGATTGTCCCTTTTTGTTGAGTTTTTCGTTATGTGTTTCTTGAAGCTTTCTGTGCCTGATAAAGATCCGTGGTCGGAACAACAGATGGTTTAAGTTGATATGGGAGCATGAAACACATGAATACATTCTACTTTTACCTGTAGGATCTTAGTGCCCTCATCTAACCTTGTATTACATTGACCAAATAATAAAATGTATTGATCTTAGCAAACGTTATTAGTTGTGGGCCCAGTTTGCTTCTTCAGGAGATGAAGAGTGGTCAGGCCAGAGTAAATCTTCTCCAATCGATAGCTGTCTCCAGACTCAGTGTTTAGTTACTCACGCTCTAACTGAATAGTGGGCAAGCAACTGTGGTTGAGGAGTCACTGTTATTGGAGATAGGTCTTCCTTTTGCATACGGCTATTTTAGTTATTTACTTGACCCAGCGCTTCTTTATGACCTGATTGAGATATTTTTTTTTACCACATTTCAATCAAAATGTATTTAATATTTGTGTCGTTTTGTAAGCATGAGAGGGAACATTATAGTTCCTGGTTTTCACTCTGATATGACACATGCTATCACTCAGAGGATGCGAGTAGCTATGTGGTTGATGACTGCTGTCAATATTACTGAGTTAAAATGGTGAGTGAACACTGAGATGAGATAACGATGGATGCAAGTACATATGCGCGGTCTCAGAACAAGGTCTATTTGTCATCATCGTCGTCATCAGCATCATCATTGTTTATGTTTTTTTAATTGGATGTTTATATGCAATATAGACCATCAAAACCAGGATTTGTTATCATGCCACGAGCATCCCAGAAATGCTCCTCTTCTGATTTCCTCTTTCCCTGCTGGCTCTGGTTGAGGAAGACCGAGCTAGAAATGTCTTTTCCTACAGATCTACTTTTGTTTAGATTTTTGTGCATCAGAAACTTCAATGGATGTTTTCTGTCTTTGCAAGCAAGGCACCTAAGCGTCTACTCTGTGGTGTTTGAGAGAGATGGCAACAGAGGGATGATTTCCCTTTGATGCACTGGTGTACAAAGTAGTAGTTTGGCAGCTTAGCAGGTTGCATGCATCTGTCTCAATAGGTTCATTAGACAGAGAGGTTGAAATATTCAAAGTTGTTGCCAAGACATACAGACATTATCAGTAGATATATGCACACAGCTATTTACTGTATTTAGAAAGACATTATTTAGTGTTCTTCATATTTTCCTTTTTAGGTTATCGCCACGCCATGTGTGGCCACAGTTATTTGTCCATCCATCTCTACACCTTCATTGTTACCACAGCATCGCGTGTAATGAGCTCCACACCCAAGTGTAGAGTTTCTCAATCTTAGGGTTGGGACCTCTTGTCGGGTCATTTGATATGCAGAGACTTACAGTAAATGTATATTTGTTTCTTCCCAGTATACTCCCAGTATACAGTTTTATGATAAAAATTATTAATGTTTTAACAAGTTTTAAAAACAGTTATGGACTCTAAAATACATTTGGAGCTCCTGTCATGCTTTTGAAAATATAATATAAAAGTAAATGTTGCACCGTTGAAACAAACTGTCCACAAACACGTCCTTCTTCATTTTTGCAACTTTTATTTAACAAATCCCAGTTTAATAACACGCATATGTTTTGTCTTCAGCCAGTATACTGCACGTCTCCTTCACTCCTCTCTTAAAGAGACAGCGCTCTTTTCTAAGGGGTCAATGCAATACTGTCTGCCCTTCACAGCCAGTATGTGTACAGATAATTTAATGTTCTCAAACATTGGAACAACAACATATGACTTAACTTAAACACACAATTTAAAGTAAATTGTTAGTAATGAACACAGTTGTATTACATTAGTAAGACATATGAAATAACATATTTCAGGGCGCTACATAAACATACTAAAATGTAACACGCCAGCTTCAGAGATATATCATCACCAGAGGGCCGGGTTGATGTGAGGTGGGCAGATAGATCATTTCTCTAAAGAAGAGTCACCACTCTGTCGGTCCCTGTTGAACCACAAAAGATACAGTCCACCAGTGGCCGTACAGTGTGATATGTCCTTCCACTCACAAATCATCTTTGGCCGTAACCTAATTAGTGTTAATTTGGTACAGCTGATCTAATCTGTCTGACAAAATTAAAGCAGACTGTCATATGTTTGATTTATTTTTATTTTTTTATGAATGCTGCTCTTTCCAAATAAAACAAGTGGGGAGAGATTAAGGGGTTGATGTGAAATGTGTTAATGTCCGAACAAATCCAGGTATGTTGTCAACTGCAAACCGGATCCAAAATATAACCGGCTAACCGAAACCACCCCTGGTATTAATTTATTAATTACATCTTTAAATAAATGTTGGTACACAGAGAACAAAAGGATTCTTGTTTCATGCTCCACCCTGCCTGTATTCTCAGGAGATATATGGCCAAATAAAACTTGGGTGAGCAGTGAAATACAACATCCTCACATCAAATAAACCCTGAGTGAGACGGAATGCGGTGATCTTCTGTTGTTGTGCTGAGGGACGTGTGAATTTGAAAAAAATGGCAGATATCCAGATTAAAAGCCTGATGTAACAAAACACTGGAAAATCAGCTTGATTAAGTTGACGCGAGGTGGACGCGTTTCAGTTCATGTCAAGAGAGAAAACACACAACATAGGAATTCACCCATGTGATTTCATGCAAACAATTAAATCTTTTAGCGCAAAGAGGTCACCGATATAAAGGAAGTACGGATGTTATTGGGGGTTCAGTCCAGTCATCCAATATATCAGTCAGTCATTTCTGGGAACAGGCGCCATTAGTTTTTGTGCCGTCTGCCCAAAATGTTTTTTGTGCCGCCCATAAAACAATTCCTCCCTTCCCTATGAGCACAATTGGGACAAAACCAATTCAACAAGATAATTGAAACCAGGCAGACAGTGCAGACTCTTTGGTTTGGGATTTTAGTCCCTCGTGAACATGAAATATATTGTGTATGATGGGAATAAATTCCCACCACTGGTGCAAAAGCTTGATCATTGGCAGATGACTGGATGATAATACAATGATGCTGAAGGGTTAAGTCCCCAGATGAGTTATTTTAAGTCTGTTTATATTTTTTATATTTAAAGCTCTGTTATGGAATATGATGTTGAAGAAAGCAGGCTGAGTAGAAATGTGTTTATTTGGGGAAAAACAAACCAATTGGTAAAGTATGTGCTTGGAGAGATATTTTGGCTTGGTGAAAATGAAAAGATAATTTTTCAGAAAGAGAAACAGTGTTTGCCGATTTTAAAGAACACTTGTATATTGAAACTGGATGCATCTGTGCAATAAAAAAAAAGTTTTTTGTTTTGTTTTTATCGTATTTCTTTACTGGAAGCTAGTTTTTGTTAAGTAAGATAACATCTGAAGTTAACCGAGACAGCTGTGTGTGAGTCGTCTACTTACATACTAAACATTTCAAGAAGTAGTTTGACATTTTGCTGATTCAATGTTTGATGATGTTGTGTCTTGTAATCTGATGTGAGAATAGGTAAATGTTTGGAAGGACGACGCCATACCACTGTTCCTGCAGCCCATTATTATGAAAAATGTCGCATTGGACCCAAAGCCTGCAAGTGACCAAATGCCGGTGACATCATTATGCAGAAGGATGTCACCAGACCTTCCAGGGTCACAACATTTACGCCTTCAGGGCTTTCTTCTAGAAAGCGTATATTTTAACCCAAACCATGATATTTTCCAAAACTTAAAAAAAGAAAAGTTCTGGTGTGCTTGTGTTTGTTGCAGAGAGAGTTTGTATTTTCGGAACAAAGGGCCTTCGGAAAAATGAGCGCTGTTTTTTGGAATAATATGCCGTCAGATTAATTAATTAATTAATTAGCACAGTATGATCTTTGAGCACTCATTTTGAGTATTTGGGGATGGAGAGGGGGGATCATCAATGAGCCAGGCAGAGCACCTGAATTAGAGTGCTAATGAAGATAATGGCTCTCTGCTGTTTAGGCCCCAGCTACTTCATGATGTTGTCCCATGGCCTGGTGGCAGTGAAAGCACCCAACACCACCAGGTTCTTCCCCAGGATGCAGAAGATGCAAAGCTTTTGATCCAATGGTCCAGTTTTTTTTACTATTGGGGGTCTCAGAATAATGTGCTGTCGGAACAATAGGCAGTCCCTGAAAGGACATGGAAATAAAACACATTGTATTTTCATGGAAGTGCTTTTGGGGTTGTCCTTAATTCACATGAGCAGCATGAAGAGGAAAATCCTTTGTAGTTGTCCGGTTACAGTCTGTATTCAGTTAGCTTTGCTTAAATGCCAAAGAAAATGATCTGAAGTACAATTAAACTAGATAGTAAACAGCGAGTAGAGCCACAGCAAAAGTGCCAGTTTTATTATATAACACTCCACCCCTGAGACGACACAAAATTACCCTGTTTCAACCCAAAGAGCTAAAATGTACATTCACCTTTGTTTTCACTTCCAATTAAGTAGTTTAGAGTAATTTAAACTCTATTTTACTTACTTTGGATAAACTTACAAAAATAGTACTTTTTTAAAACAACCAAAAGATTTCGAGTGAATCGGTGCCAATGAAAATAAAATATACAATTTAAAAAGCTTAATTGTGCTCAACTGCTGGCAAATGAGATGATGAAGTGTGTACATGGCCTGGAATGAGAAAAGTGAGATGAAAATATATCTAATCGTGAAGGTAAACACGTTTTAAGTCAACAACAAGCACACACAAGTATTTTTTTCATTAAATCACAAAGAACATGACTTCTCTCAAAAGATAATCGGCCACTAATCCCAAAGTGAACACATGGCATCATCAACAAATCCCATCTCTTATGCACAGTGTAAGCAGCATACGCTCTCACAGCTTCATCTCTGTCTAAGAGGAACTGCCTGTTGAGTCTCTCGCCTGTTGCAACAGCGACACGATTCTGCAACGTTGTCGACCGACTCTTATCATATATTGACACATATAATCAGCCCACCTCATATTTTACTTCACTAGATGTTTAGTTGGGTTTTCACAGTTGCTTCCACTTCCTCTTTGGTGTTGCTGCATTTTTATTTATTTTTGTCAGCAGTTTTTTTTTCAGTTGTCAAGCAGTACCGCAACTCCTACAGCTTCCCACATGTGTATGATACACTCTTTAAGTTTGCACTAACTTCTTCCTCTTATATTACTCAAAAGAAAGAAAGGGCGATACTTGTAGACTCTGAAGACATAAAGGCTGTATAATATATTTATTATCCTTTCTTTTCCCAAACTGAAGAAGAGAGAGATGCTTAGAACAACATGCATGATTTATGGCAGAATGCAACTCTATGTGTGCACGTAAACATTTCAACAGCCTAATACTGAAAAATTTCAATGTGTTGGGGTTAGAGATTTGTTTCTGTGTTGTAAAAGTAACTACACAAAGCCTGAGGAGACATTGACATCATGGACAAATTGTTTACATTTACACTTTTACTTCCTCTCTGTATCTTTTTTCTGTGTTTCAGACGACACAAGCCACTTCCTCACAGTAGATTGTGGAGCAGTGAAATCCCCCTTCAGTGTAGAAACACCAGTGCTGCGTTCCAGACAACAAACCGAATTGCCAACTTCTGATCTCCAATCGTTCCTGGTGCACAACGTCAAACGTAAACAAAAAATATGGCTGACCGTGACAAATTATGTTCCTTTGGCAAGTGCACATACTGTTGAACTATCAGCAATGTCATCTCCACATTTCTGGGTGACTGCGCACAAATGACTTCAGATTTTTTTACCGTGACCAGCTCGAACACTGGTGACATATTTAATAAATTTCCATGCAGAACAGGTTTTATTTTATGATTCTATGTATTATTTTAATTAAATACAGATACATATACTTAAAATGTCCTTTTAATTAATGTTTTACAATCTACAATGTGCGCTTTGTTGTTGTGTGACGTCAGACAACTGCTTCTTCGTGAAGTTGGGGGAGATGAATTTGCACCAAGTTGACAAGTAGAAACTCAGACTTTGAGTGGTGTCCATTGTACTTTTTCTACAAGGAGTTTTTCCAGAGCAGTGTGGGGGAAATACAATCAACTCCAGTGCACTGCATTAGACAACTGTGTCAAGCAGGAACAAAATGCCAGACAGATGTACAGTCGGTGTGTGTTCAAAGATTTTTGAATCTGTGTGGAACTTTCTCTGATCTGTACCGTCAGGCTGACTTTGAATTTTGAATGAACTTTGCTGAAGTTTGAAATAGGGCGGCTGTAGCTCAGGGGGATGAGTGGTCGTCCCGCAACCACAAGGTAGCCGGCTCGATCCCCAGTCCCCCCATAGCTCACACGTCAAAGTGTCCCTGAGCAAGACACTGAACCCTAAATTGCTCCCCGGGCGCCTCACAGGGCTGCCCACTGCTCCTTAAGACATTAAGGATGGGTTAAATGCAGAGGACACATTTCATGTATGTACTATGATGAATAAAAAGGATTTATATTTCTAAATGAGGAGTGAGAACTCTGTCTGTCACCTCACTGATCGCCAGGCTCAAAACTGAAACACTAGTTTGTTTCACACGCCTTTGGTGAACTGTGCTGCTGTCTCATACTTATTTGCCTTTTTCCCAAGAATTAAATGAAAACATAACTTTACATTAAGAAGAGGATGTGTGAAACCTTCTTAAGGCTAGAGGAAACAGTTCCTCCAACCACTGTTCAAGCTTAATAGTTAATATGCTGTACTGTGTTTGTTTAACCCACACATAAAACAGAACTCTAACTAATGATGTGGTTTTAGGACAAATTACATGCTATAACTATTTCCTCCAGCTGTGTGCAGCGAATGTACGCACCCTCTTGAAGTCTTGTCATGGCAAGGGCGTAGATTTAGTTTTAGAAGACAAATTATGCCTTATGAATGCCTTAACCCTGTAATCACCTATATGTCCTTGAAAGGTACAGCAAAGACAAAAATGTTTGTGACTGAATCCACCTGAAACAGTGAGGAGGACACATCTAAGTGGTAAAGAGTCGACAAGTTATGTTTACAGAATGTTTCCACTGGCTCCAGGTGGACAAT
This sequence comes from Myoxocephalus aenaeus, assembly GCA_038501785.1. Taxonomy (NCBI): domain Eukaryota; kingdom Metazoa; phylum Chordata; class Actinopteri; order Perciformes; family Cottidae; genus Myoxocephalus; species Myoxocephalus aenaeus. The sequence continues at coordinate 3,904,172 of JBAMJR010000124.1, read as the reverse complement.
CAATCTTCTCCTCTTACTCTCGGACGGATCAAGCATGTTTCCCAAAATGTTGAACTATTCCTTTAAAGCCTAGCGCTGTAGCATTTCTTTCTCTCCCTCCTGGCTCACTGCTGTAAACAGTATGCTCTGAAAGGCCTGTAATCTCTGCGCTGCCTCCTCTCATCCCAGTGTAATGATCCTGTAGTGAAACAGGATCAGGAAGAAGGAGTTGGGAAGAGTCCTCCAGGACCATGAGATGGAAAATAATGGGTCGTAGAGTGTAGAGTCCATTATGTGGTATTGTTTTTCGTGAAAGACAAATCAATCGTTAACCCCAACTAACATCTTATGATGTGACTCTCCCAGGATGTACCCATTTACACCAACTGGGTGCAGGAGCTTGAAGATCCTCCGTCATCAGAACATCCCAGTACGAAGTAAAACGAGATATCTTCATGACCAAAATAGCATTCCATCTTTGACATAGATGATCTTTGACATTTAGATATAGGTTCAGGTACACATTGCAGATCAGTGAATGTTGGTGATAAATTAATGTGTTTGCGTGTGTACAAAACCCAGCGTACATGCAGCTGTCTGCAAATGTAGTGTATGCATCTGTATACATGTAAATATTCAAGGGAATTTGCTTTTGCATGATTTATATGTCTATGAGCACGCTCACGGTATGTTCCGTTCTGTATTGTCATGGTTCTCTGTTCTCCTAAATAATTACCTTGGCCCTCGGCAGCTGTATACCGTTTCTTGGCTGCTTTTTAACCAGAGACTGATACATTAATGTGCTCCTGTTTAAGGAGAGCCTGACATCTCATCAGTTTTGGGCCCCACATCTTGCAGTGCTTGGAGAGGACAGCTTGTGATTTGTGGCTTCAGGTTTGTCGGGAGGACCATAAGAGGCAGGGTGTCATGCAGCAATGGAAGCAAGGGTGAGGGTGGTCATGCGGAGCGAGAGGGCAAGGAAAATGGCAGAGCATATGAGGATGCATGTCTGTTTGAAATGTTTCTGGCAACACCGCATGATGAAGTAAGTGTACGATAACTGCGCGTTGAGCACAAGAGGCATTTGTCATTGTGTTTGTTAGTGTGTTTTATGCCAGTAGGCCTAAGAATAATATTTACTTCAACTATTAATTCAAATAACAAATTGTTGCCAGCATTAAGTCTCCGTCTTGGTGCATGATCAAAACAGTTAATGGTGTGATTCTTATTGTAAAAGAGGTTAAGGTCCAATACGGACGTATTTCACTATTATTTCTGAGGCTTTTAAAACATGTATTTGTATCCACTGCCTCCTATATTGTGCTGATATCCTGGCAAATACATCTGTTCTAAGAACTGAACGCACAAACTTAATGAAGTAATGGATTTATTGAATAGATGGTGCCACCCAAACCTGGAGATATTCATTACGTAGCTTGATCATGAGTGATTTTCAATTTACTGCCAATCATTAATTAGATGAATGCAGTAACTGAGGAAAAACTGATTAACCGTCTGATTGTGAAATGTTTTTTTCGGTCTCCAGGAAACATTATCCTGTGAAAGGAAACTGAGGCCATACTGTCTTAATCTTTGTCTGGTTGAGTACTAATATAATACATACATACTTTTTTCTTAACGTAATGAGCCTAATCAATCACTGAGAATCGGACAGTATTCGTGACTACATCGGTTGTGCAATTGAAGACATTTTGCGGAACCTCAAATACTTCCTAAAAAAGTCAAGAACATCTGGTCGTTATGTTACATTTACCCTTTGACACATCCAAGTGGACAACCTTTTCCAGGGTGTTGGTTTGAAATGATTATGCCTTTTGAGCTCAACATCTTCTGAGCGGTTTCGTAAGATGTTGTTTTGCGTTTTCAGTCACACAGTCAGCCTCTTCCTCACTCCCTCTCGGTTTTTCTTGTGGGTGTATCTGTAGATCAATATGTGAGCGACCACATCCGTGTGAGCGTAGCCCATAAATGAGCGTGGGGACGACATAGTCAGCCCAGGGTCTGGCCCCGCTGGTAGTCTGGTTTGGCCTCTGCTCCCTTTGGGCCCTCTTACTCTGTCTCTAGCTTATTAGTTTTCAGTCCAGGCCCTAGCAACAGGGAAACATTAAAACCAATGCATACAATCACTCAATCAGCACAGGCCATTACCACTGTTTGTTGGGTATCTCATGGAGGAAATGGAGAATTGTTGATAGAGAAGAGGAGTGAGGTGACAAACCTGCTTCCTGGGCCAGCTCCTGCTTCTCCCCCAGCCCAGGATGAGAGAGAAGCAGATAAGCAGCCAGCTGCTGCCGTCTGGGCGGCCTTAAAGGTCTGTACCAGTGGCGGCTGGTGACATTTTTTTTTGGGGGGGCGCAGTTGGGCGGCGCGGTTTAAATAGCACTCCACAATGAGAAGAAAAGAGGTTTTGAGTAGAATATTCTAAAAAACAAAGCTTTATTTCAAGAAAACACAGTGCTCAACACTGTCCAATAACAACTATCAACAAACTGTAACTTTGGGCATGAGAGGTTCAGAGCAGAATGGTTTAAGAAACATTCAATGTGGTGGCCAGAGCAACTTCAGGGAATACATTGACGTAGCATTCAAACTGGGGTACTGCAGTAAGGTGGCACTGATGAGGTGGTCTTTGAAGGCAAAGCGTTCCCTGGTGTGTCCAAGTATGGTGTCAATAACCTACAGATAAATATATAGAGAGAGACAGAGACAGACAGATAAGTTGTGGGGAAATATCTACGACAAACAGGCTTCATACTACAGACAAAAAACTATGTTTTGTGTGTCTTGATGGCTCATCAACATAGACAAAAGGCCAGGAGCCACCTTGATGGCTGTAGCCTGGAGCTATGACACACACACACACACACACACACACACACACACACACACACACACACACACACACACACACACACACACACACACACACACACACACACACTTGTTGAGGGTTGAATTGGTATTTTAGATAAAGTTATAGTCTGATATGATATCCACCCAAATCTAACAATGTCCAACATGTGTTCTGCTGTGGGAAAGATAAAACAATAAACTCTAACACAGGCATCTGCTGATTTTGACACTCACCTCTGCAGCAATCCTTCCAAGCTCATCTTCCTTCATAGCCGGCGCTTCCTCGGCTGCTCAGAGCCACTGCTTTGCTCCACACTGAGCATCCAGCTAGCAGCTCCGGTTAGCATGTTAGGAGAAGCTCCGGGTGTACGTCCTCCCGCGGTCACTGCTTTGCTGCTGACTTTTTAAATCCGGACGTTCGGGTGCAACTCTTTCAGCCTCTTCTTGTCAACATCTGATCGTGGATTGAAAGGTGTTTCGCGTAGAGATACCACAGAGTTTTCAGTCGCCATACTAACATAATCAAAGTCTCTGCTAGCTGTGTTGCTCGCGTAGCTACGTGGGAGCTATATGGGATGTGAGGGAATGATAAAGGTCTCTGATTCGACGAATAGTCCAACCACGTTGCAATAAGAAACGATGTCATTGGCTAGGGCGCAGATTTGTGCGCCCGAAGATTCACGTTTCATCCGCCAATGAGAAGCTGTCCTTGCCGCAACGAGGGTGAAATGTTTGTTCGCTGCCATAGACTCACATTTGGCGGGCGCCCCGACAGGGGGAGGGGCTTTTCTCAGTGATGATGAATGGCGATATATTATATTTGGTATATCTTAAGTGGTTGTTGACAGGGGCTTACGGTCTCCCACACACATTTAGCGCGTCAACGCGGTATATTTCTTATTTAAATGATTTGGTATATAATGTTTTTTGACAATATATATTATTTTATTTTTTTCTTCTTTTTTTTTTCATCGCAAAATTTTAAGAGGGGCGGCGCCCTCTATTGACGCACCGCCACTGGTCTGTACAGTTGTGGTTTTGTCATGACACTTTTTCTGCATCTATATTCAGGACGTTTCTGAAGATGAAAGGCTGGCTCACTCAAACAGATCGTGTTCTATTGGTATAAAGAGAGCGACGTTGAAGTTTGGTAAAGCCCAGCATAACAAGATGAACCACACCCCCAACTGACACCGATACTAAACACACAGTCATGGGCTCTCACCTGGTTTTAAAACTAAAGTGCTGACAACTCCGTTGTGCAATTACGTATTGTCCTGGTGATCTTGTAATGGCAGCAGTATAAAGAAACACACCCAAGACACCAAAGAAAACCGTCTCTAAGTGTGACAACACCAGGATGTAATGTTCATCTTGTAACGTAATATCCAAATCCTATTTCACTCATTACCTTACATGTGAGCTTCTTATTCTGAGTAATACATCACCAAAATCTAAAAGGTATCATAGCCAGACAATATTCCTGAGATCACAAATGGATTGAAAAACTTGAAAAACACACCAGCAAAATCTTTTGCTTTTAAAGAAAGCAGATGGGTGGTGTTTAGAAGAAATGAAGACCTCTCCTCCCCCTCATGATAAGGAGAGAGAGCAAGAATGTTGAGACTGTGGATAAAATTGCATGCTTCTAGGCAGGGAATGTGAAGCAGGTCCCTGCATGTAGCCTACATTCACCAAAGCTGTTGAAGTAAAGGATTTGAGCTCTGCATCACCAGAACAAGGCTGCAACATGATTGACCGATAGCCCTGCTGGTTGTCATACTGGTTATCTAATCTGGGACAGAAAACCAGCAGTGCTTTGTATCCTGAGACCTAGACCGAGGTCTTCAGACACAACTCTCTTGTATTTTCTAGGCTTTACATTTGTGACCTATGATCAGTAAAGACTGTGTCTAACTTGTCTCTTTCTTCAGATTGCAGGCTTTATCAACGCTATTCAGCCATTTTGTGGCGACACAGAGAACCTGACGGCCTTCCGCTTCTACGCACTGAACCCCATCGTGGATCCCTGGGTCTTCATCATCTGCCGCAAGTCCGTGTTTAACCACCTTTGCTCTCTGCTGAGCTGCCGTTTCAGCAGAAAAGCTGTGAAGACGACGGCACATTGCGCTCTGTCTTTACCTCTTGACAATCACATGCAGCGCAACAACCCGGACGTGACCGTTCCACAGACTAACATGTTCTCCAGTATCCCTCTGTGACCTAACAGGAGCCCTCGGTTGCACAGGGTGACCGGAAGCTAGGAGGAGTCCATGTCTGATAAAACAATTGTGAAATGATATTTTAACATTTGCATACCGGATACATGCACTCACTATCTTAAGGTACAAAGACTTTTGAAATGTTGGGGGAAAAACAACAATTGCACTCGGTCTTAAACTTCCAATAACTAATAGAAACTGTTTCAAAGTTGCAGGAAGCTTTGTGCCATAAAACAAACAGCACTGTAACTTAGCGCTAAGGAACACATCAAATCATATCATGCCTATGAATAATATACTGTAGGATCTGAATATGTGCACTCGGGTAAAAGCATTATGGGTCAACAATATGGATGAGTGTATATACTCTCTTCTTTTTCTCTCAGTCTTTTCTATAAAACACAGCCAGGTAACTCTACTAATGGATGGATAACAGCTAGATCTATGACGTGTCGTGCAGGTCACACTAAACATGACAATGACGGTTTTTATTATTATTAAGTTGTTGCTGGATGACATGTTAATCCATTTCCCCTGACCACAATTATAATGTATCTGTTATCAGTGACAGGTTGAGTGTGATCCAAAAAAGACATATTTTATTCAAGCAAGGAGACGTCATTTGGTTTCCCAGGCCAGGTCCCATACAAATATGAATACGAACCATTAGCAGGCTTTAATCTTAAATAGTCTATCATGTCACAAGAGTTAAAGGCGACAGCAATGCTAACGTCCTTTTAAGGCTTCACTTTGGCACACAGGTTGCTTTGAGCTAAATGCATGTTGATGTTTAGCAGGTATCATGTTCAACATCTTAGTTTAGCATGTTTCCTTGTTAACATTAGCTAATTTGAACAAAACACAAAGTACGGCTTGGGTTGACGGTAATGCCATCAGTTTTGCGGGTATTTTGTCATAAACCAAAGTATTGAACACATTCAAATGTTGAGTTGATTATGGCGCTAATTGTAAAGTTAAAGAGTGACCAAATGTATCACAACGATAGCCTGCATACACTCACCTAAAGGATTATTAGGAACACCTGTTCAATTTCTCATTAATGCAATTATCTAATCAACCAATCACATGGCAGTTGCTTCAATGCATTTAGGGGTGTGGTCCTGGTCAAGACAATCTCCTGAACTCCAAACTGAATGTCAGAATGGGAAAGAAAGGTGATTTAAGCAATTTTGAGCGTGGCATGGTTGTTGGTGCCAGACGGGCCGGTCTGAGTATTTCACAATCTGCTCAGTTACTGGGATTTTCACGCACAACCATTTCTAGAGTTTACAAAGAATGGTGTGAAAAGGGAAAAACATCCAGTATGCGGCAGTCCTGTGGGCGAAAATGCCCTAGAGGTCAGAGGAGAATGGGCCGACTGATTCAAGCTGATAGAAGAGCAACTTTGACTGAAATAACCACTCGTTACAACCGAGGTATGCAGCAAAGCATTTGTGAAGCCACAACACGCACAACCTTGAGGCGGATGGGCTACAACAGCAGAAGACCCCACCGGGTACCACTCATCTCCACTACAAATAGGAAAAAGAGGCTACAATTTGCAAGAGCTCACCAAAATTGGACAGTTGAAGACTGGAAAAATGTTGCCTGGTCTGATGAGTCTCGATTTCTGTTGAGACATTCAGATGGTAGAGTCAGAATTTGGCGTAAACAGAATGAGAACATGGATCCATCATGCCTTGTTACCACTGTGCAGGCTGGTGGTGGTGGTGTAATGGTGTGGGGGATGTTTTCTTGGCACACTTTAGGCCCCTTAGTGCCAATTGGGCATCGTTTAAATGCCACGGCCTACCTGAGCATTGTTTCTGACCATGTCCATCCCTTTATGGCCACCATGTACCATCCTCTGATGGCTACTTCCAGCAGGATAATGCACCATGTCACAAAGCTCGAATCATTTCAAATTGGTTTCTTGAACATGACAATGAGTTCTTTGTACTAAAATGGCCCCCACAGTCACCAGATCGCAACCCAATAGAGCATCTTTGGGATGTGGTGGAACGGGAGCTTCGTGCCCTGGATGTGCATCCCACAAATCTCCATCAACTGCAAGATGCTATCCTATCAATATGGGCCAACATTTCTAAAGAATGCTTTCAGCACCTTGTTGAATCAATGCCACGTAGAATTAAGGCAGTTCTGAAGGCGAAAGGGGGTCAAACACAGTATTAGTATGGTGTTCCTAATAATCCTTTAGGTGAGTGTATATAGTGCATACTCTGTGGTCCAGCTATGTTACATTGTACATGTGATGGTCTTGGAAATGTGTCTTGCACAGACTACTATGAATATGACCATGTGATATGTATGAATATTACAGAATATTTCCAGTTATTGTGAGGACCCATTTTAAAAAGAATCATTCATAAAATGCAATAAACTAAAAGTAGAGATAGAAATGTAACTTCCTTCAAGAAATCAGATTGGTTTATAAAATATAATAAAATACTAGCTAAAAGTTGGTTTATTCCAAACCACATCTGAGCGCTGAGTTAAATGGGTTTAGAAGGCCACTTTAGTCTCAAACTAGGAATAATTTATCCTCCGCTAAAACCCGCCACCTGTTGCTAGTCTGTCACGCTGAGACCACACTGTCACTAACTGCACTCCCTGAATAAATGTTATCTAATTTTTGGGAAAAAGAGATTTCAGTGAAAAGCAGAAATGTTTACAATATGGGTTTAACGGATATATCCAGGATGTCAAACTGGTTGAGCAGCTGAAAACGGGTCAAACAGATAAAGATAGAAGCTTAAAGATCACAGAGTGAACCAGCCCTCACCTGGTGATCGAGTCAGAAGACAAATAACACTTTTTCTATAAAGCCGGGTAGGTCTGAATTCACCGTTACAATAATTAAAAGGCAAAAACAGTATGTAATTAATGTGTTAATGCAATCTGTTAATGTTTTTACATAGGGATTTACGTAGAAAATATAACAACCATACCAATGATGCGCTATGATTGACCAGTCTGTGTTAGAGGGTTGAGAGTTGGTAAAAAGTTCATTCCTATTCCTGTCCAGCTGATAATGTCACTTTATTGCATGAACATGTGCTTCCCTCCTTAACATTCTCACTGATTTCCAAACTACCTATGATGCTTGTCTGTAAATGATAAACTCTGCTGCTGCAAGAAAGCTCTGAGATTTAGCTTTATGTTGTTTGACTTTAACTGTATGTAGTGTATTTATGCCTTTTCACCATGTATAATGTTGTTACAATTGTGCTAGTTTGGTTTATGCAGTGAATTGCAGAAATGTAGGGACACCAATTGTATAGTTCATTTATATTTTGTTGTACAGTAACTTTTGCTGTAGTCTTTAAATACTCATGAATGACCCGAGGTAGGATAGACACATTACATCTTGGTCTTTGAGGATATTTAAGTTGTACGTCCATCAAAATGAATGAAAAAATACATAAAAGAAATATAGTGTTTGTTATATTGTACACATTTTGTTCATGTGAAATCAAATATTAATATAAGATAAAAACAGTTGCACAACTTATGTCTGTGTATGTTCCCAAAGAGAAATGTTTATGCTGATTTGATGTTTAACAGTTCTAGTTTTTTGTCTTGTTATCACCCCTAACATTAACGTTGAAGGGAACATTTATTTGACATGCAGGGCTCAGTTTTATAAGACTGTGGCCATTTAGAGAGATTTTACTGTATGAAACCATTATAAACTAAGCATCGTTAAGTTACATGACAATGAAATGTTCCAGATTATCAAGGTCAGATGGAAGTAAAAGTGGTCAGAATGAAAGAAAGTCAGGTCATGTCATTGATTGCTGACTTTACATTGTACTCGTAAATGTGAAAGTGATATTCAGATTGTTGAAAAAACATTTAGCATGACATTTTTGAGGGCATAGCCTGAAAGATCTTGTTTTGTGGGCACATTAATGTTTTGAATAAATGTGAGGTTTTAAATTTAAATCTGGTTTTGATTGCATCAAATTGTAAAATGATGCATAACTTTAGAGGTTTTTCTTAAAAAAAATAAAAGGGTGTACATTTCTAAAATGTGACCATTTCACTGATAGACATGAAGGTCAGTGTAAAATAAAGCTTAAGTGTTAATATTTTCATGTGGAACTGCTGGTTTGAGTGGGAAATGAAGATAGCTCATACCATTAACAATACTACAAGAACTGAATGATGACTTATGTAAACACTCATTTTTATGTATCAATATAGATGTTCCATATAGTATCTTTAGAAATAAAAGACAATTTAATTAACCACTGACCTGAAAGTCTCATGCAACATTTATAGTTGGAAGAGCAGTGGCTGGTGCTGGAGCACCACTGTGTGGTTATCGAGTACACATTTCCTAAACTGGATGTGCATTGCTAATCATTACTCCTCAGGCAACTACTCATAAGTGACAAAGGATTAAGTCAATAAGTCAATCAAAGCAGTTGCAAACCTTAATTTGTTTAGTTACTATACTCAAGTGGCTCAAAAGAGCACACGTGGGTTTGAGAGAATAATTGACATACAAGATTACGATGCAGCTCACAATGTAGTTTGTTTTTATCAGTTATCAGACAATTGGTTGATTTACTGTAACGCTAATGCAGCATGGTTTGTTCATAACAAACGCCACAATTCAAAATAAACCATGCCATTTCAAATTATTTCTTTGATGTAAAAAAATAAATAAGAATCTGTCTGCTTTTATACCAATGGGGAAGAAGTAAACTCTTGAGTTCATTTTGGTCTTTGTTTAATAACGTTTAAACAGTTCTTGACCCACATGCATATGTTCAATGACTAGAGCACATCACACCATTAAAATTAAACAATTGTCAGACATGTGTCCCTTTGTGAGAGAAACAAATCCAGATAGCCAAATCTCTTCACAATTGACTGCTCTGAGCTCTACGAGTAGCTTCCTGGCTCGAACAGTTTGATGATGATGGCTTCATGGGGCCGCAGTTCCAATGTGTCCAGAGTTGTCGACCCCAAGCGGTCCATTCTTGAGTTGGTCACAAAGACTCCAGCTTTGGGCAGGCTCGGGGCCCAGGCGGGATCCAGGGTTTGAGGCTCAGGCCCGACGTTGAGCAGAATGAGGAAGTGGACACAACCCCAGGAGCGCAAGAAGGCCAGGATCGGGGGGGATGGAGAGGGAAGCGTGGAGTTAGATGAGGAAGAGTCGGTGGAAGAATTGAAGGGGAGGAAAGTAAAGTTGCCAAAGAGAAGAGCTTCTTCTCTGGCTCTGGAGTGACTGAGGGTGGAGAAGAGAGCTGCAACTGAACGCTTCTTCTCCCCGTCCTGAGGGAGGGAAGGTAGGGAGAATTGTAAGACAGTAACCTACCCAACTAAGGCTTTGTGTCTTTAACATTACTTGAATGGACGAAGGAAATACTCTAGTTCAAGAGGGACATCCGTCTTTATTGCTCACTGTGTGGGTTTCTGATGATTGGTTCATGTTTCTATGCGACGTACCAACTTTCAAAGACGCATTCTGAGAGACAGAAAAGCTTTATTTGGTAATGTGAATTTAAGAAATAATTTATGGACTCAAAAAAGGTCTGTGGAAGGACTTCACCTGTGCTTGCACGATGTCTTCGTCATACCGTACTGCAGGTGACCCCGGCAGAGTCATCACCAACACCAGGAGTAATTCCTTCAAGTAAAGGGATGTTTTACCTCCAACCTGCAGAAAATAGTAAACGTATGTCATTCATTTAGTGCTGAAACGATAAATCGATCAACCAAAAATGTATCTGCAACCATTTTAAATATTGATAGCACGCCTTACTGTCCAGCTGGGCCATATGTCTTCTACATTTGTTTTCAGGTGTGTTTCTATGGCATCAGCAACTTCTTTAGCAGACAGGAGGTGTTGTGAAGATGGAAGAATTGACCTCATGACCACATCCACCAGTGTAACATTGCCCTGGCTGAAGGATTTTAGAGGAGGCAAAACGTCTTTCGTCTGTTTTACCACCAAAATCCTGAAGAGACGGGCACATCGAGCTTCATATTATACTTTGTTTATTTATTATTTTTAATTCAAACAGCATGTAAAACAATACCTTTCCTTCTCCTCACTGCTGAATTCTTTGAAGACCCCTTTCCACTCCAGGAGTGTCTGAAATATACATATATTTTCGGTGAATTTGTGGGAACTTGGCTCGTTAGAAATCAAAATGTGTGCGAGCAACATTTTACCTCTCCTGAATACGCTGCATCTGTGTCACAGATTGCAAAGCCTGCCGCACCCTGCTCCAACCAGAACCGAAGTGCATGCTGTGGAAAAGTATAGTCATATTTTTTTAAATCTAGCATCACTGAGAATTTAACATGTTTAAGTAGCATGCCCAGAGAATATTTTACATGTTCTCTAGCTGCGAGTTTCAATGCGTTGTCTGAGTTTCCCGCTACATCCTGAGGCCCCAATAGATCCACTTCACAGACGTCCAACACCACTTTGAGATCTGCAGGCCCAATAAAAAGTTAATTAAGTCCACCTATGATGGCTGTTTGACAAAAGGAAGACCACTCACCTGCTTTGTTGCTCTCTGCAAGCAGATGCTGGATCTGAGACAAAGTACCAAATATTTCACCAGTGGCATTGAGGTTCAAAGGAGAGGCCTTCTTGTCAAACAGACCCTCCAGGATTAGACCTCCTATACCCAGAGACCTGAGGTAGGGCAGCTGCTCACACAGCGCTAGAGAGAAATTAAACATCAGACTTAGTAACTTTTTAATAAAAAAATAAATAATAATAATAATATATATATCTCATCATATGTTTAGTTTTTCATGCTTCAAGTTGTATGCAAGAGTTATACATTTTCCAAGGCTACCTATTTGCACAACTGTTCTTAACATCTTTTAGTTGGTAAATTTCCCTGAGAGGGTCAAAACAACCAAATACCAGGGCTCTCATAATCACTTTTCTTAAATTAGTTGCAAGCATGGTAGCCTGCAATATTAATGCTGTGATGTCTACACAGTCTATAAAGTTGTTTTCCACCCCGAGAAAAGATAACTTTTTTTTTTTTAATGCAAAGTATGACACTTTGGAATCAGATAAGTATTCTCAGTAATCAAGGAACTTTACCTGGGTTTGTCAAAGGTTGTTAAAGAAGGTCTCATACATGTGTCAGCATAGCTCTCGGATTAATATCAGCCAGCTGCTATTCACTGGAATAACTGGATCTCCACCAATAAACAATCTGATCAAGCAAGCTGTAACCAGGCAATTAAGTGGGCAATTTATCTGGAGCCCAGACAGCTCAAACTAGATTGCGTTCACTTAATTGAAATATGTTTGAGAATAAGCATAATTAAAGCCGCAGCATCATCGGCCTTAAAGTCCCTGAGGATATGCCGGTGTCAAAAACATTTAAGTTTTGGCCTTACATTTTACACATTTCTTTAAATCAGTGGATTTAATCAAATTGCCACACAGTAAATCTAATAGTTTGTATTAGAGCATAGAAAACTGCATACATAACATAGAAAGTAGGAAGAACCAATAGGGGCCCAGCAGCTCATATTTGGCATAGGGGTCCCAGACAATTAATCCCGCCCTTGACAAGACATGTAGGCTCATAAAGGTCACCATAAAAACTCTTCAGCAGCCATTTTTCCTTTTGATATGCAAAATATAAAAAGCAAACCTTAGTGGCCACCAGAAAGCAGATGTATTTCCCTAATGATAGCGGTATACTCACCATTGACGTCCCCTGACCCGCCGGCTCGCTTCTCCGTGAGCAGGTCCGGCTGCAGCTGGTAGAACAGAGTCTTCTGCCACCACTGGAGCGGCGCCGCCAACGGCCGCGGGCTCATGACTATGATGGCGATGGCCACGGCGAGCATGGCCAGCCAGGCGAGCCAGAAGAGCAGCACCAGGTAACAACGCGCCTTCCTCCACCCAGGACCCCCCGCGGCGACCTCCAGCTCCTCCTTGGTTAGGGGCTGCCACGGCTGGAAAGGCTCCGGGTCAAGCTCCGGGATGAGCAGCGGGGCCGACTCCGAGCCGCCCCCGCTGGCCGACAGCCCGGGGCCCGCCACGCTGCTGTATCCGGTGGCTCCTGCGTTCAGAGGCATCCTGCCCGGCTGCAGGAGGGTTACGCACAGTTAGATTAAAGGGCTTCATTCCAGCGCGGGTAAGCATGAAGACACTGCAGTTTTAGAGAGTTGGCCAACTGTTGCTGTGCTGAAGTTTAGTTTGGTCTATATACCTCCTCAGTTTCATCCATGTTGACGACAGATGGAAACGCTTCTGCAGGATTCATCGTTTCTACACTGAAGTGCACACACACACCGCATGCAGCTCTGCCATTACCTACCTGCCCACAACTTCTCTCCTGATACTACCTGTTTTGCACAGGTGTTTCAATCAATGCAAATAACTGCTTTGCCATGTGAAGATCAGGTGAGGGCGTCGCAGACGTCTGATTGGCCAGGAAAAACTCTCTTTGGTAGTTTTTTAGTATTATTTTAGTCAGTGTTGTATAAAGTACCCAAAAGCCGTACTTGAGTAAAAGTAAAGATACCTTACTGGAAAATTACTCCAGTAAAAGTAAAAGTCACCTATTAAAATACTACTTGAGTAAAAGTCTTAAAGTATCTGATAGTTTCTGTACTTAAGTATCAAAAGTATTTTTCTGATATAAAATGTACTTAAGTATTGAAAGTAAAAGTACAAGTACATCCTTTTAATAAAAAAGCAATGGGTCAGAATTTTGAGAATTATGAAGTTTATTCTTTTAAGTGCTGTGGCCACCATGACCAAGGACCAGGAGTTGTGTTGATACAATAACTGGGTTGGCTGTGATCCATCCATATATATTATGTTCAACATAATATATTGTACCTAAGTATACGTTTGCATCTACTATGAACTTATCATCATAATTCTCCAAAAAGCAATATGACACTATGAAGGAGTTGTAACAGTGTGGTTATAAGTATGCTCATTCCGCCCGGAACAGAAAGAATGAATGACAAATTTAAATTAAATTAAAAAAATCAAGTCCGGAAAAATGTTTTATTGTGAAAAATGACCAGATACATCCGTCTGTGGTAACCTCAGACGGAACCTCTTCACACATGTCAATATGTTACCCTAAAAATGAAACTTAAAAGTCTGTTTCAACTCTGCCGGTGTTCTGGATTAAAACCAAGGCAAAGTATCCTGAGATCGCCAAAAAAGCATGAAAACCTGCTTTCATTTCAACATTCTGTCTTTGTGCAGCGGATTATAAATTAAGCAGTAGACTGGACTAAAGGTTTAGTTAGGAGTAGAGTCAGTAGACTGGACTAAAGGTTTAGTTAGCAGTAGAGTCAGTAGACTGGACTAAAGGTTTAGTTAGCAGTAGAGTCAGTAGACTGGACATAACGAACACACGTCAGGTGTCGCACATAAAGGTTTGGGAGCGCTGGACTAGAGGATGCAGAGGGAAAATGCAGAATATTGTGATTCGCAAAATCTGCTTCGTGGAGTCTGTGTTCCACCACAGTCCCGGATGTGTTTTTTTTTCTTTCTAGAGATAGATTTGATTTTGTAGCGAGTAACGAAGGTTTCATGGGAAATGTATCGGAGTAAAAGTATCAGTTTTCTTTGCAAAATGTAGTGAAGTAAAAGTAAAAGTAAACCGAAATATAAATAGTAAAGTAGAGTACATATATCCCAAAAAACTACTTAAGTACAGTAACGAAGTATTTCTACTTCGTTACTATACACCACTGATTTTAGTATCATATTATATTAGTTTCTGCATAACATTAGAATGCATCACAGGGATAACAAAAATGATTACACACACACACACACACACACACACACACACACACACACACACACACACACACACACACACACACACACACACACACACACACAGGCATTCTTAAATACTCCAGAAGCAAAACCAAGCATTTTTGTTTTCCAAAGCAAATCACATAAATCCATAAATAAATCTAAGAAATGATTTAATGAATCAAATTAACCCCTTACTTATGACACTGCAAAACTAGAACAATGTATATGCTTACTTATATAGATAAATAAACAAAGAAAAACCTTATATCTGTAATTTGGATTATTCTGCTTAATTCTATGGAAAATGTATAGAGTTTTCCACATTTTGCACATAACTGTTTTGATATTTCTCAATACTGTTTTCGTAAAAAAAAAAGGATTGAAACCATTTAATATCTATTAGGCTCATAAAACCATTTGAAAACTCCTTAGATAAAAATGCAAGGACATTTCTGTTAGTTCCTGAAATACTGATCTTGTAGATACAAGCTTTGCCTGATAACATTTGCTGGTTTAAGAGCCCTCTGGTGGCTATTATAGTGTAAAAAGCTGCCACTAGCATGTCTTTGGATCCCAGCATCATCATGTTGTGTTGCAACACCAACCTCGCTGTCCCCATGTTTCTCTAAATATCACTCAAACACAGTCGGTTATTACTCACATTGTCTGTCCAAGTTTCCCGTCCTTTTCTTCTCTTCAACCTATTCTTCCTCTTATCTTTGTCCACGAGTGTTCCCAGCTGGACAGGGCTGTCCGAAGTTTAATATTTTAGTGATCTGACTTGTCAGGAGTGAGGAGGTGAGAAGGACTCTGTCCAATAAAAGCTTTGCTCAGTCAATTCATACAGAGGTGCTGAGCCTCACCACACCCTCGCAACACATTGTGAAGAACACATGACTGCTCCAGAGGGCCCGGTAAGGTCCCTCGTAGTCTTGACTTTGACTTGAACCATCTTGTTTTTATTCTTAATACTTTAGATAGACTAAGGGAGGAATGTTGGTGGGATTTATTTGTCTCTTGTACAATTTTCCATCTGTGTGCTGAATGTCCAACACACCTTTATTTGGGGTTGTATGTGTGAATGGAATGCAGGGTTGTATATTCAAACCAAGTATCCACATTTCAAGACATTATAAGATCTTAACTATTAGGTTTCAGACCAAAGCCGACCATGCTTTTCATTTTTCGTGTGAGCGTGAGGATTGATTGGGAACTTATCTTGATAACCGATTATTCATTTGACACATTTTTTTAACAAAACAATGTATAAAAAGGAAAATTTTAAAAGCTTTTTTGTCTTTCATATGGTCTAATAACTAAGCGTCTTTGTAAATTGGACTGTTGGTTAGACAAAACAAACAACTTGAGGCCATAACAATGGGCTTTGAAAACTGTTCGTTGAGAAATGAATCAACAGATAGATCAATACTCAAATTAGAGCTGAGCTACTGTAAATCTCTACAAATCCTCTGTTCAAAATAAGTGAGATAGATGTCTTGAACGTAAAATGAAAAATTTATCAAAAACACAGCGCACAGCATCAGCACACAAGGTTGACCTGTCATTTTATAGTATCATCCATCATTTTAGATGATTAATATTGAAGCACACTATACTATTAGTGTGTTCTGTACAAATCTGTTTCCAAGAGAACAACTTTTAAACGACACAGTGACACAGTCACACATGCTCTCTAAACAGCCATGTTTAATGAGGTATGTGTGCTAATTCCTGGAACATCTCATCCTCTTTACTGAGTATGGCCCTCCAAACCCCCCATCTCTTATCCAGCTTTCTCCTCGATCCTCCTCCTTTTGTCTCTTCTCTTGTGGCATACTTTCATGTTCTTGTGATGACAAGTCATTGCTATCCATATCACCCTTGCTCCTTGACAGCATTGTGCAAACTTAAGATGATTTACTGAGAGATACTGCGTTCCATTGTGAAACTCTCTGATACACATGCAGTCCATGTGCGGAGCACATACATTAAATGCATTCAAGTTGTTCTTTTGAAGAGTGCAATATTATTTTAGTTTTTGTGTGATTTGTTGCATTAGAATAAGTCAGGTGATTAGTTTTTTGCGCATATAGTTTGTTTACAGTATCAGACACAGTCATGAAGTTAGCTGCGTTAAATAGACGCTTGTGTAGACAGATCAGTGTCTCCCAGGCACCATGTAATAATAATATTACATATTAATAAATACTGAAAATATTGTGCAAATTTTACAAAAAAACAACTAACACAGTGGTTATTGGATTTGAATTCCACTTTAACTGGCCTGAAAGCAAATGCTCAAAGAGAATATATTACACACAAAAGCCGGTTAGTTTAATGTTCATCTAAGTTAAACTGGTCTCCATGGAGATGGTGAAGCTGGTGCTTATTCTGTTTCCATGGTAACGGTTTAGTTTGAGTCCTCTTCCGATCCTTCGACGTCCTGAAAGGTGACACAACAGTGATGTCAGCAACAATATATATCTACATACATACATATGTATGTAGATATATATGTTATAGACATATAGTTACGTTTATTTAAAAAAAAAAACTTTAATATGTTATTTAGTTTTTACCATTATAAGCATTATTCCTAACAATGATTTTTATTACCAATAATAAGTCAAAAGTCAAAAGACTTGGGTTACTTGATATTACAGTATACGTGAGTTATTTTTTTTTATTAAAATTGTCTGTTTTATAGACAAATGTATTCAATATTTTACTGAAAAACTGACAAAATCAATAACAAAATTGAAAAACAAAAGATGATGGCTGATATTGTTTTAATTGCCTTCACATCTGATGAAATGTAAAGTCATGTGACTCATGTCTTACCATAGGCTCCTGAGATTTGACAGCCATGATGTGTTTCTGATATGAAGAGATTATACAATCTCGCCTGCAAAGAGACAAAACAGTGGCATTATGTCAAAAGGATTTGTGTTTTGAGTCTCTAAAAAAAGTGAATGTACTGTTTTTTGGGGGACGGCAGGACTGACTTGCTGGTGATGCCTCCTCCTGGTGGGAGCCCCGGTATCTCTTCAGCAGCCAGGAATTTGATTACATACAAAAGGTCTGGGTCCTCATCTCTGGACCTCATCCTCCGAATAATTTCTGTGAAGGGAGATTGTCAAAACACAGTTACAAACAAGTAGAGTTACAAATAAGGGAGCTATCGGCAGTTTAAAGGGTTGAGTGTTTTGTTTTGGGGTTTTTGAGTGACTCACCTTCCACTTTCATATCAATCTGTTGCTCCAGCTCTGCTTCCCGCTGCAGTGCCTCTTGTGACACCTGGGGGGCGCTGGGGAAGCAGACAATGACGATGCTCATGTTATCCAAGCTCCCCTGCAGAGGGAGACATAAATATGAGAGAAGTTTGATAGGAAGCGCTGCGACGCAGTTTTAATTCAAGTTGAACTGAAGTAGTCAGAGGTGGAAGGTAACTACATTCTGAGGTATTTAACATCTATTGATACTGAATTACTATTTATGATCTAAAAAACCTATAATGAGCATATACATAACACATCAGGTCTTGTTCTGTAGTATTTGTAACTGTGCAAAATATACTGAGTTTAGATTAGTTCCACCTCAACTAGTGTTAAATGATGTAACTGCTTCAAACATGTTAAGTCAGCAATTTTAACCCAACAATATTATGTTTCACAGGGCCTTCTATGCACAGTGGCTTCTTTTATTGTTGATACTTCAAGTCAATTATACTGATAATGCTTCTGCAAAAGTTTGAATGCAGTACAGTCTTCCACCACTTGAAATCACTTGAAATAGACCTGTTGATAGGTGAAATAGCAGGTGACTGATATATGGAGATATATTTTGGTTTGGACAAGATATCAATCTCCTTTGATGTCTCAGTTAAGTACTTATAGAAGATGATAATATTTCTGAATTGCAAACACATTACTGTAGTCTGTGGCAAAAAAAAGTATCAGTGTATATGTAACAGAAAATTGCAATGCAGAAAAAACAAACTACGACAAACTTGCTGTGGAGTTTTATAACCACCAGCCTGTCGTTATGACGTCAGAGGAGTGAGGCTCAGTGTCTACTGGAACATGCAAGCCTGTAAGCCTTTTGAGGTGTAATAAGCAGCAGCACAATCAGGATAACACCTCTGAGCCCGTGTGTATAAAGCCGTAACACAGAGCTGGCGTCATCACAGTCAGGCCCTAATCCGAGCCATGTGTGGCATTTCTTCCCTCCTATGCCATGTCCCAGAATGCTTTAATACAGCTATTTATAGGGCAGGCTGAGGGCTCATCAGTGTTCAGACCTGCCGTTACGAACAAGTATTAAGAAGACCTGCAGGAGAAGTCTACTTGCATAACAAGATCTCCTCACAGAGACCCTGCCCTCAACACCCCCTCCTTAATGTAAAGCTTCTCATTCATACAGCCACCCGCTGTAAGCCAAGGAGCTAATTCTGGAGGGATGGGATGTCCACAAAATAATGGAAGGACACTTTTCATCCTTATCAATTCAAAATAGAGCGGACTGACACAGAACGTATAATTCACATGGACGTTTAAGACGTATATTGTAGAATGGCTTGGTTAATTCACCCTGCCACCACCTCTGTCATGTTTAGGGCTATAGAACCTCAATACCTGTGAAACTGACCGTTACATATTTATTCTTTGATTAGATAGTAGTAATTAGATGGTTTTTATCCAATTTTGTATCCAATCTTATTTTAAATTCTGGCTTCTTCGATGGCATTTTAACAAGGATTTTGGTACAAGACATGTTTATACTTCAAACAATCCCACCACAACATCTATTTAGTTCTCTCTGGAGCTTTTCATCATATGATGATCGTAATGGGTTTAGTCAGACTTCTTCCCAGGTCAAGAATGAGCTTTCGTTCTCAATGTTTATACTTATTGAAGTAACAAAAAAGTTTGATTGTGCTATTGACCCTGAAACCCAGGTGTCAAATCAATAAAATGTATAAAAGAAAATACAAATCATACCTATCCCAATGGCCATGACAGATCAATGACTTCTTCCTCACTTTATTTTTTAACATTATATTAAAAAAATATTACCATTGCATTGATTCTTCTTTTCTGGAATCTGAATCTAAAGTTAGTTAATTTTCTTTTCGTGTCATGCACCTTATTTGTATCCTGTTGTGGTGTTGATCTCTCACCTTATACAGACAGAGGTCAATGACTTGGGTGCAAATCTCCCTCAGGTCATCGCACACCTGCAGACGGCTGCGCACAAAGGCACACAGTTCCTCATTACCAATGGCGTCCCACACACCATCACATGCTAGAATTAGGAATTCGTCTTCGGGCGTCCTCTCCAGCTCATACACCTCTGGCTCCGGCGACACTAGCTGCTCTGTCTGCGGCCTCCAGTCCACCTCCTTGAAGTCAAAGTCCCCCAGTGCTCTTGAAACGGCCAGCGAGCCATTGACCCTCTGGAGGGTCACCGAGCCTCCGGCATTCTGGATGCGCTCCTTTTCTCTGGGGTTGAACGGCTTGTGGTCCTCTGTGTAGAAGACGACCTGGCCTTTGTGGCAGAGCAGCGTTCGGGAGTCCCCACAGTTGATAAAGTATATGTAGCGTGGGGACATCATGATAGCTGCTGCCGTGGTGCCACTACGGTCCCAGTTGTCCTGGCGAGCCAGTTTGTGCATGTGGCGATCGATTTCCAGGAAGCCTTCACGAATCCCCTCCTTCACCTGCTCGGGGTCCTCGGCTGCTTTCACCACACCTGTGGGAAATGAGGGGGAAACATTTGGTTTCAAGATACATTCACACCATACACTGCCATGTTGTTTGTTGAGAGGCCAACAAAGCAGAGAAGACATCATCTGTGCTATTGTGCAATGGCACAACGGTGCTGACAGTTAAAATACTATTTTAAGTCAGAACCTCAACGTTCCATTTTAAGTTGCCTAAAAATCTCTTTGCTTTGTCATCATAGTTAACAATATGAAGAGCCATAGAGCCTTTCATGTAATGATGATTTGATTTAATCTTATACGACTGGCTAACTAACCAGTTCACAGCGCTAAAAGTACAAAACGTGACATCTGAAAGAAAGTCAAAGCTCTGTTTTGTTGTGATCCCTGAATCTGCTTCTATATTTTTCTCGATAATGTAAAGAAAAATACCACAATATCCAGAATTCCTGTTTTGAAAATGTACGCACATGATATCGTATGGGATTTTTATTAGCTTTTAGTACTGTATATACATTGTGACATGTTTGATTTCCTTTTATTAATCTGCTCTCAATCATCTACTTGTTCGGACCAACATTTCAATTTCTATGCTTAGTTATTCAGTATAGTACTTCATTTTGAGTGCAATACAGAGATATCTTGTTTGTTTTCAGTTTGTTAGATGACTTTTTTCAAACGCATGCCAAACTGGTTCTTCCTCTAGATTAATCCAATTAATCACTAATTGTGCTGTACCTGTTGCCAGGATGTAATCCAGCAGGTTTCTGGAACAGTACTGTGCCACTGTGCTTCCTGCATGTCCATCAAAAATGGCAAAGTATCCCCAGTCTTTCAGCTCTTCTCTCAGCTGGGGCATGCAGGTGTGGGCATCCTCCATCTGAGCCCTCCAGCCCTGCATGCTCGCCTCCGCGTAGTTCACCCCCGACTGAGAACCCCCCTCCGACACATGCTTCTCCAAAATGGGACGATCTAGATACGGGCTCGGCATCGAGTCGTCCTCATCAGAATTGTCCTCCTCCACACATCCATTTTCCTTAGGCCCCCCTTTAAAAAAGAAGGTGACCATCTTTTCCGTCTCTTTGACCAGCTGGCGGAGGAAAGAGGGTACCTCCACGTTGCTGGCCCGCCTGGCTGTCTTCATCACTCCGCGGAGCCTGTGCTCAAGCTTCTTGCTCGACGTGCCAGCAGCCCGTTTCTTCCTGGTGCCCCTCCTCCGGCCCTGAGGTTTCCGCAGCAGGTCCAGCGCAGCAGTCGAGCTGTGGGCCCCCCAAGCAGGTAAACAAAAAGTGACTTCAAATAAGAATAATTGTTAATTGAAAAACTTGAAAACCATCCCTTAGCCTGCAGGTAGATACTCCTTCTTCTGTCCTTTTACTATTTGACAATAGGACCATCCGCTGTGTTCCTCTCTCTGTCTCACTGTTTCTTTTTTACCCGTCCTGTATCAGCCCTGCTCTTCCATTGGCCTATCTCTTTCTATTTCTGTCCGTGTACTGCTGCTGGGTAATCACCTGGCCTTCAAGGCAGCTCAGTTGACCTGTATCTGCACACAGTATTACATGGATCACTCTAACCAACAGCACAGAGGGATCCCAGAGGTGCATGTCTGTATGGGGATTGTATGTCCTGATACACAAATGTATCAATCCAAATAACTTTATTTGTCTAATTGGTCTTAGTGATGGACAATGACAGTAAACTGACTGAACAATAACACTCATTTGTTTCTGTTACAGAGGTTTGGAACTTTTAGCAGAACTCTGGATATATCGATATGAATATATATATATATATATATATATATATATATATATATATATATAATACTAATATAGATCAAATATGCACTAATACTTTAGATTCAAACTTCATTCTTGAAATGCAACGTTTAAGCCAATGTGGACAATAAGTCGTTAAATTGCACCTTTCCATGACAACTGGGCTATCACCAAGTGAGATTAGTGGGTTTAACCAGGTTTGATATATCTTTGGGTTCAACTTTTGTTTTCGGGTATAACACTTTTAGAGGGGTAGATCAAAGATTTTTCAAAATTAGTAAACACAAGGCAATATAAAAAATACAGATACATGCCAAAATGGAATAAAATAGACTAAAGACAGAATAAAAAGTTACATTGCAGTTACTTATCCAAGTTAAATGACAATCTTTTCATAATTTGTGTTGTATGTTTACACACCTACTTAAATCCTCCCCTGTCCTGTATGTAACTTGCTGATTCCATGTTGTCACTATGACAGCTATGTGTCTTAATCTCATTAACTGCTTTGTATTTGGAGCTCCTGACCTGGTTTACACGAAGGAACGCATGAGTTTTAATAGCGTTAAGGTCTATATGTGACCTACTTTGTTCTTATCCAGCTTATGAAAAGCTTTTATGAGTTGATGTTCTCTTATGGAAGTGTTTTAGGCGATGGGTGTTTGTTTACTTAAACGAGAAGCATATTGCTCACATTAAAGCTGGGCATGATAATCTTGAGAGACTAGCAATATTTTACACTAGTTACAAAAGAGTATCCAACCAATAAACCAAGCATGTGTTGTTAAGTCTTTTCCAATGAAAATAGTTCTCAGAACTGGTTCCCAAAGTCGACAACACTGCCAATTTGTCCCATCAGGCCCTCATATAAAATTATTGGACAGGCTTGTTGTCTTGCGACAGCCACACATTTTATTTTTCTTATTATTTTTGTCAGAGAGTTTGATTCATTTATTGTTGTCAGGATGGAATGAGAATTTGAACCAAACTATCAAAGATATTTTTAAAGAAGATTACCAACCCTGCCTTTAACCATAAAGAGCTACAGGTCCTACCGGACCAAGTAAAGCTGAGCAGTGAAACCTCCTGAAATGGATTGAACGGAGCAAAGTTGCATGTCTGTTATTGTTGTTTTGCTGGCTCAGATTGAAATAGATTTTTCATACGCTACATGTTTTTATGTTTTGTGCTTCTGATAGACTGTTTCTAACAGTGCAACATAATCCTGTCTCTAGTCCATGTTTCTGTTGAACACAATTATGCCTAATTTATTTGCTTTGTATGTGTTGTTTTACCAGCCTCTCTGCTGCATGTCTTAATAGTACTTGACAATTTAGTACAAGGGTGTCCTGAATGATGTTTTAACTCAATGCTATGCTCTCTTCTTTTATTGTTTCTGCATGCTTTGTAAAGGGTAAATAATGCAACTTTAAGATTTTAAACTTATATTGTTTTTAGGTTGACTTTGTGTACAGATGAAAAATAGCCTCTTGGTTAACTCTGGCGCATTTACAGTAATGTTTTAATGTGTAAAATAAATAGCTTGTGAATTCAACTATTGATTTGTAAAAGTTACATTGTCTTGCTTTAAATATCTTGTGCCAAATTTGTTATCAATGTCTTTAATGCCTTACCAAAAAGAAATGAGATATAAATCATAGCAAAGATGCCACACATACACATTTTCTGGCAACTCTTTTATTTGCTACTCTAACCTCTTTCCATGAATCATGGTCCAAGCAGTGTGTAGCAGCATCTGTCACAGCTACACACTGCTGCCCCCTACATCTCACTATAGCATAGGCCTCTCTTCCCATTAAAAAAAAAAAGCTTTTACTGTAGTGGAGTCTGTATATTATTTATACTCCAGCTTTTATGATATCATTTAGATGTGGGTGGCAATTTTTGTTTTGTTTTGAGAAACAATATTTCTCATATGTGAAATTGGAGCATGATACATATTAATAAAGCTAATACACCTTATATGCTGGTAAGCTATGAACCTGACTGGGGTTTTATCCTGTCCTGCCCATCTTCAAATGCATCCCTCCCTTTTACTTTTTGTATGCATGTTATACATTATTCATGCTTCATCTTGCAGTCTGCCCCTAGAAGATGCTGAGATGAAATCACATGACCAGGGAGAGAGGCGCAAGGAAGCTATGAATGGGTGGCGATAGCAGGCTGTGACAGAAGGGACACACTCTTGCTTCTCCCCCTTTGCTGTAGCACACATTACAGCTGCAGTCATAGCGATGCAAGAGGAGACGAAGAGAGGATGATGGAGTGAGGCAGGCAGGGCGGGGCTGCTGAGTGACAGAGGGAGTCAGGAGAGGGAGGAAGCTGCTCACAGAAGACCAAGAAACAGAGGGAGGAGGAGGAGGAGGAGGAGGAGGAGGAGGAGGAGGAGGAGGAGGAGGAGGAGGAGAGAGAGAGTATATCCACAGGACGTGAGTGCCGGCAGGAAGGGGAGGGGGGGGGGCTTCCAGACTGGATGGGCCCAGCGATGCCTTGATGGAGTATGGGCCAGGTTTTAGGATTCTCCCACTGCCGTAAGTCTGCTTTTGTTCTGCTGGTTCCTTCTGTGTTGCTGTGTGGGAGGTCTGAGTGTTTATCTCACTGTGTCATCGTTATATTTATTCCAGTGTAGCATCTTTTTTTGCTAACTGCTGTCAGCATCGCATGTGTTAGCTCAGCCCCCCTCCTCTCCTCTCCTCGCCCTGCCTGCTCTCCATTCCTCTCTCATGCTTTTAATAAACACATGGCTGGATGGGTGGATGCAGTGCAGAGGGTGACCTATTCTGTCGTTGTTGCCTTCCATTGATATGCAGATGTTTGTGTAGTTGTGTACAAGAAGCCTATGCAGGCAGGAAGAATGAAATAATCATAATGATTTCTCCCCACAAAGCCTCTGTTGTGCTTTCATATCGGCTTCTTATTGTATCTTTTTTTCACAATATTCAACTGACTTTCTCTACAAATATATAAATGTGTTTTATGATTATTTGCATGTGTTCAAGAGAATATGCTGCATTTTTGTGCTCAGCTTCGGCTGATTTATTAATGTCATGCTGGCTATCTAATGTAGTGAAGGCCTTGCTGGCAGTTAATCACTAACAGAATGCTTCAGTATGAGGAGTGAACGATTGTCTGTGACTTCTTCAATCACGTAAAGCACAGTTTGCTGTTCTAACATTAAAAAAGGGCTCAAAACAAGGTACCGCAGTGTTGGTCAGGGCCTTAATGTTATTTATCATTTAACGTTAGTACACCTGCGTTAAATGTTTTGAGATGCAGACTAGTAAAATTAATATCAGATGGAGAAAAAATGGGTTTAAAGCTTGTAGAAGCAGCATCAGCATATTCATATTTCTGACAATGTTTTTCTATGGTTTGTTAGTAGTTTTATGTAAAATTGTGTCTGTTTTCTTCCAGAGGAATATGGCTCTGTGGCATCCACTCCAGACTCAACGCCTCCATGCACCGATGGTACGGAGCAGACATGTGAACCAAACACTCACAATACTTAGAAAAAGAAGAGATCCAGGCTTATTGAAGCCTTTCTTTTGAACCTAACATGAGAGGAATACATCTCTCACGTTTAAAACACTAGCACGGGTAAACAAAGAAGTACAATTTTGATCACAGCTACATTTTGAGAGGAGGGATATTCATGCCCTTATCAAAGAGGGTTTCATTCACTTTAGATGTCACACCTTTTTCCCTGGCTGCTTTCATATTTATTAAAAGCAAAATCTCTTTCCGTGTATGACAACGCACCCCACAGTGTTAGCAGCAGCCTCTACAATTGAATAAACAGGTGTGACCACATTAATGCATTTTTGTCTCCATTCAGGTGGAAATGAGGAGTCTGAGATGTGTGAGCTGCAAACAGCCAGGGAGTGGTCTGACGATGAGGAGGAGGAGGAGGAGGAGGAGGAGGGAGATCCAGATGATGATGATGATGAGGGACTGGCTTCATCCCCGTCCATCTGGGGCACGCCGCGCCAGAACTCCTCCGAGCTGACTTTCTCATACATCGCCATCGCAGAGGCTGAAGCAGTCGGATCCTCGCGACACCTCCGGGACCGACGCAGGGGAAGCTCTCGGGGAAGTCGCACTTCTTTGATCCACACGGACACCCTGGAAACACTATTGGACTCCCCCGATGAAGACTGGGACCCTCAAGCCTTCCTCAGTCGAGATGAAGAATCAGAAAGGAGAGAGCAGGAGAGGGTGGAGGAGAGGACGGCAACTGCAGCTGTGAGGAGGGAGCAGCACAGACAAACGGAGACCATTACAATCCAACCCTTGCCCCATAATCTGGACCCAGACACTCAGGGGAGAGTCACAGGAATCCAAAGAGAGGAGTCTCTGAGAAGTCTGATCCAGATTACCCAGCATCCCTCTGCGTCCCTGTTTTCCCAACATCAGAACCCTTCACAGATACTTCAGGGTGAGAAACAAGAGGAATGTGTGAAGAGGTTGTTTTACTCTATATGGTGGAATACTTAAAAATGCTCATGATGGCCCAACACAAAGATGCATTTTTATCATCCGCATATATAGTTTTCACCTTGTGAGTCTTCGTGTGGTCATCATTGAGGTGGTTTTGACTAAATTGCCTGGTGTTTATAGTATATGTTTGTCTGTCTGTCTGTAGTGAGATTTTGTCAACGTGATAGTGTCACAACTGTGCAAGATGCAGTCACGAAACTTTACGAATGTATACCGGTAGTTGAGATCAAAATGTAGGCTTCGTTGTGAAGATGGGTATGGTCCAAGCAAGGGCAGCAGAAGGCGGGGGTAGGAAGTGGGGAAGGGAACATTGGCAGCCCCACTTTTTAGTCCTGGGCCAATTTTGCATCGTGGCTGGTGTCATCCCATTCCTAGATGGTCTCTAGTTACTCCTAATTCTGCAGATTATATAGTTTGATTGTGAATGTCCTTTCTTAACGTGGATTTGATGTGATGTGGCATGACGACACATGATGAATGGTGAATGGTGGCATCTGAAACCTTGATGCATTTTATGATCTTTCTGTGTCAAATGCTGTCAATGTTTAGGTCTCGTGTCATCAGTATTTTCCAATTCGTAGCCTGTGTCACACCAGGCAAAACGGACCATTGAAACAGTGGCAAAGCATGCAAATAAAATGTGATTTTTGGAAATGTATAAACAGGCCACTTTTGGTTAGTTTCCTTTTTAAATTAATCCACAGCCATATCTAGTTCAACAAAATTATAAACCAGATTTAATTTGAGTTTAAGCTCATGTACAGCAAGTCAGCTCTGATGTCATCACGATAGTGACATCATCTTTTGTTTCTCAGCAGCAGCCTCTCCGACCCCCGAGCCAGAGTCTCCCGTCACCAGGGAAACCATTTCCGTCAAGCTGCTCACATCTGTGCGACCCAGAGGCCCGGCATCCTTGTCGCCAGCTGCCATCGGTCGAAACTCTCAGGGACAGCTGGTCAGCGATCACTGGTTTTCAGCACTTAACCTATCAAAGGACCCGACAGTATGCACTCACATTGCAGGTAGCGGATCCACATCTGTATCTTTAAATGTTCTCATTCCTCTGACCGCCTCTCGGCCTTTGTCTTGTTGTTCAGCGAGATCCAGCTCGTTCATCAATACTTTAAAAAAGGAAAATATCCTATTTCACTTTCTGCATGGACCATCAGGAGAGCAGGCAGACAAAGATACCCCCCCTCTCTTGGGACTTCAGGAATGATTTGCTAATTGTGGGGAAACATTCTTGGTATTGGTTCACTTTTTGGACTCGCACACACTGATGTCAGAATGTATCACTGTTTGACACAGAAAGAAAAACAGGTGTATGTGTGTGCAGTTTCTTTATCTGCAGGTTTGTGGGAGTTTGATGGCACTTCAGTGTTTGAGGCACAGAAAGGAAGAAAGAGTGAGCAGGAGATAACATCCTGTCTTCCAGCTCGAAGGCATTTTAAGTGGAGAGTCAGTCTGAGGAGCGCTCAGTGTTATTTTGGTGGATGTGGGGGTTCAGTAAATCCTCAGGCCGTTGATGAATGTGTTGTCTAGCTGATGACAGAGTTTAGGGTTTCCTAAAAAATAGCATGCATGATGCATCTATTGGAACATAACATCTATTCTGGTTTTATTACTTGTTTTAGGAGCTGCATACTTAAATGTTTTTTTGGAAAATGTGTTGTAGCACCAATCTTATTATCTTGCCCAGCTGATTTTATTTTAACATGTAATATCTTCTTTTATTAAATGCAAGAAAGATGTTTTGTCGAACATAATGTAATATGGAAAGGCTGGTATTATATCGGCACTCATCACTTAAACATTTTAAATAATAGCAAACTCTACTTCACAGCGATTCTGTTCGATTATCAGGTTATTTGTTGCCAAGCATGCAGATACAGACTAACACTTTGGAGTTATTTACAATGAAAAAAAGCTTTATTTTCAACAGCATTTACAGCTCTTAACTAGGAAAAGTAAACTCCTCATCAATTTATTACCAGTAGTGGTGACACAGAAAGGTTTGGCTTGGTGACATAAACCCTGGTTCTCCAGTTTCAGGTGTTAGATGGCACATGGATATAAGCACAAGTCTATATAACTTTATCAGGGTAAGAAGGAAAATCTTGAATTTGGTATGCTTCAGAAAGACTGTTTGCATAAAGGAAGAGGGTCAGGGATTAATCTGATTTATTACAGTATTGTGTGATTGTCGTGAATCATCTCTTTATGTGTGAAGCTCTGGGAGTCTTGATGAGAGGTGGGCGGTACTGCGAACAAGATTATTTTGGGCTGTCAGGCCTTTGGACTGCTGAGCGAGCAGGGGGTGGCCAAAAACAGCTCAGAGGAGCGAGGGGAGAATAGTCGGACGGAGAGAAGGACAGAGGGTGTGAGGGGAAACACTGGAGCGGCAACAAAAATGGCCAGTAAAGGTGAGGACGTGAAGTGAACAGAGGATACTTTAGGATGCCTGTGTAGACAATGAGCTGACAGTCAGCTATTGCAAAGAGCCGTGTTTGATTTCAGAGAGAAGGCAGAGGATAGCTACAGATTCAAGTATGAAGGGGAGGAAAGTACCACTTCTAGTCTTTAGAAGTGGACTGTTTTGCTTTGTAACTTTGGTGTTGTGGTGAGAAGGCCGGACCATCAGCCGACTGAAGGTGGGAATGGAGAGTACTTCACACTTCTCTTTGATAATTTTACAAGCAGAGTCTCTGGAGATGGCAGCATCCATCAGCGAGAGCTGTGTTTGGCTTTGAACTGATGAGCTGGTCGTCTCCGTATCAGTAGCACACATTTAAATTCGCTACAGTAATTCAAACGAGTGTGAACTGGCCTCTTGTGGTATGCTTTTGGCAGAAAGTAAACTTTACCAGCTGGGTTCTCTTACGTTTTAGTGTTTCCATTGAAGAGCTGGCATAGGAAGAGGCGTTGCACACTACGAGACATCCTGGACACATGTGATTTAGCTGCCATGAACTGGGTCAAATGAAATAGATGTTGATGTGAAAATGAGATAAGATAAAGTATACATGGGCCATGTGATTTATGTTCTTCATGGTTGATTGTCTTGTTGATTGATTGATTGATGGATTATTTGATTGGATCATTAATTCCACCATGCAATCACTCCCATAATATAATAAGCAATTTATTGAATAATTAGCACACTAAGGTAAATTCTGCATGTTTGGATTGCGTTATTGTAGAACGGTGAAGGTCCTGATTGGAGGTAATTACATCTTGCTGATTACTAAGTGTGTGAGTAATTTGATGTATTATTGCATCTGCTGATACGAGCTGTACATTTAAGTGCTCTTGAATTACATTAATGTTAGCACAACAGGTTTATGTGCTATTAATGCCAATATAAATAAACAGGAACTCTGAAGTCCCTCTTAAGGGTACAATGCAAAAGTGTTAAGGAAGTTGTAGACAACTTAAGTTAATGATAGGGATGCACCAATCAAACTCATTCAGTCTCGATACCTGGGCTTTGACTATCAGCTGATACTGAGTATTGATCCAATACCCGTGTTAATAAGCTGTATGCCTCACTGTGTGGAAGAGACTGGAATCATTATGTGTACGGCAACATTATAATAATAAAAGATTGGAGTATTGTCACCGATACCCAATCCAGCTGTTTGAGTCAGTAAAACCTATGTTTTAAAATATAGCAGAGTTCCATGTCCCCTATTTTATTAGCGTCAATACTTACCATAGATTATAGATACTCTCAGTATTCCGTTGTTGGTGTCTTTCTACTGTTCTTATGAGCATCATGTGCTGAGAAACCATGTCCCAGAATGACAACGGCGCAAACAAACAAGTTGGACAGGTGTGTGCCAGGGGCGGCGTCATGGGTATGAATTGTTTGCAGTGATGCTTATAAATATCTCACCTGCTGTCAGTGCACTCTATTCAAAGAGGCTTCCCATCATTCTAATGCTGAGGCTTAGCATTTTTACTGAATGATTAGCACAACGAGCAATGCCAGTCCGACAGTGCTGCTCCATAAAACATACCCAGTAAACACTGGAAAGCCCGTTTTTGTAATGCATCATGGTCCTTCATAAAGGTTCATGAGGTTATTTAATGTAAACAGGAAAATGGGGTGAAGTCACGTACTCCACTGTACTGAATCTTTTGAAGCACGACTCTATGGACGCCTCGGTCACCAAGGCAGCTGTTGCCGGGTGACAGAGGGACACCAACAGCGTGTGGAAAGAAAAAACGCTGCTGACGGCCTGACGTCTGTCAGCAGGTGCTGTTAAAAGCTGCATTTAAACTCCCCTCAACCGCTTGCTTCCCTCTTTCATCTGAAGGCTAAATTTAGCCCGAGCCAGAGCCTGACGTGTCCCCGTAGCTGCTGAGCATGTTCTCTCATGCTTGAAGCTGGAAATCCCTCTCTGCCTCATGCTCCCCCTTCCACTGCTCTGGCCTCTCTTCCTCTTCCTCTCCTTATGTCAGAACTACTATTCCTCCTCCCCAAAAGATGAAAGACCTCTTGGTGGGCCTTAGGGCTGGAGGCTAGCTGATGTTACTGCAGCTCCTCTGTTAGCACCAGAAGGAATTCAGTAACTTAAGTTTGGTGATTGATGAAATACCAACAGTATGCAGATCATTCTATCGCCTTAAAACGTTTAAATTCAGTAATTCAAAATCAAATGTCTATTCTGTCAGCCACCTTTACACTTCTTCCTGGTTTTTCTTCTCTATACGTGAAGAGGATGAAGAAATAATTCTTCATCCTCTTCACTGTTTTGCCGACATCACTATCACTCTCTATTTTCATAATCTTTCTTTTCTCTTCCTCCTTCTATTCCTCACCTTGTCTTCCAGTGATGGACCTGATCTACTGGAAGGACACGGAGCGAACAGGCATGATCCTAACAGGGTTAGTGGTCGGCCTGCTGTCCCTGTTCCAGCTCAGCATCATCACGGTGATGTCCACCGTCTCCCTGGCTGTCATTTGCTTCACCATCTCAGTGCGCATCTACTATCAAGTCCTCTACATCCTCAACTGGGGCGATGGAGAACATCCCTTCAAGTGAGATGCTTCACTTTCTTTACCGACAGTGGACATTTGTCCAGCTTTTCTAAAATGTCCCACTCAGGCGGATTAACCCCATTCAGTCACAGTGCATACATGTTTCCAAAACAAGCATCTGAGTTCATTTGACCACAAGCTTTTCCACTCTCATTTCTGTTTTCTTTCATCGGTTTAGCAGATTTCTTGCATTTAAAAATGTAGATATTGATTACTGTTATTGTTGTTTAATTAATTCATATTTAGTGGCTCCAATTAAGGTTATCAATTTTCTATTAGCATGCTGAGGTTCAGTCAGTTAAATCATTGGGAAAAAATTTGGCTTGTAATAAAAAGCAGTGTGCTTGAATGCAAATATGTGTTTTAATGCAGTTGTGTCATTTTCTATCACAGAAATAGGCAAATGAAATACTTTTTCTGTGGAGGAAATGACAGCTGCATAAACTATATTGATTATAAAAGACTTGCGGTGAACTAGTTAATTAAAAGCTACACAGTAGAGGAAGGATGGCGTCTATATTTATCGTCAGTACTTCTATCTTTTTACTTTCCTTTTCTTGTTGTCTCGTTTTCTCACAGGTCATACTTGGACCTGGACATCAGTTTCAGTGGAGAGGAGGCTGACCTCTATACGCAGAAAGCCATCATAATGGCTCTGTCTGCTGGCGACTCTCTGAAGGGACTTTTTTTTGTTACAAACCTCTTGAAGTCTGTCAAGGTGAGCCTAGCGAACAAATACAATTAATCATAGCATACCAAGAGGTGCTTCATCCCGTCTATAACTTCTGCCCCTCATTAACCCAGACATCAGTTCTCTCTCTGCATTTTTTTCATTTTGCTCCATCTTTCATCTTCCTCCCTCCATCATTCCAGCACATCTCCATTACTGGAAATGACTTCATTTGCCATGCCAACCGTCTGTCTCATTATGCTATCTTAGAGTTGATGACTCCTAAACTGTGGTCATGTGGAAAGCAATCGGTCCCTTTGTAATACAAACTTTCAAATGTATTTGAATTGGTACAAACAGCATAAAAGGAGGCAGTCGGCCTCACCTCACTCCTTATGCTTTGTATCCAGCCTCAGGATTCACTCAGTGTCACTTGCCAGCCCCTGAAGTATGCTGTCATAGTCTAAATGCATTCTACGCTTCTTTGCTTTGTATCAATGGGATGTACATGTACGCATTGTTGCATGTTTTTAAACAGTGCTTAAATGACTGTAGGTGTGTGACGGCTGTTGATCGTCATATTGCTTGTTCCATCTCTGGTCCCTCGTGTCCACATGCTGACGTCGACCAACTCCACCCCAAATTGGACAAAAGCATCTGCGAAATGAATGTGTTGCTATTACACATATGCTATTTTATTATATTGCTT
This sequence comes from Myoxocephalus aenaeus, assembly GCA_038501785.1. Taxonomy (NCBI): domain Eukaryota; kingdom Metazoa; phylum Chordata; class Actinopteri; order Perciformes; family Cottidae; genus Myoxocephalus; species Myoxocephalus aenaeus. Next base: position 3,870,839 of record JBAMJR010000124.1, on the reverse strand, counting down.
TTCATTATTACAAAGTAATATTATGGTAAAAGGACATGCCAGGGAATGTGTAATGTATGGAAACATATGCAATGCCTTTTAATAAAAAGGCATTGCATGTTTCCATACGTTACACATAAAGAATGTTTCCTTTAAGTGAAAAGATAATAGTATGTATGTGCAAATTAGTAAAGTTACATTTATTTACTGTAAACCCTCATAAAGGTATACAATAATGTTGTGTAAATGCATAGCAGTCATCATGTCAATATTAGATTCAATAGAAACCAAATCTCTTCACATGAAGCCGCATAAAAGGTCAGCACCAGTGTCAAATTTCCAACCAGTGTACTGTATTCATTGGTATAGTATGTCAAGTTGCATTTAAGAAATGTGATCTAAATGCCAGCTCTGTAATATATAAGGGTTCTATAACTTTCTGAACAGAAAAAAATGGTTGTGTTTCAAGATTTTTCTCCTTTTTAATAATTATAAAAACTAGTTTTTAAGTTGATGGTGTAAGTGAAAATATATTCCAGGAAAACTTCTTCTATGGCCAAAAAACCCTGCAAAAACAAGAACACCATAATGAAGACATGTTATATTAAAATACATTTGAAAATGAATTAGTAAATGTGACAAATTAGGACAGATGCTACTGATGAAGCATTTACTGCACAGCGTATAGTCATTAAACTTCACTGGTGGTGAAAACATTGTATTTGTATCAGCATCAGCTGAAATATAAAGTATTATCCATATAAATTATTGCACATCAAATACCATCAATCAGTTCAAATGAGCCATAAAATAATTGTGGCATTTCAGTAATTAACAGCAGCAGTTTGTGACCAGACAGACTTAACACATTTGTAGAAAATGGTGAGTCAGTGTGAGCTGACTGAGCCCCCTAAAGCCCAGCACCTCCCACTCTCAACCCTGACCTGGCCGGTATGCGACATGACACACGGGAGGAGGTTCTCTTTCCATCTGAGACAGGGTGTCCTATATCAGGGCAGCATGGATCCCGTACACGTACTGTGACACTGTGAGACGTAAGGGGGAACACATACACACCCATATTGGGAGTCTCGTACTTGAAGCTCTTTAATTTTTTCATCAAGAAGAAATTGATGTCACTTTTCAGGGGAATTATGTCATACTGTAGCATGATTTACTGCTTTCTGCAGACACACATAGCGTTGATGATAGTTAAACTAACTCGATAACTTCTCTTTATCTTGGTCTTAGTTCCTGGTTCTGATGTACCTTGTGACGTACCTGGGAGAGCTGTGCAATGGCCTTACTCTGTTCATCATCTGTAAGAAACTGCTCGAAATATAAAATCAATTAACACACTGATTGGCTGCCAAGTTAACTTTTCTTTCTTCCTTCTTCTCCAGGTGTGATCGCACTTTTTTCTCTGCCACTTTTCTACAGACAACGCCAGGTAATATCGCTCTTAATTAAATATGTGTACTGTCACTTTAACAGGTCCTTTGTTTCCATAACCTGAACATGTATTTTTCTTTGTTTCTGTTATTTCACAGGAGCAGGTGGACATCTACTTTGCAAAAATCCAGGCCCAAATTGACAGCGTCAAGGACACGTGAGTATGGCGCCACCTTCTGCACAATGTTCCAATTAATACTGCTATTTTGCCACTGAGGCAGTTATTGCTCAGCAGATGTTAAGGGTCTGTCAATACCCACACAACATTTGTCTCAACATCATCGTTATAAGGATGATTTAATACTTATATTGCAACTCTAGATATGCAATTTTAATCAATCAGTTCACCTAAACACATATTTTTATTTTGTAAATTGTTTATGCTGTTCATCAAATGTCATGCATGTTATGATTTTATTCAATTAGTAAATTTTTATTTTTAATAGTTTATTACAGATTATGTTTCCATTTGTTATTATTCTGTATTTAAGTATTTAAGCTAGAATACAGGTGCATAAGTTTTTATTATTTAAAACAGGTGATGATGCCGTCAGGCAGTTTTAAGTTTTAAATGGATAAAAACTGGTGGTATTGGCTCCTACTCGGGGGCACGAACCACAATGCAGGTGTTGAGGGACTCCCTACATGTGTTGTCCTAACTACTCTTCTATTTATCTTCCACAGCTTTCAAAGACTTGCCCAGGGTGGGGGGCCTGCTCCTGACCCAACTCCTGGTGGCGCCAAACCCACAATCCAGTAAACACTGATGGGCAAGAACTTAAAGAAAAGCTCCCAGAGTTGCAGGCTGTCACTCAGATGTCTTACCCAGCAGTCTGTGCTCAGAGCTCCAGAGACTTGGGAAGGGAAGGGAGGTTACTTAAACAGACAATGATGAGAATCACACATTTATACTCTCACTGTATCTAAGGGATGGGGGTTGGAGGGATGGGTTCGGGTTATAAGGTCATCAACGCATATGACTCCTGGATGAGACTCTTGCTGCTGACGTCAGAAATGGCCACAGCTTGTCATATGTGACCATCCTTGGAAATATTCACTGTTTTTATTATGTACAAAGGACTCAAGAAGTGTCTTCGATGGTTGAGAGCTGTAGTCCAAAGGAGGGACTAAGACCAGGAAGGGGAAGTTCCCACACGGCTACTCAGCTGAGGAAAGGGAAGTGAGTTGTTAAGGTGATAAACAGGGGTCATTATTATTCATGGCAGCATAAAACTGGCAATTAAAGATGCATGTGTCAGCACATGTACATTTTCTGAATGCATATTCATTCTCATGACTGTTTCTCTGTGTGTATGCAAATATGAGTGTGTGTGTGTGTGTGTGTGTGTGTGTGTGTGTGTGTGTGTGTGTGTGTGTGTGTGTGTGTGTGTGTGTGCACGCGTGTGCACGCATGTGTAATTCCTGACATATACAGCTTGCTGAAATGAAAATGTTACAAGCAATTAAAGTCACATTTCTTCTTTATATTCTCCAAGCTTTTTGTGTTCCCTCTCACCGGCACGGCCATTCACCTTCATTCACACGATCATTCATGAGTTTTCTTTTCCACCTGTCATGTTTTCTCATGTTTCTTGCTTACACCACCGGGAAGTAGTAACAAAATATTCAGAGGGATAGAGATGGATTATTCTGCTAGAAATTCAATAATTAAGATGTATTATAGCGCTTGAGAGGAAGTTGCCCATTGACAGAGCATCAGAAGTACCTATGTGTTGATTTTAGGATTGGATGGATTGATTATACAGTACAAGAAGCACTCAGATTTCAGACAGATGTCCTCTCTGAGCTCTTAATTTGATTATGTCCAGCCGTGTGTGAGGAATGTGGGAATGAAATACAGCAGGTGCCTTTTTCTAACTGCAGGTTATTGTGCATGATCTACTTCACAGTACATACAACTGCTAACAACAGCTTACAGAGACTTCTCCTCCCAAACAAACCACTTCTCATCACCTGATCATTGCCTTCCTGAGAATGATGTTTTCTATGTGTACAATACTTGTGTGATGTGTACCATGACAAGGTATCTTATACAGAATTGTGAGTAGATCCATTTTAGGAATAATACAATTAATCAGGATACTCTGCCGCTCCACATTTCTCTTTTGTGGTTGATTTTAATGTTGTCACCCACCATGTGTCTGTTCTTATGCCTTATTATTGCATAATGTCTTCATGTGCTCCAGTAAACGCGTTCTCATGTTAACATAAATGATCCATTAAATCCAAACAGCCTTAGACATCATGACATCATGTCCTGCTTAGTAGTGACCTACTCTATTTGCTTACACTCTGGCCTCCTGCAGCATTTGTCTATATACAAATACAAATGTTTTGTCTGGCATTTCTTCAGCAGACAATGGAGGTAACAGTGACATTTCAAAGGCACTTGTGTTGTTATCTATCCACACAGCCTGGCATTTACAAAATAGGTTAATTCTATGAAATCTGTCTTCTGAAACTAGTATATTAGAACAAAATCTAGTCAAACTGTAATAATTTTTGCACAACTGTCTCACTAAGTTATGACTACCAGATGCTCACGTTTTTATGAATGCAGGGTGGAAGAAAGATCAGTCAGAATCAGCTATTGCATGCATCATAGTAGTCCACCGATTGTTTTGTATTTTGTAAAGGGACTTTTTCTGGTCCAGGTTTCTTAATTCATGCAAACGTACCTGCGAGGCTAATCTTATGTAAAGGTAAGATGTGGCATGTGCATGTACATGTTAGAAAAATGTGAACCTGTTGCTTTCAGGCCTTTTTAAATGCTCACTGCCCTGAGAATTTCATGCATGTCAGTTTCGCTTAAGCTTCTGAAACCAACCACAAGGAGGCGACACAAATCAAGACATTACTTATTTACTTCAGTCGTCTTCAGTTTTTCCAAGTGTCCAGTTTGTCCGTCAGTATCCCTACTGATAGTTTGAAAAGTTACTCAACCAGGGGGTCAGTGACCTTTGGGTTTATCTTTTTCTTTTACAAATGTTCCTTGATTGAGTTATATGTTGGTCATTCTCCAGTATAACAGTTTGAGGCCACTGGCTGTTCCTTCTAGGCTCTGGTGCTGGCTACAAATTAAAGTAGGTCAGGTGTTCTGAAATGTCAGTACATCATAAGTCATGTTCCGAACGGACATTAAGGTTGTCCTCCTCCTTTTCACTGGTGAGGACAAGTCTGGACAAGTCTGGACTTGCCCTCACAGGTTCAAATTTAAATGATTTTATGGCAACTTCACAGGTAGTTGGCCAAAAGAAAAAAGTACTGTGAAGTATTAACTGATTAAAATCAAACACATTGAGTCAGTACATATATTATTTTTTCTTTAATTTCCCCACCCTTTGATTGAATCCAGGCTTCTCTTCTCGACCTCGACCTGTCTGTCTGTCCGGCCCTCGCTGTTGGGAGGTGAAGTGGGCGGGATTAGAAGATATACCGCTTTAGACCCGCCCCCGCATTGTAAACTGCACAGTCCCAGGCTGTAGTGCTGATGCTGATCTGCCATAGTGGATTTGGCAGCGCGCAGGGCAGGAGGAGACTTTACGCACGAGTCCCGTTCGCGATTATAAGCAGTTGACAAATTCGTAGTAGAGAGGGGATCCTGCTCTCATGGTGGGTCCTTCATCTTCCCGTCGAGGAGAGCGCGGTGAAGTGCAAGCTGATTGAATGGTACCCCTAGTCACCATGGATTACGGACGGACCATGGCCCCTCCGGTACCCCCGCACAATCCCACACAAACCCGGCCAGGGCAGGCGCAGGAGCGGCTGCTGAAGTGTGTCCTGCTGGGCGACGGAGCGGTGGGCAAAACCAGTCTGGTGGTCAGCTACACAACTAATGGCTACCCAACCAAATACGTCCCTACTGCATTTGATGACTTCTCAGGTAAACCCAAGATATTGCTATGTCAGTTTTTCTTATAATCTTCTTTATGTATTAAGCGTTCACAAGGAACAGCACCCCCATTCCTGGATCAGGGATTAGCATCGACCCTGCTAGAGTTGCAAAAAAAGTATATATGATTGTATAACTGAAGTCCAGTGGAGACTGCTGTGTTTAGATTAAAGTCAGGGTCCAATTAAGATACATTTTGTAGAATAAAACTGTGGTAAAATGTTTTCCACTTTAGAAATTAGTCAATTTGTTTCCACCTCCTTTTTACTGAATTCGTCTTCAACTTTTCATGCTTTGACAGCACCCGTCCATTCTGGTATTTCTCCTATTATTCCATTGTTATGATAGATGTGTTTCCTATTATCCACCTTCCATCACCGTTAATACAAACGAGTCATCATCCCTGATGTAGCCAGGTTTCCATTTGGCACGGTTCCACTTTTCAAACTGTCTCACTTGTTCTAGGAACCTTTGTTTACTACAAAATAAGAGGACAGAACAAAATACTTCAAACTGATCAGTGTCGGCATGAAAACACCCACCTGTGACCTGTTGATGACTTTTACGATCACGTCTCCAGACACTCCTTAGCTTTTCTTTAGAAACTCTGAAAACCTTATTTTGTTATGACTATCAGCTTTTATGTTCACAGCTGCACACGAGAACATAAAGTGACCATATTGATGAATGGAAAATCACACATCGACACATTTCAGGCTTATTTAGAAGTTACGACTTGATACTCGACATTGTGTCCTGAAAAACTGACTCGTAAACTTGTTTGTCATTTATCTTAGTTAATCGTCAGACAGTGATGAGTAGTAAAACTAACAACTTGGCCGACACACATCCCACAAAACACTCTCTGAGAACACACACCGCCCTCAGATGAGCGCTGCTTTTACCCTCACATACAGAACAGAGCGTCACAGAGCGTCTCTGGTTCAGGGGTTTTGGATTGCACAACTCTGCCTATTGTTGTCAGCCTTGACCCACGAGCCCTCTCCTCTATACTGGAATGGGCACATCTGTTGCAGTGGCTCAGAGGCAGAGATTGTCTTACGCCTCGGCCTGACAGAGGGTGATTGTGCTGTTGGGGCCCTGAATGGTGATGTCATTTCTCGGTACCCTGGAATCAGAGCGTCCTCTTGAAAGCTTACTTATGAGCAGTTACGCAATGCCACAGGTGGCAGAGACGCAGATAAGCAAGAGACTGGGAGAGGGGACGATAAGAGACGGCGTTTTGATCTAGAAAATCAAAGGGAGTATCATATGTCAAGGATTAGGAAATTATTCCACAATGGCTGCTCCCTCTCACTTGCCTTTCATTCGCTCTCCGCCCGCTCTTTCTCCCTGCTTTTGAAATGGTATGATGCCTGTCCTACTACATGAATAGTTCCAGCGAACTCTTTGATCAGGTGATATGACCGACCACACACTCCAGGCGCATCGTAAATGTTTCCATGTGCCTGCTGCTCTGCATTGTGCTCACTCTTCTGAAAATAATAAATGGCGCCATATTGAAACTGTAAGATGACTCATCCACTTTTCCAATCTGGAAATGAGGCCAATTGGAAGAGAGTCACCGAACAAACCCACCATTAGACAACCTTGGAATGGCCTCTGTAAAAAAAACACACAACAGAGAACAAAGCTCACAGAGTGGTCCGAGCGACAGTAAAGTGTTATGGTCTCAACAGTAACCGGCAGAGTGGGTGGGCGAGACGGAGCGGGCTGTCAGTGAGCGGGAAGAGCTGAGCAGGGGGTCTTTGTGTTTTCAACTGGCAGGCTTTTGTTTATTCCAGAGAAAATTCTGCTGGCTAGTGTGTGTGTGTGTGTGTGTGTGTGTGTGTGTGTGTGTGCGTGTGCGCGTGCGTGTGTTAAATGTCAGGTGGGCACTTTATTACAGACGTAATGTCATGTTGATAGCTGTAACTTATTATCTCTGTCTGTCTGTTTCTGTGTCCACAGCTGTGGTTCAGGTGGATGGAAACCCGGTTAGACTACAGTTGTGTGACACTGCAGGACAGGTGAGTTTTGGTGACACACAAACACACATTGCGTTACATATTTGGGACCCAACGTATGCTCTCTCAACCTTTGCTACACCCAGACGTCACATTTTAGCCATGCTAGTGGCGGGGCTTTGTGGATGGTAATGTCAGTTGGTCGGCTGTCCACCACGAAATATCACAACTGTTGAAAAGATTCCCATAACATTTTGTAGAGACATTCACGCTCCCCAGAGGATGAAGCATTATGACTTTATACATTCACATTTTTGTTTTTAGTAAAATGTCTCCATGCCTTGTTTTTTTAAGAAGTTTGGTACAGATGTTTGTATTGGTGATCACTTAACTTTAGATTTAGTGGCATCGTCAGGTCGGATACTTTGGTTCAACTATCTGCAAAACTACTGACCCTCCCATCAGCTTCAGCTGAACGTTGTTTTAAGTGCTAATTAGCAAACGAAAACATATTGAAAAATTAATCCAATAGTTTGATTAGTTGCAGATCTTCACAAATTTCAGGTAGCTCATCTGTATTAAAATGGGAAAATTCCTGAGCTCTGCTGTCAATCTTTATCTTGAATGAAAACAACAACGCTCCATAGAATAAGTGACAGGGTGCTGAAGGAGAGGGAAAAGCCTGCAGGTTAGATTGGAGGTGATCATGCCAAAAATACCTTAAATATATGTCTCTCCGTCTCTCTGCCGTTATGGACAACGTGGTGCAGCACACTTGCCAGACAAAAGTTGGTACTCAAGAGTAATCTTGGAAATAAATGGTTGTGAAAGAGTGTTTTTATTTCCCTGGAGCATGGGGTGGATGTTTCATAATCCAACTCTAAAGAACCTGCCCTCTGGGAGCAGCATATTTGACAATCACAAATGCTCTGAGGGCACTGCCAGTTCTACAAACAACCAAAGACAACTTGGCTGTAAAGGGGAACACCGTATTTGAACAAGCCCCTGATACAACCTCACAGCATGTTGCAAGCTGCACACAGTGTTAAAACTTACATACATGCACATAGACGCACACAAGCAGACAGGCAGGGGCAGATTAGTGTAGACAAAAGTCGGCAATACCAGCTGTACTTATGCAATTTCATGAGAGAGAGAGAGAGAGAGAGAGAGAGAGAGAGAGAGAGAGAGAGAGAGAGAGAGAGAGAGAGAGAGAGAGAGAGAGAGAGAGAGAGAGAGAGAGAGAGAGAGAGAGAGAGAGATTATAACAGCTGCCGCCAAAGCTGATAAACAAAGTTGTTCCTTCCTCAGAGATGTGGATGTCTGTATGTTCTGCAGATGGACCTACGTCATCAGATCGGAAAGCACAGCCAAAGCTTGTGTGGGAATTGCACAAGTTGAGAAGTGTCCACTGTAGTTGTTGAGCTTTGGATGTTAGCTGTTTGAATTACTGACTATGTGTGCAGATTCGGTTGTGCTTTAAAGCCAGGAGGAGCCGACAGAGTATTGTTTAGGTGAAAAGGGATTAGGAGATGTGTGCTGGAAAGGAGCGGGTTAAGTGAAAGAAGGAGAGGTTTGTCAAGTTTCTGCCAACCTTAATCTGTGTACTCAAGGGTGTGGATGGCCCGTGTTAGTCAAAGCTGTGTGACTCTAAAGTGTGATTTTTGGAGATTTACTGTAGATTCTATAGGTGAGTGGACATTGTGTCACTATATGTATGAGCACAATAAAAACATTATTTGGACAATTGTTTTATTGATTGATTATTGGCACAATTCCCTTTCCTGTTGCAAGTGCATTGGTGTGTGGTCAGCCTGGTTGAGAACTGAAGGGAATTAGTGATCACAAAGTAAAGGTTTGGAGCTAAATGTTCAGGTGAATGTGTCTGATATTTATAAATAATGGACATCACCACATTGCTAACCATCTGTTTCTGTCTCCATTAGGATGAGTTTGACAAACTCCGCCACTTCTGCTACAGCCGGACCGACGCCTTGCTGCTCTGCTTCAGCGTGGTCAGCCCGGCATCCTTTCAAAACGTCTGGGAGAAGTGGGTCCCCGAAATCCGCCGGCGTTGCCCGCTCACGCCCATCCTCCTTGTAGGCACGCAGTGCGACCTGCGGCAGGACGTCAAAGTGCTGATCGAGCTGGCGAGGCGGAGGGAGAGTCCGGTGCTCGAGGAAGACGCTAGGGCGCTGTCGGAAAAAATTGGGGCCGTGACGTACGTTGAGTGCTCAGCCCTGACACAAAAGAATCTAAAGGAGGTGTTTGATGCGGCCATCGCTGTTGGTCTGAGGCAGTTTGACAGGAGAGCAAGGAGGGAGAGAAAGGTCCGCAGCACAGCCGATAAGATGAGGATGCTCTCCAAGTCCTGGTGGAAGAAGTATGTATGTGTCCAGTAGGGAGTGAGGAGACCCTGTGACTGATGATCAAACTGGAACTGCTGACCTGTTGGTGGGGACTGGATGTAAGAACTACCTTTTCATTCACCTGGACGACCCCAGGTGTGGTAGCCAGAAAACCTTTAATTCGGTGGAGCAGTAGGACAACAGAGGCAAACTGGAGAGTTTTTGCAGAAATCCTCTTCGTTGATGCCTAAAAGTCAGAGAGCATGAGGCAGTAAACATTGTCTGCCCCTCAGAGCCAGTCTGAACTGTTAAATATGACAGCATTCAACCAAAATAAATGGAGCTAATAAAGTTGAATGGCACACATCATACTGGACGTGTCGAAAGGAAACATAATCTGACTTGGAAGGGGAGGTGTCCATACGGTGATGTCATGTACTCAAAGTGTCCTCCTCCTATGTGTCTGATCTGATGACCTTCTTTAACAAAGTATATTATTTCCTGTGTTCTACACTGTAATTCCCCAACACTTGTTTTACATTAATTTCCCTAAAATCAGAACATGAAGTTAATATAAACTTGCTTCAATCTCCAATCAAAGATGCAATAATACTACTGTTGAGAGCCAAAGCCAATCATGCACCCTGTTTCCTAAATCAGAAGCAACTCCAGTGACCACATGTTAAGTCTGGTCTGTAACTGATTGCATTTATTTTCACTCATTATCTTTTGGATTACATTCACATGTAAAAAGTATAAATTATTTTGAAATCTGATTTATTGTGGAGTGCTGTCGTCTTGTGTAGGGACTTCTCTACACCAGCTTTATGTCTGTGCCACATGTTGAAGTGTTGCTACAGCTGTAATACTGCTAGTCAACGCTATAGTAGGTCTGTAAGCTCCTCACTAATACACACTTTCTACAGTAGATTGATGCCACCAAACATTAACAGAGAAAACCTACTGACGCCTATTAATGTTGTTTACCCAATCTATTCTAGATAGCACATGCCTGCTATTCAGCTTTACCTGAACTGTTAAAAAAAATCATGTTCCTTTCAGAACTTTAATGTTACAAGGTTGCAGCAATAAGTTGTGTCGTGCCACTGGACATTGCACTTTTCATACACAGTCCAAACACACCACTGAAGTCTTGCCATGCAATGGCCTTTGGAGCAGTGGTGTGGATTAGATATAGAGCAGGTGAACGCATCTGTGGTGCTTGAGATGTAGGTTTACTCAGTGTCACTGAAACAGAAGTGTCTGTTCTGCATGTTCCCTGTACCACCCACCGGTTTGTATGATCATAGGGTTTTTCTTTGTCATTGCAGCCATAGCCTTAAACAGATAATTATCCGTCTTCCTCAGTCAGTAAATTGGAGCGCTTTCCTCTTTTGAAATTATACAGTAAATTAGGTGAAATCACCAAAGAGACTGATTCCATGTTTGCTTCTTATTTTTCAGAAGCCTGTCATTCAGCTCTGTCTATTTACAGTATCTGTTTCTTCTGGGCCAATAACTGATCAGCAGCAATACAGAGCAGATGTATGAAATATTGTATGTCATTATGTATGTTACATAGTAATCATTTATGATGTTTGTAATGTCATCAGGATAAATCTGCGTGTACATATATAAGTGACTCAGTCATTGGTCCAACTCTAAATGGTACTTACAGTATGAGTGTTTCACTAAATGTCAGATTTTTGGCTGGAGAGCAGTTTGTTGAGCTGAATAAGCGGAACAAAATAAAATGTGAAATATTTAACCTGTTTTCACTCTTGACTCTTCCATGGAGATATGTTAACCGTCACACTGAAGAGAAAATTATGTGATGATAAGAGTGGAGCAGAGTGTTTAACACGTTTATTTTGACATAAATTCTGACACTACAATAATATTAAGGATGGCCCACACTTATTTCCATTGTGGTCCTGGTTAAAGATAACATATTCACCATATAATCCACTATATAGCATGCTCGTATGTTTGTTTTCCTAATCTCTATAAGGAATTATTTTACCCTGCATAGTCATAGGCTCATATTATCCCATAATGCATGACAAAATGACCTGCATATGATGGCCACTAACCATGCGCTATATATAGTGTGTAGTGAATAAGTAAACAACGTCAGCCACAGCCAGTCTCTAAATTAACTGAAAGCTATATTTTTACAATGTTGGGAAAGAGTTAAATGTGACTTCAAAGATTTAGCCGCAGAGGTTTTGTCGGCACCAAGACTTCTAACTATGCAGGATCAGATGATTATAATTGCCTGAAATAGGCTTTTCCTACTATTCATAGCTGTGTCTACACCACAGTGTACAACAATGGGCAGAGAAGGACCGTTAGCTAGGTATCTTGTACTTGTTTGGGAGTGCTAATGATAGGGTAGGCAGCTAAAAGAGAGTGTGTGTTGTCTGGCAGACTGCAGATGAGTATGTTGTCCAGCCTCAGAGTGGGTACAGCTGAGCTAGAAGTGGTGCCAAGTGGTCTAATTATGATAGTCAGGATGGCTCCGCTTTCCACCAATATTTTAGCAGGAAACCACAGTTGTATCCTATGGCAGCCATCCTGTGAAACGTCCTGTAATTTAGCATTGTGGTTTGTGTGTTTGACTGTAATATCTACCTGTCTGAAAGATTTTGTCTTTGGTAGAAATATTCAGCTGTCAATCATGAAACTAACATACAAAAAACACACTAGTGGTGAAGTCTATGGGCCTAGAGTAGACTGTGTCCATGTGCGAGTGTCTCTCCTCACATAGACTGCTCTGCTGAATATAAATACCAAAACTCAGAGTTGACTCAGAGTTGAAAAAAAGTCAAATCCTAAATGAAAATACATTTTGGGAAATATGTCTAGTCTCTGTACTAAGCATTAGATTCCACTTTCATATATGTCCAATTCAACATGAATATATAACCAGCAGCCAGTTAGCTTAGCTTAGCACAAAGAATGGGAGAAATGGCTAGCTTGTTACACTTGGGTTTTTTTATGTATTAAACAAACAACATGTTAATCCATGAGCTTTAGAGTCGCTTTTAGGCCAATTTCTTTACCTTTATGCTAAATTTAGCTAACAGGCTGCTGGCTCAATTTCATATTGAAATCCAATATGCCGCACAATGGAATTGGTCTTCGGGTCCACCTTGGCAAGAAAGGGGATAAGCATATTATTTGAAATGTTTAACTATTCCTTGAAGATATACACTCACCTAAAGGATTATTAGGAACACCTGTTCAATTTCTCATTAATGCAATTATCTAATCAACCAATCACATGGCAGTTGCTTCAATGCATTTAGCGGTGTGGTCCTGGTCAAGACAATCTCCTGAACTCCAAACTGAATGTCAGAATGGGAAAGAAAGGTGATTTAAGCAATTTTGAGCGTGGCATGGTTGTTGGTGCCAGACGGGCCGGTCTGAGTATTTCACAATCTGCTCAGTTACTGGGATTTTCATGCACAACCATTTCTAGGGTTTACAAAGAATGGTGTGAAAAGGGAAAAACATCCAGTATGCGGCAATCCTGTGGGCGAAAATGCCTTGTTGATGCTAGAGGTCAGAGGAGAATGGGCCAACTGATTCAAGCTGATAGAAGAGCAACTTTGACTGAAATAACCACTCGTTACAACCGAGGTATGCAGCAAAGCATTTGTGAAGCCACAACACGCACAACCTTGAGGCGGATGGGCTACAACAGCAGAAGACCCCACCGGGTACCACTCATCTCCACTACAAATAGGAAAAAGAGGCTACAATTTGCAAGAGCTCACCAAAATTGGACAGTTGAAGACTGGAAAAATGTTGCCTGGTCTGATGAGTCTCGATTTCTGTTGAGACATTCAGATGGTAGAGTCAGAATTTGGCGTAAACAGAATGAGAACATGGATCCATCATGCCTTGTTACCACTGTGCAGGCTGGTGGTGGTGGTGTAATGGTGTGGGGGATGTTTTCTTGGCACACTTTAGGCCCCTTAGTGCCAATTGGGCATCGTTTAAATGCCACGGCCTACCTGAGCATTGTTTCTGACCATGTCCATCATCTGATGGCTACTTCCAGCAGGATAATGCACCATGTCACAAAGCTCGAATCATTTCAAATTGGTTTCTTGAACATGACAATGAGTTCTTTGTACTAAAATGGCCCCCACAGTCACCAGATCTCAACCCAATAGAGCATCTTTGGGATGTGGTGGAACGGGAGCTTCGTGCCCTGGATGTGCATCCCACAAATCTCCATCAACTGCAAGATGCTATCCTATCAATATGGGCCAACATTTCTAAAGAATGCTTTCAGCACCTTGTTGAATCAATGCCACGTAGAATTAAGGCAGTTCTGAAGGCGAAAGGGGGTCAAACACAGTATTAGTATGGTGTTCCTAATAATCCTTTAGGTGAGTGAGGTTTAAAAAACATGACATTATACAACCTGCATGTGTAATATGCGTAATCACAGAATCTAAACTCTTCTTCATGTAATTGAATCCCAGAAATTCCTGGAATTCTTACGGGAATGTAACGGGAAGCTTTGGCACTGGATGGAAGTTGCTTACAAATAAATGTTTGAGGAGATGGGTGGCCCATGTCAGCTGTAAAAAATCAGATGATCGTTAAACTTTTCAGTCCTGTAAACCTGATTCCTTATGTAACTTCTGAGAATCATCTAGGTAACGCGTAAACTCTGACTCCACATGAAAGAGCAGCTCTTTAATCAGTTTTGATGTCTTAAAGTTGGTGAAGGATTTCTCCGGCACCCCCTAGATAATTGCCAGCATAATGACTGGAGCTCAGCCCATGGGGCGGGATTACTGAGAGACATTAACGATGTCAATCAGGTCTGTGGGATGAGATCCAACCAGTAGACTGTGGTCCACTTTGTACATTGTCTGTAGGATTAACTGTTGCCCAAGCTCTTGTAATGCGATGCAATATGTCTGGGGCCCTGATTAAAAGACACTCACACGTAGACTTAACCAACGATTGAGTACAGTTCATTATTCTTGACAGAAATCTGCTTTCAAAGACCCCAGTCTCCCTCCTTTAAGAAGCTCCGTCAGTGACCCGTTCTCATGTTCTCATAATTCTATAAGCGTTGAGTTCTGGGTCTCTTTGTGATTATGACACACAGGATTAGAGTTCTCAAACTAATCTTAATAATGTACCGTCTTTGTAATACCAAGAAACCCTGAACTAGTGCAAAACCTTTTTGGTGGTGTTGCAGCAGTTGACAGTTTAAAGCAATTCATGATTACATTGAAAATATGAATATTAAATATAAAATGTGGTCGACCAAACTTACATTTACATTTTAAATTGTATTACTTATCGTATTTTCTTTTAGCAATCATATCATCAAAAGGCACAAAAGGCACATCATGCAGCACTCACCTAAGTAGTATATATGCATGTGTGGACTCTGAAACACAAAATCAGTCAGACAACAACCCGTCCAGTGGGATGGATCGGGAAGCCTTTGGTCTCCAGGCACATCCCTCTTCCCCAGGCTCCTTCTTTGCCATTTTTCTTCAATCCATCCACCAGATTTACATAAAAACTAATACTCATAAGACCTTTTCACTCTTAAATATATCTTATTTGTGGTCTTGTCTGACAGCAGTGTTCTACGGCGTAAGACAGCAAAAGGCCCAGCAAAAAATGGAGGTCAAACAAATCCATTTAAAGTCAATTTAGAAATAGAAATCAGCTGTTAAGTTAAAAAAATGAAGTTGATTTATGGATACAAATATTTTTGCCTAAGCTCTCTTTTCATTTCTTCTTTGGTCTAAAGCCACCAACCTGCTGTTAGCTAACTCTGTGGTTGCGGGAGTGGCCTGCCTGGCTTGCTACAGTATGGCGTTGCTCGCAGGATTATGTTTTAATAAGCTTATATAAACACCCCCCCACAGTGTGGTCTCATTAAGGGAAGCTAATTGAGTCGCTCTGTCCCGGGGTCAGCAGGGCCTCTTTGAACAGCTCAGTGTTTTGCTATGAAGAGGCCCATCTTTGCCTCCAGAACATCTGTCCTGTGGTCTGTGGAACATGTGTCTTTTCCTGAGGCAAACTGTTTGGACATGCACATTTTTGTATCTTTGCACTTACACGTACGGCGTATTTATCTAAAGTTGTTTCAACTGTAGCCTCCAGGTTCATCCATATAAAAGTGTCTCCATGATGCCTTCGTGCTCAAGCTAATTCTTTGTAAATCACTTTAGCTATTTGTCAACTTGACACAGTTCTTTGTCCTTACTCAATCTGGTGTTAGACTCGTAAATTTCCTGAAGACTTGCTTGTGTTTTGGCCCATCTGTATGGTTTTATATTGAATTAATTTGTGCATGGTGACCCACACTGAGATATTTATATTGGACAGTGTCATTACATTTTGTACAGACATTCATGTTCCCCTAAGGACGAACGACAATAACGTTTGTGTTCCCCTGACTTTCCATCTTCCATCAGGTCAACATTTCTATTTATTCAGGAGGCCTTATGACCAAGTATCCGCAAAAGTCAAGACATTCCCATCATCCTCAGCTATACTTTCTGTTTCATGTCGATTGGTGAACCTTAGTATAACCCAGTGACAATTAAGGGTTAAAAGATGTATTAATATAATGTGACTGTCCTAATTTGTACAAGGGGATCCATCAAAAAAGCTGAACTTGCTTGGCAGATCACATGGCAGTGCATTGTCCAGTGTAACCATGGTGTAACTTCATGTGAGAGACAGCAATCAGAGCAAAGAGATTTGAGGAGTAGCGTTACAAAGTTGACAAATTTAGCAAAAGTGACTGTATCTATTCGCTACCTAATCAACATTGGTGGAAACCCAAGAAGATTGCAAAATCTGTATTCATGTTTAAACTAACATTCTGCTGTGGGGAATGTGTTAGTTGTGCATTGGTGTTTTTACTCTCACCAGAGGTTGCAAATATTAACTTGGTCATATGTCACATATACTGCCTACAATCCTTCCTTATGGTGGATTTAGTTCAAACGTAATGTTATTGGCATCGTGGCTATGCTATTAGTACTCAATTATTCAGATATTGATAATGATACTTTAAATATTGAACTAGACTATAACACTAGACCTGAACATGATACTATTGAGTGGTATACTGTATTGGATGCTTAGTTCTGCGTTGTGTTATGCTTTGGTATAATTTCTGGATACCATCATTACAGTCGAGCCGGTTACTATTAGCATGGTAACATGACAGTGAACACGGCGACCATTATACCTGTTAAACATAAGCACGTTGGCATTGTCATTGTGAGCATGTTAGCATTTAGATCAAAGCAGCAGTCTGCATCAGTACAGCCTTCCAGAGCTAGTGTGGCTGCCTTGTTTAAGTTGTAACATATGTAAGGCCTTTTCTTTGTTGTCATCCATGTTGTGTGCAAATATAATGTCATTTAAAAAAAGACAACTTTGTGATTACGATTTGAAGTAACAGAAGAGCTTCTGAACAAAATGGAGGGTAATCCAAATTACCATATGACCTACTACCTAGGGTGACCAGACGTCCTCTTTTTCCCGGACATGTCCTCTTTTCGAGACCTAAAAAATGCGTCCGGCAGGGATTCCAAAAACGTCCGGGATTTTGCCTCGTTGGATATTTGTGTTTCTCTGGGTCTTTCACAAACTAGTTATTACGCCTTTACAAGTTTGGGAAATGGTATCTCCCTTACGTTCCACCTTCTTGCGCGAGCTCTGACTGTAGAGAGAGCTGTCATTGGTCGACTGATCTCAGTGTTGCCAGATGCACGATAATTATCCTCCAAATACGACCATTTTGAGCCTTTGGTACGATACTTCGCCATTTCCAATCTGGCAACACTGAGCACCTTGCCACCTCCACTAGTTGCATTGTTTACAACAGCACATGACATCTGCAGCCATGCCGAAACGTAAATGTAAGTTCACGGACGAACAAAAAAAAAAATACCCATGTTTTTTATTTTTTATTTTGAGTATTGTATTTGTTATCATTATTGCTTTAATATATGAGGAGGACTGAAAAGTGTCTTCATTTTCTTATTTTAATATGTGGCTATATAAAGTATTTATTATTTAGATTTTTTTTATTTGTTATCATTATTGCTTCAATATATGGACAAGACACATTAAAGAAGCACTGGACTAAATGCCACAAAAAAGATTTGTTTTACATTTGCACTTTGCAATTTTGTTAAAGTTCAATAAACAGATATTCATATAGTCATTTGTGTCATTTGTGTCATTTCATTTGTTTCATTCCCCCCCCCCCCCCCCCCCCAGTTGTAAATGTGGAGCATTACACCTACAAATGCCAGAGGTTTATAGTTTGTTGCTTTAAAAAAAAAAAAGCCCACACCTGTGTTCTTGTCACATGTGGCCTTTAACGATATATTGTTGTTTAAAGAGGTAAACACAGGAGAAGGTGGTGTAATTTCACTTGGTTGAGCAAACAGCTGAAAAGATAATTAACCTGTTTTGAGATGACAGAAGCGGCTCCATATCTGTTCCTTATCAGCAGCACTGCTACACAATAGAAACTTCTCTCCATTGAAGATTGTAGTTAATAATTGATTTGAGTTATGTCTGAATTCTCTGGTGTTCCGACACTAACCAGATGCTACGTGCTTCTTGATAAAGAGAGCATCTGCCGTCTCAAGTTGCCTGCACTGTACTTGGTTTCGGTGTTTATTGCCAAATTGTATCTGGGGCATGAAAAGTAGTCTTTCCCTGACTCTAGAATCTAATGTTGCTGATGAAACTGTAGCACATGAGTAGAGGCTTCATGGTCTAATTCAATAAGGCTTGGATTTCCAAGAGGAACCACTCTTTTACGTTTTTCTTTACTCAGTAGATCATATTCCCTGGTTTGAATGCAACTGTACGTCTGATGTCACTGAGAGCTATTGTGATTGGCTCACAGCTGCAGCCCACTTGGTTGATGTTATCTGATTGGCCTCCAGAGACATACATTGTTCTCTGTGTTGAAATGGCCCATGGGTGTAGTGACCTCATTTACTTTGGGACATATGTGAATATTTTCTTACCCTTTCTTCCTTGTCTCGCTCTCTCCTTTGCTCACGTTTGTATCTCTTCATCATGTGCTTCCCCTTTCGTATCACTTGCTCTCTCTATCAGTTTACTTTGCTGGCGTTCCCTCATTCTCTGTTTGATTGCTGACAGACTGTGGTGCTTTGATCTCTCATATGGGACAGATAAGGATACCGTGTGTGTGTGTGTGTGTGTGTGTGTGTGTGTGTGTGTGTGTGTGTGTGTGTGTGTGTGTGTGTGTGTGTGTGTGTGTGTGTGTGTGTGTGCGTGTGTGTGTTTGTTCTTGTATCCATATGCACACACATTTATGCCCTGTTTTTCCTGGCCTTGATGCCGTCCTTTGGTTTACCACTGTTTGGACTACAAATCCAATAGCCTTCGGTTTGACTGATTTACACGGGACAGAGACACCTCAGATAACATATGGATGACTCACTGGTTTGAATATTGATCACATACCCTGACTGAGTGTTTTCAAAGATCCATTCAGAATTTGCATTTTCAACAAAAGTGTAATTTTATTCCGAGAGTAAACCGATGGCAATGAACTCAGTCCACGGTTTTAGTGGTCACTGATAATGTCAGAGGTGGAAGCTGATTATTTACCCACCCGTGTGACTCATTAGTGGCCTGACCAGCTCAACAGGACTGATGGGCCAAAGTGTTCCTTGTTTGGTTGTCAATTCTAAAAAGCAATTTGAGACTGTCCATCCAAGAAAAATAGACAGCACCAGTCGATTCAACAAAGTCATCTAGCAACTGTAATCTAACTCTTGTCCACGCGGAGCAAAGGAGGAAATAGTGTGATATTATTATGGAGCCACAGAGTCCGCAGAGGGAAGTCAGGTCGATGGAGGGGTCAACAAAACGTCTGTATTTGACGTGTCAGACCATGTGAGAACAATCAGCATTATTTTCATCCATGTTCCTTTAACTTTACCTAGTAGGCATTTTTAGCCACGCTCTAGACAATATTGTTGGTCCTTTTGTCTTCCACTCATTAGTTGATCCACCGTGTTGGTCCAGACTGAAATGTCTCAACAGCTTTTAGATGGATTGTTATGACAGACATTTATGATCCCCTCAGGATGAATTGTGATAACTTTGGCAATCCTCTGACTTTATAGCTCCAATACCTACAATAGTATTGCCGTTCCCATCAGTCATACTTTGTGTTGAGTTAGTAAAGGTTAGCATGCTAAATGAAGAGGGTGAGCAAGATAAACTTTATTGCTCAACATAAAGTAGTTGTGAACATGTTAGCGATGTGCTCGACGTGAGCATTTAGCTCAAAGCACAGCTTCACAGAGTTGCTCACATGGCTGTTCACTACAACTATAAATGTCATATTTCGTTGTTTAATTTGGAAGATTTATTGGAAATATTTGTGGTTAAAACATATTTGTTTTTTTATAACATAGTACCTGTGTAATTAATCCGCGGTGCACACATGTGGATTAATTACACAGATTTGTGATCCGATCCATTGCACCACTTAAATATAGCAGGTTTGGTGAAATGATATCTCCTTCCTCCAGTTTTCCTCACATCCTCATTTCATCGTCTGTTATTGAAGAGATACACTTTGTTTCATGTTGATACATTGTAATATATTGAGTGCCTGAAGCTGGGATATGTTGCATTGCCTCATCATGTGTTTGAAACTGAACTGAAACAGTTTGAAATTAATAAGTGGATCAGTGTATTAAAGTGACTGCGTGACCTCTTTCTCAGTTCTTGGCACTGGATCAACACATATGCTCTCCTGCTTAGACTGAGGAGATGCATCCTGACGGGAAACAGAACCTTTCATGGCCAGGGACTCTCTGTTCTCCTCTCAGCATGTACTTACTGATGGACACATGAAATCTGGATCTGGATCTGTAGAGGCTTTAGCGCTGCAAGCCCAGACCAAGCCAGCTGTTGGCAGTTACGACGCCAGTTATGTAAGTGTGTCCCTCTCTCCCTATGAGACTCGGCTCCTCGCCTCATGCCACACTGTGCATAAAGCTCTTTATCGGTAACTGAGATAACACCTGCAGAAGCGCTCCACCTCCCTGTCCCTACAGTGGAGCAATTTTACATCTCGCTGGAAAACAACAGGGTTCAACTTGTACCTCTGACATACTTTCAGTTCTTCACTGCTTTTTCTTTTGCACATTTTGTTACAAGTTTTTTGATTTGTGCTCCAATGCGCTCTCCCTCACCCTCTTTATCATCCTCACTCTTGGCAGTCGTTCTCTTGTGGTCTTTTGTTTCTTCCACACCCACACTCACTCCCGCTTTCACCGCTACCCCGCTCAGTTTCTAGAGTTGCCCTTTATCCCACTTCTGAATATCTGCATTCACTTTCCTAAACGAATACCAAAAACAATGACTTATTCTTTAGGCCCTGGTCAGCAGAATTACCTTTACCGTTTCCTCTCTTTCTTTTATATCTTTTTTTAGTATCTTTTTCCATTCATCGTAACACTTTCCTCCCCTTTTCATCCTAAAATACTTCATAGTCCCTCTCTGTTGTCTTGTACTTCCTCGACACACTCTGCTATAAACCACAAGGGTATTTACCAGTCCCTCTGCCATCACCACCACAAAGACCACTAACACACACATGCACACACTCCTGAATCTGCCAGACCTAGTAGTCTTTCATCCCCAACAGTGAGCTCACACTGAGGCCGTGTTTGTCCACTGAAGTCAAAAGCAGAGCTGCCCTCAGTGATTGATTACTCAGTAATCCCTCAGTAACGACACAACACTCATTAAAATCACTGTTGCAGCGTGTGCTCCAGCGTACATAAGGTAACAAGACAGATCACATAATTGGCCAAAACAGCCTGATCATCACCGTCCCCCCCTTTCACAAGAGGATATAAATGCTTCCATTTTTAGTGTTTAATTGCGGAAGCCATTACTGTGATCCACAAAAACACAGCGGCCCTAACTAGAGTCGAACTGTGAGCCGTGACCCTGCGACCTCAGCCCCCAGCTAGCTTTGAAACCTGAGAAAGCAGCCCTAACCTCTGACCTTTTGCCTTCCACCTCCCACGGTAAGAGGAGTCCTCTCTTTCTCCCCCTTCGGACAGGATGTGACCTATAAGAGGAGCTCTGTAGGAGGGCCTTGACCCCAGACACTGTCCAGACTGAGTGTCTGGACCAACCTGATCTGAGCAGACAACACGATGCAAGAGGTTCATATAAGTGTTACAATAACAATCAGCATTTGTATCATCCCATAGTGTATTTACTATCAATTATGTATCAATATTGATCATCACTGATCATCACTCGGTTTCTCACTGGTTTTAACAGATGACATCACGTCGCCCCAATCCTGGCTTCTCTTCACTGGCTCCCTGTTTGTTTTAGAATTAATTTTAAGATTTTACTGGGCACTTTTACAGCACGTATGAGTCTGGTCCCAAAATATATAGAGGACATGTTGAGCCCTTATGAGCCAGCTCGCAGCCTTGGGTCCTCAGGGCCCTTTTGGCTGTTCCAGAGTCGAGGCTGAAAACTAAAGGTGGGCCGTGCTCTTGCCTTCAGGGCCCTTGGACTTTGGAACGACCTGCCTGAGCAGATAAATGCTTACAGTCTAAATCACATCTTAAAACCTATTTATACAAACTGGTTTTTTTATGATGTCGTCGCTTTATTGCTTTATTTTATTGTTGATTTTACTCAATTATTTAATTGTATTTATTTATTTGTTTATTTTTATTGTATCGATTTTTTTTAATCTATTGAACTGTTTTATCAGAGTTTAACTCTTAGCTTAGTCGGGCTTTCTGTTGTTTTATTGGCTTGCTTTTTTTTGGGGGGTCAATCACTTCAATCACACATCATTAAGAGTTGAATGTGATTGATCTGAAATATCTGCAATGTACTACCAGTCAATTTAGACATGACGTTAACTGTGATGGATTACTGATCTCAAACAAGTGACTGAAGTAGAGTTTTTTTGAACATAATGAAATGAATGGAAACAAATGGCTGTCTTGCATGGAGGAGAAATTCATCAAGACATCTGGACAAATTGTGTAATTTTTGGTTAAGATTATTTAAACTATTTTTCCAGCCAATGCTGGAAAAATAGTGGCATACTGGCATACTGACTTGACTAAATCAATATTTACTCAAGTCAGTATGCCAGTACTGCTTTACAAAATATTAGAAGAAATGTTTTGATGTAACATTTCTCCAGGTGCTTCTTCTTTTTCCTACAAACTTGTATACTGTTTGTGTATTAAAACATTAACTCCCACCCTTACATTATTGTTTTCTATTCTTTTTAGTGTCCATTCTTCGCCCTTTCCGATCCACCACTTGACATTATGAATGTATGCAGTCACTTCCTGTAAAGTTTATAAAAGCAAAATCTCTTTGTGATGTCACTGGGCCACTGACATGAATCCACATCATCTATTTGCCTTTATTTCCGTATTTAACTAAGGCTTATCTCAGAGTGCACCACTGAAAGGTAGTCAAACCACCATCCGAGCTTCGCTATTTAATTCAGAAAACAGCTTTGATGCTTTTGACTGAGATGTTTTTGTCCAATTTCTATTCAGTTTGGACCGTTAATTCTTTTCTTTGTTGGTCTGTAGAGCTTCAGCCAACAAAATATCAGTGAGAGTTGAGTTGCTAAGAACAGGGAGAGGGTTTGGACATGCTGGGATCGGGGTCATGACGTCTGGTGTGTGTCAGCAGCAAAGCTGCTTTCACAACCAGAAGAATGAGAACAAAGACTCAGGAGGCTGCAGGAGTTTACTGAGTCTAAATACTTACAGTTTAATACTATGATGTGTTGTTCTGGTAAATACCAAATGACCAGTTCAGTGCATCAGAACCCAGTAAAATCAGTCATGGTTGAGAGGTGGCTTCTCTGTGTGATAATGAAGAAGGATAACAGTTGTCTTCCTGCTTGAACTTGCACTAACAGCTTCATTATTACTTTTTTGGTTTGGGTTATTGTGTTCTACGGTATTTCCACTGTTCCTACATTTAATCTAATGTTATACATTTACCAATCCACAAGTTATGTTGAGTGCAGGATCTCTGGCATTTTCTCTGAATGCATTGATGGTTTATTGTTTACGGTCACCCTGTTGCTGCCATTAAAGCCAATTGTTCAAGTTGAACTATTCTCTCCACTGTGTCTATAGAAATTAAACTTGTGCTGCAGAATATAACTTTTACCTATTAAAATTAGCTTTAGACCATAAAGTGGTCACAACAGACATAATGGAAAGAAGAAAGCAGCTAAGTTTGAGGACAAAGCTCCAAATACTCTTGATGCTCTCAAAAATTATACAAATAATAGCATGCTGAATAGTACCCTTAGTGGTGTGTAAGCCAACCTTTGTAATAGTCCCTTTAAATGTTAATGCTTTAGTGGTAATATTCAAATATTGTTATACATAATATAACACTTCTGCAGCATTAGAATTACTTTTACTTGAAGATATGACACTTATGTATTCTTACTTGCCCTAAAAGTTTCAAGGTACTTACTTCTTCAGCACTATAATGTAACTTTCGACTCCACTGGCTGACGTTAGTATGCAGAGGTTCATTGTCCCAGTCAAGGTTGAACAGCACAGATGGTTGTTAATGGATACATGCTGGCCACGATGGGAATCAAACTGTGTGTGTGTGTGTGTGTGTGTGTGTGTGTGTGTGTGTGTGTGTGTGTGTGTGTGTGTGTGTGTGTGTGTGTGTGTGTGTGTGTGTGTGTGTGTGTGTGTGTGCGTGCGTGTGCTCTCTCATATGGGACACTGGGCTGATGGGAGTGAACCACAGAGAGACAAGAAGGGAGGATGAGGGGAGGAGAGAATCCGATAGAGAACATTTGTGAAAGACAGAGGAAGGTAGAGACGGAGCCGAGTAGACATCGAGTGTAAATGAGAGGTTGAATCAAATTGGTGCCAAGTGTCATATGACATCTTTCGCCAACAACCTAGAAGCTGTATTTATTGTTTTTAAGGTTTTAGTAAAAATGTGGATCATTTCCAAGAACAAAGTGAGGCTTTATGCCTGAGACACAGAGAAAGAGAAAGAATGAATACTTCATTGCGGCTGCCTCCTAATTGGTCTAATTACTGTGTAACTTCCTGGTGAATGCAGGCCGCTCTGACCTTGGCCTTTGAAATATAGACCCATGGCGTCTCAGAGCTGTCGGCCAAGGGAGGACACGGAAGAACAACCACTCTCTCTGTCAGCCAGTGCATGCCTCTGTGTGTGTGTGTGTGTGTGTGTGTGTGTGTGTGTGTGTGTGTGTGTGTGTGTGCGTAGATATATGAATGAGCATAACTTGTGTGTTCATTGGTGCTTCTGTGTTTCTATGCGCTTGTCTGTGTCCCCACTAAAGACTGGGTCATGTTGTTGGTGATCCGTCTGACGTAGATCTGGTCCACTGACACTGAATCTGTTTCCAAGGCCAGTCTGCTGCTGAATATGAATCCTACAGAGGGTCTGGTGGCTGAGCTCTGGATTAGACAGCCAGCAATAGTTTGTATCTGTCACTCAATTCCCCAGACTGACCGAGGCTGGTGACTGTTGACACACCGTGCTTGTCCTCTAACTTGTATATTTTCCTCTAGGGAATAAAAACCTCCAAGTTCACGTTTCTGGTCACATATATTTTCACCGTAGCAGTGTGTGAGATACACTTTTACAGTGTATTCCTCTGCTGTCACACACAGTGGATGCCTGTCACTTGAGTATTAGGGGAATGTCCCTCAGGCCAAATGGCTCTTACACAACACAGAATGATGAAATGCTCTGTAATCATAGATCAATCACATTCTTGTAAATCAAAAAATCCATCCATCAATCTTAAGTCTCTTTCTCTCGCTCTCTCTCTTTGTTGCTCTAGCTTTCTCTCAATTCAAGTCATTCGGTCTTCTCGGCCAACCTACCTGTCTCTGGGCTTAGTTGAAGTAAAGTTCAAGAGATGTGCGATGACTTACGTATAGACATGGAAATTGTATGCTCTTGCAGTTTTTGCAATTATAACGATTATGTGGTTTGCAGCTCATGCTCATTTCCCTGTTTGCCTTAACAATAGGTTATCCTTCCCCACATACTGCATCTCATATCTCCCCTGTCATCCACTGAGAAGAACACGCTTATTCTGTTTATTCCTTCTCTCTCATTTGGAGGTCCTGCCATTCTGGGTCACTGTCTATGGCCTAAAATTAATGTTTGCCTGGTGACTACGTTGGCCAGCTGCTGCAGATGTCTCAGTGGGCCTATAGATAGAACCACTCTAGACTGGCAGCTCAATCTCGACACACACACACACACACACACACACACACACACACACACACACACACACACACACACACACACACACACACACACTGTAGAAATCAGTCAGACAGCAAAATCGCCACTACACAAAACACATGCATGAGGGCTTGCTAACATGACCTGACACTTGATATTTTAACTCTACAGTCAAAGTGATGCATAAAATCCCTTTATACACTGTAGCATATCAAATGCTAGAGTAACCTGATTGCTGCCATTAGTATTATGTTGCTGTTGAGTGAGTTAAAGTTGAGCTGGCTCACTGTTAGCCATGGAAAACCTGAGTCCAAGTGACACCTGACATCTGTTTCAACAGTGTTGTCATCGGGGTGTCTGTCTGCTATTTCACCTGGGTCTGTATTAATAACAACGTGTCTTTATTGCACCAGATGGGTCCAGAACCTTTTACCTAGAACCATAGGAGCTTTGAGAAAGCAGCTGACTGTGGTGAGCATAATAGTTTGTTGAACAGAGACAGAAAAAAACAGGACACTCCTACATGTTATTTAAGAAACATGGGTGGGAGGCTATTTATAAAAATAGTATACTCTGTATGTTCATGTTTTTGAATGGATGTTTTGTTTTGTTTAATGGAGGTGGGATACAAATGAGAGCATTCAGGGATTTAGGGGTCAGCTGGTGGGAGTGAGCGGCAGGTTGACGAATGACACACAGTGTATCTGTGTCAAAGAACCTTATTGATGAGTTGTGGAGCGGAGACGCAGATAAACAAGAGGTGCCATTCTCTCATCCCAACATGTCACAGCATGGAAAGACTGTGTACTGTATGTCTGCCCTAATGCATTACGCTGTTCTTCCATCTCCCACCCCACCCCCGCCCCCCCCTCCCCTTTCAAATAACCCGCCCCAAACCCCACTGTTATTCATCTACACACGCACGCGCACACACACACACACACACACACACACACACACACACACACACACACACACACACACACACACACACACACACACACACACACACACACACACACACACACTTCAAAATGAACAACATTCATTTAGAAAAGACTGGCAGATGCTCAAAACGCACAAACGCTTGCAAAATAACTGTACGCATTTAGAGCATTTGCAAATAATTACAAATGTCCTCAGTGTTTTATAGTTGAAATGCATTAAATATATTTTGCTCAGACATGTATCCAATAACAGCCCTCACAGCTGCTTCAGACCCCCCTGGCTGAGGAGTAAATCAGACACTAGAAACACCAAGTAATATAAATATAGTAAGATAAACAGACCCGACAAGCTGCTAGATGAGGCTGCTGAGTTTTATATAGCCCAATGGCCTATTTAAGACATCTTGGCTCATGCAAATGCTGCCTCATCTCTGTATCTGAAATTAGACATGAACCACAGCAACTTATAGCTAACTCCTAAAAAATAATATAGAAAAGAGGTCAGAAAAAAAGGCATAGTGAGATGGTGTGTATGTATGTGGGCTGACGTAAAGTGGGCAGGGTCGGATGAGTGCCGTTTTATTGCCTGTTGATTGACGGGCCCCGGGGTTGCAGACAGAGGGTATGACGTAACAAGGGGATGTAGAAAAAGTAAATGATGCAGGGAAGACAACATGAGCTCGGGGGAGAAATGGGGCATTTATAGAAAGGAGATAGAGGAGGATACAAGGGGGAGGGAAGCAGAAGAGAGGGGGCAGGGAGAACAGATAAGGAGGTGGGAGGTAAGTGTGGAAAGTAAGAAGAAGGAGAGGAGAGGAGAGGGGGAGAGACATTATCATAAATCTCTCTCTTTGTGGGTTATTATGGTGAAACTGGACTTTGTTCTCCCATGGAACAGAGAGAGCCTCTTCCAGCAGTATAGATAAGAGCAGAGAGGCATGTGTGTCAGTGTGA
Source organism: Myoxocephalus aenaeus (assembly GCA_038501785.1). Classification (NCBI taxonomy): domain Eukaryota; kingdom Metazoa; phylum Chordata; class Actinopteri; order Perciformes; family Cottidae; genus Myoxocephalus; species Myoxocephalus aenaeus. The sequence continues at coordinate 3,842,926 of JBAMJR010000124.1, read as the reverse complement.
TCATGGGAGCGTGTAATAAAAACAGCTCTGGAATGCCTGTATGGTCCACTTGTTAATTCAAGCCCACTGACCCACACACCAAGACACACCTGGGCAGCCGTAGAGGACGCTCAGGTGTCAACTGATTAGAACACCCAAATATCTTTCACCATACAAATGATTACTGAACTGTGTGTGTGTGTGTGTGTGTGTGTGTGTGTGTGTGTGTGTGTGTGTGTGTGTGTGTGTGTGTGTGTGTGTGTGTGTGTGTGTGTGTGTACATGTTGTCACCCTAGAGCTAGAGTGACTCTGTGGTGATCTCTGGGGGTGTGAGATGACCAAATCACTATTTTATGACCACAAAGTCATGTGACATAACACAATGAGAATGAGACTCCAAACAAAGGGGGGTGGCGTGGCGTGGCGTGGGGGGGGGGGGGGACGGACGGATTCTTGCTGGAAAGACTGTGTGGATTATTTCAGAGGGCTGACATCTTGTTGGTCGCTGACGCGAAACATCTGATGGACATTTCCCTTGACTCCCAGAGGAGGAGAGTATAGGCAAGGAGGGCTGGAGAGAGGAGAGAGATTACACACCCCTGTTGGGCCATTGAGGGCAAATAAGGGGCATGTCACACTGCTGAGAGCAGAGCCCCTTTAAACCCAATCTCAAGGGTTTATCCCACAGCTCAGAGCTTTAAAACCACATATCAGTCTTCATGCCAAATGTCAGATTTAAGGCTATTTAGGGCATACATATTACTGAACACATGTTTTATGCTTTGGGCTCTGTGCTTTTATCTCTCTATATGTCACAGTGGGAACTGGATGAAGTCCTATCAACACTTTGGGTGGTTCTTTGAGCTCATCACCACAATACGAAAACTTCCAAAGTGGAAAATGTGTTACGATATTTAATGTTTAAAAATGTATAATATCCCCTATGCTCCACACAGCCTTCAGTCTGATAAACACTGAGGCATGCCTGAATTGAGGCAAAAACAGTGTCTCTGTTCAAATATGGGCTGAGTTCTCTGAATATCAATAGAATAAAGTCTCATATTCCTCCATCCCACTATCTTCATTATCCCCTCAAAACAAATAATCTTAACAGGCTACTTATTTGCTCTGTTTGTGCACTGTTTGGGAAATAAAGACTTTGTCAGCACCTTCCTGTTTGCAAAGTGACCCCCCACCCCCTAAAGGACACACAGACTTTGCATTCGTGGAAACACACAAACACAGGCCCGTGTTGACGGGTGTCCACGCAAACAGGGAGACACGGAGAGACAGATGCACTCGTGTAATTTCATGTTTGTAGTCAAGCCGTGTGCTCGGGGCAGCATGAATCAGTATTGTAGTGGTTGTGCTTGGAGACAACCTACAGTACTATTATTTATGCAAGATGTTTTTCACTCAATCATTTCATGTCTTGACATTTTATTGGCGCTCGTGAATAGACCAGTGCACTCATTATCAATTTGTAAGACTTACATTTGTCAAACTACTAGCACCAGATTCTTTAATTAACTTGTGTCCATCATCTTCACAGATTTAGCGTGGGAATCCTCTGACAACTGGTTGTCTCAGCTTCAGGCATCTGCCCCTTGGACTATCATATGTCACACATGTATGCAACACACATAACATATGCACATATATGAAACAACACACACATACCGTGTTCCCCCAGCTGCTGTGGGTCACTTGTTTTTGTCACTGCGACCCATGTCTTCTGTCGCTTGGGAAAAAACCAAAGCTTGTCTCAGGTTGCACTCCAACATCTGCCACCATCAACACACTCCATCCCTGCTTCTCCCTCCCTCTCTCTCTCTCTCTCTCTCTCTCTCTCTCACACACACACACACACACACACACATGCACTTATTCTCAATTTGTCCCAACCAACGGTGGAAAACTCAGATCGTTCGGTCAAGTAAACGTGTGTTACAAGTTAAAGTAAAGAAGTACCCAGGAAAACATGGATGGAAAACATGTCGATGGACACCCAAACATGATACCCAAATATGATTGGTGAACATCTCATGACAAAATCATGGTCATTAATATGCTGCTTTTCTACTTTTCTAAGAAGGCTTTCCACAAAGCATTAGTGAGGTCGGACCTGATGTTGGATTATAAGGGCTGGCTCACAAGTCACCCCAAATGTGTTAGTCATTGAGTTTAGGGCTGCAAATGAATCAGAACCTTAGAAAGAATCTTATTTTAATCCTTATTTAAGTAAATATGTACTTATTAGCACAATATAGCACAACATGATAGTTTTGGTACAATTTAATTTTGCTTCTTGGAGATGCACTGTGAATAAGGTAGTAAAATAAAAGTAGCATACGATGAAAATACTCTTGTACAAGTGCCTCAAAACTGTCCTTAAGTACAGTAATTACTTGCAGTGTGATTGTGAGGATGAAATCTTAGCTCTCTGTAAGCTTTTTTTGTGAGTTGGAGACTCAACACATCTGTTTAGGGGAATTTTTTGAGCGTATTATAATATACAAGCCATCCTCATACAAGAAAATCTGAATCAACTGTGCCATCAATATGAGAGAAAAAGATATTAGAAACACAATATCGCTCTGCTGTCAGACGGTTCACCAAAATCCCCCTTGTTTTCTGTGAAAACCCCCCATTGTGTTGATTTCCTAAAACAACCCTCAGTTCCCCCCTTAATTTGCTGAAACCAAATGTTTCTTTCTCTGGGATTCACGTAATGTGAGCTTGTTCACCTTGTCCCCAATCATCATTACCTGCGTGGCTAAATGAGATGTTTGTGCGTAATGAAGAGCTCGTCCTTACATAATCTTCTCAGTGTATCAGTGCCATAAAATGTAGTGTTAATCCACTCTGTGATTTGCTGTAATCAAATCAGCAGCGACACCAGCTCAGTTGAAGGAATCATTGCACAGCGGAAATCTTATTTTTTTTTTGTTTTAGACTTTTAGAGTTCATAGAAACCACAATTCAAACATCTGCGCTTGTTTTAGAATGCAACTGACAAATGTCTGAAAGATTTCCTCCCCACGTTATTTCTGCATCAATTAATCAACGGCTCATGCTTGCACACATACACACACACACATGCACACACACAGTCATGTGGCGATATGAATAGCAGCCATTGATGCGTTTCCCTTTGAGGCCTGCTCCCAGCGTGAGTGCTGTGCTGAGCAGGTAAGTGGTGGGTAAACCGATCTACCCCTGGGCTCCTAACCCAACCACACACACACACACACACACACACACACACACACACACACACACACACACACACACACACACACACACACACACACACGCATGCTGCTATTGTTCCCCCCTCCATGTTTTCTCATGTCTCCCTTCTTCCTGGGCCCCTGCACTACCTGCCGGCACATTCCTGCCCTGTCAAATCTCTTTGTGTTCATACTCTTTGTTGCTCTGTTTCCACTGTCACTCTTTCTTTATTACCCTCTTGGCCTGTTCCTCTCTTCCCCTTTGCATCTGTTATCTGTTATGCACTGTTCACCGCTGACCTGCCACAATCAGACCAAACAAAAACATGGCACACGGTCGGGACAATGTGACGGTAGTTGTATGCGGGCTCTGATCAAACAAGGTCATTGTAGTGCATCAACATACCTATATGTCAGCAGTAATAAATGCTTAACTTTAAATCATAGTAAAACCCTGCAATAGCGTATTCCTCTGTGTCATAGAGCTCAATGAGTCACACCATTTCACTGTGTCAAGTTATACGGTACATATAAATATAGCCATTTTAATTTCATCAATCATCCTGCTGCTGAACATTCTCACTAAAGCACCAATTGTGCATTAATCTGCAGCTGAAAAATAGTCCCCAACTAATGCACTTTTTACATTTGTTTGAGTAAGGAACGGTTTTAGGAATATATATATATATATATATATATATATATATATATATATAATATATATTAAGAAAATTACCCTGATTTATGTCTGCAGTAACAATAGTCAACAAACAGCGTAAGGAAGTCAGAAAGTATTGAGAGACAGACTAACACATTCCTGATTTGGGTCTTTTCATGAGATTTGATGACAATAACAAAATGTAAAATCAAATACAACAAGCCATATGTCAAACTCTGCTGGTGGAGATGTTTGAATGCTTTAGGCCATTGACTATAAATTTTACTTTACATTCATGTCACTACATTTACAAAGCAAACATGTTGAGAACATATGGTAAACAATACATTTTCTAGATGATAAAGTCAGACAAAACTGATGTCAAGAAAAAGATACGGTAGTTATTGTCTCTCAAATCTCAGATGCCCCAAAACATGCTCACAAAATTCCCTTTGCAACAATAATGTAACACTGAAAAAAAATCGGTGAAATGTGAATTACTATTGCTACAGTAATGATGTGTCTGCACAATCTGGCAGCTTTATTGGGGCGCCTTCCTGCCTGAGTGAAGGCCCTGGGACTAGTATTTGGTTGGTGATAAAGAAGAGGTTTACAACCCATGGACAGAATCAGTCTATCTTCACTCCATCAGTCCTACTCACTTCTGCACTAATGTTATCACTTCACCCTCTAGCACCAACCTTAATTGACTTAAATCAATGAAGTTCTTCAAGTCTGAGATTATACAGATTGGCAAAACCACACAGAGCAAGTAAGACCCCACCCTCAGCTGTGGTAAAAGAGATACAAGCGTCAGGACAAGCATTTTCCCAGATATGAGTTCACTGTTTCTCTTTCTGTCCTCTGGTCATTTAGTGAAGCACTTAGTGACCCCCGACACCCATTCACAAAGTTTAAAGCCCCTTTAAACCCTCCTTCACAGTTTTTCCCCCCATCCTCAGCTCAACTCCAACCCATCCAGCATGTCTCTGATCTTCTTCCCCTTTCCTAACCCACTAAAATGCTGTCCCCTGAAGTCTAAACCCCACACTCCTTCGCCGTCCCATCCCCAGGGGGGCCCCTTAGAGCCTGACTGGGTGGTCCCCCCTACCCCCAATCCAACCTCCACGCTGTAGGGTCAGAAGTCAGAGGTGAACCCCAACAGTGTGTGGGAAACGTGCTGCGCCGTGTGGTGTGCTGGGCCAGGCAGGGAAAAGAGGAAGGAGTTCAGGCTGCCGCGTTTCCTCCCTGGACCCCACTATAGCCCCTTAATGGGGCTCCTGGGGTCAGCAGGACAGAGAAACTCAGGCGTGGTGCTGGTGTTAGTTACAGTTTTGATTTATTGGACCAATTTCTTCTCCAAACGTGAGCTTGTTTGGGTTGAAAGGGAGGCAGAGCAGACTGGCTTAGACAGAGAGGATCATGAGCGACGCCGTACAGGATGATGTGGGGAGATTGTGTGTGTACTTGTCTCTGTTCATGCGCTCATGTGTATAAATGTGTCTGATGTCTGTATATGTGTGTGGCAACCTAGATCCCTTGCTGAGTACGCGTTAGCTTGAAGCATTTATTAGTGACTGTCTAGCCAGTGCTGTGTCAAAGGAGCTTAAAGTGATTCATTTGAATGCCTAGAAGGAGCTGGTTATTTTACTGGCAAATTGCTGTGTATTTTAGAAATGGTGGCCTTGATTTTGTTCAGGGGAGGATAACAAGCCTGTCAGGCAATACCTGGGCTGCAGTGGAAAATCTGTGATGATAACAGCTTCGGACTGATGATATGATCCCACCTTTAAAATATTTCTAAAAAACACAAATACAGACTCCAGCTGGAGGCACACATGTAAGGTTTAAATATCCCACCAAAACACACTGACACACACGTGTGGGAATATGATATTATAATACAACAATAAAGCAGTGACAGGAAATATTTTTAAAGTTATAAGGATAGTGTCTTTTTGGCACTGGAATATTGATGTAGGTTCGTTTTCTGGATTTTTATATTGCCTTTATTCACAGCTTTAATTTGAAAGGATATACAAACTTAAATAACTAAATAAAGACATACATATTTGAGTAATACTATGATATACTAGTGGGGACTGAGATTGGGAGAATGGGATGGTGGTGTTTTGCCTGGTGTATATTTAATCTGTGACTTTCAAGTGTATGTTTGCATTCCAGTGCTGATCCAAAAAGAGACCTGTGATATACCATTGGAACATACTATGCATATTAAAAAAGACATACTTATTATAAATACATGTATTTATAGTTCAATTAAGCATATGAATATATGAATTTAAATATAAGGTTGACATACTTACAATGTTGAAAAGTACCACAAATCCCAGTGAAAATTAAACCCCTGGGCAGCTCTGTGTTGCTCTCAACGACTTTTAGATCTTTGCTCTAGTTTTCTGGTCCATACGGTTGACTCACTCCAGTAAATGTTCACTTTTCTTAACATTTAGTGGACCAAATGCAGCTTCAACCAGCGTGAATATCAGGCTTGTTTTTTGACATATAGTATTAGTAAGAATTAGAAAGCTAACAGCATGCCGACGAACAAGCAACCGTTTTTGCCAACAAATAGCATAATAACTTGATAAGTTGTTCTTGTTAGTATTGGAGTCTACTTTCTGCCCTCCAGCAGTTAATGAAACTTCAGAATACTGCCTCTCTATGTAGGTGTGTGTGTGTGCACACACTCCCTCAACCACACACAGACACAGTATACCTATAAACATACCTACTATTGCACAACACATGCCATCATTCAAAATCCATATGTGCTGAAAGATTTGTGTTTCTTTTCACACAAACACACACACACACACACACACACACACACACACACACACACACACACAAAAGGAGCATTTATGGCAGGGAAGCTTGACTCCTCTCACTCTGCCGGTCTGTTTACAGGAGAACCGCCCTCCAGTGAGACCTCTCATTTATAGTATTTCATCACTTCGTGAATATGCATTGTATTGAGAAGAGCGCTGTGCGATATGTTGATGGATCAGAAAATATATAACTCTACTTTTTGCTGTGTTTAGTGGATGACATGATGTTTCCACTAAAGTATCAAACAGATGTCCCAGAGTTTAGTTTAGTTTCTGTAATCTTTACATGGTTTTTATTTATAAAGTATTCACCGATGTAATTATCACTCATTTTGATTGTTTTAGAAAGTTGAAAAGGAGTAGTAGTGAATAAGCTGGTTGATAACCTTTTGAAAAGCTCTCAAGGCCCTTAATATTTCTTTATTCCGTTGGACCAATTGTCCAGCAAAGATAAATCAAGATAAAAACCACGGAGACAAACACAATCTGTGGAAGTCTAGAGTAAACTTCCTGAGTTTCTCTTCTTTGTTGAACCCCACAACAACAAACACTTAAAAATAGCGCAATGTTACTTGAGACGCTTGGCAGCTCTCCTCAGTCTCGTGTGCAGTGTTGTTTTTGTGGGCTTGAACTAAAGTAACCCTCCAGAAAATGTATATTTCAAATCCCAGCTCTCTGCTTTACTCTTTCTCGCTGCGTCTTATAACATCATTACTCACAATAGAATTACTAGTAAATGTTATAAATGAAGTGACTTAAATCGTCACAGCACACAATACAGAGAGTTTGAATGTGGATGGAGTACGTTTGAATAGAGCTTTTTCAAGAAGACGGATTTGCAGTTTTAGCTTTTTATGTGGGAAACAGGTATGAGAGAGAGAGAGAGAGAGGAAGTGACATCATGGAAAGTGAACACTGTACAAACAGAGGCTGCAGCCCCCCAGGTGGGCTCTATGATTAAGAGATTACAGAGGAAATGAAAGAGCTCCACACACACACACACACACACACACACACACACACACACACACACACACACACACACACACACACACACACACACACACACACACATACCCATGTGCACATGCAATAACTAACCCAATCCTTTAGTTTGTATGGATCAGTGTGTGTCTGAAGGTAGAGGAAGTTGGGTCACAGGGGTTGCCTGTCCTGGCCAGCAGCCACTTGCCGCTCTGACTCAAGACTGTAGGGAGCTGATTCAGCATGGCTACAGGCAAACAAACCCCAAATAATCCTCCTCCTACCTCCATTCAGCCACACATCAACAGAACACACTTTCCTAAGACTTTGATTTAATTGTTCATCCTTGACAGTTAAATTTCACCTGAGAGCTCCACCCACATCGGACATTTTCCACCTGAGCGACTTTGTTCCATTATACGAAGAGGAATTAGCTTCATGTGCTCTGTTGCTATTAGTTACATGTGTGGTGATCAAAGAGAAGAGCTTATGCGGCTTACACTGCAATCACAACATCAGAGCGATATTTGAGAAGGTAATTGTGCTTTCGTTGAAAACTTTTACAGGCAAAGAAGCGGGCAGCTTGTGAGGTATACGCTCCACATGTTGTCCATATGTTCTCATAGTGTATAATGTAAGGTAACGTCACACTTTAAGCAGAGAAACACCAAAAGGTTCTCATGCAGCTGCTGGACGCGGGAATGTGATCAGCAGCTCTGCCCCACTGAAGCCTCCTGCTGAGAGATCCCAGTGGAGGCTATTTGTTTCTGCCTTGGGGGGGAGGGGCTCTGGTGGGTGACCTTTGGCGAAAGGTCTGCTTTTGTCCCAGATGAGCACAGGTTAATCAGAAATGAAGTGCATGAAACTCTGATTAAACAACTCTGCACAACTTTCGTCCACTTTTTTGGGGATTGAGTCAAAGTCAACTTTAATGTGAATTCTTCCACATGTGCAAACATACAGAGATTTGAAAGTACGTTCCTCCACGGTCCAACATATAGTGAATACAGATATTAATAATAATAATAATAATAATAATAATAATAATAATAAAGTGCAAAAAAAGAACATATAAACAACATATATATTAAGAAAACTATCAGTCTGTATTATAAATTATAACAAGATGGATATTTACATTTGTGTGTGTGTGAGAGAGAAAGAGAGCGAGAGAGAGAGAGAGAGAGAGAGAGAGAGAGAGAGAGAGTGTGTGTGTGTGTGTGTGTGTGTGTGTGACATTGTTGTCATAGCAACTAAAGAAGGGATTGGCTAAATTGCCACTTTTCCCAAGTGAGATCACAAGGACTTCTGACCCCCCTACTCGTCTACAAAACGTTGTCACTTCCACAAAAGATAATCTCTGTGCTCTTTGTGTCCTGCTCAGACACCATTCAGGCCCCTGGAGCCTGCGAGCCACTCAGAGCTGTGTGGCCAGCTAATTTAACTCCAGGCCTCTGAAGGCCTACTGTTGGACCAGGGTTTAACTCTATTAACTGAGAGTCCTTTGAAACTGTCAAGTTAGCCTTGACCCTTCGGGGGAAAAGAGTATTTACGAAATGATTCAGGAAAAAGGTGACAGAGAGGCTAAAGACAGAGAGGGGGAAAGTGGGGGGTGGACACGTTTAGCCTTTTAATTAAGACCAAATGACACGGGTGTAGCTGTTTGCAGTGGGGACACGAGGCAGAGAGAGACAATGAAAATGTGGTAAAGAGAGGAGGTTTAGCAAACACACAGAGGCAGACTCTGAGAGGACATGAAGACAGAGCAGCTGGACTCCTTTAAACGCAGAGGACAAACATATCATCACCACCTCACCACAATAAGGTGGTTGTATCCTCAGCTGACTTCGAAGAAGTGATCTATGTTATTATATCATTTAGTTTAGACAGTTATGAATCTATAGACGTACTGCTGTCTTATTCTGAAGTCGCATTCGCTGTTAAAAAACACTAAACTAAAGTGTTTGCTTAAATGCAGTGTTTGAGTTGATTTAAAATAAATAATAATTTTCAAGTAATTTTAAGTCCAAGCTTTTCAAGCTTTATTCTGACTTTCTGCTCATTGTTTTGGTTTACCGGCCCACAACTTTTCTGTTTTGGTTCACTTCTCTTTTTTCGGCAGTCAGAGCACCTCGATGGTGAAGAAAGTGGAGTATTTAGTGGCTAAGGGGCCAGATCTTTTCCTAAAAGAGAGTGAGTATTGGACTATTCCATCCATCAGGTGGCCAATAACACTCAAAAAGTCAATGTTGCTCCATATCTACTATGTAACAGTCTACTGTTCTGTAAAGTACAGTAGTTGTGGTTTTTAAAAAGTGCTTAATAATAATAGATTACAGTATATATAATCATACTTTATTGCACTTTGACATCTATTCATCTGATATATCTACTGGCAAGAATATCATTGTTGTATAGCAGCTCCATAGTGCACGTTCTGCGTGAGAAGAGAGGAAAGAGTAACATAAAGAGAACGGCAGCATGAGGCGGGGCTGAGTTTGTGTTTGGAGCTTTTTGAGGGGATGTGGGATGAGAACACAATTAGAGGAGCTTAAGGGAGGGCAGTGGGGGAAGCAGAGTTGCAGGGAGGGGATGAGGGTGAGCCACACTCACCTGCACGAGCGGTAGGACCAAAGCACAGGTGTTGCACACCTGGGCCTTTGGATGTCCCCATTAGCCATATAGATTAACCAGCCCAGCTGAGGTCAATGACCCTCTCTCCTGTTACAAATAGAGAGGGGATTTTGAGAGGTGGAATTAGGACACATTAGCAGGTTCAGGTTGTTGAAAGCACCTCTTTTAAGTTCACAGACACATATTACATATTACTCGTAGCACGAAATAATGGCAATTATTCTGTTTCTTTTTTAAATCTATTTATCTTGAAGTCTGTAAAAAAAAAAAGAAACATTTTGAAAAATACCCATCAAAATGGCCCAGATAGCAAGGTGATTAAAATGGCATGTTTTGTCTGAAAAACAATCCAAAACCCAATAATATTCCATTTACAATGATATACATCTGTTGAAAGCAGCCGATCCTCTCATTTATAGAGCTGAAGCCAGCATTACATTTCAATTCTTGCTCGCTAATCGAATAATCCATTATTGTCAGATTACATGCTAAATGGATTAAACCTTACTTTGAACCACTACTGAACCATGACAGTTTAAAGAGAGGAATGCCTGTAACCCTTTTCCAACCTTATGAGGCACAGAGAGGATGTGCACAGACATCTCTTTGATTTGTGGATATAAGGGAGTTTGGTCAGTGATGTCATCCATCATGGCCTCTGACATCATCCTTCGGGGGCGACTGTTTTCTCTCACTGACACTCTGCTGCAGGGGCAGCCAAGGGCATGCATGAACTTGCAACAGCACACACTTGAACGGCACAACTTGGCGAAGGGCTCCTGTATGCATACTTTAAAATTTGGACTAACAAGTTCCACTGACATAGATTGTGTCTCTTGTCCTGGGCTTCATTGTATTTCTACTCCAAGCTTCAGTTTGAGATCTGTTAGAGTAACATGCGTTCACTCAGATGTAACCATTTAAGACGTCACCCTTCATTTATATGTGTATCATTTGTATCTCATAGTAGAACCCATTCTGGTCATATCACACCTGGTATACATTTAATACATGTTATAACCTTTAGTAAAAATAGTTCCAATAGCTAACCATACACTAAAATGGGCAACACAAATTATCCCTTGAAAAAAAAAGTGAGAGAATTAAACAATTATGGGATTATATCTGTAAGGAGCGGAAACGTTCTCAGGCTTTCTGCCAGGTGTGAGAGGACGGGAATAATAGGGAAGAGTTTGGCATATGTTTGTGCCTGAGGGAGGTATATGAGAACAGGAGCAATGACCTCTGAGATACGTGAGTTAGTAGGAAAGAAAACACTATAGAAAACATCATAGTCATAGTATGAGTAAATAATAATTATGCTGTTTATTTTTGTATGTGAAAAATCTATTCAGGAGTGAGATATGGATAATGAGGCTTTGTTGGCAGCTGGGATTTCCTCCCTCCTCTGCACATAGACTTATAAGAAGTGGACGGAGTGATCGTGATGTCTCCCATTGGTTTGTGGACTGCCATTTTGAAGCCTCAAGCCTCGATTTCAACGTCGCCATTTTGGATTACAACCGTAATTGGGTTTTTTTTGCAACCGGTGAACGACCGGTAGTGGCAGTGATCTGTCAATCACTGTCAGCTCTAAAGCATACTATGCTTTATGGTCTATTTTACTTGAAAAGGGACTAAAATGTACTCAATGAACATCGTGCTATATTAAAAAAGACTTGAAACTAGCGATAGAGAGCCAAAAACTCATATTTACAATGTTTATTGAGGTAATAAATCAATTGAGATGTAGGGTCATTCTGTCATAGACTTCAATACAATCACACTTATTTTTGCAACCATAGGAGTCGCCCCTGTTGGTCAGTATAGAGAGTGCAGGTTTTAAGACACGCATTAGCTTCACTCGGCAGAACCGGGGTTTGCCGCCTAGGCCACATGCACACAGATACAATGTAAAGAAAAGAGCCTTTTATTCTCATCAGCCTTTGTGTACGTACAATCTGGTATGTCCCTTGATGTTTTCTGGAGGGGTCTTTTTTCACTTATTAAGCGTATGTTGAAAGATGAACTGACAATCACATTGGCAGAATAGCCGTAAATTAAGAAATATGAGTTCTTATTATTTGCAGTTCTGGAGTTGAAAAGAGAACAAGCACTTACAGTCAGCTCCAGAAGAGGGGAGATGTTGTCTTTGGCTACTCGTTCACTTTAAACCCCGGGGACCAGCAAAATGATCTCCACAGCAGATCTGTACGAATTCCACACATTGGGAATGACATCATGCAAAGATTCCTCAACAAGTTGCATCAAGTGAGATCAGATAAGACCTTCCATATGTCAATGTGTGTCATAACATGAGGAAAAAGACTGATTGATTATTGGAATGGGGCCAAGAATTTGAGAAAAACACATCAGGGCATGTTGCTGATTGAAATATTATGTGGTAATGTTTTTTCCCTGTTAGGATTTCACTAATAACCTTTTGCTGAAGAGTCCAAGCTGTTAAACAACTGACTGTGAACATGTTAAAAAATAACAATTGATGTGAACGTTTCCGGAGAATGCATGTTTTGAACAACAGGAACCATATAGCAGTAACATGCTGAGGAAGACATTGTTGCATTGTCTTTTTTTGTTGTTGCATTTATTTCATTGTTCCCTTTCCCTCCCCCAGAAAATAATTATCTCACCCCAACTAGAGTCTTCTACATGGCTCTTTTGAACTTTCATGTCTTATTTTTTACGTGAAAAAATAGCTTTCTCCGGATATAGAATGAAAATAACAAATGTATTACTACAGAAGCTAAATGGAATGCAGCTATAATTTTTTATTCTTATTTACACCTGTGCTTTTTCTACAAGGACTTGTGAAAATGTCATTTAGGAAAAAATGCCTGTTGTTTTAGTTAAGTTTAGTTTTAATTCTTTTACCCAAAGAAACTACTCCAAGTGAAAAAAACGATTGTTACAGTGCATAAACAACCTTCTTTCCGGCTCCAAACAGTTGACCACAAATGACATTTGGCTGCCCTCCTTTTCTCCTTCAGGCTGGGGTGTGTGAAAAGCGGAAGGAGAACAAAATTGGTTGTGTGAGGTGAAGAGAGGTGAGTTTGAATACTGGCAGTAGAAGATGTATGGAGGAGGCTGCCGGGGTTTAGATAGCAATCTGCCACCGGGGAGGTCAGCAGGATTCTTTCCGTTAACACAGCCGGTCCTCTGATCTCCCCTGACCTAAACTCTAACTTAAATGAACTCTTTCTTTACTGAAAACTATATTTGCTGAAGAACCGGTTATGCATACATACATTTACTCTGCACAACTAGCCTCAAAATGACCGTTCAGTTAAATCAACACCTCTTTAAAAGCTGTTGCAACAAAAACTAAACATGTGACCTTCATGAATGTAGGATTTATTGCAGGGCTGATGTATTGGACTGCATTATTTTTAGTTAGATGAACCTAATAAACTGGCAGTGTGTAGTGTGTATTTCAGAGACTTAATTATGCTCACATTTGAATAAACTTTATGACTAACTAAAAGGGGGTCGTAAATCCTTAGTTCAGGCAGCCAACTCATCTGGAACGGATTTACTATGTGAATATCAAATATGCACAGAGTTGCACAGAGTTGGCTCCGACCTCGTCACTTCTGTAAAGAATACAACAAGCTCAGAGGAGATTTGGAGGATAATTAGTGATACTGCCAGGCACACAAACACCAACTGAACGGAGTCAAGAGATCTCTTCATGATATCGCTGTTAGTTTGGGATGTGTTGAATATATGTGGCAGCAGGCAGCGTATACCATGTGTGGAGCAGTACAGCTGGCCTGCCTGATCTACCTTGCAGGCTTTGCTCCATTAAGCTTTAGCATCAATTGGCTTCTGGAGGTGTGGTTGAGAGGAGATGCCTGGGTTGTTGCTGTTTTGGGTTTGCTTGGACCCTTGAACTCATCGACATTCTTCTGCTTCTTTGGAACTTCCTCTCACTTCAGTACCTCTTCGTGGCCACCTACAGAGTGAACTTACAATAAGTGAGTCAGTTGAGTCTGCTGTTGTGTTCAGTATTACATCTGAAAGATATGAATTTATGTTTTCTTGTGTGAACCACTAATTACATTAATCATACAGCAAAAATAGCAACACTTGTTGTTAGTGAATGTCGTTGTCTGCCAAGTGAAAACCAATACGTCTGTGGGCCTCTGGGTAGCTTGTGATGCTTTTGTTCTATTTTTTATTTTTTTTATTTTTTTTATTTGGAAATGTTGGTAGATACATAACATGGTAAACATGCATTTCAACTGACATTTCCCTCTTTTTCTTGACATATACAAACATACAACATACCCTCACACCCACCCCTCCCACTGGTACACCCACCTAAAGTATAGGAAAATAAATACATAAAAATAAATAAAAATAAAAAGGAGGTCACCTCATTTCGCCGAGCCAGACGTCTGCACACATACACGCACCTAAACACACATATCTCTGGTACATCTGAACCTAAACACACCTGCTTCACTCTGCACATCAAACAGTCATCACATCATGCAGTCATATCCACAAACTGGTTGACAGCAGTTCTGGCCAGTAGGCAGAAACCAGAGCGCCCAAATTATCGCCGATCCAACAATCAGATTAAAACATGAAGAAAAAAAAAAGAGAAAAATAAAATAAAATAAAAAATAAAATAAAAAAGGGGGTTATGTCTATTGTGTGCCTAATATTTAGGGATTATACCAAAAGATACTGCTAGAGGGAATCAGGCATAGTTTTGAGTTTACCCAAGTATGTCAGAACCGGGTCCCAGGTGGAAAAGAATTTGTTCCTTGACCCCCTCAGCGAGTATTTAATTTTCTCTAGATGGATGAATTGCATCAGGTCACCAAACCACACAGATGTCTTGGGTGGGTTTGTTGATTTCCAGTGCAACAATATTCTTCTACGTGCAAGAAGTGTCATAAACGCCATGATGTTTTTGTGTTTTTTTGTTATTGTGCAGTGTTGTCTGTCTGGGACACCAAATATAGCTGAAGTTGCGTTAGGTTGGAGATCAATAATAAGAGCCTCAGAAAGTGCTTTTGTTCTATTTTAGATCATCTCTCTGTAGCACCTGCTGGTTTTCAGGTCTGCTGTGACCTGAAAGGAAGTCGCCTTCTATGTAACCTTCACGTCAAAAGGACTTATTATGGAGGAAATGGTTGACTTCTGTGAACTAGGCTTCCACACGAAACCAAGATGGAACATTCAAACAAGTCTCAGAGATGTTTTCTGTCTAGAAAAAAATAAAGAGAAGTTAATCGGAGAAATCAATTGGGATTGGCTCCAACCCTCAAGGATAGACAGATATGGCTGATGAATGGATGGGAACTATGCTGTCACTATGATGTGGCCATGAAAAGATAACCATCCATTATGGTTTTATGGTTTTTACAGTTGGCTGTAGTCTATTTATAGCGGACAGGATTACACCTGTCTTGATAATGGAAAGATGAAAGAGACGTGAACTATGAATAGCTAAAAGGAACTTGATATGCCAGACCTTTCTCTTATACAGTATGTGTAAACCTCAGTATGACTTTAAGAGATGCACTCTTATTCTTCCCACTCATTTAAAAGACTGCAGTCCCCCTTTGTTATCATGAGGCTCCCATTCCCTTTACTTACAGTAATTAAAATATAGTGTCTGCTCTAATGTGTGGCAACCTACAAGGGTATTTATACTGAGGCAGTACAGCGTGGAGAACCGTGAGGTGGGATAGAAACAGAAGCAAACAAACAGCTGCACAAGCGCTACTGTGCAGGGTAGGTATGCACATAAATACACCCCCTCAGTTTGAATCAGAGCTGAACTGTTCATTCTCCACTACAACACATAACCGTCTGTCTGAGAGCCTCATTCAGTTTTCGTCAGTTGGGTTTTAAATCTGAGATTTTTCCAACCTCAGTTGCTGCAGTCACAGCGCCTCTATAGGGGAAATCTGTCAGCTCGAGAAAATGCAACATTCTTATACTTGTTTCAACTCATTAATGCATGCATGCCTCTTGGCTGTGTTTACACCACAGTGCGTCTTAATAGCCCTTACTTCATAGATTGCCTTTGTGTCTGTATATAAAACAGCTTGTTGCCAGGCATCCCTCTGTTTGACTGTATAGCCTATGACTCATGATGGTACAAACACCTTTATATCTACAGTGATGCCGGTCAACCGCAGAGCCCACCTGTCTCAAGAAGTGATTCACTCAAATTATCTTCTGTGAAATGACTCATTGTTGTAAACATTGTGGATGTTGTTGAGTTTATGTGGGGCTTCCCCAATGTGCTCATCATAAACACATTTCTTTTGATCTTGGATTTAAACGGTCTGGCGGCGACATGAAAGATCCCCCCTCCCTTCAAAGCTATTGTATGCATGTTTTTCTAAAAGCATGTGCATCCAGCAGGCCTCTCTGCTGTTAGTCTGACCTGTAGTCCAGAATAGTCCGAGGTCAACAACCCACACAAAGACTCACTCACAAGCACCTTGTTCGCTCTGCAGTCCAATCAAATATCTGCCCTGATGATCTGCAATAGACGAGCGGACAAGAAAGATGACAAGAGAGACACAATAGACTCTGAGACAGCCACAAAGGTAAGCAGAGCACCCAATGGAACCAAAAGCCTCCCTCTTTTCTTTCTGCCTGCTGCACACCTTTGAGGGCAGCCTTTCTTGTAGCCCACCTTAGGAAAACATCCGTGCCCCCACACGACGCTGAGCCTTATGTTTCCTTCTGTCTTTAATCTTAGTGAAAAGAGCTTTTAACAAGCTTGGGAGGATGAGGGAAGTGCCAAAGCTGAACAAAGGCAGGGAGGAACTGGGAGAGATAGTAGCTGAGTGGAAGACTCTGTAATTTATCACCTGTTGCCCTTGGACAGCCCTGTACTCCATGCCCTGGGCTTGTGTGTGTGTGTGTGTGTGTGTGTGTGTGTGTGTGTGTGTGTGTGTGTGTGTGTGTGTGTGTGTGTGTGTGTGTGTGTGTGTGTGTGTGTGTGTATGCAGGTATGGAAAGGTGATGAATAGATAAGACATTCCTTTATTTCTCTAAAACCTCAAGAGACATTGGTTTGAGCAATTATTACGAGGGGAAAGTAGTCATCTGCTTGCCAAAGACACCAGATTTCAGCATAGCTCCCATTACTAGAGATTTTGACCCTACATGTTTGTGTACGGATTACTCTGAGTATTTAATATATATCATTGTTTTTTCCATTGTAGGTGGCTTAAGGACACTGTAGCATCATAGTAAGAGTTGAAAAAGAAAAGAAATAAAAGAAATAAATTAAAAAATGAACCAAAAGTTTCAAATCATGTTGCGTCATGTCATGTTGAGGCTTCAGTATCTAACCAGGTTGTCCCTTTATCTTTGCCTGCCACCTTGTGGCTTGCTGTTGCACCTACAGACATATAACTGCAGAAATACAGAATAGATCATGCTTAAATGTAGACTATAACGTAAATATCCGAATTAAATCATCCTGAATACAAACTGCTTGGATTAATGTTGTACTTAGGTAAAGGTGGGGAGACTGGCGAGACAATCTAATGCTACATTCCAGTTCTCTAAGTAAGCATTTTATTAACAACACTTAAAAGACAGAACACAATGTGTTACAATAGCCTTTCAATATCCTTTACTTTAATTTGAAATGAACGTGAACATACTTTTCACACACTGAAGAACCCAAGCACAAATGTAATTATAAATAGTTAGCCAATTTTATCTTATTTTCTATTCTATCTGATCTAGTGGGGGCATTAATGTGATTTCCGACACGTCTAAACGTGAGACACGTGCGAACCACAACTAATCCGATTTCTGTTATACCAAAAGCAAACAAAACTTATTTTCCAACACTTTGTCGAATCGGTCACTCTCGTGCTCTTCAAAAATTCCTACACGGCCGACGACACGCGAACGCAACACCAGACGACGAATGACGTACCACGCCGCCGCGTTTGTTTGTGGTCGGAGCGAAGAAGACGCTAGGAAAGATCAAGGAAACCTCTAGCATCGTAGATAAACACCCCTGAAGAGGTGTGAAGCCAGCGGGGACAGCTGCCACAATACCAAGAGAACATTAAAGCAAGAGCCCGACTGAAGCCTTCGGACAGCGAGGGTCAACATGTCTGAGACATACGGTAGGTGTCGGCTTCCCGCTGGCTGGTTGACGTTGTGTACACTGCTCCGGGTGTGATGAGACGGCCAGTTAGCTAGCGGTATGGTTTGGCTTGTGTTAGCTGCAGGCTGCCCCCCGCCTGCGGGATGTGATAGTGATGGTTAACGTTTGCTGCTGATATTTCATTCAAATAAACTAGTGTGCCACAGTTCGGGGGGTTTAACCTACGTGTGCATTAACTGACACCTCTGTCCTTCGATGGCGGAGTGCATCGCTTCCTCAAACTGCGCGAGCGAACAGATGGTGATACGTATCTCAGGTAGAAGTTGGACAAACTTCAAACACCGCTTTCAGGTGCCTGTTCTATCTGAAATACGAAGGACGTGTTTGCTTGCAGACACAGGGGTGACCTGAGCTTGTTGAAATCCAAGCAGGTTGGGTAACCGTGCAAGCTGCAAGAATGTTGCATTCAGTCTGTGTGTGTTTTAATTTCAGAGGTAGCCTTTAGCTACAAGGCCTACGAGGAAGTTACATAGCTATGGCAGTCGGTTACCTGTAGAGCAGCAGCTGTTATGTCACCAAGTAACTGCACTTCTTCAGATGGTCTCTACATGACACGTTATTAATGCAAGCATGCAGGGTTGCATCGGTCTGTGGGTATTGACATTATGACAGACCACCAGCACTACTGACAGAAAGTTATTATTATTCTGCATGATTTCATTCAACATGACGGCCTGATAGTGTCAGACTCTGTTGACCCAGTGTAATTTGAAATGGCATATCATCCTCTCTACATACATACATACATACATACATACACACACACACACACACACACACACACACTCTGTACATCTGTTTCTACGTGTACCCTGTCTCCTGATTCCTTGTGTGAAACTTTATCCCGGCGGGCAGCATTTAGGCTGTGATAGCTTATTGATTTCTGTCTCAGTCTTCGGTGCCGTCTCCTCTCCTGGAGGGCCAGTATTGGAACTGGCAAAAAGCAATATGAATACAGTAAGTACATGGGCAGGTTTGATGGACCCATGGGGAGTTTATTATATGTTTTAATTAATGTGGTCTTTGGTCCGTATGGCACTCTTTCATTAGTGTATCTTGGATAGCTACAGAATGGGATTTGTATAAGACAATAGTATGATCTGTCAGTTTTCAAATATCAATGCAGGCTTTTTTTTTTAAGAGTAATTCTGAAGACTGATACAACTTTTTTTTTTTTTTTTTAATAAAAATATACCAACATTTTGGTGTTAAGGTATGGAGGACCGGAAATGACTTAATTATAAATAAATGCAGGAATAAATACAGGAATAAATAAATAAATGCTTAAATAAATGTATAAATAAATGCAGGAATAAATAAATAAATAAATGCTTAAATAAATGTATAAATAAATAAATAAATACAGGAATAAATAAATAAATGCTTAAATAAATGTATAAATAAATACAGGAATATATAAATATAAGTTATACCTAAACAGGACATCATTTAAATAAATCTATTTCTACATTTCTGTATTTCAATATTTATTTCTGCCTGTATTTATGTGTCCACATGTATTTCTTCATTTATTTATTTCTGTATTTACGTGTCCTTGTATGCAAATGAGCTGGGGCGGTCCGAACCTCTGTCTAAAGCATGATTGGTCACAGGAGTGTGATCGCTCCTGGTATGTTGTGCTCTACTACTTCTGCCTTGCACATGTTGTTGAAGTTGGCAAGCTTAGCTAACCGTTAGCAGAAGTCCGGATTTTCAATGCCCTGTCCGGCGTCCGGCGCAGCATCAAGCCGGACGCGTATTTGTCCTCCTTTTTGCAGACCTGCAAACTTGTCACCTTACGGCGAAATTCGCCGTTTTGAAATCTAAATATGTGAACTGGCCAGCCAGCGTTTCTGAGATTGGAGTGGTCGTGATCTTCATAATAGAAGATCTTTGATGAGTCTTGGCCAATCAGCGTTAAGATGTCTCCAGCAGCCGTTTCTCAATATGCGTTCTTCTCTGTACTTGATGAGGAAACTCACAACTGAAAGTTGACGTTCTCTGAATACTACTGTTGTTGAGTCACAACATGTACTTTTAGGATGTTTTCAGGCGAGAAGTTAGTTGTTTAAGCATCAAATCTGTGATCGGTTATTCAAGAATCAGCCGTCTTAAAAAGATACGCCAACGAGTTGAGTTCCTGCTCGTGGGCCGTGAGTCCCGCAGCACCGGGCGTCAGCGCTCTGCTGCCCTGCCTGATCCCGGCAGGACTTTTAGAAATGATCCGCTGGCTCAGATTTTTCCGTAGCGGTTAAACATGAGATATAATTCTGTTTTGAGGATCTAACGAGCAATCTTTATTAGTTTATTATTTATTCACAGTAACGTTACATCAGTTTGACGGAGGGAAAGGTTAAGATTCATAATTTAAGATTTTAATTGAACTTTTATTTTGAACTACAGCAGTGTTTTATTACTTTTTACCGAATTGATTGCAATTATGTAAAAATATTGTGCTTAAGTTGCTTAAGAAAACACCCGCCTCAACAAACAAAGGTGCACCATAAACTGAGCCGGCTGCGGTTGGTGCTGGTGGCTCTAAGTGCACGAGCACAACGAGTTTCAATGCACACAGGAACTGAAGATCAACCTCATCTGCTCCTCAGTTGTTTTCTAAACTACTGTTTCTGTTGACCTTGGGGCGTAGCTGAATACTCTCAGGCTTTTCACCTTGCTGATAATCTCAACAGTAGTCACTAATCATTTGCCAGGCCAGCACTTCTACCTGCAGAGCCAGCGCTTAAGCCAAAATTGCACACTGTTTTTAAAAATCAACCGAGGCAGGCTCTCAGGAGGAAATGTGCAGTTTGCAATGGTTAGCTGCTCCTACAGTCTGAGGAACACAGCATCACTCTCGGATTTCCTGTCATACTTTTACTACCCCTCTATGCATTACACGCAAACACAGACTCTGTTATGATGCTCTCACATCCACACGCTTTTAATGTCCTCTATCGGCACACTGTTTCATATCCAGTTGGAACGGAAGCACAGCCCACGTAAGTGCCCCCTGGCCACCACTATCTTTGCTCACAGCACACAAAGGCTGTACTGTGTGGAAGGCCTTGAATGTCAGGATCATGCTCTGGATCATATGCGTGGGTTGGGTCGTAGGGCCCACTCTCCTCCATAACAACAACAACATCTGTACAGCCAGCTGGTTGTGGTCATACAATCACTGCGCAAGCTAACATAAGCCACGTTCAATAACTAAAGCTTTGACTTTGCTCTAATGACATGTGTTATTAAGTGCTGGTGCTTCTTCAAGCAGTCATTTTCCACCTCAGACATACAAGCATATTCAATAAGAATCATAAGTAGCAGGTTATACTGATTACATGCAAGGCTTTGTGATTAGCAGGCTAATTTTGGGTTGTTGGATACGGTGCAAGTTAAAGGTCAATGGGATTAAGAGTAAATCTCAGGATTGTCTCTGAAGATGGAAGTGTCAAGAGCAGCAGGTACAGATTCTCCCCTAACATTGATGTTGCATTGATTTTAGAGCTGTGCGGTATACCGGTTCAACCAGTATCCGGTTTCAAATTTCCATACGGTATGAATTTTTCATATACCTTCATACCAGTGCATAGCCGTAACGACTGTTGTCGTTCTTCGGCAGGCAGCAACATTTATTTTTCACTGCTGAGGGCGCAGCGGTCGGAGCTACTTGCGTGTCATGGTTCTAACTTTAGTCATGGTTAAAACTTTATAACAACAATTAATAAGCCACAACTAATGCTCTTTAACAGGGTAAAATACCACGACACAACAGTTTGTGACACATAAACAATTTGTAACACTAATAATTGTAAATTTTTTAAATTACACCGCCGAACTGCATTCAGTTCCAGTCTCTTTTTCACCTACATTTCCCTGGGTCCTAAATCCCTCCCATGTTTAGCTTCCTAACACCCTCTATGTACCAACATACGAAACAGCTGCTCACTACTCGCAACAGCTATTCAGTTGGCCGGCGGTCCTTTTCGTCATCAGTGAATTAATGTGTTTACTCAGAAAATAAATATCGTGAAACCACTAGAATCTTACAAAATACCGTGATATGAATTTTTGGCCATACCGCCCAGCCCTAATTGATTTCTTCCTCCTTTCCTCTGCTTGCAGACTTCCTGTTTAAGTTCCTGGTGATTGGCAGCGCTGGGACAGGGAAATCCTGCCTCCTCCACCAATTCATTGAGAACAAGTGTAAGTTTTACCTCATTAAAGCCTATAAGTCACATCAGTTTGCATAAGAGTAAAACATCACTATTCTATGACACGTACACAGAAATTGACGTGGTCACAATCATTGTTGTTGATTTTAATGATTTGTTTCATGCCACACACCAAATAAACCCTTCACTGCTGTGTGGTTACACTTTCAAGTAAGCGACTTCCTCCTTAAATAAGTTATTCATTGACCCCCGTGCGCAGTGAAAACAAAATGACAAGAGGAATGTGTGTCTGTCCAGATTCCTAACATTCACAGTAGGTAATCATTCATCCAACAAAGTATAATGCATGACACCATCATTCTCTGGCGTAGGGACCTAACAAGACGGTACATTACTAAATTTTCCAATTTAAAAAGAAATGCTTAATTTTTGGTTGTGAATATCTGATTCCCATCTAGTTAACTCTGACATAGATGCACTTTATTTAGATTTTAACTAAGGCCTTCTATTATAATAATTGTACTATGTACCTATTGATATTTTGTATTATGTCTGTTTCTTTTTGTACCATGAAAATATAATGTTTGGCCTGAGCTGCCGTTTTGTGGTTGAATTCCATTTACTTTAAACTTACGCATTCTGTATCCAGTAAAACACCGAAACTAATAATTATTTGAATCTACATTTCTATCTCTGACCGTGTCAACAAACGTGAACATCATAAGCTTCACAAAGCCAGGATTTATTCAAAGTTCAAGATATTTGCACAGATATTTGCATATATGCACAGATAACAGACAGTTACTCTGTACAATGAAAAGCATATTTTGCTGGGTCCTCGAAACACACAGAATTACAATAAACTTAAGGTAAAAAATAAATAAAAATAAGGCACAAAATATAGTAAAAGTATTGCACAAAAAATAAGGCACAAAAAATGGGATGACAGTATTGCACAATCAGTGTATAAAGTGCACTATGCATAGCTACAAATATACCATAATAAACATGTAATTCAGTGATCCAGTTATAACAAAACATTTTAACGATCCAAAAGTACATAATGGCGTCACTACAATAACTGCTGAAGTTAGTGGTTTGCGATTACCCCATGCCACTTCTTTTTCACTCTCTTTTCTCCGCGTTCTTGTTGCAGTCAAACAGGACTCTAACCACACCATCGGCGTGGAGTTTGGATCCAGAGTTGTCAATGTCGCTGGAAAGACAGTCAAACTGCAGATCTGGGACACTGCTGGCCAGGAGCGATTCCGGTAACGGCCTACAACATCTTTTAGAAACACGAGAATAACATGAACATGCTGAATAACACACATGCTGTCTTTGGCCAACACCCAGCTAACAGCTACCCGTAGTGGCATGTGGAGATTCCACTGTCTCTGAGCAGTTAAAAGCAAGGGATTGTTTCTCATTCACCTTCCTCAGCCAGATTTCACGAGCTGATATTCATATTGTGAATCTGTTATTTTTAACTAGGACTTCTGCATTCTCTCCACAGTTCTGTTACACGCAGTTACTACAGAGGAGCAGCTGGAGCGCTCCTCGTTTATGATATTACCAGGTAAAACAACCAAACTGTCCAAATGTATTATACTACATATTTGTGTATCAGAATGAACATTTGTAATAATACATGTTGTCCATATTGTGGGATACAGACACAAGTACATTACTTACATTTTCCTGCCAGTGCAGGACATTTCTATAAAATGACAAAATAATCATTAAAAACTACGAAAGAAAGCTGAAAACGCAACATGGTATGTGAGACATTCACAGCAATGATGTTTTTGAATTGGACCTGAAATTTGAATTTACTGACCCATGAAGCTTAACTGTAAATAGTATTTAAATTTACTCACAGGCGTCTTGTGGTTTTCAGTCTGTCATAGTGTCAAAAAACTATAGTGTGTCCATACCACCTCCAGAAATTGTACAATTTAACGACTATGTACCCACACAGTGAAATATGAATACCAGGACACACACACACACACACACAGGCCTGTTTTCCATAAGCTTTGTGAAGCGAGAGGGGTTGTGAAATCAAGATTGAGTGAGTGCAGTAATGCAGAGAGACAGGAATGTAACACAGTTAGTGTTGGTGGGAATGTATGGGCTGTTGAGGAGGGAGAGATGGAGTGCAGAGTGGCAGCAGCTGTAATATAGTGGCATCCTGTGGCAGGCGGCAGCAGCAGCAAGCGGGGAAGAAAACGTCCATCACAGAAAGTGTCACCTCAGGAAAGAAACAGGGAGAGTGGAGGGAGAAAACTGCAGGGGAGGGAGCGTGAGGAGAAGGAGATGGAGACATTTATCACTTACAAAGGTAAGCAGGAAGTAAGAGAGAACATGTGAATCCGATTGCGGCTTCATGTTGATGAGGAGTGACGTCATTCTTTGGCTGTTTGTGAAAGCAGCTGTTCAACATCATGCTCAACACCCTTCTGCTAACCCACTGGCCTCATGTTACTATGGACACCAGGGCCCTGTCCCCATGGGGACCGGTGGCTTCAGCCCAAAGAAGTGTCCATGACCATCTCCCCTGCATATCAGACTAATCTAATCCAGTGAGCTGAGCAGGGAAACAGACTAGTTTTAGAGAACATTCTGTTCTGACTGACAAGTTACTCTGCAACTGGCTCTGAATAGCATATTGTCTTCATTAGTAACCTCCCTGTTACCCACCAACCAAACATGAAAAACTATGAGGGGGACAAATTGTTGGCGCATTAAACACTGAAAGATTCTTCATTTTATATTTGGCACACAGTAACCCACAGTCTTTGTGATATATTTAAGATACTGATACTTATGATGATAAAAAGTTGTTTATGTAAAAGATTTGAGCAAGAAAAGTCAAAATAATAAATGAATATTTGAGATTCTCGATTACCACACAAAGTAAAGAGTACTTTAAAGGCCCACATATACAACATTTGGACAACATGGACCCTTGATGTTATGCAGACAGGGGAAATAATGTTTGAGCGTAACATGTTGCAGGACGATCCTCTTCACAAAACAATAAACTAGCCGTCGTACTATGTGTCCATCTGTCCTGTCTTACAGTCGGGAGACGTACAATGCCCTAACCAACTGGCTGACTGATGCACGGACTCTGGCGAGCCCCAACATAGTTATTATTCTGTGCGGCAACAAGAAAGACCTGGATGCAGACCGAGAAGTGACCTTCCTGGAAGCGTCGCGCTTTGCTCAGGAGAACGGTAACTGATCTACATTATCTTACTTTTCATCTTCTCTTCTTTTTTTTTTATCGGCTTTTTTCTGTTTTGTTTTGTGTGCTTGCTTTTCATATTGTTGTGCCGCCCCACCCTGTCTTTTGTTACTCCTGGCTTGAATGTTTTGCTTCTAATTTGTTTATCTCCGTAGAGCTCATGTTCCTGGAGACCAGTGCTCTGACTGGAGAGAATGTCGAGGAGGGTTTCCTGAAGTGCGCTCGCACCATCCTCAACAAGATAGATTCAGGTACGCGGCTCATTCAGCACTATATAGGATGTAGCCTGTTGATCTGCCTTTAGTCTCACAATGTACCGTCTGTCTTCATCACTGACTTTACTCTCTGCGGTTCTTTTCAAAGGAGAGTTGGACCCGGAGAGGATGGGTTCAGGGATCCAGTATGGAGATGCTTCGTTGAGGCAGCTGCGACAGCCAAGAGGCACCACCACACAGAATAAGCAGCCGTGTAATTGCTAGGGGTCGGGGCCCCACCCTCACCTCAGCCCACACGCCCACACAGACAGCCCGCCCCCTACAGGTCAGTGGCAGGTCATCAACTCAACCTGGTTGGGTTTTTAAATAAGACATTTTGGCTTTCCCTCATTTTTTACTTGCCTCAGTATTGATCAGTGATTACGTTCTCGTCTCCTTTCTCTTCTAACGCCAGGTGTTTTTTGGTGTGTGCGACCCTCCTCTCTGCAGTCTCACACACCTTTGATCACCTGGATGAGTCGTCATGGAGATCACTGCAACCCCTGACCTCTGGTACTTTGCCCCTGTGTCTGGGCAGGGAAACCCCTCAGTGTGAACACGCTGGGATCATAACTTAAAGTCTCAGTGACTTACCAAACCAGGCAGTCACGGGTTGTGTGTATGGGCTCCCCTACTGTTCTTTTATCTCTGTGCTTTCATTCTGGTTTTAGTATCACCTCCATGCTTTCTATGTTTGCACATCATTGTTTGTAAATTATCATTGGTAAACTATTTTGTGCATATTCATTGTTAAACCTATCTGATTAGGATTCAAGATAGGTTTGGTCATCGCTTTTGAGTTGTAATATTCATAAAGGCACTCGTTTGTTTTTATTATCCATTATTTGAGTTAACTGTACGACATTGATGGTGACGAAGCGATTAACAGTTTTTATAAGTCAAATGAAGTCGACCTGTAAACATTTTGGTTAAGTATTCATCTAGAATATATTGCAAACCAGACACAATGTAAATCTTTGTCACGGTTTCATCAACTGTTGTCCAGTAATTTGTGCTGATCCAAATGGAAGCAGCTGATCGGTGAGTTTATGCATAGTAAAGATTTATTTTAAATCATACAGGCCCAAATGTAGAGCCCAGTTCTTTTACACACTCCAAAATGTGTTACGTTGAGGCATTTGACTGATTGGTTTGCATTACAATGCCCTATTATAACCTAAAGTGTTGGCCTTAATAATACACTTGATATTGTGGATCTACAGTGTATTATTCCTAGTCACCATGTCTCTGAACTGTTATTTATTTCTTTATTTTACTCCAAAGTTTCCAAAGTCTGTTGATTTAGCCCACAGTAAAGGATCAGTTCAATTGGTCCTATCTCAGTGTACGGTTAAGAAAGGGTCATCAATATAAGTAAAAAATGTCTTTGACTTCTCATGCTGGGCTGTTTCTCCATTTATTTATTTTTGACCTCCCTTTAATTTACGCTGCACATTCTGTGTGAGGGACGTCACAGGAAACCACCGCTGGTTTTGCCGCCGTGCCATGTTTGGGGAAACTTTCTTCCCACTCAGTTCTCTCAGAGGTTCGACAATGTTATCGTGATGAAAGCGAGAATGCTGTTTTTAGCCTTCCAAGTAGTTTTCACTTCTCTTTGTCAAGCAAAGAAGCTGCTCTGCTCCGCTCCAAACTGTCACTGAGTTTTCCGAGTCAGCCCAGATGCTTTCTCCTTAGAACAGAGCCCGTCTCGCCCCGGAGAGAAACGGGGAATTTCCACTGTAACATGGTTTCCTTTTGGATGCAGCACTGACAACATGGTTTGCGGTGCTGCCAGAGGAGAATGAGGTTGCGAGTTAATAACGTAAAAACATCCTACCCTGCTGTTGAGTCAAAGGCACTGCTTCTGTCTGAACCACTGGGATCAGGGCGTACTGACCCGGCCCAGAGGAGATCACAACAAACTGCCTGCTAATCCGATTTCCCATGTCTTCGCCCCAAGTGTGAGCATATGTCCTCCCAGACCAGCCGTATGTGTTTTAAGCTCAAGTGAGCCAGCACACTGAAGGGAAAACAACTGAGTTGTGCAAACACGAGATGGTATAGGATATCAACAGACAGATGGTCAAAGATTTGTTTAGTTTCCATAAAATACTGGCGTTGTGTGGTAGTTTGTCTCCTTCTGCAAGTGCACTTTTACTTTGGAATTGTCATGTTTTTTGTTTATATGCGGCAACTATAGAATTGTACATTTTATTTTACTTGAACAGTATATTGTAATAAAGATTTTAATTGTATGTTATCATTTCTTACTAAATAACAACTGAGATCCTTAATTTAATTTCCTTGTTTGGACTGCTGTGCTCCAGCTGTTTGTTTATTGCCCGCTGCTGACGTGGAGGTAGTGATGAGAGGACTTTCACTTCCTGCCGTCAGCAGCTATTCTGATCACTCATATCCACAAGTTGTCATTTACAATCGGTTATCAAGACGTGTAAATGGTTGATTGCTGTTGAACCAGTCCGCTTGCATTCATCTGTATGTATTTATCGTACAGTTTATCAGAATAGCCATATAAGCATAATTTTCTGTGGTCAAGATTCAATGTGATAAACACAATCAAACTCAGTTATTGCTTAGTAACTAATGTTATATAATCAACCCAAAATACTACTGTACATTTCAAGTAACCTATGCTGTAAATAAGATTTGTCTATTGAGAGTGAGTGTTGCTCATTGATTGTAATGAATATGCAATTCCCAGTAAACTGCTTGTTTTTTCAGTTATTCCCTTTTCCCCGTCTCCTGGATGTTCATGTCATGTGTGTCTCGTCTCTGACATCAGATCCTGAATATAGGTCAAACTAACTTTTTTTTTAAACTCTCCTTTGAGCAATAACTTATTACACACCGGGTTTACAGGCAGCTGACTTAGCAGAACATGAAAGTTAACAATAGTGTCCATGAACGTGATTCATTTTTCTCTTTCATTCTTCAGTCATTTCTCAAAGGCAGTCGGTGAGGATGTCAGAGGACTCATAAGATGAAGAGTAAATGCCCTCTGTGTCCAATTGTCTGGATTTATGTTCTCTGGTCGATGGAGTAACGGCTAGAGTGGTTTAATGTAGCTGAAGTGGATATATTGACTGATTTATTGATCCTAGACCAGCTGTCAAGATGACCTCATAACCAAATTGTATAATTTACTGTGGAAGAGCTGATGTTTAACCACTAGATGGCGCTAAAGTATTGTATAGAAAAATCTCCAGTTCCGGTACTGACGGACTATTGCAAGTTTTATTCATGGCCCTGTTAAAAGCTGTTCAGGGATATTTATTACCATATTTTTTATTTAACGACATAACCAGCAGTAGAGTCTTGATGGGAATATATCAATCTAATGAAATGCCCTTTTCAAAGAAATCAATCAACTAGAAGCCATTGAGAGTTGATATTCATGTATCACTTCATCTGTTTATTAGATTATTTACATATAATGGGACGTATTGATGTGGGTAGTTAAATTGGAGACAGCAATACATACAAACTCACACAGGTGGACAAAAGGGAAGCAGTACATATTTCACAATTGCCTAATCATTTAAAAAAAAAATACAAAAGTTTAACAGTAACATTTTATACCACCTTTGTGACAGGATTTGGTCAACTTAGAGTATGTCAAGTAATTGTATAAACATTTAAAGTCCAGAAAAGTGAAATGAATAAAAGTGTTTATTTGTCGAAGTTCATGAGGCTTGTAGGAGGAATTTAAAAGCCAAATAATTTTATGCAATGGCAAAGGCATTTATAGATCTTACACAGTAAATGCTCCTCAGACAAAACAGTGAGCAAGGACCACTCTTTCTGGAATGCACGCGTTACTCTCACAATATTCAAAATACGCAGGATACACTGCGTGTACACACATACGACGCTAACTCGACAGTACTGCTAAAATATACTTTCTACGTCCACAGTTTTTTTTCCCCGTCTGAGTGTGTTGTGTGACCAACAAGCACCATTTAATGTAATGTGTTGCATCAAATCACCTGGATCATTTGAAATGCAATGAAAACTATTACAACATCCAGAGCGCAGCCATCTGAGCCTCCAGAACCAGCAAGGTTCATCATCATCAGCCATGAGGATGTTGCCACAGGTTGCCATAACATACCGTCAAAATGGCACTCATCCTAAGTACACTCCATTTAATTATGAACTTGTCGTGATAGGTCAATTGCTCTAGAGGGCTTTCTAGTTATAGTTTTCATGTACTGTGATCCAGATACAAAATGTCTAGTCTAATACTGCAACACTGGCAAGGTCTTTCTTTACATGGATTTATAGAAACGGCTGTTGCAGGCAGCCACTCTTTATACATGGTGCTTGTTAGTTACAGCAGTGCCATTAAATGTAAAGTTGAGGCGAAGGAAGGGAAGACAGGAGGTGGGCAGGAGGGAGCAGTGTCACCCTGGTGAATCTCCATCAGTGTGTCCACATGCTACAGAGATAAATGCAAAGACTAATTGGTTACTTTATGAAATAACTAATTTCTGCTGCCTCTGGCTTTAGAAAAGTAAACAGAATATTATGTTGATTCTAATTTAGGTGGTATATGAAATGTTAACAAGTTAACACTTTGAAATGTAGAGCCTTTAAATACTGGGAGAATTCAGACGTGCAACAAATACAGCATATTGCAACATATAGACTGCTATGATAAACAGGTTAACTGAAGCTCCCTATCATATATCAATATGTACACAATATTGTGCATTTATATTTCTTAAAACACCTCCTGAAGTTTAATTAAGAGGGAAGTCTGCTGCGTAGAGGCAGGAAAATAACTTCCAGAGTGACTGGAACGAGGAGTAGGTGAGGTTAAGGACCAGGGCAGCAGATTATGGGGCAGATAGGAAGGTTGGTTGTCTGTTTCCTACTCAAGCGACTGGAGCATGAGGAGCTGCTTGAGGACCTTGGTCTGACTGGTCTCCCTGATCTCTCCAGCCAGGAACATCTCGTCCACCACCGTGTACACCTTAAAGTGGAGACAAAGGCAGTGCATTAGAGGGCGGACATGGCCCAACATTGTGATGGCGGGAAATGAGAGGACTCAGGATTAAAATGGGAGTACAAATCCCACAAATCACATGGAGTGTTGTTGGACCTGAAACCCAAGTGCTATTATCTTTGTCCCTTGAAAGGTTAGTTTCTCCTGGAAAATTGGCCAAAACTATGACAAGCCATCATCCTGTGGTCATCATTACTTAACTCCACCTCTGTGTCATCAAAGTGAAGAAATAACTGCTGGATGACAGATGAATCAGTCCTTCACTGCCACACACCTCAGAGAAGTGAGCTCGTGAAATAGTTTTGTCCTCGGAGCCGCTGTGCATCAGTGGATGAAATTAGAACTACACTTTCCATAAATGTTGATTTCTCTTGTGTCTGGGTGTAACATGTCAAACGTGGGCGGTGCTTGGTTCAAGTACTGCATGTGGGTGGATGTTCAGACACCTTAAGTGATTAGTAAGAGCACCAACAGCAGTTGGGAAGCAGTTTAGATGTGTTTGTTGCTTAATATTTCTCTCTATGAAAAATATATATATCCATCCCCCACTAGAATGATTTAGATTAATCTCACTGGATGAGTACTTTTGACATTGATTTTAATGAAAGTAAAATGTTCTCATCTGCCATTTGTATTAATCTGCACCTTCTCTCTAATCAAGGCGAAAATAATCTTGCAATGTCCTTACCTTGTAGAAGTTGAAGACAAGATCCAATTCACACACATTGTGGAAATACTCATTCAGCACCTTACAGGAAAGAGAGGAACAGTAAAAAAAACCTTAATTTCAATCAGATAGCAGCCAGGAGATAACATAATAGTCTGCTGTGAGAAGACATAAAAATGCATGGTGATTGTAAGGTGCAAGATAGGGAGCATTTTTAATGGTAAAGTAGAGCCAGTGGCTCACAGCTAACGGTGGTATACAGTAAGTGCTGACAGAGTGAACAGTGTTTACCTGAGGGGGAACCAGAGAGCGGAGCTGTGCTCCAAATGGCATGATTTTTCTGTTTACCCTCAGTGCATACCGCAGCTGCCCTTACAAAGTGTAGGTTCTACAATTCTGTGACGATGCTGTTGGTCGGGATGGCGTTATCAGCTGTAACCGCCATATGAGCAGTGCAGAGCGGCGGCCGTGAGCTAACCAGCAGGGGGTACTCACATGCACTCAAAACATGAGCGGCCGGACCGGCTATGTGAACAAAGCGAGGAGAAGCTTGGAAAACACCACACAAAGAGGGAGAGCAACTATATTCTCTGCTCAGGGCGACATTACTCCAGTATATCTTTATAAAAAGGTAAGGATATTTATTGTCATTGTAAAAACATACAACAAAATTAAGTTGGCGACTCAGTCAATTCAGCAGTACCAGGTAAAACCATGTATAAAAACATTTAAGACCGGACATTCTAATTTAAAACAAGACATTTAAAAATAAATAAAACATAAAACACAGGCATCAATGGCTTAAAAGTGAAAAAGTTATTGTCTATTTTTGTCCCCCCCGCAGCACTGTCCGGTGTGAGCTGGGTATATAGCTAATCGTTGTTTTCTGCTTTATAAATGTTCATTTTAATACAGCCAATTTAATGTGATGCATTGCTGGAGATTATGTTGATGCTGTAGTGGCAGCAGAATCCACTTTGCAACCATGCAAGAAGCCAATTTCCACTACATCTATCTCAAATATGCCACATTAAAATTGATGTGGCGCTCTTTTCATCTTGTTTCAGCAATAACTCAATTTTAAGCAGGGAGTAGTGTAATTTACAATAGCAGAACTACTGACCCCTTATTAAGAATTTGCTAAAGTAAATGTTGAACCAAGCACCATGAAGTCCTGCCATGAGCTTGTCTTCTTAAAAAAACATGCACTGTATTTATTTTAAAATGTTTTTTTCTCCTTGGGCATGGGGTGATATGCAACAAGCTTAGAAAGTGCAATTTAAGACTGTGCCGTGCTTTTCAGAATGCACTTACATGCATTTCTTCATAGTCAAACATTACATCAAATGACCTTCACTCCTGAGGACTATGAAAACAAAACTGGCTACTATTTGTCTAAGCCAAAAACAAACAGTAGATCCTACCTTAAGCTCACTATTTTAGTTGATATTTATTCGATTTATAAAATTGAATATTATTAGAAAAGGAAAAAGCTGTTAACCAGTAATTAAGCAAAGTAAGTGATAGAACAAGATGCACTTGAGCTGCCTAGTTCCTCCACTTAATCACCAAGTTTGATAACAAATAAAGCTAGTTACGATGATTATGTCATTGATTAAAAATCATCAAATAATACAATAATTAGCTGGCGTTTTATTTCAAAACAGTTTTATTTATGCAATATATACTACTTGTAAAATAGAA
Source organism: Myoxocephalus aenaeus (assembly GCA_038501785.1). Taxonomy (NCBI): domain Eukaryota; kingdom Metazoa; phylum Chordata; class Actinopteri; order Perciformes; family Cottidae; genus Myoxocephalus; species Myoxocephalus aenaeus. The sequence continues at coordinate 3,809,322 of JBAMJR010000124.1, read as the reverse complement.
ATAAAAAACATGATTCTGATTTTAATATTTGTAGATCTGCTGTCAAGCTACATCTGAAATGATGAGGAGCAGACAATACTGAAATGCATTTAATTTGTTGTTTTTACTGCAGTAGCACTTTATGGGCCAACCTGAGCAGCGAGAGGATGTAACTGTGCTAAAGGAGGTCATACAGTAGCTGCACAGTAATTATTAGGAAACTTTATTTGTAATTATTGTATCAGTGCCACAGTAGTTCTGTGTCTGTGCAATGTACAGTGTTTCCCCCACCGTTAGAATAGGGGGGCGGGGCGCCCCCCTGAAGAAACCCCCCGCCCCCCCTGTAATTTTCTCGATAGCGCCAGATCACAAGTCGTCATTTAAGTTTCTCTTTCCTATAGAACCGGTCTACACCTTGTTCTGTTATTAAACAAACTAAACGGCCGTATTTTATTGATCTTATCCACACACAGCTTGTCATTTCGGTCTCTACATGGTCGCGTTAACACTTCTCCTCTGCTCTGCGTCGCGCACAGCGGAGTTCCGCCCTGATGCGTACAGACACGTGCGCGCGCGCACACACACAGGTGAGCGCTGAGCACACAGCAGTGGACAGAGAGCGTCAAAAAATATGTCGCGTGAAAAGCAGACCTATATCTGCGTTTTAAACGCTCCCAGGGTGAAGATGGCAACAGCAGCTCTCATGTGAGGAGCAGCTCTCTGAACCCGGAGCAGCTCTCCTGCTCCAGGTGAAAGAGCCAAAGTGCTCGTGTCTTCTACCAACAATGAGCTGCTGGCTTCACATATTACAAAAGTACAAAGTACACGGATATAAAACTAAGTCCTTTCTGCTGCTGCGTCTCTTAAAACAGAAAACAGATCTCAGATCGACGTTGAGCATGAATTGTATCAAATCTACAACCCCGTTTATAAAAGATGTGTAGATCACTGCTCCACTAATACTGATGCAACCTGATGCTCACATATCTGCACTCATTCTGTTTTGTTTGGCAAAAAAATAAATAGCTTATTGTTTTCCACAATGAGCTATTTAGTAGTAACTAAATATTAGTTATTTTTTGCACAGATATAACTTTATTTTCATTGTTCTAAGTGATTGCAATTTAAAAATAAAAAAAATGTCTGATGGAGCAATCTGATTTACTTGAAAGTGATTGCAATTTTCTTTATTCTGTTATTTATAAAAGCACAGATGGAGTCACAAAATGAAGTTATTTACAGAAAAAGTTTGAGAACCACTACTTTAAGTGTTTGTGTCGGTGTCGTCGCCGTCGCCCCCGCCGCGCCCCCCCCCCCCTGAAGCTGTAAACCTAGGGGAAACACTGATGTATGTGCAGTCAGTTGCTATCAGACTCAGTTTGTAATTAGTAATCAATTAGTTATTTTATTGCTGAGGCTTATTTCCAGCATCACTTGACTTAGCATTATCTAACACTGATCAAAATCAATAATACACCCTGAACATAAGAATGCAAAAGGAACTTGATTCTATTAATATGTACTGAAATAGACTGTCATGGTTAAAGTGCGGCAAACATTGCCCTTGCAACACTTTAAAAAAATAATAATTAGACATTACATTGCACTAAATGTCATTTAACTGCAATCTGTACTTCCCAAAGAATGCAGGTTTCATATTAAGCAGCTGCAAGACAGTAGAGCGAATGTTTTGAAAGAAAATCATTAACGGACATTCCTCAAAACAATCAGACCATGAGAAGTAAATCATCATAGTTCACTTACTAAGTATATGTATATCATGTGTTGTGTATGTCAGTTACCTCTACAAAGTTGTGGATCCCCTCGAGGTATGCCAGGTTGTTATCAGTCACATCCACACAAATACAGAAGTAAAGACCAGCATAACGCCGGTAAATGATCTTGAAGTTCCTGAACTGTGAGAACAAAAAAAAGATAAAGCCTCTTAATAACGTCGTCTCTCGTATTATGACAACAGCAGCAGCTTTTCTTGGAGGTAAGCTTCCCAGCTTTCAGGTAAAACACACCCAGTATATGTCTGATTACCTTGGAACAAAATGCATAATAAAACCGGTCAGCAGACCAGGGTTTTTGTTTTATCATCTTTATAGAAAGTACCATTCATTGGCTGAAATGGTTATTTTTTGAATTGTTTCAAAATTTAGAAAAATTACTTAAGATTTGTTTAAGTAGCTAGTGGAAAATGAGTCACCCTATAATTTTTACTGTGAAGTAGCCACAACAGTAACTTTTAACGACAGTGTGGTTACAGTCATTATACTGCGGTCCTCATTAGTATTTAGAAAAAAGTTCTGGTTCAACTGAACAAAGCAACATATTGGGGAATGTGACAGAACCACCCAGAAAAACATATAATCATACAACTGGGCATGCATGCATTTGATACCGACTGATCCCATACCTCCACAAAGTTGGTGTGCTTGGCATCTCTGACAGTTACCACAGCATGCACTTCCTCGATCAACTTCTGTTTCTCATCATCATCAAACTGCATGTACCACTTGGCCAGTCGTGTCTTGCCTGCTCGGTTCTGGATGAGGATGAAGCGGATCTATGCGAAGAAATGATAAAATAATAGGAGACAAAATGAGATAACAGATATAGTCCAACATTACTTGTCCTAGAGGTCTAACGTTAAGTGATTTTAAATAGATAAGACACGACTAGCTATCTAACGTTAGTGTTACTTTGTTCGCTATTGGCTGTCACCTGCTACAAATGAACTAGTGTTACGTTAATACAATCTAGGAATAGCTACGTTTGATAGGTAGTTGTATTTCTCCCATTATTTATTCAACTGTAGCTAGTTAAAAACTGGTAGCCATAGCTTGAGCTAACGTGTAAGCTCGCAGTAGCTAACCACACCCATTTTGTTGACAACAAGATTGTGCAAGACCTTAGACAAAGTCAAACTGATTGCCTAGCGATCTATTTGTGTAGCTAGTCGGTGTCTGTGATCAAACGTCGTGAGTTCAGATCTGTGGCTTCATCCTGCTCAGGTAAGTTAGCTCACCAGCTAGCTGGCTAACGTTTTCTACTGACTGAATGAAGAGGTTATCCAGCGAACAAGCTAGCGGTAAAACGCGACCATTACGAGGAGAAAAACTGTTCACATGCTATATATTTACCATTGTCTCCTAAATATGGACCTGACAGCCTCCAGAATAGCACGTTCCTGAACAACTTTGCGAGGATTTTTTCATAAATACATCAGTAATTTCTTCGACCGCTCGTCCGCTATCTTTCCCGAGCTAACAGGAAGTGAGAAGCCGCACTGAGTTGCGTTGCATGGTGGGGGACGTAGTTTAAGTCGCGACATTTAGAGCCGCTGGGACGTCCTATGGCACTCCAAGAACCAGCGACCCTCTGGGTGTCTTCAATTGAGTCGCGCTTTGGATCACGTGAGAAGATCTATTATTTTCTATTGCAGAAAAAATCTTGATATGTAGTTTCTAATACGAATTTAAACAAACTGGGAATGTAGGTAAGAATGAAAGACATTATAAAACATGTAATGTGAGACTCAACATCACGCAATCAGTATTATCACTAACGTTTTTAAGGAAACTAAAGGTTATTTTAAAATTGCAATACTCAATACTATTGTCCAGCTTGACATTTCCCACATGGAACAGCTTTCGTTTTTACCACACCAAATGTCATCGACGTTTTTGAGCTTTTATAAATAGTATTTTAGCCATTTTTTCATACTAGTGTGTGTGTGTGTGTGTGTGTGTGTGTGTGTGTGTGTGTGTGTGTGTGTGTGTGTGTGTGTGTGTGTGTGTGTGTACCACATTTGTGACACACTGCAACTCTTACATAAAAAACTTACATACACTTTATAGAATGACAAAAGTTGTAATAGCGGTATATATTTCCACCTTCTGAGGTTACATCAATTGTGGTTGTTTTCTGCAGTGTCAGGGCTCAGAGTTTGTTTACTTGTCTGGGTGGGCAACCATTCACTGCAGAACATTGTCCAGACAGCTTGGACAGCTTGCCTCTCTCTGAGCATTCAGGGTGTTTAGGGGGTCAGAGGGGGATGGGGGAAATGTGATTGTCAGGGATTGCACAACTGTGAGTGAAGGAATGTGCTTGCTCTTGGGACCCATACATATTTCAGCTACAAATACAAAGAGGGTTGATAGAAAAACAATATAAAATTAAAGGAAAAACCAACCAGTGAGTTAACGATAAACATATAGTTTTTCCTCCATATCTGTTTTCATTCTATGGTAATAAAAGCACAACATGTCGTATAACCTTCACATACAAACTGAATAGCACAAATAAAATAACATTTTGTTCCATCATTTAATTGCTAAATGATAAAGTTGTAGGCTCTGGCCCATGTTTCAAAAACAGTGGTAGCAGAGGGATGCAAAATGTAGCCAGATTATTCAACAGAAACTTTGACCCCTGCTAATCTTGCTCTGTGTGATTGGGGTCATGCAAATATGACTGAGGGCATGGTGACTAATGTGATTGGACATAAGTGTGTGGACTTATTCAAAAGGTGGGCAGTGCACCTTGAGCCCTGTCTGACTGTGTATTTAATGTTGGTTCACATTTCACTGTCAAAGCACACAAAAATCTGACATCTATACTTATACAAATAATATTTATTTATGTTTTGGTTAAACCGCCCAGGAGGTGGGATATTGTAACTTTGATGAAAAGCTTCTGACATGATGTCTGTATGGCTTCAATGATGCAGTTTCACTCCTAACGTTCCATTCCATTCCATTATCCCAACCGCTTATCATATTTAGGGTCGCTGGAGCCGATCCCAGTTGACATTGGATGAAGGCAGGGTACGACCTGTACAGGTCGCCAGTTTATCGCAGGGCACATATAGAGACAGACAGCAATTTGGACTCATATTCACACCTGAGGGCAATTTAGAGTCTCCAGTTAACTTAAATTACATGTCTTTGGACTGTGAGGAAGCCGGGGAGGTCGCGCAAACTCTGCACAGAAGGACCGGTCGGGATCGGGGCTCAGCCCTGTGAGGTGACAGTGCTAGCCCTGCAACACCGTGCAGCCAATCCTCCTTGAAATTCAATTTCAAATCAATAAATTGGGTTTTACTTTCCAAGTATTTGTTTCCATATCAGACAGAGTTTAGATCACCAGATGAAGGACTATCAGAGAGAGATGAGTTGGAATTCTAGGAGAAAGTCCCAAAGCAAGACACTAGACATCTGTTTGAGCTGTTGCTACACGCAGTTGTCTTGTACAATATTGCAGATATTTCTCCAAGTTGTGGAAGTAGTTGCATTATCTTACAGAGAAAAAAAAATACTTCAGGATCTTAAAATGTTTTATTGTGTATTGAAATTAAAGGACAGCCTTCCCAGCCAGTCTTGTACCAAGTGGATGACTCTGCTCATAACATACTGTATATAATTATGACTAATGTTTTTCCCCCCCGGAAAAAGTGTTAAATATTTTCCCTCTGCTGTTCGATACAGTTTTAGGTAGGAGTCCTGGGTGAACGCTCAACAAATATATTATCAGTTATGTAGCCACGGGGCATTAGAAAATAATTTTAAAAAGGAGATCCCAAATGTTTGAGTTTGTACAGGAAAACGGGGATCAGTTGGGAAAGGAAATGATGTGTGAAACATGGGGCCAAGAGGGCAAATGGGCTGAAAATAAAGTTAATTAACTACAATCTTGATGCCATGATGTTCTTTTTTCCCCTGTAGCTCGTAAACAGGGTTGCAGTAGAACACGGTGGGACACAGACTAATTGTCTGATGCACATCCAATTTTAAGTTTTTATTTATTGGAAGTTTGTGTGAAAGTGGGAATATTATTGTCGGCCCAAGATAAAGTCCACAAACATTGTGTACTTGTGTAATCGTCAGTGGAGACAGAAATAATATCTTGTGTAAAATATAAATATATATATAAATATATTATGTAAAAATATCCCTTTACAAGTAGATGTCCTCTGTTGCTTTAGTATCAATGTGCTTGAAATAGCAAGAGTAAATACTCAATACAGAATATGGCCCATGTCAGGCTGTTATATACACTGCTGGACACTTTAATCTACAACAGTGCATCCAATTTTGAGATTGATGAGATAGAAAGACTGTCTCTAAGCCTGAGAAATGATCTATCACTAGATGAACAAAGTTGATAATATACAGTATATGTGTGGGAAATGAAAATGGCAGCAGGGTTTCCTCCCCCATCTTTACCTTATATAAATTATTAAGCTCCATAAAGGAAGTTATTGTGATATATATGCATTGACCGTCCAAAATGTACTTGATGTTGTTTGTTTCAACATTAATAAAATAATACAAATTGAAGTATTAAAAATAACAATGCATTATTTCTTAAAAGGAAGTGAAATGAGAAGTACAATGTAACAGAATGGAAACACTCAGGTGTACCTTAACATTGTAGTTGTACATATAGTTTTAGATAATTCTTCTTAAAATGTTTTGGTGTGTGAGTATATAGTTGTTCAGAATCAGAATCAGAATCCGTTTATTGCCAGGAATGTTTACACAAACGAGGAATTTTTCTAGGCGGAAGGTGCATACATTAGACATGAGACGAGACAGACAACAATCAACAACAACAACAACAACAACAGTGCAATGGGTATTAAAATAAGTATAAGATAAAGTGCTCTGACAAACAGATACGCTAATGTACGTTAAAGTGGCATGTGTGTTTAAGTTAAAGTGTATGTTAAAGTGGCATGAGTGTTTAAATATGAAGTGTGCAGAGGAGTGACCGGTAAGAAGAAAGAAGAAAGAAAATAAAAATAAAAATAAAAATAAAAATAAAAATAGTCCTGGGGGTGACAGAGTGGGGGACCCGAGCCCTGTTGGTGAGCCCGACTGCCGACGGGAAGAAACTGTTTGTGTGGCGTGAGGTCTTGGTCCTGATGGACCTCAGCCTCCTGCCAGAGGGGAGGGACTCAAACAGGTTATGTCCAGGGTGAGGTTCAGTCATTATTACAAATATTTCTTTATGTGTTTAGTGGATTTGTCCACTGATAGTTACAAAAACAATAAATGTTTACATGAAACTCCCAAAAAAAATCCTAAAAGGAAAAAGATTAATCCAGAGAGACATTTTCTGGATTTTTCGCTAATGTGATTTTTGTTATGTATATGACGTGTTTAAACATATTTATCTGTTATTACAAATGTAATAGTCACGTTTAAATCTGTTCATAAACAGAGTGCGTGTGTGTTGTAATTGTGTCAATGAACCGCTGGGCGAGACTCTCTCTCTCTCTCTCTCTCTCTCTCTCTCTCTCTCTCTCTCTCTCTCTCTCTCTCTCTCTCTCTCTTCTGTGAATAGGAGGGCAGATGCTGGATTCGGGAGAAGGTCCGCCATTATTGTGAAGCTAGAAAAAAAAAATAGACTTATACACACCGTCACACATTTCGCCTGTAACGGATTTAAGATTAGAAAGGAGACTACAACGGTTTCGGGCGATCTTGTTGTCCACTAAAAGTGGCGCTTTGGTAAATGAAGGCAGGGCTTTTAATCGCGTTTCATACGGATTCTTTATTTTTGACACAACAAAGGAAATAATAATTGGTGAAAACAACGTGGTGGTTGAATCAAGAAGGGAAAAAAAAAACACCGAAACAGCGCTTTCACGCCGCCTCCCCCGCTTCTCCTCGTTTCCAGCCGCGGTGAAAAGACTGGAGTTCGAGCTGCATTTTTTTCTTCTTCTTTTCCTGACGAGAATTTAGTTTTTTTCTTCTCTTTTTCCCCCCTCCTCTCCAAAAGACAGAGAGAGATACGCATCTCGTTTCTGAAAACTTCAGTCTGATGAACACGAGCACTTAATGGGAAGGGTGGGAGAAAGCAATGGACAGATAGCCTGTTAATTTAAAAGGCGGAAAATAATCGATGTCAGTGCTGGTAGGAAGTGTTTTAATCTGTTTTTTAAAGTCTTTCGCCCGGCTGTGAGCAGAGGAGCAGCGACAGAAAGAAAGGAAGGAGCGGACGACAGAGAGGAATGCTATGGTATGTAGACCACACGAGACACTCTTCTTTTTGCACCAAATAATACACGTGAATGGACAATTTGAAACAATGGTGAAACGGTATTTTCAGGCGTTGACCTCCTCCCTGTATTGCAGCGTGGGTTAATACGAAGTGCTACGAATAACAAGAAACTGGGAGTCAACCCCAGTCCCCCTGAGGCTGGAGAGATTTGAAGCCCTTAATAGTAATGATTATTCTAATGGCGATGCATGCGTGTACACACATAAGACCGATTTCTAATGGAGGCTACTTTGGCCCCGTGCATGTTTTAAAGGGGAAGTTCTCAGAGGAGACAGGGGGGTCATAAAAAATGGATCTTGTACAAACATTAAAATTGTTTGTACAACAACACCTGGAATGCATTGGTCTTGTCAGGCCTGGAGAAACTCCCCTGTACGCCTTGAAACTCCCCTGTACAAACCATGGTCCTCATCATCAGTTTTACATCATGTGTTATATATATATATATATATATATATATATATATATATATATATATATATATATATATATATATATATATATATATATATATATATGCTCTTACACATTAGAAATGTTTGAGTGATTATTTCCTCTTTTGTTAAATGCCTCAGTAACTTTGCAAACATCAAAGCTGCTTCCTGGTGACACAGTTAGATAATATGCGTACGCCCTGCCCGAAGGTAACTGCTCTGCTCCTGTTTAACTGTACCTGTGACACAAGTGATTTACATCTTCTAAGACAGGATATACAGTATATGTGTGGCCATTTCTACCAACTATCTATATCTCAGGGATATGTGGATATCTAACTTGACTGCTTGTCGACCCCGTCACGTTCTACGACAAGGTACAGCCTGACTGATTAAGGTGACCTAATGATAACAATTAACACTCCCATTAATCTATTTTTGTGACAGAATTTACGGCCTAATCTCACTGTCACTGCAAAGTGGTCATTGCCCTGCCAGCCACTCCCTTTTTCTCAGTCCTTCCACTGGACTTCAGTACTTTCATTTCGAAGTGGTCTTTCTACCTGCCTCTGGAATATCGATTTAAGATCGACTGTGAAAGACTTCAGAGAAAGAGATAAGTGGGGGAATGTCTGTGTGGGTTTGTGATATGGCCTTAACACAGCGAGGGCTGTGGCCTCTACTGCTGTGTCACTGCCGGATAGAGGGGACATTTTCAAAACAGGAACCTTCCTTTCATAATGGATTTATGATGTGGATTTTACGTCCTTACCAAGCAAATAAGTTGACTCGTGTCCCTGCATTTGCTGGCTGTTCTTTGACTGAGTGCTTTTTGATCTTTGCTCTTAATCAACCTTATTGGGACGACCATGCCATGGAGGAAGTAAACACAAGTGCACACACTTTCCTTGGCAAGACTGTCTCTGTGCTCTCAGGTAAATGCATTAGCAGCTGTCAGCACTTCTGTTCTCTGCTTGATTGGGCCCTATGCAGTGCAGTCACACCTCTCCAGGAAGCCTCTTCTTCCCCTAATGGTCGTGCCATTTACCCAGGCAGCAGGCTAGCTACCTGCATACCCACTCAGCCCTGTCTGTCTGCCTGCCTCTGGGCTGCGGATAGTGTGGTTAGTCCCTGGGCTAGAACATGTTCCTGGGATTAGAGGAGGGCAGGCTTTGTTCGTCAGGATGTAGGCCAGAGATGTGGATATATCCTTTGATGAGGGCACTGGAAGTGAGATTCTGTCCCGTATTATGTGGACAGATAAACATAGAAAAACAAGGGAAATGGAAAGAGTGGAGGGATATCTAATCCTTTATATCAAGTATATTCTAGTAGTCCTCCCTTCTCTTCAATATGACTTCTCAACACAGAAATCAAATGATAAAGGCCATCAGAGAGTACTTGAGCCCTGAAGTGTGAAACGTGTTTTGAATCAGTAAACCCAGCTGTGAGTTATTTTGATTGTAATGTCACTCAATTTGAAAACTTGAACCATGCAATATGTCAGCCCCGGCTTTTTTTCCTTCCCCTAAAACACTGTGCCGCTGAATGAAATGGTGCTCGCTCTTTTGCCGATTTCACAGCTAGCATACTTGTCAACGCAGAGTGACTCCGTATGCCAGGGATGGAAAATGTCCCTGCTCATCTGAAAATGTGCTGTTCGCTAAATCTCGTCTCTCTTGTATCGCAGGAGAGGTTTGCTTGTGAGTCAGTGTAAGCCTGTGTTTGATGGAGAAAAGAGCTAATTATAGCGGGCAGCTTTGGAGTTTGGTGGACCAGATTACAGTCACTCTCCTCTCAATGGCTGCCTTGTTCTAGTGGCCGATTATTAGGCAGAGAGAAGTGCATTCTGGGATGATTGTATCTGAATTTCCATTAGAAAGTGCGCCTGCCTCAGTTGAACTGAGGTTCTCTTCTCTCCCCACTGGTCCAGCTCCCATGCTCATTACAGATTTGCAGATGGGGGCAGCTTGATATAAAGGCCTCTGTCGTGTGCCCCGATTCTGTTTTAGAGCCACTTTAAATCCATATCCTGAATGGCCGACTTATGTATGAGGGAACCGAGCCCCAATCAGCAATGGTGGTTGCACCTTGTTTTTATTTCATGAAACAAAATGATAAGAACATATCACTAGTATTCCTATGCAGATACCCTTTTATAACAAATGGTTCACCAAAGAAGTTTGTAAGTAATTTTTTATTGAAATCAATCGGTAATAAAGATTGCATTTACTCTCTATCCCAAGCCCACTGTATTATGGTATTGCTTTTCCAATGCAAATGCATTATTAATGGGTAATGCTAGTGGGAAGCATGGGCTTTAGATATGAGTAATGGTTTGAATGGTGGCCATAGTGCCATGTTGGGATAATTTTAATGAGCCTTCATGTTTCTTCCCGAGGAAAAAAAAAAAAAGACACTGTTTGGAATCACGGTGACCATGGCGATGAAGGACCAGGATGTAAGCCTCAGAGGAATGGTGACCTCTGGACGTGAGCGGCCCTGCTTTGCTTTTCCAGATACAATTACACAACAGAGGGGCAAGGCTAATGGGCTATGGTAATTTGGAAGAGCTGTAGAGGGGGAACATGAGGGGATAAACTAGGAACAGGAAGAGAGTGACACAACAAAGCAGGTAGTCAGTTGGAGGAGAAAAAAAGCTACAAGCATGAGAGGGTAAAGTAAAACACGAGCGGCCAGCTTCTGCTTCAGGCTGTGCTCGTGGTATGTGCCCTTTCAGCTTTCTGCTCAGGGATTAACCAATCAATGACAGCCATAAGTAACCCTGCTCCTTGGCAATTGGCCACAGCTAAATTCCATGACTCGGCATGTCTGTAGTTAATATGTTATGATTGAGTCACTGCCAATGAAATTAGTTCAATAGGTTGGACGTACTGTCCCACCTTAAGTTCTCCAAGGTTTATGGGTTGTGTAGGTGACTGGTCTGAAAAGAGGGGCTTGTCATTCATATCACCTTTTATAGTGTTCAGGGTAGAATAGCCTCTAATTGTTTTTGAGTGAGTCAGTGTTTACGCTGACTGTACTTTTAGATTTTGAAAGGCTTTAGACATGGGAAACCTCTCAAAGAGAGATTGCTCTGAAATCCACCTCCACAAGTACTAAAGGATCACTTTGAGCATGTTTTAGTCTGTGGACACACATACACGCTCACGCATTTCCCTTCCTAACCCAACACTTAGTTTTCATTTCTGTCTTAACCTGTCGTGCTGTCCTTCCCTCATGTCGCTCGCAGGGCTCCAGGCTTCATTGCCTAAATTGGGCTGGAGTCATGAGAAGTCCCTGTGTGTCATTGTTTGACTTTTTCTGTGGAGATTCTCCCTTGTGCTGCCACTGGGGTTTCCTCTGGGGGGGGGGGGGGGGGGGGGTTCACGAGAAGTAGATGTGGTGGAGGAGACGAGGAGGGCGTAACTTCAAAGGTGAGGGGGAAGATTCTGAGTAATAGCCAAATCACAAAATAGCTTAATGCAACTACCATGCTGAATGATGGCAGGTGCTGCAGGTGGCACACCTTTCGTTCAATTGCTGCAGGAGTAGTTGCATTTCTATTGTGATATAACTTGTTGGTTCAGTAGGAAGCTCAGCAGTCAAGCAATAATAGTGCTTAGTGCTCAATGTATGTCTGGATTTATTATATTGCGTATGATGATACATCTCTCTCTGGCTACCTACTGTGGACCTTTCCAATAGGAGACCTTCTGCATTCATTTTATTCAGTGCTGGAGTACATCCTTGCATCATCATGTATCCGTGGGTATCATCAGTCGGATTAATTTCATCCGGAAAGGCTCCTGTAACAGCAACTTCGGTGTGACTGACACACTCTGAGGTGGCGTGTTATCTACGAAAGACTGGCTGCACTCGTAAGCTGCTCCGTTTATGTATAATATTACAAGTGAGGGAGAGAACAAAAACATGCATCCTCAGCTCCTCTCCTCTAACTGTTCTGTAAACATTGTAATTTAAACCAATAGCGTGTGTGACTAACTACAGCCATTTGCTTTTTTTATTTTATTTTGACCCATTAGCCATAACAAGATTTGGTGTCTTGTAAAAGATTGCGTCGGAATGATATTGGTATGTGGCAGTTTGCAAACTGTGCAGAGCCATGGAGATGCGTTTTGGCGATACTAATATAAAGTGCATCTACTGCGAGTTGAACTCCTTCTTTGCGTTTAGATTTATGCCATGTTAATATATACAACTGCTTTTGGAACATGGGTAAAGCATATTGACAAGGCAGGAACATGATGTTTAGTTTCCCTGTCACGCCGCCATGTTGTCTTTTTATAATGATGTCTCTACATGCTGTTTCAGCCCAGCGTTCTGACAACTTTATTGGAAGTGTCTTTGTACACCTGCAGCATGCGAGGAGAGAAGAGAGGGGGGGAGGCAGATTCCAACGTATTCTAATTAAAGTTGGCAGGTTTAATCACAGATTGATAAACATCTGAGAAGAAAAGAGAGGGACAGAAGTAGAGTGGAGTGGAGAGGGAAACGTTGCCTGTAGACCCAAACAACCAGACGCCTTTGAAAGTACCTCACTCAACCCCACGTTTTTCTTACTTTTCTCAAACTCCTCTGAAGCTCTATTGATTGCTCTTGTTGCCTCTATGCTTCTTTTACGCTTTCATTTCTTTTTCACAATTCACAGAATATTTCCGATGCTGTTTATTTCTGTTCCCATGGCTCTCGCCATCGCTCAAATGTTGTGTCCTTGAGCACAGTGCGATGTTACAGTCAGCTGTGGTTGAGGACACAGGGAGGGCGCCACCTTGTCACTAGATGTTAATCTCAGATGCCACTTCAGGGGGATCTGGCCACCAGTGTGGTGGCCTGTGGCCTCTCCCCTGTGAATATGTGGAGACACGGCCTCTGCCACACAAAAGGACACACAAACCCCTTGTATTTGGACAAGGGGCATGTTCTACAATGTTGTGATTAGGTATTCCTAACTTGGAGCTTGCCCCAGGCATTTTAACATTTCCAAATCATTATGTGGCTGTTATTGTTTTTAGTATTCATGGTTGAGGCAACTCAACTTTGAAAGTTTGGAAATTTGCATTGCAAGTGGCTAACTTGTACGTACACAGCTCTGCACGCACCGTGTAACCAACACTGGCTGACCCCTCCTCAACCTCATAACATAACTGTCAGAGTGGTTCTGGACACTAGACAGCTATGTGACAGTGGACATCATATTCTCTTTAAGGTGAGAAGATAAGGTGGCTGTATATCCATTTGTTATCACAGGCAGCGAGCCCCCGACACCTCCACATCCCTTATCTGGCCGTGTCCCAGTTTCTGGCCCAAGCTGAGGCTGATGAGTAAGCACTGCTCCGTCTGCAGATGGCTTGGCCTGCCGCTATCGATTGCAGCGCCATTGCCTGTCATCCAGCCACCACTTAGCTAATGATGTCCATACTATTGTCTCACGGCTGGGAAAACGGCCATAAAACAGAGAGCGGTGTCGGAGGGAAAGATGGATTTTACCGATAGAGGAGGCACACCCAAAGCAGCCTGAGCCAAATGGTACTGCGCTCTGATATCTTAGGATGGGAGCTTTGTCATTCTCTGTCCCAACTCCCTCTCTGGTTTATTCCTCTTGTTGGCTGTCTTTAATGTGGTGCTGGTTTGTCCATTTGCATGGAAAAAAAGAAAGAAGACAAACCATATTTTCCGCCAGTGTGCCAGTCGCTCTGTTGGCCTTATTTTGACCTTGTGCTCTCATTGTTAATGTTGTTGGGCAAACAGCAATTTTTTTTGTTGTGCTTAATAAATAATTTTAGTGATGACTCGCCTTGAATGCTTGAATAAGGCAATTCGAAAAGGCTGCTATGAATGCCAGAAAGATATATATCCAGTTGCCATTTTGGAGGATTGTAAATGGATTTCGCTCCGAGTTGGGTTTTCATGGGGTGACATGGGTCATTTCTCTTCTCAGTGCCGTAATTTCCCAGGATGCAGTTGGGGCCCCAAGGTCCATAGCTCTTATGTCAGAGTTCATTTCCTGTTGCAGTGCTCCAGCAGCTCCTAAGGATCCACCATTTTGTAACATTCTCGATGAGGACTGGAGAAATGTGTCTCAATTCACAACCATTACTCATAAGTGTGGCTTTTTAACCCATAAAGTCTCATCTCAGTTCAAGAGTTGAAAAGTCATTATGTTGCATTCAGCCTCACACTGAGTAAAGCGTTAACACAGCCAAGGACACACTACGCCATAAGTAGTAGAGGTGGGATTGGGTATCCTATTTAAGTTACTGTCCATGAGTCACAAACACGAGGCAGTTAAATGTTTTAGAATGAAGACAGCCTCACAATAGCTTTTGCTGAAGTTTCTAATTATACTTCGAATACATCATCTTTGGTTGCAAATCCCCACGAACCGCAAACCTGAGTCTGCACAAGTCCTGCGTCTTACTTTGCTGACTTCCATGAATGTCCTAAGTCGTGAAGATAAAAGTACGGGAAACATGGGGGAAGAATGTAAACATTTCTCAGAGTTGTTTTTGGTTTGAGGGCTGTACAGGGAGAGGACGGCCTCGCCACACCACGGCTCGCATTAGTCACAGTCATCGGAGAGAAGAGAATGCAGACCTTTTTGCCCAATGAGGGAAAAGGTCGTTGTGAATGCAGTTTGTCAGGTCCAGACGAGCTGCGAGCTGGGCCGGTTGTAGCTTTAGTCCATGTGACTGCCAGAAAGAAAATAAGAGGTGAACCTCACATGGACTAATCTTTGGTGAAACATGAGTATGAAAACATCGACGGACCACTGGTATGTCATCATTCTAGATTACTTCTAGGTAGTTCAGTTTGGTATCGGTTACATTTCCATTTACATTAGTTACATTGCAGTCTGAGATCTCCACTGAAATGTTTGAGCTTGGATCACTTTGTGGGCGTAGTGAGGAGAAAAGAGGGCGACGTGGCATTATCGTCTTTACATTTGAACTGACATTTGAATTCTGCTCTTTGTACAGGTAGATGTGATCTTTAAAGATGAAATGTGAAATGTCTAATTTACCTTAAGTCATGTAAAAATTATTCACATCTCTTAAAGGGTACTCCAGCTATTTAAGTTATTAATTACCATAAATGTCTGCAACATCAAAGGACTGATTAAAAAAGTAATGCTAAAAATATGTGCAGCAGAGGCATTAACTATTTATCCTTACTATAGGTCAAGCTCCAAAAAACACTAGATCCTACATCTCCCACTATGCAACTCAGTAGTGTCCAAGCTCCACCAGAGCCAGCTACTGTTTTTACAGGCTGTGTAATACTCTCCATGGCACGTAAACAGACTTTTACAAGTAAAATTGAAGTGCCATGAATCATGATTGCACTTAATAGATTTATTACAACTTTAATATTTAATAAACAATATTTATATGATGGATAGATAGTAGTGTACTCGTATAGTTAATATATTGTTCAATGGCATTGAACTTGACCATTTGATCCAAGTGGGTCCCAACCAAGAGGGAAGCTGTTCAAACAGTATTTGTTCATGCAGACTGTTGTGTTTTCGGTCATGCAGTTACTCATAAAAGGCAAAGCAGTTAATCATTCATTACTCTGAATGACTAATGATGTATTCGTCCTGCAGTGACTGTGGTAAATGCTGATAAAGAATTTCTTTTGTTCATAATTGTTGATCATATCTGACCGGTCAATGAGAAGAAATATCTTTGAACAATCAAGAGAGAAGTTAAATAAGCTCAGAGACATCATGATATTGTGGTTGGAATGTGTCCTTGCCTTAGATCACAAGCGCCATTCCTGACATCACATTTAAGATACATTACGTAAACGAGATTTATTAGAGGATGGATGTGCTTTTACACTATTAATACTTGAACAAAAAGGGTTTATCGAAAATTAAGCTTTGCCCATGTTGGAACATGTGAACTCGGGCTAGCATTCCTTTCGTAGTTTACCGTCAAGCCAACAGATCTTTAGTCCAATCAAGGTGGTTATTATGTCTCTGCTTCCTCCAAGAACACCCATATGAAGCTTTAAAACACGGCCACTGCTAATAAGCACAATTGGAAATTTGTGTGAGGGATTTAAAGTCTCTTGAGAAGGATGATTTATTTGAGTTTAAGTGGAAAGCCCTTCTACTTCTCAAATCAAGTATTGTCTGAGTACCACGGTAAGGCTTTATCTCAACCATAAAGTATATATTGAATATTTTTTGTGAAATACACAAGCTAACGAAGTAAAAATGTAAACAAAGCTGTGCATGATTCTGGTCATGTGACGGTGTTTCCACTGTCATCGTAATCTTGGAAACATTCACTCACTGTGATAGCAGTAATTGGCAATTACCTCGCCTTATGAGTTTTCATGTCAAATGTCTGCCAGAGTATAGCACCAACGCTATCATTATAGGGATGTTGATCCTTCCATTATTTCAACCACCTGCTGTGTTTAGTATATTGTGCAAGTATGTATACTAAGCATGTGCCGGAGAGATGAAGAATCAGAAAGAAGTGACTCTGAATAGCAAGAATTATACCTCGGATCATTTGAGTCATGTTGTCACTTCTAGAACCAACCAAACCAGTGCCTGAGACTAGTTTAGCCTGCCCTTGAACCACAACAAGTATTACACTGGAGCACACTCATTGTTCGAGCTCTAAGCAAACTCTATTTCAACACTCATGTTTTACAGAAACTGCCATCCACAATAATTCAGTTTTTGCTTCACAACTATGTACAATTATCCGATCTCTGTCCCTCAGTGTTTGGCCGTAGTGGATCAGATTCTAGGAAATTGTGCAACTCTGAGGGTATTCTGCTTTCCGACCACAGAGCAGGGCTTACATCTAGGCCATTGTCCTTTCCTCTCTTTTGCTCCCTCCCTCTCTCCAGAGGTCATAGTTGAAAGGAGACATGGGTGGGTGATGTCAGTCCTCTCCCTAGGGCCTCTGGGGATCCTCTGGTGTCGTGTGAGGTTGGGCATCAGCAGCTCCAAAGGGGAAGACGGGAAGCAGGGATGGCAGAGGGAGGGGAAGGAACAGCTTGCTGTTGTTCTACTTTGTTTGTATTTTCACATATCGGCGCTGAAGATGGAGACGCAGGATGAAGATGGTTAGGGCTGTATGGCCATGAAGAGCTCAGTCATTGGTTTATGTGCATGTGACGTGTATATCTATAAGCTACCGGAACCATTTGGTGAGCCACAAGGCCGACAGATTTGAGTTTGAATTGTGATCAGCAGTATTTAATATTTTTCATCTCCCAGAATTCCCTTGTCTTTGCGACATAGTCGTCAAGAATAACATAAATTGAGATTTGCTCTCCTGCTGAAAGGTTGTTTTAGTGCACGCTGGGTCGTTGACTTGTTCAGAGGCTCTATAATGTTCATTGTGTGCAAAACACGGTTGTGAGTGCTCTTTGAGCGTGTTGGGCGATGCTCCCGGGGCTCCCTGATGTAGCATGGTAAACAGCTCCTACTGCTTGCACAGCTGGGGCACACTAGACGGGCCTCTGCAGTGCATGGGGAGAGGGAGATTGAGAGAGGGATTGGGAGGAGACAGACAGGGAGGGAGGGAGGCAGGCTGGGGGGAGGGGAGAGCGGCTGGACCAACACAACAGAGGAATGCTGTGAGGGCCTTCAGGGCAGGATACAAACTGCAAAAAGCACAAGCGAGCGCAGAGGAAACAAGAGCAGAAAACTGATTATAAATGACAAATCCCCAGCTCTTGCAACCACGCAGTGTTAGCTGTATCCTGAGGGTGAGAGAAAATGCAACAGCAATGGTTCCAACTCAATCCAATCTACTGTATGTGTTATGCGCGCATGTGTGTGCGACCGTGTTTGCGACCGTGTTTGCGTATGTGGCCCCCCTCCTGTCTCCTCCCTTCATCCTCTGCCCTGTGCTCGCTGCCCAGCGCTGATTGGCTGGGGGGAAAGCGAGGGATGAGGTTTTGTCGTCTAATCTGCCAGCAGATCACCACTGATGGGCCTCTGTAGAATGGCTTTAGTAAATTACTGTTCCAGGGAAGGGCAAATCCCTTCTATCAGATAGCAGCTCTCTCTTCATCTCTCCCTCCTTTCCAAGTCCCGCACTCTTTCTCTTCACTACATCAGTCAGGCTTTGACTTTATCTCTTCATCACTACCTTGCTCTCCTCTTCTCCTCTCTGTAGCTGTTAGCCTCTACTCTCTTTATTTTCCTTTGTTCTTTCTTTCTTTCAGTCTTTCTTTTTTGTTATGTAAATCTCTCATGTTGTGCACGTATTTGTGTGTCTGCAGTAGACCTGATTTCCTCAGCCCAGGGGCCTCGCACTCGGAGTGAACGAGATGAGTTAGTGTCAGAAAAAGACGCTCTGTGGTTTTTCTCTAAGGCCACTCATGTGACAACACATTAGTCTGTTTGTCAATAGTTTCTTCAAACTGGTGTCTTATTTTTGTACATTTTAACAAGAAGAACCAGTTTTGGCGGTGGACATCTTGACTGTCTGAAATCACACAGGAGATAATACTGTACATCCTGCCTCAGTATCTGGATGATAGTGTTTGTGGATTCAAGAAAGATAAAACTTAACCGAGGCAGGAATATAGAAGATGAGAGTGAGAAACCTGTAGATACTGAAACAGAAGGGAGTGTCGTTGTCGTCCTGTGAGCCTGAGGTGGAGAATGTTGCCTGGTCGGGAAACTCCCATTGACTCCTCTGTTTTGTTACAGCTAACGCCAACTTTTCCTCAATCACATCACTCTGCGATGACATATGTCAGCCAGGCATGTCTGATGTCACACAATTCTGTTGGCGCCGCAACGATACTCCTGCTCGATAATTAACAGGTTTGGTGAATGTTGTTGCCGTTGCAGGAGTTTTTGTAACCAGTATTTTAACATGCAGAGCAGTATTCCAGTTTTGAGGCGTGTGCTTGTTTTGATCATGTTCAAGATGAGACGTTTACAATGAACATACAAATTCATGTAATTGTATACAGATCATAACATGACCCAGGTTTCTGAACAACGTATGAGGCATGATTATCATTAAGCATTTTAGATGTCAGGCTTAATTTCAGAGTGTAAATCATTAGTAGCGCTGTAGAGTTACTTGTTTATTGTTTGGTCTAGGTAAAAAAAACTAGGTAAAATGCAGATCGTTATTTTTCAAAAACCCAATTTGATAATTCATTAATCACATTTTTGCTTTACTGACTAATAGTACTGCAGCTAGCATTCCTCCAGGTTTACAAATGTGTAACAGGTAACCTTATCATATATTGAATGCTCGTCTGCTAATGTTAACCCTCTCAATACTTTGGATTTCACATCTGTAATTTAAAATAACCTGCACCACATTGGTGTTAATGCTGCTGCCTGGTTGGTGATGCATTGTTATACTCTGATAATCTGGCTGGTGGACCTAAACCTATCAGAATTACAGGAGCTCTTGTGTTTGGTGAGCCCCACCCTTCTCTATCGACGCTCCCCCTGCAGTCGGAAGCGTCTGCCTCTCCTCTGCCCGCCACATTCTCTCTCTCTCTCTCTCTCTCTCTCACACTCACACTCACGCTGCTATTGCTGCGGCTGCTAGCAATCCAGCTCACGCCGATGTCGGAGCCTCTAATCTCTCTAGCATAAAGGCCATGCAAAGGGAATTTATGTTAGGCTGCCACAGGAAGAAAAGGAGAAGCGGAGAATCGTTTGAGCAGGTTGATAGATAAGGCTCTTGTGCTTTCTGTGTGGTGCGTTTTAAGCCATGTTAAGCTGCTTAATTAGACATAATCTACAGACCCCAGACTGAGGCGGAACTAATGAAGTTAAGAGTCAAATCCCATCCTACCATCACACTCGCTCCTCAACTCCACACCATCACTTGCGCCTCCTGGTCTCATCACCACGGTCTCCTCTCTGCCGCCAACCATCAAGCTCTCTCCTCCTGGCAGCACACTCTGCCCTCTCTTCCTCCTTGTGATCCCACTCTTTCCTTTTAACACCATACATGTCTTGCATCACACCCAGGCGTTCTATCCTGCCTCCATTACAAGCTTCACACTAGGGCTGTGCGGTATACTGGATGAACCGGTGTACCGGTTTCGGCTTTCCGTACGGTATGAATTTTTCATATACCGTCATACCGGTCGCCGCGCTTTGGCAGGCAACAACATTTATCATTCATTCATTGAAGCTGAAGGAGCAGCGGACGGAGCTACTTAGCTCTCATGGAGACTCAGTTGACTTATGGTTTGAAGGGAATGACATCGTCAAAATGCATGCTGGGTAAATTACTTCGCCAAAATGCCCGCCCACACAGGAAGACTCTTCATGTGCAGGAAGAAGTCTCTTCCGGTGCGGCTGAGTGGGAGGGCTTTACCCAGAATGCATTTTGTCGATGTCATTTCTTTGAAACCGTGAGTCAACCTCTATCCGTGAGACATAAGTAGCTCAGACCGCTGTACACACAGCTGTGACTGTAAACATGAAATGTTGCTGCCTGCCGAAGAATGACAATAGTCGTTACAGCTGCGCATGCACCAGTATGAAGGGATATGAAATAACTACATTCCCCTGGGTCCTAAATCCCTCCATGTTTAGCTTCCTAACACAACCTCTGTACCAACGTACAAACAGCTGCTGGCCAGTTGCGAGCGAGTGGTGAATAACGATGGCGGGCGGTCCTTTTCGGCGTCAATAAATGAATGTGTTTATTCGGAGAGAAAAAAATACCTTGATATACCATGAAACCGCCAGAAACCTACAAAATACCGTGATATGGATTTTTGGCCATACCGCCCAGCCCTACTTCACACATGTTCTGTATCATCAGAACAAGTGAAACCCCCAGAAACAAACGTTGTTATACGGACAGAGATTCGGTGTATGAGCATAGAAATGTTTTACAAATCGTGTTGAACTGTACTCATAGTTTACTCTGTCTGCCTGTAGTCCTGGTGATAATGAGCGTTTAGGGGGATAGTTCCTTTTTTTATATTTTTTATCATTTTTTATTGACGATTCCCTAATTTGTCACCGGATTTTGAGCCTTTTTTCAGGGTCTCCCTGTGATACCGGTTTATCGTTTTATGAGAAGTTCTATAGGGTAAAATAAAAGAAGAGTACTTCAACTTGCCTTGTATTGTTGTATTTGAATATATTTCGATGAGAAGTATATTTTATCAGGTACATTATATCGGGTGAAATTCACCCGACATTAGTGATAGTGTGACTATTTTTAACGTTAGTATTCTAGGGTTAAGACCGTTAAGGAAAAGCCTCTTGTCTTGTCAATGATTGGTATTCAGTGTGAGCTAGAAGTAAAGCAACAGCTCCATGATAAAGTTCCTCAAGACCAAGTAAACAAAACGACAACAAAATAACAAGGTCTTTCTGAGGCCAGGCTCTAATGGCTGCAGTGATCGGAATTCAAAAGGTTGAAGCCAGACAGAACTGGGGGGGGGGGGGGGGGGGGGGGGGGGGGGGGGGGGGGAGAGGGAGGGGAAGCGGTGAGTGTTACAACAAGTTACTTGGCAGAATCTGCTGTACTTTAGCACATTTTCTTCTCTGCAGCAGTTCTGCTTCCACAGTCTTCCATGACCTTGTTCTTAAGCCTTCCTTCTTCCCCTTCCAGGAAGAAGAGAATGTGTTTCTCATGTCAGAAACACACTTCCCCTGCCTAATCCCTACATGGAGCAAATCTGTGCCCTGGCCATGTGTATGAATATTTGTGGATGAGTTATTTTAACTTTTAGTCAGTTTACGATACGCTTTATTCACACACCAGCTCTCGATGTGGCCTCCCTGTTGTTGCTGTGTCACGTTTACATATCTCTCCTATCTCTGCATCTTGCAGGTCTGGCTTCTTTGTTGTGTTTTGAGTTTCCCCCGAAGCTGAACAGAAGTTATTTTACTTTGCAAAGGAGCCGGCTGGCCCGCTAGCTTGTAAACGCTCATCCTCTGTCCAGGAGGAGATTGCAGCTGACCATTGTTGGGTTTCATCATCATCATAAATGAGCTGCTTCACTGGGCATAGCCTGTCAGAGAATTATCTTTATGCCTCTCCATCATGCCCTCCTTTAGCCCTCCTTCCTACCTCGTCTTTACCTGAAGTGGTTGTGGCCTTTTGTACTGTCAAACTTATTCTCTTCACTATTTCCAGAAGGGCAAATGTAAATGCAGACTGAACCGTGGGAATTTTAAATTACCTTCAGAGCCTATCAGCTGCAAAAACTCGGTAATATTGTCCTGTGCATATTTATTCTCCTGAACCTTTTTCAAACTCTACCTTTTCTGTCTCCCTGCTGCCTCTTTTCCTTACTGTCACGTAAGCGCTCCCCTCCAGTAGTGCCATGTATCATGGTGGTGTTGAGTGGATGGGAGGGCTGCTGCATTCTGGTCTTGCTTGATTAGCGAGTGTGTGTGATGCTGTGGGCAGCTTTGTTTTGTTGCTGAATGGACTGTTCCACTGAGGGCAAAGGAGACGATGACGAGGAGCAGTAGAGGAAGGAGAGGATGGAGAGGAGAAGGGTGGAAAAGGAAAAGCAGGAGGAGGCTGAAAAAAGATAAAAGCTAACGGGGAAGGAAATAAAAGGAGAGCTCGGGAGTAGATAAATGAGACGGGAGAAAAGGCTGGAGCAGAAGGAAAAAGCAGAGATGTGGAGAGGATGGTGGTGCATAGGCAAAAAGAAACGACCTCTCCTCCTTTTTGAGAAGGAAGATAACCGAGTGTTTAGAAATGCTGAGGTGGACAGAAGCCATATCGTCCTCCAGCAAAGCACCTGCTAGTCCGCCTGCCCCGTCTCATTCATTGACCGACTTTCGTGTGTGTGTGTGTGTGTGTGTGTGTGTGTGTGTGTGTGTGTGTGTGTGTGTGTGTGTGTGTACACATTATTATGCATACCGTTAGTATAACATTTTGGTTTTAGCCCATAAGATAGCAGCCCAGATTTTGTGCTTGAAACATGTTAATACGTGACAAATCCCTGCACTGCACCACCTTAATACATGCATGCATTAATAGCATTTCTTGTAAAATATGGAAGAACCTCTATTTAGTAGTTTCTCTGTCTGCACATACATGCAGCATCAGAATTGCTCACTGGTTTCGGCCTTTCTGTAAATCTCTGGGACCAGGAGCACTGTTCTTTTAGAAGTCAAATTATATTCTCTGAAAGTCACAATGCACGTCCACTCGGTAGTGGGCGTGGTTGTGGAAGAAGCAGATTAACAAACAGTTGTGACTATGTTGAAGGGCTAAAATGTATTGCAATATTTCTTACCAATTCTTTATTGCGATTATTTCCTATGAATGAAATATTAGAACCTACATCATATTCTACTGTCAGCAGCTTTGCACAGTAGCTGCTTTAGCTCGCGTTAGCTTCATAGACAAGCCACATCCTGTTTAAGGTGAATGGTTAAAAATCATTGAGAGAGAGAGAGAGAGAGAGAGAGTGTGTGTGAGAGAGAGTGTGTGTGTGAGTGAGAGATGTTTTCTGGAAGCAGACTGCATTGTAGATGAAATAAAGTGAAACCCACTGAGTGTTGACAGCTTTGACTTGTTGGCGCTGATGGGGTGGATGAATGCTGAGTACTGTGGGCTAGAATGGGAAGGCAAATTTGCGGGGTTTTCTTGTACCGGATGTGTCTGAATTCTGCAAATCTCTCCTGATAAATTCAAGGTTGTGCACTAAAATGAAAATATGACAATAAGGCCACTTGAGCTCCTTCTTTGCCATCTCCGAGCCTCACTTCCTCCTTCATTGCCTTTCATTTTCTATTCCTGTTCCTATAAGTGATTCCTCATTTTCTGACTCCTCTTATGTTTCCTTGTCCTTGAAACCCTCTTGCGTCCTCTATTGGTATCTCTCTATATGTTTCCACTCCTCCCTTTTAACAAATGGTCTGTTCTAAAAGACGTTTGGAAGAACAAACCCAAGCACACATTCATTCACATACAAGACTGAAATAAAGAAGCCCCTTATCTCTCCTACCAGTGACACTTGGTTCATGTGCTCCCATGCAGATGAATAATATATGTGGATACAAGCTGTGTGTGTGTGTGTGTGTGTGTGTGTGTGTGTGTGTGTGTGTGTGTGTGTGTGTGTGTGTGTGTGTGTGTGTGTGTGTGTGTGTGTGTGTGTGTGTGTGTGTGTGTGCTCTGCTGTCACTGTGGAGGGATGTAGAGTCTCCAAGGGCATGGTGATGAATAGGAGTGTTGTCACCAGTCAGGTCCAGCTGCCTTTATGCTGCATGTTCTCCTATTATACCAGTGTGTGTGTGGCAAAGCTGCATGCAGAGTGAGTCAGGGTGGGTTTTGTGTTAATGCAGCTTGAATGAAACAATTCTTGTGAGTGTGACCGAGGTGTTAACGCGTAGGACCTTGAGTGATGTTTATAAGCCGCGTGCCCTCATCTTTGTCTGCAACATGACATGCACTTGTGTGGCCGTCACGCCAGACACACATCCCCTGTATCCGATAAACTAGCTTAATTTGCAAGGATAAGTTAGTGCGCGTGTCTTTGGCTTGCCGTCGTTAAGAGAGGGAGAGTCCTGTGCCAGCGTGTAGATATGTCGCTGTGAGCAGTGGGCTCCGAGAAAATGCTGTCAAAGCTGAATAATTTGCCTCGAGACACTTTCATGATACAGTGACGTGTGTGCATAAATTTGCCTTCCAGTAGGCTGTATGGTTTACAGATAGTGTGTAATATCAAAAAACCCATACCTGAGTGTGGAGGTCTTTTTTTTTTGGTCCCGCTGGGACCTCTTTTAGAAGTCAAGTACAGTATGCGTACTACACATTGCATGACACACATTTGTATGTGGAGAGTTGTAGTGAATTTAAGCCTGCCTCTTTGCTTTATGAAGATGAATCGGGTTGTGATTTATGTTCAGTGGGTGTGGAAGCAGCGAGTTCTGGGATTTAATTTTTTTTTTACTGTAGAGCCTGAGGAGTAATGTGGCCCTATTTTGGCCAAACTTTTATGGTGGCAGGTATGACTGTTTGATAACTCTTAAGCATATACTGTATTGTACCCAATTTTACACATTCAATCTAGCTGTCAAGTAAGTTTGACTTATGGCATACTCTCAAAAAGAAGCTGTAGGAATGCTCTGTACTCTAATGCAAATATGTCTAGGTTAGATTCGATGTATGAGCTTAAAATAAACTATTCATGTTTTGTCAAAATGTGTTTTATTGTGGAATAACTACCTTAATTGTTGGACAGACAAATAATGAATTGTTTTTTTTAAAGTTTGAATGATCAAGCAATCTTTGCATTATTGGCCACAGTTTGGACAGTCAAATCTGGGATGGCACTGTAGATACAGTTTTCTGGAAAACCACTGACAATATTTTATAGGGAAGCGTACCCATATGCAGACTCTAAAGGGAACTGTGTCCTGGGAATGTGCTCCGTTTCGAGCCAATGAGAGTATAGCATGACGGTGCATTAATGGTTGGGTTCATGGTCTGGGAAGCATTACTCTAGTGGTAATGCTGGCTATGTTTTAAATGATGCTGTTTAGAGTTTAAACTCTTAATCAATGTAGATTCATGCCCTATGAAGGTATTCTTACAGAGTTTGCCAGCCATTTTCTGCATATCATTCACTTTGTCACTTTAGGGGGGAGTGTAGAGTTTGAAAATGTAGGAGTTCTTTAAAAACAACAATGCAGAGCCTCCTAACTGAGGCGGAGTTACTTTTCTTTGAAGACTTTTCTGCTCTTCTCTGGTGCATGATGTATAGAAAATCTGTGCCTCTAGTACAAACTGCCTCTGGAAATCAGGTGGGCCTTAATTGTGTATCTTCATATTATAATTTTTTTGTTGACGTTGCAGAGCAAAGATACTGAAGCGCAACTAAAGTGGCAACAGAGTGGACTTGCAGCCATTGCACTGCACCACTGCATACCTACAACACAAGCTTCCAAGATTGTGTGTGCTGCTCACTGCTCCTGAATTTTCAGGCCGCTGTTAATGTCCTTGGATTTGAATATGCTAGTGTCCTTGTAGCAGGTGGAGGAAAGCTAGAAACATAATTAGCATGTTTTACATGGTAGCCTGCATCAATGCCCCACACCGACCTAACACATTACTTGTTAATTTCCAAGGATGATACTCTGGTGGGAGAAATAAGTCACACTAAACTAACTAATTTGGCAACACAGGTGAAATAACGGCAAGGCTTTATGTTGTTGTTGCACACAGACAAACGCGCGCTCTCACCTTCCTGTGCTGCTTCACGGATCTAAATGGGAATCTGAAGGTAAACATGTCATTGTGTTGAGCCGCCCAGCAAACAGACAGCCTGACAGGCCAGTTAATGGGAAGATGAAGGGATACAGTTTAATAGGCAGTGGAGAAGGAATCGTAGATTTATTTAAACGGGGCAATATTTACCAGTCTGGACCATGTCAGATTGTGTTTTAAATTGACTTCCCAGTTCCTCGGTGTGTCATTTATCTTTAAATTGTTCTTATTTAATCCAGCTCACTCATTACCATTCGCCTTGATTGTGCCAAGAGTTTGATTTAGCTTCTATCACAGGTTGTTTCTACTGAGGCAAGAGCCTCACTTGAAAACCTAAACATTAGAGTGGACTGTAGGATGGGAGCCAGGAGCAGTCTGTTGCTTCTGCCACTGAAGGATTTTAAAGATAATTGGATGCTGGGAGCTAATATGTAGGTACATTGTTTTTAAATCAGTTTGTTTATAAATGGAAAAGTTTCTGGCTCAATAAAGTTGTGAATAGCCGTAGTAGCAGGTTTCAGTGTGTGACTCAACTCGTCAATTTCTCTTTCTTTTTCTTCCAAGGGTTTTCTAAAGCTCTCTCTTCCACTATTACCTTTTTACCGCCATGACAGCAAGTCTCCAGAGCGCAATAGGAACAAGGGTTTATATATTCCTTTTATTTCAGACTCATAGGTCCAGATAGATTTATTTGGCTTAATTCGTTTATTCCACCCCCCCCCCTCTCTCCCAGTAGATTTTATCCTGTTTGGTTGTACCCCCCTGCTACGTAGGTTGGCTTTAAGAATGAGCACACTCAAGGTCCTATGGTCAGTGTGCCTTTCAAGGCTTTGCACAAGAAACTCACACTTTTTCTTGATAAGAAAAAAACAAGCGAGAAAGGAAGCAAAGTGAGCTGGAGAGTTTATGAGGGAGGTAGATGGAGAAAAAAAAGAGAGAACCGTAAGTCTCCTGATGTGTTTTGAGTGGACGCTGGCAAAATAATCCCTCTTTACCTTCACACGACAATCACAGTAATGCCCTTAGCCTGCGCTCAACAATAGACAGACTTGCATCTTCATGGGGACAGGTGGGGTGTGAGAGCCCCCTCCTTTGTCTGAGATCAAGGATTAGAGAGGCTTAAAGATGGTACGCCTAGCTGGGTGTGTGCATTTTTGTGTCTTTGTGAGGTTGGCATTATCTGAGATGACGTCAGCACTTAAAGAGACTGCCGTTGCATTTGAAACATTCTCAAGTGCAGATGCTGCAGTAACATTGGCCCTGTGCTGTGAATGGGAATTTTCAGAGACGAAAACATAATCTTTGGTTTCTGCAAGTCACAGTAGTCTCATGGGTTCATCATCAAAGCCCTTAAAACAGGCGTTTTGTCCATAAATAAGCAACACTTTACTTTAACAACCCTATTTTGCATTTGTGAGCGATATGCAATCACTTTATTATTAGTTCATAGCTAAATATAATGTGGTTCTTCAGCAGATATAAAAAAAATTCTCTCTTACGAAGCATCTGTTACTGGTGTATAACCAATGAATGAATGATTGACAGTCTAACATAACTGTCATAATATTTTATGATTTATTATGCTCTTGAACCAATCCTTACACTGCATTACATCTTTATCGTTCACACACTTGTACAAATCATTTACAGCTGGGTTTAAAACAGTTTGCGTTCAAAACTCATAAAGTTGTTGATCTTGACCTTGAAGATCGTCATTTGAAAAGGTTCAATTGTTCTAGTTTGTGGATTTCCTCCAGTGCTCTGTTACAATTGTATGATATCATGTTGTCCTTAATTGTCTGTTTATACAGCAAATTATATGTTTTCAAATCTGCTTTCAACTATATTGCAGTGCTTCATAAGCCATGTAAAATAGCCAATAGACAAGTTTAGTTCCACGCATGTATCTATGTATTTCAGAAAAGTAACTGGGTAGTAGAACAAAAAGCGGCATGATATGGTACACAACAGGATCCTTGTTTTGCCTTCTTCTGGCCAGTGAAGGAAGGGAATGTAGTAAATGAGATTCGGCATCCTGGCTAAGTAGAGGAATGAATGTAATAGTATGCGTGTTCGAGGCATGCAGGGTTAACACATGGATCAGGGCCAGGAGAACTGCTTTAACATCCACCGTGATTCTTTTCCTGTTTCTGCAGAGAGAATGGTGTAATTTTCACTCACTGCCTTCTCCTGACACATTTTCTTCCTCCAGGCCTTGAGAGCGAACATAGCCAGCACGGCATAGAAACTAGTTTTGGGAAGAATACATACTATATAGTACATGTGTAACTTTCAGAAATGAGGAGGAGGAGGTCAAGATTGATTTATTGTTTTCTCTGTGGCAGCATCTGTGTTTGTGGTCTGCCATTATACTTTTCACATTGTAAGCTTCAGACTGCTCTTTTACTCTGCAACTTTTCTGACCACAGCCTCGTAACAGATCCACAGTTCTAGTCCAGACTGTTTGTGGCCGCTGCTGGCCTCCTGCTGCCACTATCAACACAGGCAAATGTTTTCGTGGGGTGACGGACCCCTCTCTAGCCCAGGAAGAAGTAACTGACTGTTCATAAAGTATGTACATGTAACTGTCAGCTAGTTTGATCTCAGGCCTATGTAGAATTACTGTGGCACAAAAATATTCTTCAGAATCATAGTTATCCATTAATTATCTGTAGCAAGAATGTAAAATCCTTAAGTATTTTTTTTTTTAGGCATGCTAACTCTATGCTAGCTATGCTTCCAGTCTGATGTTAAAACGGTTATTTGGCTAACCATAACACAAAACTATGAAAAATGCTGAATAACCACATAATACTTTCAGAAAACATGTGCTTTTATTAAAGTGGTGAAAGGACAAGTTTGATCTGATTTCTTCCTTTCCTCCATATTGCTATCTTCCACTCCATGCTGCGATGCAATCTCTCATTGCCATGTCACTACTTACTGCATTAAAACCCACTGCGATAACATAAATCCATTGACGGTGTGATAAGCAGCGTGTTTTATTGAACATCAATTGTCTTACCCCTTCTTTTTTCCATAACACGAGTACAAGCATAATTGTTATATACATGTGTATACACAGCAAGACAGAGATTAAAGAAGCAGTTGTGTCGTTGTACATGCACAAGGACACAGTTACAAAATATCCTGCACCCTGTAAAGTGTTTATCTCGCTGTGGTAAAAGTTTAACTCTTACCCTGCAAGCCGGCATTCCTCTCACTGTGATGTAGACGGGACCAACAGGGCAGTGGACACCACTATGTGAGCCTCGGCCGGCAGTGCTCGGCCTTGGGCCCGAACACTGCCGCATCTGTAGGCAGAACTGTGCAGAGGAGCAAAGTTTTGAGCTGTAATGGTGCTCCAGTGTCTGTCTGGAGATTTAATTTAAAATGGATGACCAAGCACAAGCTCTGTAACCTCTGGAAAAGCTTGCTCCGTTTAGTCTGCAGAAGGAGCTCAGGGGAGGGGACACTCCCACATGTGTGCACATACGCACTGCTTTAAGAGTGTTAAAAGGTGATGCGTTTACATGTGCAAACTCTGGAAGAGCTTACCAGCTACATTAGACTGTGGGATATATACTGTAGCTATGTCTGCTTTGCCATCTTATTCAATCCTCTGTCTTCCTGAATCTGGTCCCGGCTCTGCCTCAGATTGGCTACTTGCTGCTAAATGCTAAAGTTAGCCTAGCTATGATGCTAGCCTGCGCTTTCCGCTCACCTGGCCAGGGATGAGCTACTCAGCTGCAGCAGCAGCTCACATTTGTTATCGAAAACATTTCTGACGGGAAGTTAGTGAGTTTATTTTAGATTTGCCTATTAAACACTTTTTTTTTAAAATAATGAATATTCTTGTTTTATTACATCTTCACATATGCCTTACATACACATATTTCCAATAAACTGCCACTACTCAAAATGAACGCAGTTGATATATCTCGCCTCAAAGATGATCAGAATTTGAATTTAATGATGAAAAGTATGCACAAATTGTAAATGAAAAAGCATACTGTTGTTGGGACCGGGTAGCCTACCTTGGGACTCTGGACAAAAAAATTGTGGGCTGATTTGCTCCTTCCAGGCCTGTCTAGCTCGAAGCACCGGTTAGCATCATAGCTAACATTAGCGTTTAGCAGCCTGTAGCCAATCAGAGGCAGATTAGGGGCAAGGCATTCTGGGTCGGTGGATCGGGCAGCTGGGACAGATCAAGTACTAACGGAGACAAAGCAACACATAGTATAACACATTTAGTTGGGGTTTATTTTATCATGGAAATGGCTTATTTGTTTGCTTTCTGTATCCCCTGTATGACTTGCACTTTGGTGGAGCTCACAGTCGGACAGAGTGGGGAAAAAAATGTAAGCTTCATAGGAAGCAGGGTAAGGGAGGGGAGGAACGTTGGGGGGAAATACTTTGCAGCCATCTGCCTTTGTGCCAACAGTTGGTTACTGTGGCAACCAGTAAAAAGTAATTCT
The DNA here is from genome assembly GCA_038501785.1 of Myoxocephalus aenaeus. Taxonomy (NCBI): domain Eukaryota; kingdom Metazoa; phylum Chordata; class Actinopteri; order Perciformes; family Cottidae; genus Myoxocephalus; species Myoxocephalus aenaeus. The sequence continues at coordinate 3,778,116 of JBAMJR010000124.1, read as the reverse complement.
CTTTAATTTACACTGGCAGGTTCAGGTGTTTTCAATTGTCTCTCTGCAGTGACTCACCCATATTTGGCAGCGGTCCTCCACTTCATTCTGGGGCTCTTCATTCCTTTTTTCCTGTGTCATCCTTTCTCTTAGTGTGCGATGTACTTTTCTTCTCTGTAAGGTTAACCGGTTCCTCTGGCATGCGGCATGATGCAACGGTGCCTGAAGATGGCGAGGAGTATTGATGGATGACATGGTGTTGGGGCAAAAAGTAATGAGAGAACACTTTAAAGAGAAGAATAACAGGGGCATAAAAATGTAATGGCAGCGCAGACAACCGTGGGAAAGGTGGAGGGCAAAGAGGGAGAGAAAGTGGTTGTCTATCCTTCTTAACAGCAGTTTATCCTTTCATGTTGAGGCTTGTCAGGGCGGCAGCAGCGAGAAGTGCAGATGAGCGATCGTAAAGTAACCCTGTCTGTGTGCCATTAGCCAACCGCAAGTGCTAAGCACTTACCAGAAGCTGCTTGTGTTAACCTCCTCCCCCAGATGCTAACTCTCTCTTTCTCCCCTTCTTACCTCAAAACTCTTGTTGTTCTCTCATAATACGTTTCAGGAGCTCATTTCAGACGCTCCACCTCACAATACTTCTGCATCCAACAAACTTTAGTTCTTTTCTTTGGCTTATTTATTTCTCTTTCATAGGTTGCGGCTCCCAAGTTCTTGAACGATTACATTTCCTGTTGCAAAATAATTTTCTTCCCTTTGTGCCACTCAACATGAAAAACCCAATTTGTTCCAGTGTCTACAAACGAATATAGGCCTTCAAAAAACATTTGTAGTTTTCAAATCCACTTTATTATAACGAGCCGTTTCTTGTCGACATTGCTAGATGGGTCGATCAGTTTGTGGGTGGAAAAATTGTCCAATTCAATGAAAGAATAATTACACAAACAAAGGCAGTGTCGGTGTGGCTTGTTTACCGCTTTTGTTTGAATCTGGGTTGTGGCTTTAACTACCAGGGAGCCTGTCAAAAGCAGCTGGCAGTGCTGTGTCCAGGCGTACCTTTTATTACTGTTGAATGCTTTATTAGCCTTCCACGGAGCAAGGAATGATTGAGGGGATTGACTGGAGATGCAAGTGGATGTGGCACCTATTGACTAGTTTGTCTACTTGTGCAACTGGTAGGGTGTGATGATGCTGCTGCTCAGACCAGCCCATTAGCTCCTCCTCCACACAGGAGAACGGGCTACGCACTGATGTACAGTAGCTGCTAGAATACAGCGTTTTCACAGCCAATGCCGTTTCTGAGCTTGCACTCTTCAGCATTTGGTAGAAATTGGTTTATATAAATTTTGTATTTCCCACTTGGCCCAATTTTGTCTTTTTTTTAAATTATTATTTATTATCCTGTCACTTTCTGATTTTAATTGGGTCTCAAGATTCAGCAGCGCCTAAACATCTCTCCTGGCATGGAAGAGCCAAAAACACAACTTTTTCTATTTAATCAGAGAGCAGGCGAGTTAGGAGTGTGTATGTGTGAGATGAGAATGTGCTGTTAGAGCAACTGGTGTAGGTGTTGGGTGTGTGTTTTCTTTGTGTGTGCGTGAGATGACCATCTGTCACCTAGTAACAGTTTGTGTGATCTCTGGACTGGTAAGTCTCCCTGTTGGGATCATAACGCCTGATTATATTCAAGGCCTGGGGGTTAAAAGCCCAGATGGAAAGACTTAAGCAACATTATCCTTCAGCGTTATAAATATTAAAACGTAGAAGTCTTTCTGAATCCTGTGTATTTTGTGTAATGCAAATTGGCTGATGAGTTTCAGCAGATGGTGCATGTTATTAATGGCTCTCTATTTGATACCAATGTTAATGGGGCAAGATCCGAGATTGGGAGCATTTCGATTGCCTTTCTACATCTACAACGGTGAGCTGGGGTCTGACGGAGCTAACGGTGTTTACCTGAGGGGGAAGCAGAGGGTGGGTGCTACGCTTCTGCGGCGGCGCTGTCGTTCGGGACGGCGTGAACAGCTGCAACCGCCATATGAGAGCAGTGCGAAGCAGCGGCCGTACCATTTTGCCAATTTAATAGATTAGGTCATTCGACAGAAAGAAAGAAGCCTCACTCGAAAAAGACCAAAATAAACGATTAGTCGACTAATGGAGCAAGAGGGGGGCGAACGCAGCCCATAAACTACACAATGGAAACTTTCTGTCATAAGACAAAACAATGGAAGCTGCGCGGCTGCAATCAAGTAATTGTTGCAATCAAGACTGTGCCGTGGGTTTAGTCTGGCCGTCACGACCCTCGCTCGCAGCACAGATCACAGATCACACATCTATTAGACCCACTCAGGCAAATAATGAGCACTCCACTAACAACGGGTTGATAATGACAATTACATTGAAGGTAATGCCCGCAGTTGATCTGTCACTCACAAATCTTAGTATTGTATGTGGTTTGTCTGCCTGGGAGTGGAATTGAGGTTTTGAGTATGCGAGTCACTTAGTGGAGTTACACTCTCTGACTATATGAAGCCTTTCCACCCAGAGGTCAGAGTGCAGATTTATCTACAGTAGTTAAGTTTCTGTTCAGCAACTTTTCTTCTGTAATATCCCTTCAGCAGTATGAGAACACAACTCCTTTTCTGGTTTACAGGCTTTTTTTTTTATAGAGGAAATCTATTATGCACAGTCCAATTTGTATTTGTAAACGGAAAGGATGTGCTGGATGCAATTTTAAATTTACACTAATGCACCAAGACATGAGCATGTATATTCGACATATTAAGACATTCGACATATCGTTTGTTTCAAACGATATCCAGTCCTTGGTATTAAAAATAAATAAAGGGAGTTCCCAGTTCTGTAAAAGACACAAACACACACCATTGCTGGCAAACCAATTCCACTAGCATTTACAATTGAAGGCTCACTCAGGTGGAAAATTAGCGGCTGGGTTCGAACACCCGCAGCCGAATCCCCCGTCCTCTAGGAAGAGAGCACAATGCTGTCATATTTAACCACACAACTGTTGAGCGTATTCGACATATCTGCGTACAGTCTATATCTGTCTGTGTTGTAGCTGTTTGTTTGTGCTGTTGCATCGAGTTTGGCTGGGAGGACAGGACAGCTGTATTGGATGTCTGAATGTGTGTACACAGTTGCGGTGATGCTGACAGGCATTCTAGCAGGGGAGCAGGGATCAGATGTATGCTAATATCTCCAGCAGCAGACAGTCTGCCAGGCCACGAGGTTGGGTACTACTGCTGAGAGACGGAGCATAGCAGAGACGTGGTGAGACGGAGGAAGACGGGAAATATAGGCAGAATTAGACAAGGGCCAGGGGACATTGAAAGAAATGAGTAAGGCAGTTCATGCCTGGCAGAGGGAATTAAGTGGGAGGGAGAGCAGAGGCCCACAGATGAGCTTTTGTGCCAAAGGAAAACACAGGCTTGTCTGTCTTTCTGTCCATGCATATAAAGCAACACTTGTTGTTGTTGTTGTTTATGTTGTGTAGCCTGTTGAACAGGGAATTTCGGGAGCAAATGTTTCCATCTACCAGTGTTTGGTCCCCAAAATCCCAGGCAGTTATGCTATCAAATGTTTAAAAAACAACTAAATCACCCAAGAGTTTCCCAAACCCAAGATGCCCTCTTCAAATTGCTTGTTTTGTCGGTCCAAAACCCAAAGTTATTACATTTACAATTGTATAAAGCCTCAAAGCCTCACATTTGAGAAGCAGAGATATTCAGCTCATCTGTCTTATAAATTAATTAAACGACGAACCAGTTAATTTTCTATCCTTTAGCAAAACAATTAATTGACCAATGAGTCAAGCTCTGTCGGCATCAAAGAGAAAACTGATTAAAGCGTCGTGACTGAAATCAAACAAAGCAGCATATGAAGGTCAGAGAATTGGTGTTGCAGTTAGCTAAAATAATGACCGTATCATTGAAGATGTTATAATGCACCGTGAGTACTTGTTCATGTGTGCGTTTGTAAAAACAGATATTTGTGCTAGTACCACATTTATAACTGTCATTGTCTACGTTTCCAGCACATTATTTTTAGCGGTGCTATCAGTGAGGCCTTCTGGTACAGAAGCGGTTTACCCACAGTGACTCTCTTTCTCTGCCCTCTGCTTCCACCCTCTGAATAGGCTGTCCATTCTTTCAAGATCCGTTCTTTATCCGACTTAAACCTTGCTCCTTTCGTCTGTCTCCGCTCCTTGAACTCTTCAGGCTTGAATTTCATCTTCTCTGCCCTCTTCCTTTTGTCTTATTCCTAATATGCTGCATTCTCAGTTGTTGACTGAATGTTTGTTTACAGTCTTTGTCCCTCATCCTTTTTTTCCTGCTCTTATCCTGCATCCTTCCTTCCTCCCTCTATCTGTCTGTCCACCTCTCTCCTCTGTAACTGGCCCTCTATCTCTGTGGTGCTAGGCGGACGTTGGAGGTGGAAGTCAACTGAACGCTTATAGTTTGGCTACATGGCGGCTTCACTTTAGGTTACTAAAAACTATAATACACTGAAGACGTAGCAGGCAGGTGTGGAATTAATAACATAAACTGAATGTAAAATGTATTTTATTAGAAGATATGGAATAGCTAATGGTTCAATTCTTCACACGTGTTTCTGTGTCAGTGGGTCTGTGTGCACACTTTGTCAGGAGTGAGATGGAGCGGGATTTGGGATCTGCATGTGGTGATATCACCATGCCATCGGATCATGCTAATGCACAGACATCACCACTTGTGATCCCGCAAATGAAAGATGAAAATAGCTGCAGGTAATCCCTGGTGCCCGTAATCCCAGTCACAACTGACCAGCTCTCCTGGATCAGGACCTGAATATGTAATGGCTGTTTGGCTGCTGCATTAATATCTCTGTGTTTGTGGGCAGATGTGTATTTTGTATGACGCAATACACGCTAAATGAATGAATGGAAGGAAGGTTCAGGCTGTGCTGAGCTTTTGTGGTACGTCCAAGTATTTTATTCTCTTTGGGATAATTCCCTCCTGTTGGATGTGCTCTTGTGGTTTGGTTGGTCATGGTAAATACTGCTCCTGCTCAAAGTTAGCAGGAGCAGCCTGCAACGAGGGTTTGTATTACGTCAATAAAAACATGGTGGAAGGTCAATGACGGCGCTCTGATTTTCAACCTTCGAAGAGTCCATATGTGTCCATATGTTTACATAAGGTATTAGTTAGTGCTGCTAATTTGATTGGTTTTCAATATACAACTGGGTGAAATTAGTGTATATCAGTTATATTTGAACAATACGGCTAACTATTTTCTTTTGGTCATTATGATGGTGATATGAAATGTCCATACCTATTCATCTCTAATGGAAACAGGGAGGATATTTGTATTTCCTGTTTGGTGAGTGCTAGATTGATTCGCTGCTTTTGTGGAAGAGACAAATTACTTCTGTTTTAACAAAAACACTGAGTACGCTGCATCTCTGCACGTAAAGCGTGTTAAATGTGGTGTGGAGCCATAACTTTACATTTACAATTAATCAAAGAATATATATTCTTTGATTAATTGTTTGTGGATGTGTGTGCATCAGCGGTTATGTGCTCTATATCTGCATTAAGTTGTTTTGGACTTGCCTTTATCAGCATTCACATATTAATCGTCCACGTTTTTTTTCTGTACATTAACTTGTGTGTTTGTACCCTTGTGAAGTGAAGAAGCAGAGTCTTACTCCCACACCCCAACCCAGCCACAGCCCAATCCCCTGCTCACGACCCTAGTTTGCTACTAATGGGCAGCAAATCTCCAGAGGAGGAAAATAAAGGGGGAGGAAGAGTGGGATTGAGTGTTGGAGACGGGGAAGAGTTGGAATGAAAAATCTTGACAGATGGAGATGGGAAATCTATATGATGAGGATAATGTTTGTGGATGAGCGCAGAAGAGACAGAAAAATAATAAGGTAGAGGAGAGAGGAAGTACGACTGGTCGCAGACTTGCATCATGCAGAAGGAGGAGGGGGCGGCATGTTTTGGACTGCAGCAAAGGGGAGAGAGGGAGAGAGAGAGGGAGAGAGAGAGAGAGGGAGAGAGGGAGAGAGGGAGAGAGAGAGAGAGGGAGAGAGAGAGGGAGAGAGAGAGAGAGGGAGAGAGAGAGAGAGGGAGAGAGAGAGGGAGAGAGAGAGGGAGAGAGAGAGAGAGAGAGAGAGAGAGAGAGGGAGAGGGAGAGAGAGATTCCGTCAACTCCCAGCCTTCCTGAGTGTATAATACAGTACAACCAGAGGGCTTGCTGGGAAGCCATGCAAGCGATCTTCTGTGTTTAGCAGTTTTCAGTATGAACTGTGTTGCATGGAGAAATAAATATCTAATAGTTTTTCCATTGTGACTAGCTTGAGCACTGGTTATCTCAAAGCACCCGCACATATATCTGATTTGTATCAGCCCCTCATTCAGAATTAAACTAGTAAAGTTAATCCTTGCAATGTTCCACACAATATTTATAAGTACTCTCACAATTACTTTTCTTGACTGGGATTTTCTTCTTACTCCGTGCGAGATCCAGTTTGCCCTCATGGTTAGCGCCTTCAGTCCATGTGCACTCTACATGTAGGCTAATACGCCAAAGCAATAAGGATTTATTTTTGTATGTCCAAACAGGCCTGACTGACAAATACTCCCTGGCTGACTCTTCCTTCTTGCTCTGTTATGAAAGGAATGCAGCCACCCCGTGAAGGCTACATGGGCTCTCCTTATGGGCAGTGATCACAGCCTCTTCCCTGTTGCCCTTTGTAGCACGTGTTATGATGAACTTCACGCCCTGCTGCCCTAGCATTAGCTTCAGGCTGCACTCCAATACCCTACAGATGCTACTATCTTCCTTGGCTTCTCTTGTCCATGAGACAGTGACCTAGAAATGGCTTGTTCAGTTAGGTCACAATTTGCTGTCTTAACTTTGTTTTGACCCAACCAATAGATTTGTAAATGCTTGTCAGAGAAAGGAAGGGGAATGTGGTATTTAGGTATGTCCTCCCTGTAGTTCTGTTTGTGAATAGGCAGGGGGAGAGAGGTGTGAAGGGTCAGACCCTGACCCTTAACTCATGCAGGCCTCACCACACCCTCCCCCCTCTTCCCTGAGGGGATTCCAATGTGCGGCTCACATGACCCAGGCCACTGACCCTTCTCCCCTTCCCCTCATACCATTCTTCACTATACCCCCATCCTCTCCATGTGCACTAACGTCCCGTCCTCAGTCTCCTCCCCCTAACTCCTTCCACTATTTCCACTCCTTCCTGCATCTCTTCTACCTCCTCAAACTCTCTCCTATTCTGCTTGTCCTAATGTTTCAGGGTCAGAGGCAGATGCATTGCAGGCTCTAACCTATCTGCCTAAGCCCTAAACCGCCCTGGCCTCGAGACGGTGGTATGTTGCTGGACATGCGCACCAGACACCAGGCCTCGGGGTGAACTGGGAGACTGGCTGCCTGAGTGCTCTACAACTGGACTGCTTCACTACGGCTAGTTTAGCTCAGGCAGTGGTGTTTTTATAGGTCTGCGGAAAGAGGAAATGTATTCCCCAAATGACGAGATTTATTGTGTACGAAATGCTGCATTTCGACTGCCAGTAGACAGGCTTTTGAAACAAGCTGAGTTGTGCAGTTGTAATGTCACATACATTCTATGTTTCTGTCAGTTTGGTTTGGGCACAGCAGTCAGTCTCCTGAGACTTTTTATTTTCTTCCATTATTTGCTGCCGTTATGTTTTAAACCACTGCATCCTCACAACACTTGAAACTGAATTCTGAGCTGTAGTTTGCTGCTCACACTGACATGTCCCTCGGACAGACCAGGGAAAAATCAGCACTGCATTATTTCTCTTTTGTTGGCAATTCCTTTTGTGGAAATTGCAAAAAAAACAGCTCTTTGTCTCTCGTTCTCTCTCTCACGTGCGCGCTTGCGCACATGCACACACGCCTAACCTGCACTCTACCGCAATGAGTATGTTAGTTAACTGTCACAAAATATGTATGAACTTGTAGATTGACATGCACAGCACATACATAGGAACATTCCTAGAAAATGACAGGTGGGGTCAGTGAAGCGGATGTTAGCAAGCATCTGTGAGACTTTATTTAATCCAGACACGCACACAACTGGTCACAAACTGTGTGTGTGTGTGTGTGTGTGTGTGTGTGTGTGTGTGTGTGAACTCATAGGCCATTTGTGCTAATGTGGGTCTGCACCAGGGTCTCCATACTACTCTGTATGTAACACTTTGAGCATGTCACAACAGTTCAGTCTGTGCAGAGATTCAGATCACAGCAACCTTTGCAAAAAAGCAGAGCCCTTTTGGTTAACTTCCAAAACTAACTATATACAGTTTAGAACAAAGTTAATGATGACACAAAATTATAGAAATGAATGAGGAACTGTTAATAAATTCTTCTCGATGTCAGACGTATATTTTATGTATTTTCCATAACATTTCAATGCCTGTGAACTCGGTCAGTGTGTAGCACAGGTATGATGTAGATACAGTTCATCAAAATGATGGTTAACAAGCTGGGTACATGTTCTCTTTAGCTGTGGACCATATCCAGGGGCAGCAGGTCATGTTTTTTTGTGGCTGGTTGTAGTTTAGGCTGTCTGCTCTGTATTGTAAACATGACGAGGTCAGGACACGGGTGTGCTTTTAACCTGCTAACTTCAGCTCTATAGATACCACACCTGCAGGTCTTCTCGTCTAGTCAAGGCTGTATACTGCACTGTTTTCCAACTTGATGTGTTCAGTCTTCAGATACTAGTGGGCGCACACAATATAAATCATAAGCACATACATACATACATACATACATACATACATACATACATACATACATGGAAATACACACATGTGCAGTAAACTTATTTACAAGAGAGTCTGGAAAGAGACGATTCTGAAGTAACCATAATTCCCTGGTCATACCTATTTGAAAAATATAGTCTGGCTGAGCACAACACACAACACCATGCCTTATTAATACAGAGACTGAGTCCATCTATGGCCTTGATCCATTTTTCCTCTGCAAATATCAAAACACAAGACTTTCTTTTTGCTATTGATTATTTTTTTTCTGATGGCATTTGGTTATAAACCTGGTGCAGCACTTGGGATGTCTTGCCTCTTCAATGTTAATTCAGAGTCTGATCGGCCATAACTGTCAGCTTTGAACTTCAATTAGTGGCTCAGCTTTCAAGTAAAACTCTGAAATGTACAGTATATGCAGTAGTTGGTACACCACAGGTGTGAGGTTGCTTTTTATCTACAGTGTGTTCCACTGTAGTGAATTTCTTACTCCTCCTACATTTCCTTTTCATTGTCTCGCCCTCTGGTGTAGCAGCGTTGGGCTTTGAAGTTCATCTTTGCGCATCCACAGTTCTCTGTTGTCTGACAAACTCGATTCAGCAGAAGCGAAGGCTTTGCCGCTTTTGTGCTGTCTGTCAAAAGAGCTATTCATGATTAATAGTGGTTTTAATGTCTGTTTTACTATATTAACGCCTCAGTTATGACATGGAGGGTGGTCTTGTACTGCAAGTCTGTTTGCTGGCTGTCTTGAAAGAGTTTTATTCCTTTACAAATTGTGCTGTCAAAGAGGGCCATTCCATAAAGAGCATTCCCCATCTATCGTCCTCTCTCGTTATTTTTAGACTAGATCTACTGATGGAATAAATTATACTGAGATTAGCCAGTCTCTAAGCCTGTATGTTTCTATGTGCTATTTTTAATTTAATTTTTAATTTTAATTTTTCAAAACATGACGATTCCAAATACATTTTTAGGACATTTTCATATTCTTAACACTCCTCCAGCCACCCTATGTCTCAATGACTAACTAAGGATACAAACAATATTGATACTGTGCAGCAGTACATTACATGACTAAAGGGAAGATTCATCAGCATACCTTTGGAAAAACAACAAGGGGCTTTATCAGTTGACAATGGCTGTGTGGGATGTAAGATCAGTTCTGGATATTGTCTGTTGATGCAGGAATTGGCTTCAAATGTTCTTTTGTCTACTGTAGGTAAATATGTTGAGACATTATTGATGGTGCGTCAGCCAACTCTGATCGGTTTGCCGACTGCTGTATGGTGGGAAACATAGGAAAACATGTTTTTGATGGAGACGAGGCAGCCAACAGGCAGTGCAGCCCTTTAAAATGCAGATGGCTTTCCCTAGTTGGCCAATTAGTAACTTTAGCTCTGGAACACTTATCTGCTTTCATCTTCTTGTGTGTGTCTTTCATTTTGGGTGCAGGGAGCTTAGTGAGCCTGTTTTCACAAGTGTGTGTGTGTGTGTGTGTGTGTGTGTGTGTGTGTGTGTGTGTGTGTGTGTGTGTGTGTGTGTGTGTGTGTGTGTGTGTGTGTGTTAGTGCGTGTGCATGTGTTTGTGCAGTCTGTTTCCTGTGATACCAAAAACTCCACATAACTTTATTCTACTGCTGCTGGCAGTGAGACGACTAACCATAGATGTTGGGTAATCCGCCAAAACACATAGAATCTCAACGAACACAGGAATGAAATGTGGAAGGCACCGCTATTAGCAGTGCAGTCCTGGCAGCATACAAATTAAATGAGTTAAATGGGGAAAAATTGCCTTTTACTGAGCTACAGCTGGGTTAAGTAATTTGCAGCATTCCAGCAGCTTTGCCACTGACCTCAATCTTTTCAGGAAACATTCAGTAGAGAAATAGGATCACAGATTAAACATTATTAACAGCACATAGTCGCACAGAAGGAATTTAGATGAGTGACACAATAGCTCTCTAATAATAAAGCCTGTCATCGGAATGTGTTTTTATTCTGTATTTCTGTGGATTAATTATATCTCCATTTTTCTCTCTCTCTCTCTTACTCTATTATGCAGGACCAGACTCCAGCCCAGTGAGATCCTCTTGCATGGAAACCCTCTTTCCCTGGCAGTCCTTTCCTCTCCCTAGAGCTACTGGCCAGCATGGCAGGATGAGCCTCTGCCAGCGATAATGATGGCCAAAAAGCAAGATGTGCGGGCACCCACCTACAACCTGGTCGTTATTGGGCTGTCTGGCACGGAGAAGGAGAAAGGCCAATGTGGTGTGGGCAAGTCTTGCTTGTGTAACCGCTTTGTCCGGCCAAGTGCAGATGACTTCCACCTAGACCACACCTCCGTTCTCAGCACCAGTGACTTTGGAGGCCGTGTGGTGAACAATGACCACTTCCTGTTTTGGGGAGAGGCTGGCCGGATGTTGGAGGAGGGGCCCGAATGCCGTATGAATGTGGTGGAGCAGACAGAGTTCATTGATGATCAGACGTTCCAGCCGCACCGAAGCACAGCGCTCCAGCCTTACATCAAGAGGGCAGCTTCCACCAAGCTGGCTTCGGCTGAGAAGCTGATGTACTTTTGCACAGATCAGCTGGGGTTGGAGCAGGACTTTGAGCAGAAACAGATGCCTGAAGGCAAGATTATGGTGGATGGCTTTTTACTCTGTGTGGATGTTAGCAGGGGTATGAACCGTAGCTTTGAGGACCAGATGAAGTTTGTTACCAACCTGTACAACCAGCTCGCAAAAACGAAGAAACCTGTGGTACTGGTTCTCACCAAATGTGATGAAGGAGTTGAGCGATACATTAAAGACTCGCACACCTTTGCGCTAGCCAAGAAGAACTTACAGGTGGTAGAGACATCAGCACGATCTAATGTCAATGTTGAACTTGCCTTTATTACACTGGTTCAGCTCATAGACAAGAGTAGGGGAAAACCCAAAATCATCCCTTACTTTGAGGCACTGAAACAGCAGAGTCAACAGATTGCCTCAGCTAAAGACCGCTATGAGTGGCTGGTCAACCGAATCGTGAAGAACCACAATGAGGCATGGCTCACAGTCAGTCGCCGCATGCAGTCTGCACCTGAGTACAAGGACTATGTTTTTCTTGAGGGGACAGCGAAAGCCAAGAAGCTCTTCCAGCAGCATGTGCATAGACTTAAACAAGACCATATAGAGAAACGTCGGAGGGCCTATCTTAGTACTCTACCACAGGCCCTGGCTGTACTGTTGCCAGAGTTGGATGAGATAGACCACCTGAGCTGGTCTGGAGTTCAGAAAGTCCTGGAGACAAAGAGAGATTTCACCCAATGGTTTATAGTGCTAGATGACACCCCTTGGGAGACCACAACACACATTGATAAGATGGAGGATGATCGAATCCCCCAGGACCTCCTAGAGACTCCCGCAGCTGAAGCTATCTATGAGACCCATCTGGAGCAGCTAAGGAATGAGCGCAAGCGGGCTGAGATGAGATGGGAGTTCAAGGAGAAGCTAAGCGTCTCTCCTTTCATCACACCAGGGAAACCCTGGGAGGAGGCACGAAGCTTCATCATGAATGAAGACTTCTACCAGTGGCTAGATGAGGCTCAATATCTGGATATCTACAACAAACACCAGAAGGAAATTATTGACCGAGCCAAAGAGGACTTTCAGGAACTGCTTCTTGAATACTCTGAGCTCTTTTATGAGCTGGAAGTGGATGCAAAGCCAAGTAAAGAGAAAATGGGAGCCATTCAGGAGGTGTTGGGTGAGGAGCAAAGGTTTAAAGCCCTGCAGAAGCTCCAGGCAGAAAGGGATGCTCTGGTATTGAAACATATCCACTTTGTCTACCACCCTACAAAGGACACATGTCCCAACAATCCCCACTGTGTGGACAGTAAGATAGAGCAGATACTGGCCTACAGATTCCCTACTCGCTACCCATTAACAGATAGTTCAAGACTAGATTTGGGGAGGGCTGAACGGATAAATCTTGTAATCCTTGGTAAAGATGGGCTAGCCAGAGAGATGGCAAATGAGATAAGAGCCATGTGCACCAGTGACGACCGGTACGTGTTAGATGGCAAGATGTATGAGTTAGCACTTCGTCCCATAGAGGGCAACGTACGTCTGCCAGTCAATTCATTCCACACACCAACCTTTACACCTCATGGTTGCCTGTGTTTGTACAACTCAAAGGAATCCCTCTCTTATGTTGTCGAGAGTTTAGAGAAGTCTAGGGAGTCAACCATAAGCAGAAGGGAAAGGGAAAACAGCTTAGCTCAACTCCCGCTGTCCCTACTTCTGGTCACCAAGCGGGGAGTGGGGTCCATCGGGGATATTGGGGGGGAGACAGCTCAGACTCTTATCCAACAAGGGCAGCAGGTGGCTGGAAAGCTGCAGTGTGCCTACCTAGACCCCGCCTCTCCAGGCATGAGCTACGGTCGCAATGTCAATGAGAGGCAGATCAACCAGATGCTGAAGGGCCTCTTAGAATTACGGAGAAGCAAAAGGAGCAGCTCCCCTCCCTTACCCCCTCCATCCTCTGCCTTCAGAGACTCTCAGTCCCAGCCAGTGCTAGAGGCAGACCTGAGGATAGTCATGTGCCTGATGTGTGGAGACACGTATGACATAGATCAGCTACTTGCTCCTTTCCTGTTGCCCCAGCATTGTCGTCCTGCTGCTAACCTCAGCAGTGGCACCTCGGTTTTGCTGGAACTTAGTATAGGAGGTCAGAGGCAGAATATTGAGCTGTCGCTGCTCTCCTTTCATTCCTCATTCTCGCTCCGCAAGACCAAGCTGGTCCATGGCTATATTGTAGTTTACTCTGCTCGCCGCAAAGCTTCTATGGAGACATTATGTGCTTTCCTGTGTGAAGTCCAAGACATCATCCCAGTTCAGTTGCTAGCAGTTGGGGAGAGCCAGATGGAGCTGTCAGATTCAGAGTCAGCTAAGGAGCAGGTCAGTCAAGGAGAGGAACTGGCCCATGAACTAGAGGCCAGGTTCAACACAGTCATATGTGGACATGGTGGGGTAGTAGGGGGGCTTCATAAGATAGACCTCTTCCAACCCTTTCTCAAAGAGGCGGTAGAGAAGCGCACTATTGTTGAGGCCACACACATGTATGATCACGTGGCTGAGGCATGTACCAATGAGAGCATCAGCCCTCGCTGTGGCTCTCCTAGTCCAGTTAGTATTCTTTTGGACTCAGAGGACGATATCGATCCATCACCACCTTACCCTACCTTGAGGGAGGATGGCAGCTTCAAGCTGCCAGATCTGGAATCAAGTGATACCTTCTCTGTCATTTCTGATCTTAGCACCTTTGAGAGCAAGCTGAACAACAAGGTTCCTCCACAAGTGAAGCCCAAGCCTGTTCGTAAGGTGAACCTCGGCCCCTACATGGACCAGCAGGGTGGCACCAACCGCCGCTCCTTGCCCCAAGCCGTCACTTGGGCTCCAGGTAGTGATGGTGGCTATGACCCCTCAGATTACGCAGAGCCCATGGATGCTGTGAGCAAACCTCGACCTACAGAAGAGGAGAATATTTACTCTGTCCCTCATGACAGCACACAGGGCAAGATTATCACTATCCGCAACGCCAACAAGGGTCACTCCAACGGGAGTGCTGGGGGGAATGGGTCAGACAGTGAGGCTGATAGCAGTTCGCTGGAGCGAATGAGAAAGTTGTCCGCCATTGGGGTAAAACCCAAGCTTTACAGAGACAGATCCAAACGGCTTGGCAAGTTCAGCAGTTTTAGGACGAGCTTCTCCATAGGCAGTGATGATGAGATGGGAGGTCCACCCAAAGTTAACCAGGATGAGGTCGGAGCCCAAAAAGACAACTCCATCGAAGAGATTGAGGATCCCAAAAGAAGAAATATTCTTAAGAGCCTGCGCAGAAATACAAAGGTTAGTGTTTGTGCATCCATCTGTTTCTGTGAGATATGAGTCTCAATTCTGTTACTAAAAAAAGTGTTAATTCTTAAATTGAGAACATTTCATTTTAATTGGTTGATTTAACTATTCCCAAAGACAGCAGTTGACAAGTGTTATTTAAAAATATGATATTTTTGTGTGTGAACATTGTCCAAGTAAAGTGAAGAACCATCCTAACTATTTAGGCAGGAAAGGTGCACATGTGTAAATAGTGGAAATTACATGTTTAAGCTTACTGTGAATTGTAATTTATGTCTGACTGGATGTTGGATGGTGTACACCTCTACACATTTGTCTGCTGTGTATATACAAGTGTATTGGTTTATGGACAGAATGGATTAAATGTCCATAATCCTCAATACAATTAGTTGGTTGAGATTCAACTCCTGTTTGTATTGGTGGATAACTGTTAATTACTCATGTCAAGGAATGACTAATGGTTTCAGTAAACTCTTTCTACTCTCTGTCGTTTACCTCAGTGAAAACTGCAGGAGTTCCCCTAAAAGCATGTCTGCTATATTTGACCTTGACCGCTGTGTGAGAGCTCTCTAAACCAGCCAGATAATCAGAGGAAAAAGAGAAAATCCAGTCGCTAAACTTTTATACAAGAAGGCAGAAACTCTTAATGAATAGGGACCGAGCCACAGTGGAACACTGTTCTTTTATCTGTTTGTGCTTGTGTGTATGTCTGCTTGGTAGCATCAGGTTTCCCATTATTGAGAGCTAGCTTAATGATGTTGGATATTTATTTTAGCGAGATTTTGAAAGCATCAACATCCATCTTACAATTCTTGCTGTTGCAATACATGAAGAGCAATTTAAACTAATGTTATACTCTCAGCAAATTAGCTAAACACCCCTGCTGTTAAGCAAACAAAATTAGTAGCGTGCAAAATAAATAGAAGAGAATCGCAGCGATTGAGTCCTTCAATCCTTAATTAATATTTACAGTACCTGATTGTGCAGTCACCTTGCTTTAAACCATGCGAGTAGTACGACTATGCGTTGTTTACAGCTTAGCTGCCAAAGGTGCAGTGTGTTGGCCGTTAATGATCTTGTGATTGACATCAGTGTCACAGGTTACTGCAGGGAAATACAGTATGTGCCAAGGCTGGTCCGCTTGTTCTTAAGACGCCAATTTCTTCCCTATCAGCTTGGCTTTCTTTCCTTCCTTCCTTCCATTCTCTCATATTAACAGTGTTTTTCTTCTCTTCTTGCTGATTCATACTTTCTGCTCCTCGCATTCCTGTCACACTCTCTCCCCCCATTATATGGTCCTCATATCTCTTTATCCTCAGTCTCTGTCTACCCCCCTCCTGTTTGTGTCTATGCTTGTCTCTCACACGTGTGACGATAGGTCTGACCTTACTTTGTTAGGCTTATCAGCCTGGTATGCTGTTCGCTCACACACATGGCGTGGTACAGAAGTGTCACCTGGATAGGAGTTACAGCTTTGTATGTTCTGCGTCTGTGATAATTACCATGGCTGTCAGATGGGTGGAACAGGAGGGGGATGATTAATGTTATCACACATTCAGCTGTGATGTCCAAGTACCTGCATGAAGGCTGTCTTCTCACATAGCTCCTAACTGCCTAAACCACGTTCTTTCCTTTATGCACTAACTGACTTGGCACTTAGTGTCCTTAGTGCCATTTGTCCTTAGGAAAAAGTGTGCAAGGACAGGCTACCAATGGGTTGGACAGCCCAGTTCAAGCCCCTGGTTAGCAAGTATACAAGCTCCTGTAGCTCTGACTTTTACCCGACCTTCTGCTCTGACCCCCTGGGAGCAAGGGGGATCAATACAGTATCACATGACACATTAAACGTGTTTCAAAACAAATCCACAAGAAAATTGAAGCCAGCTAAATTTAAATCTTTTACCATTGCCATAATTAGTGCCTCTGATTTTGGCCCTACACCAGGTCTGGAATCTCATATCCATGTTAAAGGCCATTATGACTTAAATGTGGTAGTAACAAGTTATCATGTTCCATCACCTGTTTTCGAAACGGCCGTCTCAAAGACAAGAGTCAATTTTCAATCTGTTTAGTCTAAAATCCCCGAAGGATGGCGGACATGTTCTTGAGTTATTTGGTCATCCCAGGGAGACGTGTTGGAGCAGTGACTCTGGGTTGGTAGAAACAGACATTCCTGTTATAGTGGCTTGCAAGGGTTAACAAAAAGTCAGTTGCTTTTAGGGTGACTGTTTGGGTTTATGCACTGTAAACACTTTCCTGGTCAGAGCCTTTGGGTACCGTCTACCACTCCCGAGTCATGACGGGCAGGAACAAATAATTGAAACTAGACTCTAGGTCTGTTTTAACACCCCCTTTACCTCGGGCAATGACTAACTGTGTCTCTGTCCCGCCTGCCCTCCCTCGGCGAGATGGCGGAAACATTTCCTCTCTCTCTTTCTCTCCAGCAGCTTTTTTCAAACCTCCTCAGCCAGCAAAAGGAATGCATTAAATTCCTCAGTCACCTAGTTCCAGTCTAGTGTCCTCACACAAAAAATAACAGGGAGGGAGACAATCAAAAGAAAAATAGAAAACACAATGACTGAAAGAAAATGAAATGAAATGGAGCCAGAGAGAAATAAGTTATGAAAGAACAGGTATTTATTTTGTGTTTCAACAGCCATACAGTGTATGCACCATGGTGTCTGTATGTTATTATTAACGATGTGTTTTGTTTGTCTTTTGTGGTCGAGGTCTGTTTTGTCTTCTGAGTGCTGGCGACATATCCTGTCTCAGTCAGCAACTAAAAGGAGTGTCCAGAAGGCAAAACTGCAGGGGGATAAGACAGTGAGAGAGAGAGAGAAGTGGGTGGACAAGAGGAGAGATGGTGGGGGGGTATAGACACAGTCTGCTAAACTGAGATAGGCCACATATATACAACACAGTCAGTGTGATAGGACACAAATAAATTATGAGCTGCTACTTGGAGCTAAAAAACAAAGCTGGCAGTGAGTTATGACATCATAGCTCTCTACCACCACAGAGGCTGTTGTCTTGTAGTGTCACATCTATTATTACTACCCCTGTAATCCAATTTAAAGCCTCATGTGAGTGTTTTGTGCACTGCACAGATGTTCAGCTAATAGCCACAAGTACAAGGATGTCTGTACGTTGAGAACGGCCACATCAACGAGGGATTTGGCAGGGGAGTTAGCTGGGAGTGATAAGCAAAGGAATTCTAGTTAGAAATCTGGTCGTGTGGGGCCTCCATAGAAAGATAACTAGACAACATTAGTCGATTTGCTGGGAAAGTCAGCCGCTATTTACCCGGCTGTGTTTCAGCACAGAGCCTTCATCAGCAGCTCAGGGGCCTTGCTGAATGAAGTGCAGACTCTTAAGCCGGTCACTGTTATCGAGTTATCTTTGACATTTTGTTTTTCCTGACACTTAGCACCCAGTTGACGGGTGAAGTAGCGTCTCCGCCCTTTTTCCTCCAGTTTATCATTAAACGCTAGATAGAAAATCATGAATGATACTGAATCTTTGAGGCCAATACTGATATCAATACAATAGAAAAATATAATGACATATTGACCAATATGTATGCTCTTGTTCAAGCTGTTGAACAAGAGCATAAATTATAACAGCTGACCATAAGGGTAAATATAACAGTACATGTTAAACATTAAAATATACGTTATTTAGAATTTTAACTTTGAAGAAAAAAACACCATAATAGATATAATAAAAATATATTGCATTTCAAGTTAGGAAAATGTATATGTTGGAATGCCACCAATAAAACATGCGTTGCTTTAATTTACTCTTCGATCTCTGTTAGGTATCTCCTAACATATTAGGTTGTATCTGTAATAACCACGTATCGGTAAATACTATTGGCGGCAGGCTCATTTTAGGTGGAAGCCTTGAAAGCCAGCTGAAAGATAACGGACACTAACCATAGAATAAATTCACAAAATGTTCAAACAAAAATTCAAAACAGTGTAGAAAAGGTCCAGGTGAGTCTGTGTAGATCTGCTCAGTATTGATTAGCGTGTTCTAGCTTGTTTCCTCGAATACCGCTGTGTGTATGCGTGTGCTATCGAAAATGTTTGCTGGAGTCCAGTGAGGCCAGTATCTGGAGCAGAGGGCGCGCCGGGCTCCTTCTCTCTAATGAGCACTCCTCTGCTCCGGTCCTGTGTCGGTGTCTGTCAGGCCTGCGCTGCTCCCACTCTGCGTGTGCCCAGCCAACCATGCATCCCTGCCTCGCCACCCTGCCTGCCAGAGCAGAGCCTCAGGGGGCTGACAGACTTACTAGAGATCCAGGCCTCGGGGGCCTTCAAAACATTCCCGCTGAACACCATTAAAGTGCAGTACAATTACTGCTGATGCCTCTGCCTTACAGAGGCAGGCAGAGAATGTTGCAGGAGTGCATTATAGGTCTCTTAACGGGAGAATAACAGGAGTTAGGAAGTAATTAAACAATGAATACGAGAGTTTGATTATCTGAGAGCTGCAATGCAGAAGAGAGAAAGAGAAACGCAGAATTCTGAAGGAAGGAGGACGACGATGAAGTGTGATGGAGGAGCTGATGTATATCTCATTGATGCACAGAACCGGGTTCAAGTTGGGAATGTTTCATTACTATTCAGTTAAGGATTTGAAGGAATGTGTGAGATATGCGCCTGTGTCTTCGTCTTTTTGCTCAAGCAGATACTAACATAAATACAGTACGGAAATGTGTGCCTATGTCAGCACTGTCGGTGTTATTTAGGCTCAAATAATGTTACATTTAGTCTCTGAGTGCTCCTACCAATCTTCTCTTTCGTCTCGATTTTATCTTTCCAGAAACCGCGACCCAAACCCAGGCATTCCATCTCAAAACCCATCGAGAGCAACTACTTCGGTCTGCAACTAGCCACCGTGGTCACTCCTGAGAGGCCAATCCCAGTCTTCATTGAGAAGTGCATCCGCTTCATTGAAACAACAGGTAAGAATCGGTTTTACGTTACAGAACAAGGAGTACAGGTGCTTCATGGAATCCAATCAGGCACAGAACAGGCTGCTGTTTTCATTGTGTTTTTAAATTATTTTAAAGAATCCATTCTGCCTCTCTGTATGCTATAGCTGTCTCATTTAAGCTCTTTTTTTTCCTTCTATTTTCCCATATTGCCTTATCTTAATCCTCCTTCCTCCCTGGTGGGTTGTTATGTACTGTGGTCTTCGTCGCTATGATGCTTCTCCGGTCCTCCTTAAATCACGCCTTTGTGTCTACATGCACATGCTTCTGTGCTTTCTTTTGTATCTCCGTTGCTCTTTGTTCAGGTTTGACGTATGGTAGTACTTTGCTGGGCTGTAGACTTTATAGGTGGGCACCTCCAGGGACATGCACCAGGTTGGGGTCTTATGTTGCTTTTTTGATAACCTAAATAGTTGTCTCATAAAAGTAAAGCAAAACGAGGTGTGATAAGATCCACGGGTGAAGCCGGTTCTTTATTTGCAGGTGCATATTACTTAAATATTGTTTGTGTGGCAACTCTCAAACTGGTTCAAGTAAAAACATCAAACAGATCATGCAGGCTTCTGTTGGTTACAGTCAGTGTTTTGTGCTAACTTTTAAATGAGTCATCAGAGCCTCATTCAGATCAACACGATGATGAGAAGGGGGAATTTAAGCAACAAATATATTTGTCATGGAGTGTAATATTAGAATGACTCTGTAGTTGAACTAAAGTACTCTCCTGCTTGGATTTACCTTGAACTTTGTGTGGATTAGTGTCTGTGCTCAGTTGTGTTGCACACACCCTTGTACATCCTCTCCCATCTTCTCCTCCCTGGGAGTACTGGGAGTACGGATGTGATTGGATAGCTTCGTCTAGCCTTGCTACCCTGTCCCAGATGCCAAACCCCCTGCAAGGCTGTTATGGTGTCCCACTGCCCCAGGACTGCCAGCTTGCCTCTCAGTCTGCCACCAGCTGTTCCACTAAACCAGAGGCGACTTAGTTCAGGGTCCATTAGAGGAGATATTTCTACACGTCTTACTTTATTCTTGGCTGGTCTAGGCTTTAGATACTGAAGTCATGAGTCAGTTTCTCACCCCTCTACCGCCAAATATCTTTTTATTGATTAGTTAGCTGTTTTATTGTGTTTTCTACAAGTTGTATTTAAACTGAGCATTTGTACATGTTCTAAAAATCAACAACGGCTCATCAACACAACTCAAATCTAGCCTCAGGAACCGTCTCTGAATCCATCTATTTTACCTTATATTAGTGGGTCTAAAACTACTGGGATCCACCAAACAAAAGTTTGTAATGATTCGCATTTGCTTAAGTTGTCTTTACCTAACCTTCCATGAAGTGAGTTGCATGCGAGTTTGCCAAAACATTGCTGTTGCTTACTGAGGTCCCGCTGCATTCTACTGTGATCTGTGTCCTGATTAGAGACTCTGTATTTGTGGATTACTGTGGCGGCCTTACAAAGCACCCATCACTTTCCTCTGTGTAGGATAATCGGGGCAAAGCGCTAGATAGCAAGGCATCACGTTAGATTTCACCTCTCCCTGTTCAGGTGTTAACTGGAGCAGACTCTGCGTCACTTACTTCTGGATGAAGGAGAAAAAACTGGTTGAATATGCGTCAATATACATACACACTGGTGTGTGCATACACCTCTTACCCTAACTCACTCCTTTTAGTATTTTGGCTGATCCCCTTGTTTCCTCCTGTGCCCTTGTTTCTCTCTTGCTTTCTCCCGATCCAGTCATCCTGCTCCTTCTGTCTCCACGAGTACCTTCACTTGTCAGATTTGATTTCTTTCATCTTCTTCCTAACCCATATTTCTATTTCTTCCCGTCTTATCTTCGCTTTTTTTCTACTGCTATTCCACCCCCCCCGCTCTTTCATATCTGCCTCTCTTTCCTCTTGTCAGCATGCTGTGTGTGTGTGTGTGTGTGTGTGTGTGTGTGTGTGTGTGTGTGTGTGTGTGTGTGTGTGTGTGTGTGTGTGTGTGTGTGTGTTTGTGTGTCAGGGTGTGTTTTCGCCAGGAGGTAGCAAGGTAATGTTCTGCCCCATAGCTCCCTCTGTCCGATCAATATCACAAGGTAGGAAATTGGAAGAATGTTTGGGCTCAGCTCTTTTCTCTGTGTTTAGCTTGCTCCTGAGTTATTTATGTGTGTATGCATGTGTGAGAAGTGTAGCCTCACGCATCACACAGTCAGAACTGAGAAGAGTGTGAACAGAAATGCTTTGTTTACATACTAACACATGCAGTACAGAGTGGCACACCTACACGGACTATTACTGCGACTGCTAGGGGAAATGAGTTACAATGCTATTTAGTTTCAATTGTAGTCACTGTAAGTCAGAGTTTACTTATACAATATCTGTGTCTACAATCTGGGGGTATAATGACACTCACGGGAAATTGCCATACAGTGCTAACACTGTTTGCTATAGTGAGCTCATGACGAGTGACCTCGAGAGGCTGACCCTGGACCTGCAGCTTTGACATACATCCTTCCCCTTCCCTCTTAATCAAAGTCACGTTCCTGTCTTTTTTTTCTTTTCTTACAGTCTTGTGTTCATATACCGATGAAGATGTGATGAAAACATATTTGTTTTGCCCCCAGACAAAGCCAAATTGTATTTTTACTAGTCAGAAAACGTTGAATTTATGGAAACACATTGTTCTTATTTTGTATATGTTTTGGAGGCGCGTCTAGGCAACACACCAGGGGCACTGAAGTCAAACTTGTTTTCTTTTTTTTATATTTCTATTCAAAAGTCTTATTTCTTTGTTGGATCTCTTAATTGTGCTTCCCAGCTCACTCTCTTTGTCCCTGAGAATAATAGGAGTCGATGTGGTATTTTTGTGTTATTTTCATGCATTCTGAGTTTGTGGAGAAGCAGCTATATGAAATCAATCCATTGTGACTGCCCTTATCGCTCCGCTCAGGCTTTGTCTCGGCGTGGTAGTCGCAGTGTTCTGCTCACGGATGCCGGGGTGATGAATGTGTGCAGGCATATCTGCTGGCGGTAGGAGCCTCCATAGCGACGTAAAGGGCAGCACCCAGCCACCGCCGCGCTTTCATGGTGAACTATGAAATCAGTCTGGGCTGATTTGGGATCAGCTGAATCGGTAACGCGCTGAAGGAGCACAGCCGTTAACGGCAGCGGCATTTATCGCCCGCTCAGGGTTTTGTGTGATTGCAGGTTCATAGGTGTGTTTTGGCCAGTGGTGTATAGTAACGAAGTAGAAATACTTCGTCACTGTACTTAAGTAGTTTTTGGGGATATATGTACTCTACTTTACTATTTATATTTCGGTTTACTTTTACTTTTACTTCACTACATTTTGCAAAGAAAACTGATACTTTTACTTCGATACATTTCCCCTGAAACCTTCGTTACTCGCTACAAAATCAAATCTATCTTTAGAAAAAAAAAACACATCCGGGACTGTGGTGGAACACAGACTCCACGAAGCAGGTTTTGCGAATCACAATATTATGCATTTCCCTCTACATCCTCTAGTCCAGCGCTCCCAAACCATTATTGCGCCACGGACCGGTTACGTGAAGACAGTATTGTCACGGACCGGGTCCGACCTCGGAGAGACAGGAGACAACGACACCCGACGTGTGTTCGTTATGTCCAGTCTACTGACTCTACTGCTAACTAAACCTTTAGTCCAGTCTACTGCTTAACTTATAACCCGCTGCACAAAGACAGGATGTGGAAATGGAAGCAGGTTTTCATGCTTTTTTGGCGATCTCAGGATACTTTGCCTTGGTTTTAATCCAGAACACCGGCAGAGTTGAAACAGACTTAAGTTTCATTTTCAGGGTAACGTAACATATTGACATGTGTCAAGAGGTTACCACAGACGGATGTATCTGGTAATTTTTCACAATAAAACATTTTTCCGGATTTTTTTAATTTAACTTACATTTTTCATTCATTCTTTCTGTTCCGGGCGGAATGAGCATACTTATAACCACACTGTTACAACTCCTTCATAGTGTCATATTGCTTTTTAGAGAATTATGATGATAAGTTCATAGTAGATGCAAAAGTATACTTAGGTACAATATATTATGTTGTACATAATATATGTGGATGGATCACAGCCAACCCAGTTATTTTATCAACACAACTCCTTGTCCTTGGTCATGGTGGCCACAGCACTTAAAAGAATAAACTTCATAATTCTCAAAACTCTGACCCATTGGTTTTTTATTAAAAGCATGTACTTGTACTTTGACTTTCAATACTTAAGTACATTTTATATCAGAAAAATACTTTTGATACTTAAGTACAGAAAATATCAGATACTTTAAGACTTTTACTCAAGTAGTATTTTAATAGGTGACTTTTACTTTTACTGGAGTAATTTTCCAGTAAGGTATCTTTACTTTTACTCAAGTACGGCTTTTGGGTACTTTATACAACACTGGTTTTGGCCCACTTGAGTGCTGCTGGAGGTTGTGAAGGCACCATTGATGGTTTTAAGTTGAGGCTTCTGCTGGTATGTGCTTGAGGAGCAGATGAAAGTAATGATTTATATGCACTGTAGTATATATTGGTAGTAGATCAAAAGAATGGAAAGGTATTCGTTGATGTGACATTTTCTAAAAGGGGGTTAAAGACCAAATTCTTAGATGGAAACGTTAGTTTGCCACAGGAAGAGATGATATTTACGTTGACCCCAGGAAGCACTGCCACTTTGTTTGACCCCAGAGGAAAAGGATGCTGTTTGTTTGTGGAGAGCTCACCTTTCATCACTTCTATCGTTGTAAAACCTTTCTATTTGTTATCCATTCACTCCCCCCACCCTCTTCCACTCTTTTCATTCTCTTGCAACCTTCATTTCTGATGTGCTGCGTTCTTTCAAACACATTTCCTTTTCCTCCATATATCCCTCCTTATCTTAATCCCTTTATTATTTCTCATTCTCTCTTTCATCAGTCCTGACCCTCACTCCTATGCGTCCTCACACTTCCCCCACTATCTTTCTCATACTTGGGTGCTTGTCCTGTTTTGCCCCTATCTCCCACTCTCTCCCCACCACTGCTACACTACTCCCCTCTCCCTATCTCTCCTCCCATCCCTGTTTTCCTAGTGTCTGTCTAGAAAAGCTTTTGTGGATAATTGATTGGTAGAAGGAGGAGATCGATGCTGTATGCCTTGACTGAGAGCTCTCTCATTTCCTCCCTGCCTCTCTATCTCGCCCTCTTTTTCTGCCACTCCTTATCTCCTTCACTCCCTCTGGATTGCTCTTTGTCTCCCTGAATCTCCACCAAAGTGTGAACGAAGAGAGCATTTCAAGGGCGGGAGTTGGAACCTTATCTTTATATAAACTGGGGGGAAATTAATTAAGTAAAATGAAGTGAGCTTTCATTCACACGAGCTATCCATGTGCCTTTCACTGTTGTGCTTTGACGTGCTTGTGTTTTCCTTTTCTGAGAACAAGGATGTATTGCGAACATCCTAAAGGGGTTAAGCCTTCTGCAAACCACCACCGCTACTCAATTCTGGGAGTATTTAGTAGGTCTGATATGTGCGAAATGATATGCAAAATAAAAACTGACGCTGGGCAGTAGGAGTGTTTTCTGCTGCTGAACTTAAAAATATTTTGAAGGGTCGACAGTTTTGAAACTGCTATTGAGCTTTTTTTTCTTCCCTTAAAATAAAAATTATACAGCATGAGTACATATTAGCTTAGTCAGTGGTTGTCAGCGCAACAAAAAGATCTCGGAATGAATACAAAAAAGCCTTCCAGAGTTAAGAAAAATCCATGGGAGATTTTAGTTTGCTTATAAAACTTGTTGACTATACTAGATTATTAGAGAATAATGGCATGTATTATTGCTGTAAACACTAATAATAATGATAATAATAATAAAATCCAACAGGCCTCAAGTATTTAACAACCCCTGTGCCCAGTCTGAGCCAATAAAAGTATGGAAAAATTCATATTCAATCAAGTCACCTTTTATACGCATCTTTTAATTTGCTGCAGTAACATTATTAATTTAGTGTTTTTGTTGTCTTAACTATTAGATGGTTGTCTGTAACCCTCTTAAAGTGCCGGTAGTCTTCGTGTGTGTGTGTGTGTGTGTGTGTGTGTGTGTGTGTGTGTGTGTGTGTGTGTGTGTGTGTGTGTGTGTGTGTGTGTGTGTGTTGGATAAAACAGTGCTACATATTTTACACCAGATTGTTTTCCAAGACATTAACTATTTGACATTGTCTCTTCTGTTTCATTGGTCATCGGGTATATTTCACACCTCTAAACAGAAATGCCTTTTATGTAAATATTACAATATTTACCCTAATTGTTTTGCCACATAACCTCAGTGCAGCCCTTAAGTATGTTTATTGTCTAAAGAAAGGTGGCACATCCTGAGTAATTATCCTCCTCAGGATGGAGCTGGCACTTCATGTTAAAGTATGTGTGGCTCCAAAGGTAGCCTCAGCTTGTCACAGTGAGCTCTTAGAAGGCCTGCAGGAGTGCTTTATGGGTTTAATAAAAAGTGCTAATAGTGTGTCTAGATGGAAGGGGACATAGTAAGAGGCCATTAGAGCAGTTTTTTAGGCCTTCAGAGTGCATCTATAAGCAGCATAGTGAAGCATCAAATAGTTCTTGATGGTGATTGACCAGTTACTATAAATATTTGATTTTTGCAAATTAAACGCGTGAAAAGAACACTGATAATGACTTCTCCCTCTCCACCAGGGTTGAGCACAGAGGGCCTCTACAGGGTCAGCGGGAACAAGGCAGAGATGGAGAGCATGCAGCGGCAATTTGACCAAGGTACGTTACTTTCAACCTCCAGTACAAGTGTACACATGCTCATACTTGTTCAGCTGTACATTTACAAGCTGGGCGAAAAGGCCACAAAGACGTGTGTACGTACGTCTGCTTCTATCTATAACAAACCTCGGCCCTCTTAATTAACCGGGGGAGCATTAATTCTACTCGGGGAATTAGCCTTCACTTCCTTTTAGACTGCAGAGCTGCCTCCTATCTTGTACCTGCTCCTGCGTGTGTGCACATTTTCATGCTTGTGCATGTGCGTGCACTCTCCGTGTGTGTCCCTATGCCTGTGTCTATCTGCTGTGGGCAGTTAATTACCTCCAGATTGGTTTGGTTAATGAAGCGTGTCGCTGCCGAGATAGATAGCAGAGCAAGATGGCCTGTGTATGAGTGTGTGTGTATGCGTGCGTCCACGCCTGGTTGAGCCTAAAATCCAACTCAGGTAATCAGAGTTGAAGCTCTGCGTTGAATCATTCTGAGCCTCCGGCCAATGGGACAAGACATTACAGGTGAAACTACAGTGAAGGCGTCTCATAGCCATACTGAAGATGGCACTTCATCATCCCCCTGCAGATTCAGATATCTCATTAACGGAGAAAGCAGCATCAGAAGCTGCGCACTTTTGGAAACTCAATATATCGGACTTTAATAACAGACTTAATTTCCTTCATGCAAAACTCGTATGTCTATTATTTCCATAAAACACTTAATTTGTCAAGCCACCATGCTGTCTTTATTATTATGATTATTATTGAAGCCACCTTAATTTACTGTGTGCATGTAAAATCTCTCCATTTCAATCCTTTTTCCAGACCACAACCTGGACCTGGTGGAGAAAGACTTCACCATGAACACAGTAGCCGGAGCCATGAAGGCCTTCTTCTCTGAGCTACCTGAGCCTCTGGTGCCCTACAACATGCAGGGAGAGCTGGTGGAGGCCTTCAGTAAGTCCTTAGCTCTGGTTCAAGGGGACATGGGGCTCAGGGGTGAGGTGTATTGGATTTGACCTTAAATCATTTCCCCTTCTTTGTAACTTTGCTTTAACCTAACAAGCAAAACTCTTGCAATCCAAAACCATCCGTGAGAATTAGATTTGCCACTGTGAGGAAATGGGGAACGAAGGAAAAAAGGGATGGAGGGGAGAATATGTAATGCTTGAGGAGGGAGGATTGTGGGATGATTGCACATGTTGAAGGGATGCAGCGGCACTATGGATAGCAGGGTCTGGATGACGTCATGAGAAAACAGTCATATGTTAGATAAATGAGGGTGCTCCAGAGCTCTCCACGGCCTCTCTTTTTCTCTTTGTGTCCTGTAATCTGTTGGAATGCAGATTTTAAGGCGTAGCTTAATCTTGCATCACGCCAGAGAGATTTACCCCCGGGACGCAAGGCTGCTGTCACTCACTGAGCTCTGTGTTTGTGTGTGTTTGTGTGTGTGAGTGTTTTTAACGGCCCTGTCGAGCCTCTTCAGCCTTGACAGAGACCTGATAATGCTTCTGCAGTCGGTGCCACAATAAGGAGGAAAAGAAGAGAGTGAAAACTAGTTTAGAGACAAGAAAGCCTTCATTTGGTTGAAAAATGGCAAATTGTGCTGGGCATTTTCTTTGTTAGGCGTGAGCGGTGGAGAAAAAGAGGGACACAAAAAAAGCTGGGCGGGTGGATTTTAGTGCACATCATCATGGTGACGTTACTTTAAATAAGATGGAGGAAGTTATGTTTTGATTAGCGGTGATGGACGTACAGCGGCATGAACTGGGGCTGTGTTAAGTCATTATGCATGAAATCTGTTTTTGATCCACACTGACCTCATTGTGGGAATACAAACTAAAATTCTCTGATTGTAAATCATGTGTGTGATGTGGACGAGAACATCTGCTGTTCCCACTGCTGCTCTCTGCCTCGCTCACACACACACACACACACAGGATGGACTGTGTTAGCTGGTGACGTCAGCTTTTCTGACTCACTCCTCGCTGCCATCAGGCTTAACACACTGTGTGTGTGTGTGTGTGTGTGTGTGTGTGTGTGTGTGTGTGTGTGTGTGTGTGTGTGTGTGGTGCTGTAATCTCTGGGACATTGTGATGGGTGTACTTTTCTCCTTTGGAATGTATGTGGTCTTTGTCTGGCGATTATTGTTGTTGTTTTGTACTGTAACTGGAGTCATTTTGAATGCGTGTGTTTTCATGATTGAAATGTGTGTAACTCGTACTGTTGTAGGATGAAATCACTGTGTCCTGCACATATTTTTTGAGAGCTGAATCCAATTGCTTTCACTGTGCTCTTCAAGCTCTCCTCTTCTCCATTGTACTGCCCCAACCCAGCTCCTCCTCTTAACTCTCACTCCCCTGACATCTTTTCCATAGATTCCCTTAATCTTTTCTTTCAGCCACCTTCCTCTCTCCTCTAACCTCCATCGTCTCCCTCTGCCACCTTTCAGAGATCAATGATAGGGAGCAGCGCTTCCAGGCGATGAAGGACATTCTGCGCCGCTTCCCCAAAGAGAATTACGAGGTCTTCAAATATGTCAACAGCCACTTGAACAAGTGAGTGAGTGACGGGGTCAGAGTCCGCCTCTGACAGCGGTGCTGACTAACCCCGCCGGTCATCCAGTCAAGTGACCTCGCAGTGACATCACCGAGTAGCACACTGACAGAATATATGTTGCTTTATTGCAGTGTTTTTTTTATCTCTATCTGTATGCTGATGACTACTCTGCTCCAATAATGCTAGGAAAACGTTGTAGTCTAAATTCAAACTATTGTATCGATCAGTGGTTCCCAACCAGTGGGTCGGGACCCCCAAGAGGTCCCAAGACAAATCTGACTGGTCACAAGTTGATTAAAGGAATAAGAGAGCAAATGCATCTGCCACACAACAATATGCTTCTTTTTCTGTAGTTTTTATTTTATGGTCAATTATAAGATGCTTTTACTTCCTTCAAATCAAGCTATTTAAGAGGCTAGTTGATTGAACTGTTGTGATTTGTGGCCAATTGATTTGTGGCCAATTGATTTAACTTTTTGGTGTTTTTTGTGTTGCGCAGGGTGAACCAGAACAACAAGTTGAACCTAATGACCAGTGAGAACCTGTCCATCTGTTTCTGGCCCACACTGATGAGACCAGACTTTACCACTATGGACGCCCTGACCGCCACCCGCACCTACCAGACAATCATCGAGAGCTTCATCCACCAGTGCGCGTACTTCTTCTACAATCAGCCGCTGTCCGAAGGCCTCCCCGGCTCCCCCACCTCTACGCTCTCCTCCGGTGGAGGAACTTCTGCCTACTCCTGCATGGCTGGAGGCTACTCATCCTCGCCGACTCCGTCCCCGACTCCCTATGTCCTCCCAGCCACCCCTCCAGTCATTCCTCACTACGGCCCTCCTATCCACCACCACCACCACCTTCATCACCTCCACCAACACCAGTCCCCACCCCACTCCCCACCTGCTACTCCCCAGTCCCCCATCCCAGGCCTGCTGCCGCCTTCCCTACACCCCCATCACCCCCCTACGGAACAACACACGCTGTGAAGCAGGGATCAAGGAAAAGAGGAGAGGAAAAAAAACGAAGAAGACGGATAAACGAGATTCAGAGAGATTTTTAAAGGGTTTAGAATAAGCGATTTTGAAGTTTGGGAAGGAATTGAAGAAGCAAAATTGAAACGAGAACCGGAGGTAGGAAGACGAGTTGGGAGAGATTGAGTGAGATGCAGTATGTACAGGGAGAAACCATGTGTTTGGGAGAAGAAGAGGGCCTTTGAGCCTCTGCTAATTTTAGAAAAATGGACACACACACAAGGCGTAGAAGGGGAACACTGAAGAGCCTCTGAACTGGCAGTATGATCTTTCTACCCCCTCAACACTTCATCCCTTTGTCTCTGTGTCACTTCACCTAGACCTGCCCTCCTTGCCTTATAGAGACGTTACACACAAACACACTAATGAGTGCGATGTTGCCAGTAACTGTTAAAGGGACTCAGGGGAGGGGACTCGGAAGTAAAGTGGAAAGGGGAATGTGAACTCTGCTATGTTGGGATTGCGTCACCACACACACACACACACACACACACACACACACACAGTGTGCCTCCGACAACCATTCTCCTCGATCCCTAAGCCTCCAGCTGTCCTGGGAATTTTTGTGGCCAGCGCACGTTTTTTTTGCAATCCGCCCACATACTGTACCTACCTGGGAGGCTGTGACTGTGACGAGGTGTAGCAGAGAGCAAGTCCTTAACACATGTTTGTTTATTTCGCCACTGTACAGAGGACTGAGGCAAGAAACGCGTGTTACTAAGCACCCGACAGGATGTTCTGTCCTCTGTGACACACACATTCCTGTCCATCAACCCCTCACACAGATACACACACGCACACGGACAAAATCAGTTTCAGTTGAGGCAGTGTGCAAGCACAGAAAACAAATCTCAACAGACCGGATCTACTAGGCAACAAATTGGAGCAGAGGATGATGGGAACTCTCACACCCGTTGCATTCTGGGAAGGCTCCTCCCAGTCTCCTGTTTGGTTTCTCTGTCTTGGTTTGAACTACAACCTCATGCACAGTTTAAAAAGTGGATGTATTGATTGGTCTAAATCTTGCTTCTACATTCCCACTGTCCCAACGGCAGTTTTATTTTGTCCTTCATTTGACAAAATCGTGGGACTGGGGCCTGTCACTCAATGGTTGGCCTTGTGTGTGTGTGTGTGTGTGTGTGTGTGTGTGTGTGTGTGTGTGAGAGTGAGTGTGTGTGAGAGAGTCTACCAGTCTGTGTGCGCATGTATCCATGCCTTTTTGTTTTACCTGAATTTCCCTGTATTAGGCAGATAGTGGGAATAATTCCAGTGTCGGACCTTCACCTGTCATGTTGCTTCTTTCACGCTGTGGTGGTTTTACAAGCGAGTCGGTTCTGCAGTTTCCACAGTAAGGACCTTGTTCAAAAAGCACTTTTCTGAGCACTTTGAAGGCACATTTTAAATTGGAGATGACATGACAGCCACGTTCACTTTATTGTCAGTCCACCCTACTCTCACTCTCTGGGAGCACACCACTGGCATCTATAGGAAGAAATGGGTATTGCAGCCATAACCTGACTTCCACTACTGCATGGGCGTAGCACCATTTTCCTTCTGTGGTTTGTGTAGTGTCAGATTCTCTTATAGGTGCAATTGTTAAGATGTTTCATCACTGTATGTCAGGTCAAATTAACTTTAGAGCTCATGAAGTGTAAGAGTGTAAATAAAATAAAAAACAGCAGTTTTAAATCTGATTCAAATAATTTGAGATTATATAGATTCAGGCTGTACTTGTGCAGTTGATGAGACGTGCAGTGAATAACATTTCTTCTGTTGTTAGTTTACACTTCACCAAAGCACTCAGCCCTTTGTGAAGGAGTGCAGGCCACTTTCCAGACGCCAGGTGTGAGTGGTAGGATATAAAGACTTCGGAGATTGAGGCAAACTGTAACAGTACAACCCAGAAAGTAAGCGCTGGAAGTGAGGCTCAAGCTTTGACAGGTGGGAGGGGAGGCTTTTTATTGTTGGAAATAATTGGTAACCACTGTTCCATGCCTCAGCATGCTGTCCTCTTAGGAAACGGCATCACACCTCTGGAAGGGAGCATCAAACTTGCTCTCTGCGCACTCAAAATATAATTTGCAAGTGTCACCACTACACACCAGCCTCCACCCCGCTGTCACTGTCATACCACCACATCCCAGAGTCATTCCTAGTCCAAGAGAGACACTCTGGTCTGGGAGAGACAGCGGGCCGAACAGACAGTCCATTCATCCGTCTGCATGACTGGATCGGAGCATCGCAGAATTCCTCGGCCCAGCTTGCTGTTACCGTAGAAACCAGTGAGATGGGGCTCGAGGATAATTGCAGAGTCCTGATCGAAGCAGCTTTGTGTGTGTGTGCGTGTGCGTGCGTGTGTGCGCGCGTGCGTGCAAACTTATGCGTATTAATGTTAAGCAGATGCTCACCAAGGTCACTTATTCAGTTTGACACTGAGTTGCATCTCTGAACATCTCCCAGACTGTCCTAAAGTTTAACCAATCACTGAACTCTTAAAGGAGCTTTTATAAGTCAACACTACCTATTTACCGTGTGTGTGGGTGTATGTGTGCGATTAGGGGATAGAGGAATTAAGGATGTGTGTTTGGTCAGGTGGGTTTGAGCGAACATGCAAGCACGCTGTGCCTGGCAGGCGGCCAGACACCCGTGTGATCCAAATGAACGTGAAGGAGAGGAATGCAGTTCTCCTTGCGGTCATTACCCCGCTGTGTAACCCTGTTAGGTCGTCCAGATTACGCACACTGATCCTCAGAAAGTGTGAGAGAGACGGAGGAGAGATTGGGGCGAGTTTGGGAAGGGAAGACGGGCAGCAAACGGGTGAATGGGATCATTATTTGGGAGACGGAGGGAGGGAGGAGGGGTGACCACTGGTACTTGTGTGTGTGAACGCCGGCCAGTGGCGTTCCCCGTGTATATCAATGTGTTAATACTGAACTGACTGTGAGGCAGCCAAAGACTGTGGAAAAAAGGGTTGAGGGAGAGATAGGAAGCAAAGTGACAGTTTAGAAGAACAATTTAATTAAAAATGTGACTTTGGTTCAGCGGTATGTGGCTGCATTGCTTTTTCTTTTCTTTTTTTTGCAACAATGGTGACAGATGTCTGTTAAGTTAAAATGAGAAACAAGCAAAACTATATTCAAATGGTTGTTTATTGGTATGTTAGGGGGTCTAACACATTGCCCTTTAGTCAGTGGTGATAGAAAAAAACCTTTCTTTTTGTTTTATTTTAATAATTAAAAAATACAAAGCATTTTTTAACAATTTCTTTGTGAACGATTGAGAGAACAGCCCAGTATAGTGCATGATTTCTTCCCAACCAAGGAAGAGGGCTCTACCACTCTCACTATTTAAGAGATGATAAAAAAAATATAAAGAAATACTGGGGCGGGGGGAGAAAATAATAAAAAAATAAAAAAATAAATGAAGTACTGTAAAGTGAAAAGATAACATCAAACAAAAAACTGTCATTATTTGCTGAGTATGGTAATTTGTCTCAATGGGAATGGTGTATACAGCAAGGCCTTATGTGATCTGTATCATAGTTAATAAATCAAATCTTGTAAAACTTCTGCTTCTTGTCTTTTCTTTTCTTTTTTTTACTCTGAAGTGATTTGTGAAACATTGAACAGATGAGGAAATCCTGAGCAGTTAATGCAATGACTTCTTAATCAACTTTGAAATCTCAAATAAGCGCTGGAAAAGCTAGAAAGTTGAACTTGAGTTCAGATTTCTTTTCTTGTAAAACTACTGAAGAAATAACTTGTACATTGCTATTCATCAGCATATATGATAGTTCTGATAATTGTTTCTGCAACATATTTCACATTTTAAAACACTTTGTAAAATCAGAAGAGTGCATTCAGGGTAGATGCGTTCTACCAAGTGAGCTTTTCCTTGTGTTGTTTACTTACTGTTAAAAGTCTTGAGACTAAAGGAGGTAAAATGATCTCTTTAAGGTTAATACAGATTAAATTAAAGTATTATTAAATAAAAAGTATGTTTAGTCTTCATTCCTACCTTGTTCATCATCTTTCAACCCTTCATATTCATCTGCAGCCCCTTGTGGCTCTACACGAGAACTGAAAAAATCTGCAGTAAGAGATCTGATACAAAAAATTGGTGAAAAGAAAAATTATATGAATCAGTATAGATGTGTAGAATTGAGACATACCATAGCTGTTATACTGTGGATTGTGGTTTTGTGAACCAATTGGCTTGATAAATTAGAAATCAGTCTGTGCACACAGCAAACACAGGAATATGTATCATTCTAAATTCACTTACTAAGTCACTTATTAAGATACATAACATTTATTTTGCAGATGTTTTGTCCAAAGTGAGAGCAGTCTGGGGCTCTGTGTCTTGACTCTTCATGTGGACGGGAGGAATCTGGGCTCATTACAAACCTTACGATAAATGGACACTCACACAATGGCTGCTGAGGAGCAGAACATACAGCAACCTGACCTATTATTACAGAGACGGGCCTTCTCACACACTTACTAAATCACTACAAGAAAAGTGGGTAAAGAGCCATTTCCATAAGCTCTTCTCTGTTCTTTATCCGTTTGTGTTGCCAGTTAAGTAGCAGATAGGAAGATGTATGTACAATACATTCATTTATAAATAGTCTAAAAAGTTGCACGCACAATGCTGTAATCTTTTTCCCACAGTTGTTGTCTCCATTTTCTCTGAACACTATTGAAGGGCCACTTAAGCTTCTCAGGGGACCAGATGAGATCACAGCGGCCCACAGGACCCTCCTGTTTTCCGTGAGAAGGGCCTGTGCCATTTTCAGGGCGATGTAGCCTAAGGACTCGGGTCCCTGTGAGGGCGCTGTGAAGGCCTCGCTGCCATTTCACGGTGCCCTCATCTGACCTTTTCATTGAGTCAAACCAAAGGAAATCCATGTCCATGACCTTTGTGGTGCATCTTTCCATTCTGGCTCCGGAAGAAAGAAAAAACGGCGAGAGGACGGCTGATTGGGAATGAAAAGGGCAGGCCTGTGTGCACACGGGACACACAACCCTTGAACTCTAACCTTTAACAAGTGTCATGAGGGAGAGAGGGGTGTGGGATTCGATTGGAAGTCAAATATGAGGATCGTCAACATTTGCTTTTTACTGGCCGTGTGTCGGGATGAGCCACTCAGGGTTGTCAGGATTGGGAACTAATTGGAAGGGGAAATAACAAAGTGAGGCAAGTGAATAAAGCTTTTAGAGCGCCAGCTTTGTTCCCATTTCAGCCACTTAACTAAATCACAATGATCTCATATTCACTTTTTTTCTTAAATAAAACGTCTTCACGGCCTTTTAGCTGCTTCTCCTTGTGCGTACACAAAGCCGCCACTAGGAGGCTGACTTGTCCCACACTACCCGTCCACCATCGCGCCGCTGTATCCGGGTAAAGGAGGCAAACGCAGCGGCGCATGGACCTAATTGCTCGGGTTTAAGGTCTGGATGTCAACAGTGGGACAGCAGCTCTAATCTCACAGTGAGATGAATGCGTGAGACGAGCATCTGAAGACGCTTCTCATTGAAGTCGAGCTCCACTTCTCCTCTCACAGTTTGAAGTCGGAGGAGGAAATGGGTTTGACTAAACTCCAGAGATTGTGTGGGGAGGAAGAGGAGGAGGGAGGGGGTGCTGGGCAAAGTAAGCCTCGGAATAAAGACAAAGAACTTAATGTGAAGCTATTGTTGCTCCTATTAGAGGCGTGATGTGGTTCTTTAGTGCGAGGCACGACCAAAAAAAAGAAAAAAAGTTCTGAGGTAGACAGAGAGGAGGAGGAGGA
Organism: Myoxocephalus aenaeus; assembly: GCA_038501785.1. NCBI lineage: Eukaryota > Metazoa > Chordata > Actinopteri > Perciformes > Cottidae > Myoxocephalus > Myoxocephalus aenaeus. The sequence goes on along the minus strand of JBAMJR010000124.1, from coordinate 3,742,258 downwards.
GGAGGAAGGGGACATATATGGAGAAAAAGCAACGGGTCTTATGATGAGTCGAGGCACGTACCTCCGCTCGACCGTGTCTTTCTGGGCTTCGAGCTCGCAGCTGCGGCGGCGGGTATTGAATTCAGATGCGGCCTGCCTCCGGCTCCGGGCCGCTACAGGTGGAAATGCTCTTATCAATACGGACTGTCCGAGCCTGACTGCGGGCCGATCCGTCTCATTGATGATTTTAGGGGCCCCTGCCCTCCCTCGTGTCCCTGAGGAGCCCATTGATTAATGTCTGGGTCACACTGGTATTTCCATATTGATGGCTCGATTGATGACGGCGCTCCAGGAACAAGCCGTATTGACCAGCTGGGAAGTGATACGTTTCAAACTATTTGGCGGATGTATTTATGCGTAATGGGCACAACGAGGGTGAGAAGCACGTGTGGCGGAGGCCCTGATCTATAGGTGAAAGATGAAGTGCATGTCGGGATGCAGGATACGAGATATTATTCTACGTGCAAATTCAGCGCTGGACTGCGATCAATATCCCTACAATAACAACAAGCTGTTATACTCTCCCATCAATACTTATGTAGATAATAGGTCTACAGTTTATAACTGGGTAAAATATAGTGTGACAGTTTAGTGCTTTATAGCTTCTTTTTTTTTTTCTTTTTCTTTTTTTTTTTACAATTCTTTATTTGTATAATATGATTAAATAAGATCAAACTGTATTGATCCCCAAAAGGAAAATGAAGTATTACAGATAACGACCAAGCCAGTGAGTAAGCTTAAATATTAAATCAAAGTTAGAAAGTTATAGCCTAGGTATAGTGTGCATGCATGTAATATACTCCATGTGCAATGTTTCTACCTCATGTAAGTGTACAAAGGTTTATTTATATTGCACTTATCACAGACAAAGGTCACAAAGTGCTGTACAGGAGTCGAGAAAACAAAAAACAAAACACAAATTAAACCAAATTGACCATAACAGGGACCAAAGCATTACAACAATTAAAAAAGCATAATAAAATACACATTAAAAGACGGTGCAGTAAGATACACAATAAAACCAATAAATAAATAAAAACAGATAAAAAGCAGGCCATAGAGCATGTATTTAACCAAACCACTGTAGCCAGTGTAAACAGGTATGTCTTTAGTTGGTAAATGACATCACAAAATCAGCTAACCGTAGAGGTGCAGACAGAGCGTTCCAAAGCTTTGGTGCTACTGCCTCAAAAGCTCGGTCACAATGTATCTTAAGGCGAGTGTGTGGGATGGACAGAAGATTTAACTGGTTGGACCTGATATTGCGGGCTGGTATAAGGGCGAAGTGGTTCATTTCTCTTTTTCACAAATATTTTCTTATTTATTTTATCATTTTCAGGAGTCGAAATACCATTAAAATGTGGAGAATAACGCAATCTGCTCATATTGTAGCTCATAGACACCTGCATCATGAGACGAGGGATGCTGGATACTAAATAGTGCATTTGGAACTTTTTGTAACTAAATCATTATTAAATCATTATTAAAACACAGCAGCGTTTGTCAGCTTTCAAAACAAGACAGTACAAACAGACCTGGTATTCACTACTTTGGTGAAGGAGTTTTCAAAGCAACATGACACATCTAACAAAGTTTGAAATAAGTCAAATGATCTGTGCCCGACTTGCAGGTGCATCGTGAGGACCAGTGTTGAAAGTCATTAAAACTAGATACCAAAGTCAGAAAAAAACAAACTCATAAGGATCCAGTATGATGAACTAGCAGTAGTGTACAGGGGTTTAACGAGGGCTGCTAATTGGCATGCAACCTAATGTGACCTCTGTGGCCGTGTTTGCAATGGTGATTTACTTATTTTAAAGTTGTTTTGTGAGGCGTTTGCATAGTTTTGTCGGCCCCTTACTGCTATGTGATCATATTGCTGTAATATTTCCACGCTAACTCTCTGAAAGTGGCTAGTTTTGCTTCATTGGGTCAAGTGCACACACTGCATAATGCAGAACAACTCCACAGAGAGCCCAGAGTTGTGAACCCAATTTTGCAGACACCCTAATTTAAAGGACAGGGAGACAGCAACATGATTCTGTGGGACTTGTTCTGCTTGTTGTGGAGATTACTTTGGAGGCAGAGGGCATTGTGTGGAGATGATAGTCAGTGAGAAAAAAATTAAGCGTTGAACAGAACTGATCCCACTTTACGCTTTTAGGGTCAGTGGTCTAAATGGGCGCTCGGCCTCCAGGTCCCCGTGACATGGATCAGGGGCCCGAACGTATATCTGCTGATTACATCTCCTGGAGTGGAAAAAATGCAAATAATAAATGTATGAGCAACGTGCTTGTTTTTTTGCTTGATTAATTATGCCGTTTAATTCCAGATCCACCACGCCGCTCCACCGTATAATTTCCCAGTGGTCTTGGCTGTTTCTTCTCTCACATGCGCTCTCTTCTTTCTTTTTTTTTCTTCCTCATTGCAAAATGAATCATGGATCCAACCGTCTGTACCCGGGGGAGAGCGGCGAGCTGGCGAACGGGCTGACCAATCATGAGCATCAGAGGCAGACTCACAGACGGAGGGAGCCTTTTGTTGTGTGCTGCACTCATCAAGTTAGAAGACAACTACCGATTTGGCCTGAAGAAAATTAAAAGAATGGAGAGCAAGGAGGCAAAATAACCAACTTCATCTGTGTTTATCAGTCTGTTTTCTCTCTTGTGTTTCCTCTTTGCTCCGCAGTTTATCCAATCAAACTGGCCAGTGTTTGTCTGAGTGTGTGTCGGAGTCTCAGCGTCATTCATAACATCAACTGGGACCATGACAGTTCTTCTATTCCCAGCCAGACCAACCCTCGCTCAGCCTCTTGACAGTTCCAGGTTAGCCTCTCTCTCCTCCCTCCCCTGGTCCTCCTCTTTTCTCTCCTCCAGCTTTCCTCTTCAGCTCACTCAGGGGCCCCACTGAGAATACTGCTCAGATCCAGGCCTCTGAGCCCCAAAGCCGGCCCTAATCCTCTGCATCGATCGTCCTGAGAATTTCCTCCCCAGCACAGCAGGCCCCTCTCCCAGGCGCTCACACTTCGCGACCCTGAACAGCCAGCACTTCTGTCAGAGCCAGAGAAAATAGGGTCAGGCGCATTACCTGTGTCTTTTCAACAGATGGGGATTTTTCATGTGATATTATTATGTGTTTTATTGGGTTCTTATAGCAGGCTGCACTAAGGCTGATGTTTTTGCCTCTCTAAATTCTGTTTGACTTGGCAGTGATCGGCTTGATGAACATCTCTCAGTATTTCAACACACCCTCTCTATACAGTCTTTTTCTAACACAGTGAGAACACTTTCCTTGATCTCTTTGCCATTGTATTTCCTTTACTTTTAGTAAAACACTAGATGAGTTTGATACATACAGTTCATTGTTAAAACTAAAACATAGATCTCCTGGCATAAGGATTGGCCGCATTTTTCCTCCATCATGCAGATAAAGATGGAGTAATGGAAGTTGCTGTATGGTACAAAACTCTGCTGGAAGATGAGAACACATCATTACTAGAGTCCTCCTGGGAAAGCTCCTAACCAAGTCCATCCCGTGTAACATACTTATTCATAATTTATTTACGCGGCAAGCTTCCTCTGGACTCTGCCCTGTGTGTTTTACTGCACGTGTCGAGATCTGCGAGAGGTATTTCTTTCTTTACCTCTGTCTGCTCGTGAACAAGACCAGCAAGGCGATGTACCCATTGCAATAGTGGATGATTAAACCTCACACTTTATCAACACATTTGCTGTGTGGTCAACCCAATCCTGAACCAGAGGGAGGGGTGAAATCTGGAACATTTGGCCACGTCAAATGCTACTCTGTGGACCAGTTAGAGCATCTCTGTCAATACTGGCATTTAAGAGCCAGTACAGATGGTAATGTATCAATACTCTGTTTAAACAGGGCTCCGAGCCACATTTCTTAATCAGCCCCAGAGATATGTTTGGCAAAATCTGTTTCCAGCCCTTCTTGGGTAAATTTACCAACTTGGTTGACTTGTGGTACGGTGCGTTGTCACAATATCCTGCAGATGCATCTTTTATCTGCACTTGGAATTTATGACTAAGGATGAATTTAATACTTATGTACCTTTTACTCTCCTCTGCCCATCTTCCTTGGCCTTTCTGTACTTTTCATTCATTAGCTTTTTTTTCTAGCGGAGCTGACCGCACACCCTTAGCCTTCTCACTCTCAAACACACACACACACACACACACACTATTTTTGCAGCTCTCCCCTCCATCGACTCACTCCCAGCCCTCTGTACTGTATAGTGTGTCGCTCTTTCCCCTCACACCGTTCCTTCCCTGCCCTTTCCTCATGCCTGCTTCCTTCCTCCCTCTCCTCATTCTCTCTTCCTGTTTTATCCTTGCTCTGCCTGCTCTCCTCTTGTCCGCTCCCTCCCTCCTTCTATCCTCTCTCCCCTCTCCCCTCTTTCTCTTTATTAATTTATTGGGTTGTTATTCTCCTTGCCTGGCTCTGCTAATGAAGGCAGGATGCAGATGAGGGCGAAGGTCGTCTCCGTAGTGATCGACCCCACAGCCCCGCAGTATGGCACTCTGACTGGCACAGGTCAGTGGCAGCTGTCAATCAAAACACACACACACACAGACACATTCACATGCACGTAAACGCATGCAGTCACACACTATTACTAAAATATATTCATACACAAAGATATAAGCTATTACAATTATTAATTTTTAATTAGCCATACAAATTCAGATGCTTTGGAGCACAAACTTTGACAGTTTCTTGTAGCGGTTTTGGTTTATAATCCCTGATAATGAAGCAAGCAGTAACATGCGACCCCTCATCATAGTTTGTGCATGTCTGTGAGATTGTGAGTCATTTTTACCTCTCATATTTTTGCATAAGAATTTAACAAGAAAAAAACAAAGTTTAAATTAATTGAATTTTGTTTGAATTTAGTTTATTAGGTAAACCGAGTCAGGGAGACAGTTTGCTATAAAACACATGTAGGATGAACAATATATAACTTTTAAATTAAAAAAACAACACCACAAACTAAAGCCTTGAAAATTATCATAAAGCTGACACGATCAACAATTAAAAAACAACAACAACAACATTACAACTTTCATGAAAGTGGTATTTATTAGAGGGTTGTTGGACTGCATATTGTTATAAAATAGTGACTGAAAGTATGAATGTTCTGTCAGCTGGTCGGTTGGTCGGTCCACATCTTAGACATCTACGACTTTGGTCAACGTTTGTGGTTTTGAGGGAAATACACATTATCTTCACTGCAGTTTTATTTGGTTCAGACATTCATTATTGATTACCACCAAAGTGATTATCTGTTATCACTTTGGTGGTTAGCTGACTTTTTATCGAGCGCTATCATCGGGTAGACATTGTCCAAAAATTATATTTATGACTAGCATGTTTACACACTAATGTAAGCGGAGGAACCTGGTAAACATTCTACCTTCTTAAATTGTCATTGTGAGCATGCTGACGTTAGCGTTTAGCTCAAAGCCTCGCTGTACCTAAGCACCTCCTCACTGAGCCACTAGGCATGGCTTGTTTGTTCCCTTCTATTGTTAATCATATTGTGACCTTTTTGGGGGTCCTGACCCCCAAGATGGGAACCACTGCCAAATACAACATCAAATGTGTCCAACACGCATCACCCCAAAACATAGACTCACAAATGCCCTGTTTCGTTTCACACAAATTACACATTTGCGTGTCTACAGGTTGAAGTGTTAGCAAAGTGACCCCTGCCCTGTCTATCATTGGCCTCGACATGGGGAAGACCTCTGAATTGCTTCTCCCTGCGTCCTCTATCCCACTTCTTGTAGCATTTACAACCTCTGCTCTTCATCACAGCATGTCAAGAGATTACGTGTGTGTGTGTGTGTGTGTGTGTGTGTGTGTGTGTGTGTGTGTGTGTGTGTGTGCGTGTGCGTGTGTGCAACTGCAATCTGCTACAGACTTCCTGTATGCATGTCAAATTTCTTCATGGTTATTGTTGTTGGTTTATTTGTAGGCTCAGCCATGTTCTTGAGTGAGTTCACCTGCATCTCGGCATCTGTGGAACACACACACACACACACACACACACACACACACACACACACACACACACACACACACACACACACACACACACACACGCATATCTCTATTAGCGGTATAGTAGTGTTAACAGTGTTATGCCATGCGTGAACCTCCCCACCTTTCCCTCATATCTATGCAAAGCTGGGGTCCTGTCAATCAGTCACCTTGGTGACATAGAGCCCCACCTCCCCAATTAGAGCTGACAGGGCAGGATTAGGAGGGGGGCGGGCCCCCGCCGACCTGCCTACGTGTCAATCACGCGCCGGGCATCCACACGCCTGTTTACTGTCAGATCCCATCTCCGTCTGTCAGACTGCACGGCAACCGTCGCCCAGGGAGGAGAAGGGGAGGGTGTGGGGAGGCGGGGAGAGGGGAGGAGGAGATCTGATCAGAATTAACTATGCTTCTCCCCACAGACCGGCCGTGCTTTTAATTCATGAAAGGGATGAGAGGAAAGTGGGAAGAGAGAGTGATAGAGGGAGGAGAGCATTTAAAACCCAGAGCAGGGCCTTCTTTAGAAGTTTTCAGAGTGATGTTTCTTCTCTCCCTGACAATCACTTTTCTTCTCTCACTGACTCTCCCTCCTGTCTCTCTCTCTCTCTCTCTCTCTCTCTCTCTCTCTCTCTCTCTCTCTCTCTCTTTTCTCTCACTTCTTTCGAAGGTGTGATTCATGCCGCCTTAAAGCTGCTACAATTTATCAACAGCCTTCTTCTTTCTCTCTGAAGTTGTTATTTGACCCTGGTTTTTTAAAGTCGCACAAATGTGTATTTGTGTTTTTTTGAGTTTGAGAGTTAAGGTCAATTTATTTAGTTCTGCACATGGTCATGCAAATTTGTGTCTCTGTTGCGGTACGTGTCTGGGGATGAGGGTCCTGCCTCACATACAGTATGTGAATACATAATGCTGTTACGCTCCTCAGACTGCGCTGTAACACACTGTTGTGTGTGCAGTGTACGCAATGCTAGTGTGTGTGTGTGTGTGTGTGTGTGTGTGTGTGTGTGTGTGTGTGTGTGAGTGAGTGTGAGTGTGAGTGTGCATGCGTGTGTAATTATGGCTCTGTAGTGCCTGGTGTGTGTGTGTGTTTCTTCTTTCTTAGGGTCTCTGGTGGTGGTCTCACTTTGACCCCGGTGCCCTGACTCTAATCCTTTAGCAAATGAGGGCTGTGTGGGTCTGAAGGGGGTGTTAGGGGGTCTGCGCCATGCCACAGTTATAGTATTAGAGGACCATAGTCAAGGTCCTGGGGTTATGAGGGATGAAGAAGATGGAAACAATAGATTGTACTGGAACAAAAGAAAAGGATATTGTCTGCATTGTGTTGGCCACCAGCGATCATATGCGGCTCCACCAAGGAGCTCATGTTTTCTGTCTCATCATGTTTGTTGGGTTTTTAGTTGCAGGATCAAAACTTAACCAATATAATGACATTGGTATTTTTTGTTTTGTTTTGTGTAGATAGCTGTGAATGTTGCCATTTATAAACCACATTACCTGTTTTTTTATTACGTGATTGGCCAAAACACTATTAATTTCATCCAATCTTCGATCCATAATACAAAATACATAATGTATTTTGATGATGCTAAAAACGTTGTAGTGTGTAGCTGTAGTGCCAAATTAGTAGTGCTATTTACTCTCATTTAGCTGCATGAGTTCTATCAACTCCTGAAGAAAGTATGTGGCTTCTCATCGTGTCATCTGGGTTACTAACCCACATGACACGCTGAGAGCAGTCATGGTGAACCAAAAATGTTAAGTTGCGGGCGAGACACTTAACCAAAGAGCTCAAACTTAGAGCTGATACATGTCATAAATTAGTAGAAACCGCTTTAAAGGAAGCCATTCATCAGAATGTCTTATTTAGTTCAGATCCAGATGCCCATTAAAAAACGTTCTGTATTTTAGGATTAAATATTTGGGGCATTTTGTGAAGCCTTAGACGAGGTATGAGCTCCCTGAGTTTCTTGTTATCTCTTTTTTTGCTTCCACAGTCTCTCTTGAATAAATCTTTGATTTGAATTGATTAATGTCAGTAAATAGTTTATCAGCCTTCATGCAACATGCTGCTGACAGGTTGACATGTACCACAGCATTTCTGTTGATGGCTGTACTGTATGTTCCCAGTATTTGTTGGTACCAGGCACATGTGGGTTGAACATGTTATTGCACGTGTGTGTGTGTGTGTGTGTGTGTGTGTGTGTGTGTGTGTGTGTGTGTGTGTGTGTGTGTGTGTGTGTGTGTGTGTGTGCATTAGAGATGCGTTGCAGGGTTGTGTCTGAGACGCAGCTCAGGTGTCTGTTGAACGACCTCGCTGCAGGGAACAGGCTATCAGGCTTAGAGGGAGGCTATCATGTTAATTACTTTACACACACCCCGCCAGCCAAGCGTGCAACACAACTGCTGAGCACACACACACACACACACACAAATACACTCATGCATGCACTTCGGCACAAACGCGGTTCAGCGCATGCACATACACACTAGATCAGCCGTCTTTCATTTTGTCGTTTTTCTGTCTCCCCACTCTCTCTGTTTGAAGACCTTGGACATCAATTCCCTTTTGCTTTCAAGAAAGATTGTTTTATATTCTAATCAATTCAAGTTCGTCCTGTGAAATTAATTGACATTCATTCAATGATTTCAAATTCCTTCGAGGCCGTTCTTTTGTTTCAGCCTGTCAACGAGCTGCAGGTGAGATCGGGCTAAATGTTTTGTCATCTCACACTCCAGGGTAAGCCTGCTCCAAAGCGTGAGCCTGAGGTCAGCTTAACCTCCTCACAATCTCGTCTCTCGTCGTCTTTACTGCTCGTGAAAGGGGGGAGATACAGATTCATGATCAGAAACTTGGGTGAAGCTCATTCTTCTGTGGCAGCCCTCATATGTCTCCTCAGGAGGATTTTTTTTCAGAATCATGTCAGTGGTTTTGAACGGCGGGTCCGGCACTCTCAGGCCGGGCAGACGGAGGAGTGGTATTGGCTGGGGCAGGTTGATGCCTTTAGTTAAATGATGCTGGCACGCAGAGGGATTGCTTTGGGAAGTTGTCATCCATCATGATTTTAGAATGACTCAAAGCAGCGCTCTGCTTTTGGGGTTATGGTCTGGGATCCAAGATTGATGTGTAGTGGATGTGTGTATGTTGGAGGGAGTATAGTGTCCTAAAAATAAGTAAAGGCAGGCTGCGAGTTAAACCGTTCCTCTGGAGAAGTGTTTTGTTAGGGAAGCTAATGGAAACTCCATTGATTAAAGTTCCCCTAAGTCAGATAATAATGATCAATGTAACATTTTGTGAATCCTACCATGTAGCAAAAAAAGGCATTTATCTTTGAAGGAGCTTCCTTGCATGTCTTTTCCCCGTTTTGTACGTGAGCGCCCGTGCATGCGCCTGAATGCACCCCTGTGTGTGCGTTATTGTATTTCTTTAAGCTGAAGCGTTTTGTCTGTCTTTACCTTTCTCCCTCCTCCTTTTTTTCCCCCCAGGTTCAAGTCTCACCTAAGTTAATTCTTCAATTAGTGTGATCCCGATGTTCAGGAGAGATCATGGAGGGAGCCCTGCAAATCGATGTCCAATTAGCAAAGGCTCCCTTGCCCAGAGAAGAGGGAGACGTCCGCTGTGGTCATCTTCTGAGAACAGGAGGTCGGGGTGGGGTCTGGAGTTAAAGGCAGAGGTTTGGAGGAGAAAATATTAAAAAAAAGAAAGGAGGCAAGGAGATTGTAAGTGGGTGGAGGTGAGGCCGGAGCACCGGGGTCTGAGGAGGTGGGGTGTAGATGTTAGATGCTCAATCAAGTTGTGTGAGGACAGTGTAATTAATCCATTGAAGATGTCTGATTGCAGATGACTTTGGGAATACCAGAGTGGTGGCCGGGCCTCGGGGAAAAGGGGAGGGCAGGAACAAGATGGATGCAGGGATGCGGGGAGTGGAAATGCGGAAGGGCAAACAGAGGGAGAGAGTGAGATTAATTGAGACAAGGGAGATACAGTACCTTTTAAATGAGAAGGATGAGTTTCAGTGACAATGTAAGAAAAGAAGAAAAAAAAGAATTGATCATGTCAGGGTTAGGTCGAACCATCACTCACAGCACTGTAGGGATAAAGACCTCCACCAGATGTCACATGTATGTAAAGAAAGAATCACAAGGCTTGCTAACTCATCCCTCAGATTCTCACTGCTAAAACAGTCTCTCACGAGACAAATGAGTGTCTATCCTGCTCTAATGCTAAAATGCTTTTAAGGCACTATTGGCCGGCAGAGTTTTGCTTTTATTTAATGGACTATTAATTTGTTTAAATGCATTTTGTCTCTGTGGCTACACTACAGAGTTTGCTTGGCTAAAGCTCAGCTCCTGAACGGCACATGATTTACTTACCCACAGCTATTTGAAGACTAAGCCTTTATAATCTAATTAAATTTGATAAAGTAAAGAATAATCATCAGAGTATAATGGCGAGTACTTGTCATACTGATATGGTAATTGTGTTCTTTTGTGATTGAATGTTTTCATTAAGGGTATTTTTTTGCATTAATGTCTGAATGTGTTTTAAGCCGCGTTCACTTTGTTACGCGGTTGATAGCAGAGCAAATGTGCATTGTATTCAGGAAGAGAATGACAGTAAACTATGCTGGATATTCACAAGGCGCTGCCTTTCACGCATGTAGGTAGAAAATGCTGACAAAAGTTGAATTCTCTTAAGAGTTTGACTTCTTTCATGGAACGAGAACACAGGCTGGAGCTTGACAAGTCGAAAAGTACTTGACAATTCAAGTCAAATGGGTGCAAACACCTGTACAAACAGAGCAGTCTGACTCTGTACTGGATTTATTTTCTATTTGTTTCTATTTTCATTATTATGTTGTGTCTACGTCTGTCGCTTAGTTTTAACTATTGTTGTTAAGCACCTTGTGACATCTGCTCAGGAAGGTGCTGTTTTGAACTTACTTTATTACATTTTGTATTTAATCAGGCTGTCTCATTGAGATTAAGATCTTGTTTACAAGAGAGATTTGAAAACCTTGAGAATCAATTTTTAAACAATTAGTCTGATTGAAGCTGCCTTCAACTTTAATCTGAGTGTTTAGATTCATATCAGATGAATAGTGTCGCAACTGTAGCCCTGTATACACGCAGTGACTGAAGTGATTGTACATGTAAAAATACAGTACATATAATACAGATAAAATCCTCTTATTGACATCTGGTGTCCAAGCCTTTCTAGTCAATAACCCATAGACCTTAGCAGATACTTGGCATCCTCCTTGGTGCCAAACTAGATCTGAACTGTAACCGGCTTCACTCTGTGTTTGTGTTCCTGCAGGTGACTGACTGGGCCAGTCAATAATAATCACTGTTTGCTTCTCAAACTCCTTGCTTGACTTGTCTGTATATTCATATTCTTTGTCCCGCTGTATTGTCCTAAAAATGGTTCCTAGACTGTTCATGTGGATGTAAACACCATTGAAAACTAATATATATATATATATATATATATATATATATATATATATATATATATATATATATATTCTTCGGATCGTTGCACAGCCTGAGAGAAGAAATTGAAATCTCATGTTTTGGTTTTGCTCCATTTTCCTTCTAATATTCATTTTCAGAAGGATTTATATTTAATAATGAATGCAAAAATGCAACCTTTAATACATTCAATGAATAATTGAAAAAAAGAGAACATGATACTTTTTAATGGTTTGCTCTTTATGTATCTGCATGCGTGGAATGGTCAAGGCTTGTGTTTATTACCATCACCATGGCAACAAAGAGGGAGGTTTGCACCATAGCTTACGTCCTGAAACAAATTTATTTATTTACTTTAGCTCCACCTTAATAGATTGATACATCTATTATGTTGCTGAAGAAAAAGGGTAAATTCATGCGTGCCAACATCATGATAGACTGTGTAGCCCCATGACTCTTCTGGCAGTTATGTCTCCAGCCCGTTTTCTCAATCGTGACCGGTGTAATTTCTGGGCGAGACTGTGAGGGGAACATGAGGTCCTGAAAGAAAGTAATGTGAAGAGAAAGAGGGCAAAAATATAAATTAGTGGAAAGAAAGATAAACACGAAGATGACAGTGTGAGATAAAGTGATGGGGAGATACAGGAAGACTGCAGAGAAAATTGTCCAGAGTGTAGAAAAACAGTGACAGGCAGTGGCAGAGTGGAGGGAGAAATGTAACAGACAGACTCAGGGAGAGCGAGGGAGAGAGAGACAGGCAGAGACAGACAGAGCGAGAGATAGACAGTGACAGAGGGAGAGATAGACGAGCTGTGTGAGGATGCAGAGAGTGTCCCCCTCTCTCGGCTGCTGCCAGAGGCAAACAGACAGCCTCTCTGCTGGTGGAATGCTAATGCAACAAGCTGCTCCTCTCTTGTCTTCCCTCCCTACCTTTCTTCTTCTTTAACTATCCTCTGTGCAGAAAGTTTAGACACTATAGACACAAGCATGGACTTTGATAATGGAGACCCGAGCACTTTTATATTATTTGATCCGTCTCTGAACATCTTCTCCTCGGGAGAACAGATTTTAATGGGAGATTAGTTGTGTGTGAATGTGTATGTTGAAGGGAATCTTAGATGACTTATTATTTGACCTCTCTCCTGCAACTCCCCCCAACCCCCAACCACAACCTTATACTGACAACATGTTTGTCTGCATCTCAGTAGCCATGACTCCCGCGGTGTCAGTGGGGGGCCATGTCAGGGGCCAATAGCAGGTCAGTCAGTCGACCTCTCTGTCTGTGTCACAGTCAGCTGACCTCTGACCCCCGGCCCAGCAGAGAGACACAAAGCAGTTGTTCCGGGACGATAAATGTCTCCTGGCTTTATCATCCAGGCAGGTTGTTAACTTCCATCATTTAAGGCACTCGCATCACATCACATAGAGAAATGTCCGCAAGTAAAGACAACGGTTATTTTTCCTCTGGAGCTCCGTCACATTTTCCTGCTGTGGCGACAGTCATCCGTTCTCGACTTCAGGCAGGACATAACCTTGAGTGGAGTGAGCCGGCTGAGCCTGTCTACCCACCCCCACCCAGTGTCTGTCTGTCCGTCTGTCTGTCTGCACAGAGATGGCAGCTTCTGAGAAATGGCGGCACACTCCGAAGTGTGATCCATTTAGATAGTGGTGAGGTTCTCTCCCTGCACATACACACACACACACACACACACACACACACACACACACACACACACACACACACACACACACACACACACACACACACACACACATACACACTTCGGCTAAACACACACCACGCAACAAACAAACACGGGTGTGCTCGCGAGTATGCACAAACCTGTGTGCATGCAGACACAAAGAAACAGATCTTTACACACACACACACACGCACGCACGCACGCACGCACGCACGCACGCACGCACGCACACACACACACACACACAGACACAAGGTAGTCTCTTGACATACACTTGCTTGGTTGACAAGTCATCTCAGATAAGCTTGAGTGACAGGTAGGGAGTGTTGACTGCTAGTGTGTGTAGAACACTCTGGTAGATATCGCCCCACCTTATGATTATTGTATTATACAGTATTTACTTAATCAGATTTGTACTATTTACCTCTAAAATAACGGGAATCCATTTATAACAGATGCAGGCCAGATTATTTTTTTCAATTTTGCTCCCTCAGTAGAGTTCATCTTGTATCTATCGTGTATTTATATATATTTTTAAGATGCTTCCTCCATCTCTTTCATTTTGGTTGTTAATTTTCCTGCCACCTTTTTCTATCTCTGTTCAAACATATTGCACTGCCTCCGTCATCGAGAGAGAATCTTGTCACTTTTTTGGCAGCGGATGTATGTTCAAGCTATATTTTGAGGATTCAGGCCTTGTATACCCGCTCGCTTACACTCCCTCCCTCTTCTCCCTCTATATCCCCAGGCCTCCCCGCGCTCCATTCCTCTATTTTCTTATCTACTTTCTTCTCCTACTTGCTCCTCTATGTCATTGCCAAATCTCTCCTGTCTGCTCTTCTCTGTCTTCTCCTCTCCCTCCCTCCTACCTCTCTCTATTTCTTTTACACACCCTCTTCTCTCTCTATCAGGCTCTCTATTCTGTGACTGCTCTGGCTGGTCCCCCTGTGGCACACCGTGTCGTGTCCCTAATTTATTTATAATTAGTGCTCTTTGTCGGGATGCGCGGGGAATGTTAAAGTACAAGCCACCTCGCTCTGGGTACAAATGGGCTGGTGTTGCCACCATCCTCCCCGCCCGCCCCACTGCCCAACCGACACGGCCACTGGGATGGACGGACCTTACATCCCAAACCCAGACTCTTAAAATTATAACGACTCCACAGAGAAGAATGATGTGCACTGCAAGAAAACTCCATCTAATCAAGTCTATAACTGAGTCCTAAAACACTTATTTTGTTAGTGAACATCATTCTGTAATGATTTTTGTAATAATTTGTGTCAGGGAGTGTGTGTCAGGGAAGAGGAAGGTAGTTTCCTGCACTAGAATCAAGAAAAATGAAACTTGATTATGGAAAATAGTTGAAAAAAAATATTCCTCCACTTGCACTCCGCAGATATTTTTCACCTGCTTAAAAAAAATAGGGCTTTAAGACAAACATGACTTCGTAATAAGGAGAGTTTACACCCTGACTGACACTTGCTGAGATACAGATACACATTGTCAGTGTGCTCACCTGTGCAATGCCAGAATGCAAAACAGAATAACAAGATGGGACAACATGTAATCTGAAAGTGTAATTTATTAAACATCCTGTTGAATTTTAATGGCCATCACTCGTAAAGTTGAGTTGTTTTGGGGGTTTGAGCTGCAGAGAAATGCTTTTTTTTTATCACACCACATTAATGTCAATGCTGTCTTTACACATAACGTACATGACCAGGAATGACGGCGCTGACAGGACTCGCTGAGTGTGTGTGTGATCAGCCAGGAAGAGCTTTTGTCCTTGGGCTGAGAGGGCACCTGGCTCCTCTTCCCTTACTTGTGATCTCTCTGTTCCCTCTCTCTCGTGCCGCTCTATCCCTACTCTATCTGTCTCTTCCTCTCTTCTCTCAGCTCCGATCCCTTCATCCCCCCCATCTCGCGCTCTCCCTCTCCTCTGCCCAAGGCGATGCCGTCCTGCAGGCTTTGATCAGGGGGCCAGGGAGGAGAGAGGAAGTGGGTCAGAAAGTTGTGCTGGAGACTGCAGGAGAACAAGGCTGGAATATCGAGTAGGTGAGGCTGGGAGAGGGAGAGAGGGAGAGATGGGGTAATCTAGTGAGAAAGTGATAGAGAAAGGGTGAGATAGTGGGGAAAGGGAAAGGAGTAGGTAAAGAGGAAGAGAGGTGGGGGTGAAATGGGGCTACCGTGAGAGGTAGAGGGAGGGAAGGAGGGGGGCTGAACTAAAAGAGCAGAAGGAGATAAAAAGAAAATGAAGAGAGCAACAGGAGGAGATAGAGGAGAAGGACGTGGGAAAGGAGAGGTGTCTTCATTTACTGAGAGGGAAAAAAAGACAACACATTTGTCTTGAACGTGATGCTCAGCATTTAAACAGCAGGTTGGAGGATAAGGCCCTGTTTTAACTAATCTACACAGTGCAGATAGTTCAGCTCAGTGTGTGTGTACGTGTGTGTGTTTGTGTGTGTGTGTGTGCGTGCGTGCATGTGCATGTGTGCGTGCACGTGCGTGCGTGCGTGCATGTGTGTGTGTATGCTGGCAGTATAGCGCTTGACTGTGGCTCTTTTTTTTAAGATCATTAAGATGCATGGTTTATTAATATTCAGATCAAACCATTAATATTCGCAGAGTGTTTCAGCTCTCCTTGTGTCGTCAGCTCACCTGGGACTGGGGAGGGCAGAGGGGGGAAGAATGGAGAAGTGAGGTGGGGGGAGAAAAGGGGGGAGATGGAGTGATTTGGTGGGACGACTGGAGACAAGGGGAGCAGAAGGTACAGTAGAGGTGGTGGAGGTCCTGTGAGGGGTCGGCTGTATTGTGATGGACAATCTGGCCGCATGGGGCTGCAGGGCGGGGGTTGCAAGGTTGGGGGTGTTTGGGGGTCCACCGCAGGGACTGTGAGGTGAGAGGGGTGAGGGATTTTAGGGGAAAGCAGGGCAGCAGAGGGGGTTTGGTGCTGGAGTAATTGGGCCAATGGGAGGCTAACTATAAACACACACATACTAAACAATACAAACCACACATATTCATATGCACTTGTAAGTACACATGTGTACAGATTTGTATGCACACAGTCACACAATATATACATTTGTTATGTATGGAAGTGAATAGCAAACTTGCACAAACATCTTCCTTGTGATTCTACCCATGCAAATGGTAATGAACAAACACTAATTGCACACACATAAAACCTTCATATATTCACATTTTTTATTTTTGCTTAATTTGTCAGTTGCTTTCTCAATTCATTGTACTCTTCGGTCTGATAAATTATAAGACAATGTTTTGTCTGACCAAGAGTCCAAAACCTAAAAATACATTTAATTGATAAATGTTTGAGTGAGAGAAATCTTCACATTTGAGATTTGACATTTTTGACTTTAGATGACTCTTAAAACAATTCATCGTTTTTATAATTTTGTCTGCCTAGCTAATAAACGATCAACTCATTGTTTCAGTCATTGATTCATTGTTGCATTGTACATACACTTCATTGCTTCTTGTATGCATACACACACACACACACACACACACACACACACACACACACACACACACACACACACACACACACACACACACACACACACACACTCAGAGCAAGCTCTCCAGTCAGCTACAGATACACTCAGGCATGCACAAAAGCGGACAGCAAATTAAAGTGGTAATTACTTTTAAGCCCAGAAAGGTGAAGGATTGTATGGCAGGGAGCAATGGGTCACTGTTGAATAGAGAATAGCGGAGCAGGCAGACAGTGTGAAAGGCAGATATGCATCTCAATGAAATATGGAGGAGCATACTCAACAAAAGGCGAAATAGCTTCTTAATGGCCACATGCCCTCAAAGAATTATTGTCTGATAGATTTGGAATATTATCTACTTTATGGCAGTTATCTTTAAACACCCTTTTATACTTATCATTCATGTGAGCTGCTGAGGGGAAGGTGAAGAAAATGTTGTGAACTGCTATGCAACATTTTCATAGTCTTAAATACGACACTGACAGCAAGTATTTCATTTGTCGACAGAACCGGATAACAGATGAAAACAAATTATTTTCAATGTTGCAGAGATAACTGTCACATCAATGCCATCAGTAGTCTATTAAGACAAACATTATTTTAGACCGATTTGTATCAAGGTCACATGTCCCTCTGATTTAAGCATATTTCAGCAGTTGGTCCTAGCTTTTACTTCCTGTGACAAGTAAAGCTAAAACAATACTGGATCCTGCTGTTTACATATTGCAACCCGATGGTGTCTTTTTAGTTAACAAGTACCTCCCAAAACTACTAAAACTGTCAGACATCTCCTTGAAGTTGCCTCTGTGAAAATACACCAATTACTAGTTGAATATCAGGAACAAATCATCTCTTAATTATTCAGAGTTAGAATAATATTGGGTTGAAATTGGCCAACTTGATGATAGGAAAAGATGTGGTAAGAACATAGTTGCATTTTTTTTTTAAGCATCAACTTCTGAATACTGTCCAAAGAAACATTATGATAAACAAGATAATTACTATCTATCTATTTGATAAATGTTAATAATGATAATAATAATAATAATAATTTTTCTTTGTTTCTTTTTTTACATACTGTACAGTTTGCAGTATGTGGACATCTATATGTAACGGTCTACCCTGGTCTATTTTGGAAAATATTTCAACAGAGCAACTTCACTGCAGAACCACAGTGTGTTTTAGCCGTAACGAATGTGCCAGTTTTCACCGTGTTCACTTCCTGCAGAAACAGAAAGCAGCCTGTGGTTGTTCAGAAGACACAAAGTAAACCTGATACATTTAACATTAAACTGCCACTTTTGTTCTCCTGTTGATCTCAGTTCAAAGTGTAACTTAAAACATTACAACACAACAAAATATTGACATTTATTTGAAAGCTCTGGCTGAATTTTTGTATAAGTTACGATTTTTGTATGTGTTAATTTTACTTAGTTTACCTTTATTTTACCAGATGAAATACATTTAGAAAAATATGTCTTTTGCAACTGGCCAGGAGGGCAGAGTTAAACATCAACTGCCTGTTGATTTTATACATAAGAAACAAAACAACACATCACACATAAAACAAAACTGCAAACATTAAGAGAAAAGGCTAAATAGACAAAGAGAGTGCATGATACATAAAGGCAAAAAAGCAACAAGACATGACAAAGTTGTTATTCATTGTAATTAAAACTTCAAACCACTGTTTCCAATATTAACAATGAACATTTACGCTCAATCACATTCTTTGCTTACTTCCAGAGGTGGAGTAAGTACATTGTCTGTTTATGTACCACTTATTATTTTCCATATGGTATTACTTGATTGAGGTAAATTATCTGAGTATTTATTTCATCACTGGCCTCTTTAAACTGTGCTTCTGAAAAAGGCAGTTTTCTGTCACGACATCGAACTGACCACAGCCGATAGGATGTGTAGACAGGCGGAGAAACAAGGCCAGACGTGGGTGTGACTGTCTCGCTGACTGCAACAGTCGTCACACGCTATTCCACATGCATGTGCAGACACACACACACACACACACACACACACACACACACACACACACACACACACACACACACACACACACACACACACACACACACACACACACACACACACACAAAGGATTTGTACTCTTATCAACCCTCATTTCAATTACATTTCTCAATACATCAGGCCCGGTTAATTCTCCAGCCTAAGGTTGTTGTTTTTGTTACTTAGGAGCACCCTGATTTATGAAGGGAACACCTGTAATACTGCTCCTCGAGCCAAGCCTCCGGTACTAAACTAAGCCTGTGAGGGCTCAAACACACTGAAACACACACTGACACACACACACGCTGAAACACACACACACACACACACACACACACACACACACACACACACACACACACACACACACACACACACACACACACACACACACACACACACACACACACTGACACACACATAGAGTCAGATATTCCCTGCAAGTCTCCTTCAAGGACGCCTGGGGAAGACTTGGAGGACAAAATCACACACTCCCTCTCCCAGTGTCTCAGACGCGCTGCACTTCTAATGCAGACAGAAAGCCTCCTCCAAAGAGACTATAGGCACACACAAACTCTCCCGCGCAGATACACACTTACACACACTTAAACACACAAATACCCTGAAAGGCCCTTCCACCTCCCCATCCATATGAGACTAGCAGGACAATTTCTGTCTGTGTTGTTTCTCTCATTGTTGTTGTCTCCTGCTCTCAGCTGTTTCAAGCTGTTGAATGTGTGTGCGTGTGTGTGTGTGTGTGTGTGTGTGTGTGTGTGTGTGTGTGTGTGTGTGTGTGAGAAGTGGAGGGGGCTCACTGGGACTCTTTGACGACCTCATTCACTCCCTTCTTCTCCCCCTCGGCCACAGCACAGCCGACATGCCCAACAATGAGACGGGAGGGTGGGAGTTGGACAAAAAAAACACTGAATGTGTCTTCATTTGCCTGAACTTTTCACACGTCTTCTTCCCTTTTGTTGCCGGCCGCCCGTTCACTACCGTGCAGCGAGCCGCTCGGCCAGTTTCCGCTGGCAAGACAGCCAACCAAAGCAGCACATTTCCTCCCCCCTCCTTTGTCACCCCTCTCCCCTCCTTTCCACAATGTTAAGCCCATTTTTAGCTTGACATAATCTGGAATGGTACTTAAGTGAATTTATGTCTACCTCAGTGCATTAACTTCTGCTATTTCCTCCTTTATGTTGCTGTTTTTTTGTAGTCGGTGCAGCGACTGGAGGGAGCAAGAGGGAGGGAGAGATTTGAAACTCAGACCACGGAGTAGACAGCCTATCAGTATTCAGTAGAGAAAGTGAGTGATGGAGGGAGAGAGAGAGAGACAGAGAGAGAGAGAAAGGAGGAGGGGGTGATGTATCAATATTCTGAGTAGTGTTTGAGGGCAAGGGGAACGAACAGAGGAGAGGGGGAAGGGGGAGGGAGGGAAGGAGGGAGGTAGATTGGTGGGAGAGAGAGTACTTGAGTGAGTCTCTGAGTGTGATTATTTGTTCACGTATACGCTGTGTGTGTGCGTGCATCTGTGATCGTAAGTGTGTGTGGTTGTGGGTCTGAGCACATGTTGACTATAGGTTGTACATACAGTCAGTGGTGGTGATGTAACTAAATACATTTACTCGCTGTACTGTCGTACAATTTTGAGTTACTTGTACTTGAGTATTTCCATTCTGTCACAGTGTGATGGCAGAATAATTCACACATGTATTAGCAGAACCCATGTTAAATGTGTGAGACCATTTATGTGATAGAGGTTAACATGGAAGTAAGGGCAGCACCCTGAAGATTTGCCTTCAACAGACTGATCTCATTATCAAATGTTTTCCCCAAAATGATCCAAAGAATCCACGTTTGCCTCGTATGATTAAAGAGGACCAATCAAGCTTCATTAAAAGCTTCAATTAATGGATTAGGATTACTAAATGTTTCAGGTACCTTTGCAACAAGCAGTGGGACATTGTGTGATCTTTAGATGGGGAGAAAGCCTTCTATCCATCAGGACCAAGACCTCACGCCACACAAACAGTTTCTTCCCGTCAGCAGTCGGGCTCATCAATGGGGCTCGGGTCCCCCACTGACTGTCTCTGTCACCCCCAGCTATTTTAATTTTTAATTTTTAATTTTAACTCTTAATTTTTATTTTTATTTTCTCTTCTTTATTTTTATTTCTCTTTACCATTCACTCCTCTGCACACCGCATACTTAAACACTCGTCACTTTAACATACACTTTAACTTAAATACACATGTCACTTTAACGTACATTCACATTAACGTATCTGTTGACTGAGCACTTGCTTATCTTACACATATTTTAATACCAATTGCACTGTTGTTCTCGTTGATTGTTGATTGTTGATTGTTGTTTGTCTCGTCTTACGTCCCATGTCCATGTCCAATGTATGCACTTCCGCCTCAAAAAATTCCTCGTTTGTGTGAAAACATTCCTGGCAAATAAATGGTTTCTGATTCTGATTCTGATTCTGATTCTGATAATGACTGCTTGTGGCCAAACAAATATAAGATCTAGCCTATAGACATACAATAGGACTAAAATCGTCTTAAAAGTGCACTGTGGACTTTTCTTGTGGACAAACAAAAGTTGTGTCTTCGTTTAGTGTCATTCAACAAAATGCATTGTGTTTATCTTGGAGCTCATACAAAAGTGTTGAAAGCATTTCCTCCCTCATAAAAGACAAAGTGGATTGAAAAAAAAGAAAGTTATTTCAATTCTCCATTGTTTACTTCCATGTTTCCTAGCTTGCAGTCTTCTTCTTTTCTGCCTTTGTTGCCATATTGATGCATATCTTGACATGTTGCATACACCTGTATAATCTGGACTAGTGTGAAACTGTTGGCAGGAGTAAGGACCGTGTCATCCCTGTGTGCGTGCATGTGCATGGAAGAAACAAACAGAAATTATCCGCTCATAGAAAAAAGCTCCGTAGCGCTATAGAGGTCAACAACTCCACAGGCGACCTTTAAGGTGCTTTTGAGAAAAAGGAGCACTGTTTTCACTTTGGTTGGAATGGTAAATTTATGAAGTGATTAAAGGCCAACCATTGTGTTGATAATGGATCCTGACGGTCCAGAAACGTTGAAGTTCTGAGTGGCAGCAGACAAAGATGTCCACTGTCGCTGGTTTCACCGGCAATCAAGCCAGATAAATGAGGTGATTTCATTTATTTTTTTTGCCTCAGAAGCAAAAGCATAATTAGTGTGACATTGTTATAGATTATGGATGGATGGGTCAATGAATTGTATGACGATGACACAAAAGCCCGACAGTCACATCCTGTCCCCTGCTGGTAGCCAACATTGTTTTTTTTCCTTCAATCTTTCTATAAATTATTTTTTTAACCAAATAGCTGTTGTAGCTAAATCTAACTAATCCTTAACAATAGTTGTGTCAGCATTGGTTGATCTGGATGGGAGAACTGTAATTTCCATCTTTTATGGATGAATTAATTTAACCTTGAACAGATCTGAACAGTTTTGACTGACTAACAATATTAGACTTTTATAAGGGCATCATATATATGTGAGTTATTTTGGAGGACAAAGACAAATGTTGGGTTTTTATATTTTATTTGCAAGACTTGGAAAAATGTCAAACTTTTATGATTAAAACTTGTTTTTGGTTAGCGTAAATCTCAAGGAATTAATGTAAGTCAACGTGATTCCCTCCTTTGTGACAAAAAACAAGTTTCTGTGTGTGTGTGCGGGACAGGAGTCACAGTTTACAATACGTGTGGATGTGATGGAATCTCCCACTTGTTCCAGTCATCCCTTCTCTCCCTGTCTCTCTCTCTCTTACTCTGACTGCTAATCAGCATTTGAAAGGCAGCTTTGACAGTGAGAAAGAAAGTGAGGGGGGCACAGGGAGGTGGGGGTAAACGAAAGCATGAGACACAGCGAGTTAGGGAGCGAGAGCCAGAGAGAGACTTAGGAGAGGGGCTGTACAAGCATGCCTTTTATATTTACTAGTGACTGAGAGCGAGGGAGAGAGGGAGCAGCTGAAGGCAGAGACAACTGGTGTGCACGGCTTTCCCAAGAGGAAATGAAAAGAAAGAAGCTCAGCGAGGAGAGTGAATGAGTGAGCGGGAGAGAGGAAGGGTGGGAGGGAGGGAGCATGCCGGCTGGAGAGAGGGAGAGAGAGAGAGACGTAGTGAGGGAGAGAGAGCGAAAAAGAGATTCTTACACTGGCTGTGTCCTAATCCGAGTCCATCTCCAAGAAGCAGCGGAGCAGAGTGTTGGTGAAGTGAGTCTGAGAGCCAAGGAGAGCTGCATCAGCTAGCTCCATTCACACACACACACACACACACACACACACACACACACACACACACACACACACACACACACACACACACACACACACACACACACACACACACACACACACACACACACACACACACATTCTCCCTCTCTCACACACACACTTTTGCATCGGGAGTCCACGATGTGTCCGGCTGCACGGCCACGGCTTTTGTGAAAGTGAGGGGATTGCCGCTGCCCCCATCCCAGCCCCTCTTCTGGCTCACACACACAGTGTTTGTTTGCTGTGTTTAAGCTCGAGCTGCCGGTGGAGGTGGTGTGGTGGGGGGCCACCGCCAGGGCAGGGCAGGAGCTCCGGAGAGGAGGAGGAGGAGAAGAAGAAGAAGAAGAAGAAGAAGAAGAAGAAGAAGAAGAAGAAGAAGAAGAAGAAGAAGAAGAAGAAGAAGAAGAAGAAGAAGAAGAAGAAGAAGAAGAAGAAGAAGAAGAAGAGGGAGACAAAGTGGATCAGATCAACAGCAGGAGACTGAACACAGGAAATGCCCATCAGGTGAGTAGATAATGGATCTAACAACTTACGGTCAACACGCACACACATGCATGAGTGTACACACACTTTCTCGCTCTCTCACTTGATTCTTCTCACACACACTCTGGACACTCGCGTACATTACAAAGTTGTTACCTTTTATCACATTTTTGCTGTTCGTTTAAAATGATGTGTCAATCTGTTGTTTTAGCCTTTCAAAAATCTTGATGAAGATGAAATCTGGTGTTTTTCTCTTTATCTGAGATAAAGAATATCAGCATGTAAGCAGCTGTGATAACTTTAATTTAGGACAGAACAGAAATAATACGCTATCATCCCATGTTTTTGTAAATTGGCACAATAGAAATAAGAAACAAGTTTAAATATTTTTTTCTTCAATACATTGTTAAATGGGAATAAAAGAAAGAGGAGTTTTGTTTTGAAATAGACCTTTCCTTTACCTACTGGGGTCTCTTTTATCACTTTGTGACAGCATGCTTGAATATATATTTGATTATAATATATCTATAAACATATGTATTTATAATATATTATAAATCATTATTGATGTCTCATTTGATTGGATGATTAAACTAAACGTTTACTCTTCCTTGAAAGCACCATTATTGCTTTCACACGAAGTTCTTAAAGAAACATTTTTAAAATGTTTGCTTTGCAGATAAGCCAAATAATGATGTATGTTTATTTTCTGTGCCTTACCGCAATAATAATGGCTCAACTTGAGTTTGAGATAGAGGCAGGGAGTGCGTTTGCGTGTCCGTCTCCACCTGCAGAGGCAGAATCGGTCACAGTTTCCTGGCTTAGTAGCATTCGGTGCCTTCAGGGTGTTTGCAGCAGGTGGTCCAAATTGGCAGAGTGACTGTGACAAACGCACAGTGTTCACTGCTGCTGTAAAGTAAATAACAACATCAAACCATCACATGGTGATTTCAGGTGTCAGGCTTTTTTATTTCTTCTTTCAGAATTTGTAGTGATTGTGATCGTAAGCTTGTCACTTGAAAAAGTCAAAATAGTTATTTTAGAAGGGAAAATGTGTGTGATGTGCATGAGTGTGTGCGGATGTGAAGGTATTTTTATGATTTCCTTTCACGTTCCCTATTTGCCTGTGTGATTCTGTGGCTGTCCATATGTAGATATTTGTGTTTCACACCACCTGAATGCTTGCTCTAAAATCTGTGCTATAAAATCTGCTGTGTTTTGTACTCCGGCGGCAGCACCACTTACACACACACACCTGCTTCAGATAAATTCAAACCAAATAACTATCTGCGGTACAGTCGCTCTTTCAGGTGGCAAAGTGTATCTATTAGTGAAAAAAGGTTACTGTCCATACTTTTTTGTAATCCAGCAGTTTTCAGTAATTTACAAAAAAAAATGTTGAAACCTTTTTTGCAGCTTTTTAAAAATTTCTACATGGCTGCTTTACCAAATAAAGATCAAATACAGCTGCACCGTACTTATGTACATGAAAACGGGGTCAGACCGCGTCATCACATGTCCGTGGTACACTTTATACCCGGCCCAATGAGCCACTAAGCCTCTCTATCCGTTTCAGTTCTCGCATGTGCAGGGCGCTTTGGTCGTGACCCGCGTTTGAGGCCTTTTTATTAGACCCAGATGTTTCTTCTTCGACTTTTGGGTTTAAGGAGCTGCGGTTCATGCCAGCATGTGACTTTGTGACAGACCCTGACTTGGATTGCTTTGTGAAAGTAAGAATGTCGGAGACAAAGTGTCCCGTTTGAAGACAGAAGATGAAACGAAGTCAAAATGAATTTACAGTAATAAAACGTAGTCTGAGCTGTTGTTCTGCGAGCAGGCAGACACTTTAATTCTGCTGGCCATCAAAGATGAGCGCTGACGTATGTTTGTGATTGTGCCGTGAGCTCAACATCTGGTTTTCAGTTAGTTTTATTCTCTGAATTCATTTCGTATGAATAGTGATCACATGAGGGGATAAATTCATATCAGTAATATATAAACGCATCGTGGTTGGCAGACAAAAGCAGACAGTCACTTTCCGTGACTCATTGACAAGTTCTCAGGTAGACAGAAACCTTACCTCTCCCTCCCTTCCTCTCACTTTTCCTCTCTTGATATTGTTGTCTCTCTCTGTTGCTCTCTTACACACACACTAAGGTGGTCAGTGTCTGGTGTGTTGACAGACAGCCGCTCACACACGTCTTGCTTTCGGCGTGTGTGTGTGTGTTAGGAGCGTTGACAGACAGTGTGTGGGTCTGTGACAGAGGGTGTCAGCGCGGTGTCAGGGAGATGTGTTTAGTGTCACACTCTGCTGACCTGATCTCCGGTTGGACTGTCCACTCCGGCCCCGCTGTGGCTCCTTACATAACCCCCGCTGTCATTCACACGTCGGCCTGAAGGGATCCACCAGGCTGCGCGCTCACACACGCACGCTCACGCACACGTGCAGTTACGTGCACACGATGTATAGTCGTCCACACTCAGTCACATTCCCTCTAAAATCGAACGTCAGACTCAAGTATTTCTTCTTCATCATTCTCTAATTTAAGCCATGACATAAAGAAGTTTTATGAATCAACAATATATCTGGAATAATTCAAACAAAGTGTCAAGCTCTGAGCAGTGTGTGAGAATATCGTATGAGGCCAGCGAGCCGCCAGGTTTTCCCAGTGTGTTGCAAGACACCTACACAACTTGTGCAACTCTTATCAACAGTTGGACTCCGCTCTGAACTCTGACATTTGCACCATGCTAATTGATGTGTCTGCATTAGCATGTGAACATCTCTGTGCTGGTGTGCAGAATGAGAGTGTGCTTTCAAGTCCTGCTATTCAGCACGCACACTGGTGTGTGTGTGTGTGTGTGTGTGTGTGTGTGTGTGTGTGTGTGTGTGTGTGTGTGTGTGTGTGTGTGTGTGTGTGTGTGTGTGTGTGTGTGTGAGAGAATGTGTTGGAGAGAGTGAGTGACCCTGTGTGCTGTTCTTTGGCCTGTGGAGGTCAGTGCTGATGTGGTCTCTGCCTGCGGGAGTGGATTTACCATCCTCTGCCTTATAGAACCTGCATCCACTTAGCTGACTCTTCCAGAGTCAGAGAGATAAGTTTCTTTCTACCTTTTTCTCTTTGTTCATCAATAATTTACAATTTTGGGAACACTGTCTATTAATTTGATCAGTATTCTCCGTACTGTACATCAGCATTCCTTTCGTAGAAGTGCTCAAAATAAGAAGCTTTTGTCTTTGACTTTCCTATAAGTCCCGCTTTAGTCACTTTAGCCCACCCTTACGCGGAGGTCGGTATATTTAACCCCAGAATAGATTCCAGCTATTATTTTGACCCAGGAATGCTTCTTTCAAGCATATATCATAAGGGTCATGGTTAACCCTGGATGGTTAACTTTATGATGGACTGAACAGTTTTACTTTATGCATTTCTTTTTTGTGCTATTTACATTCTCAAAGTAAACTTATTTCAGATGTTTTGCACTTTATTTTGTATTTTAGTTGCTCTGTAGAACCATTTAAAATTGTAGCTCTTACTGTTGCTCCTGCGTCACCTTATGCCCTGTTACTAAAAGGGGAAACTAACCCCAGAATGCACCGTGTTACAAGGTTTCAAGGTTACGCATTTAAGATTTAAGATTGTGTACAGTCATATAAATTGCATATTCATTTTACATACATATCTATTTTACCTGGATTATTTTGTAAAGAGACCATGCTACTCCTTGATGCTCTAAAGAAGGCACATGAAAATGGCAGTTTATGGGATACAGTCTGCATCCTTCTTCAATGTATTACACTTGTTGTGCTGCTTAAATCTTGTTCATTACTTTCAATATTGAGCGAAGAATGACATCCAGTGTATTTGAGAAAAATCACTGGAGAGCAATATTGAGAGATTAAGTAGTTTTTCTGGAAAATGTTGTAAATATATGAGATTCTGTATTCTGATACTTTCAACTTCATATTTTATACAGCGCAGGTGAAGTGGAGTATTTCTTCATGTATACTCAGGCTGCGGTAGATGGTAATTATGACAGGCATGGATTGGATTCTGCGTAGCTCTACGCCCGTGAGGAGTGGACATCAAAGCAACGCTCACCAAAGCCCTCTGTAATAAAAGAGGAGGCGGAGAAAGATATTGATTACCAAGGGTGAACATTAGCAAATCTCTTTCTCTCTCCTTTTTTCATCTATGTCTTCATCCGTCCATCATTTCGCTCTCTCTCTCTCTTTTACCGTACGATTTGCCTCGCTCCGCATCAACTTATGCTCTCTCACTCCCCCATCCGCCCTCCATCCACCCCTCTCCCCCTCTAATCATTTATTTATCACTGATCTCTTTATTCTTTATTTTTCCAGTTTAGGGACTGTCCACACTATGACTGTACGGTGCTGGTTCGCTCACACAGGCTGTTATCACCATTCCTTCACACACTTGCCGAACCCTCCTCTTCCTCCTCATCAACGCGGAGATACCTGGGGGCGGGTGGGGTCACTCTGGTCCAATCTACCGCTGTATTGATTCCATTAGATAATTAATGACCCAGGCAGGGGCCAGAGAGGAGCAAAGAGGGGGTTAGGAGAGATGGGGGGGATGATGATGGGAGAGGCGAAGGGGGTGGAGAGGGGGGGGGGGGCGGACGCCAAGGCCCTTGAGAGTTGGAGAGAACCTTGGGTTGGGAATGATCCAGAGTTGTCAAGGTCAACCACAGCCGGCGATACGGAAGCAGAATGCCGAGCGAGTCCGAATATGGAATACTGATAGATAGAGGGGGGGGGGGAGGGGGGGTTTGGGGGGGATCTTCATGTCCAGCAGCTGTCGATTGATCAGCGGCTGAAAAATTGTACATTAAAAAGTCTTTTGACTTCCAAATCCTGAGGTCCAACCAGGGCCGTAATGCATGATAAGTAGTTTTCAGCCCTCCAACCAGAATACCAAACTTCATCTCCCCGGACACTCCAGACACTCATTTACAACTACTCAACAACATGAAAGGCAAGATAGAAAACTAGCTACATCAAATATTCTGTTCATGTTATTTCCAGCCATGTTTTCTACATCTTCCATGTTATTGAACGTTCTCGGTTTGATAAAACATTATTCACAGCAATATATTACATCGGTGTTGTATGTGTACTCCACTTTTACCTTTAGATCGAGGAAAGACGGGTGGGGTTTGGAAGAAAAAAAGAGAGCTGTCTTAAAACTGTTATCACTATGATTTTTACTTGGGAAACACTGAAAACATTTTTCATATTCTTTTTCATGCCAGAACCAAACCAGGGTCCTGTTTCACAATGACGCAATCATAATTTGTGAGCACTGCTTAAAGGCACAATGCAAATGGTGACAAGGTCATTCAATGGAATGTATCCAGGTCTCAAGAGAAGGCTCTTGCATGGCATATATGTGTCAAGTATGTTTAGTGTGATTGGTAGCAATACTCAAAATGAACGGGAGAGGAAATGATCAAGTCAGGATACATATATGTAATATTTTTTTCACTTTCTTAACTGAAAGGAAAATAGATGTTTTTGTATGGTTTTCCTAAAATTAGGTTCTTAGATTTTTTTTGTAATCTAATTTTAGTAATTTATAAAAAATTATAAAAATCCCCATAACTGGACCTCTTCTGTCTCTCCCTCAGTTTTACAGTCTTGGTCCTGCTCTTCACCTTTACATGATTGCAGGTTGCATGTCGTCTCCAGTGGGCTATAAGAGCTCCTCTGCCTCCACATTCTCAGTCTTGACCAGCCTCTGTATCGGGCCCCAGGGGTTGGGGAGCTGAGGCATAAAACAACCATATCTCTACCGAGGGGAGCTGGTGGCTTGGCAGTGGGGCTATTGTCTGTCTGCGTGCTGTTTGACTTAAATGTGTTCATTTGCCTGATGCCCCTGACTCCCTACGGAGAGGGGCGGCTCTGGGAGAGGAGGGGCACGCTAACGAACCTCTGACAGCTGGAGGCCCTAATTAAACGTCCCTGCTGAAAATAAACAGAGCGGGCGCCAAGCAAGCAGCCAGAGAAAAACGCACGGCAAACAGCGGCTGTGAACGCTCGCCGCAGTGCCCTCCACTCTGTTGCTGTTGAGACCGTGCCAAGAGAGCATGGCGCTATATGTTAGGGGTCTGAAACACACACCCACACATATACACCACACTTATGAATATGTAGCACTGCAGCAACATATTGCGAACACCTGCGGTCACACTTGATACAGGTTGATCTCTACAGTGGACGCAGTAGATTTTTCCCCTCAGTGCTCTCAGAAGTCACACTTTCCTTTTCTATATATTTCCCACTGTGCCATCACAGAATAAGTCGACTCAGCTCTATTGAGCAAACTGTTTCACACTCTGTCTCGATGGAGCTGCTGACATTCAGCCTGTTGTGCTGCTAGCTAGCCGGAGCATTAGCAGTCAAAGTGGTGGGGTCCATTTGGGTGAGTGCATTAATGGGCCGCCCAACCTGCGACAAGGTTATGAGGTTGATTGAATAATTACTGTGGAGGCCCCTGTCCATTACGCCCCTGTGTCTGCCCAGATAGAGAACAACGCAGAGAGAGATGGAGCGATAGTTCGAGACAGAAAGATGGAGGGAGAGATTAGATAAGCACAGATAGGGTCAATTAAGAGATAAACATCCAGGTATGGGATGGAAAAAGGCTGTGTGTGTTTGGGAAGGGAAAATGTAAGAGTAAATTGTTTCCTGCCTGTCTCTCCTTTTGATCCCTCCGTCCTACTGTACGCAGCCTAATTTGACATGTAGTGCATTTATCCAGGTCAGATAGAGAAGGTGACAAAGGTGAAGTTGTTAGATAGGGGTGAGCTGCCCTCTCCTCGACCCGGTCTTCTCTTAACCAGACACGCTGAAGAGAGGACTGTCAATAATGTTGGCTGGACGCTTGAGAGGACAAGATATAGGTTTCCTACAGATGAATGAAGCCTAGACATACACATAAGCCTTGGACAAAACATTACGTGAATGTA
Organism: Myoxocephalus aenaeus; assembly: GCA_038501785.1. NCBI lineage: Eukaryota > Metazoa > Chordata > Actinopteri > Perciformes > Cottidae > Myoxocephalus > Myoxocephalus aenaeus. The sequence continues at coordinate 3,711,636 of JBAMJR010000124.1, read as the reverse complement.
AAGGCCCTTGTAAAAGGTACATTTTTCAGAATAATAAAGTACATTTTCTGAATCCCAGGTAATACAACTTTAAAGAGCTACCAAAGATCTCCAACCACACAACAACAGTTCAGTTCAACAGTCTAGAAACTTGCATTAGTCATATTGTTATTTTTTTTTTTTAAATCTATCACAATAAAGTGATACAGATTTTACATTATACATCTCCCAGCCCAAGTTGTCTCCTAATGTAATGCATGGTAAATGCAAGTTATTTATGTTTAGCAGCCATTGCCCTCTAAGGATGGAGACAAAGATCAGTCAGTCGGTCAGTCACTTTGCTCCAGACGAAAGTATCCCATCTATGAAATGTGTTACCGATGGCCATCCCCTGACTTTTCCTGTAGTGCCATCATTAGATCAAAAATGTGTCCAAAACTTTGGTTTATGATTAAATACTTCTAAAAGGACATTCCATCGGCCTCAGCTATGTGTATGGTTAGTTTTCAAATATGACACGCTAAACTAAGATGGTTAACATGGTAAATATACCATAACATTACACCATTACCAATACCATTAATGTATACCTTCTAAGCATTAGCATGTTAGCATTGTTGTTGTGAGCATATTAACATACAGGCGTTAGCATTGAGGTCAAAGTGCTGCTGTACCAATGAAGTACAGCCTCACAGAGCTGCTAGCATAGCTGGAGACTTATTGTTTAGTGAACATTGAGCTTTGAGTACACTTGTTCAGCTCCAGTAAGTCATGGATTCTAATGTAACATTGCGTGGTGGAAGGAAATATTTGCAAGTAAATGTACACACTATACCCCACTCTTCTGTTTCCATTGAGGCCAATCTTTCTATCACTGCCCTAGGACTATTTAGAAATAGAAAGCACACATTTTTGCTTCACTATTGCCACCTAAAATTACTAAAGGTAAGTGAATGACCCAATCTCCTCGTCAAACTATTCTGTCTGTGTTGAATCCCTCACGGTCTCTGCTGTCTTTGAAATTGATCCAAGAATTTCTCATGCATACATTTAATGTTGGCTGTTTTAGCCCAGATTTGTGAAATGATATCTGCCAAACCTGCCCAGCTTCTGCTGACCCCTCTTAGCTAAGGTCAGCATAGCCATGCTCAAACTCGAGACATAATCCATTTTCTACTGCCCCGGCAAAGCTCTACTGACTTGATTGTGCTGACCCAGCCGGGCCAAAGAAAGAGAGAGTTTAAGAGTGAGAGGCAGTAAGAGAGAGGGAGAGGGCATCTCAGGCCCAAGGGCATGACACCGCGGTGCTCGGGGCCACACGAGCCCTTTAAATGTCAACACAGCACAGAGGGGAGGGAGGGGAGAAAAACGGGTGAGGAGCGGCACTCTGTTTGAGGACAGGGAGGAATATTGGCAACTTTAACTTCCACCACAGGAAGGTAGTGTTGGAGACTGGCAGAAGGCGACATTAGATGTGGAGGAGTCGGCATTGGACAACATGTGCTTAATCTTTGGAGATGTTTGCTTTAAACTCCAGTCGGATGAGGGGAGACATTTGATCTGTGATTTTTCAGCTTAATTGTGACCTCAAAGGAGGCTCAGTGTTTTGTCTTATGTCTATTACCTCGGGAACAGTCTCTGACCTTTATGTGAGGAAGTACATACAGTACCTAATTGCTCTCTCTCTCTCAACCTCACCAGCTTCTTTCTTTCTTTCTTTTTCTTTCTCTCGCTTTGATGGATGAAGTAAGAATGGGTTTCCATCCGAGCATTTTAATGCAAATTGTATTCTTTCAAATTAAAAGGGCTGAAGGGAAACTGCAAATGGAGATATTATGTCACAATGTTCTTTATTGAAAAGAGGCTATGTGCTCACTCCAAGCTCAACATGTATTTCACTGAAAAATACATTATGCAATATATTGTGCTGGAAACACGTTAGCTAATTAAAGAATCGAGGGCTCCCTAAAACATGTTCCATCGTGCTGTCCCCTGTCAACGACTTACTTGACTGACTCTTTTTCCTCTTTTCTTTCTTTCTGCTCCTCCTCTACTGTGTTTCGGATATCTCCAGGTCTGAGTCTGTCACATCCTCAACCGATCAGAGCCTTCGTTAACAGCGGCGTCGGCACGTGATTGGGAGAAGGATGGCAACCATGCCGTTTGTCAGCGAAGGGAAGTGTGTGAGTGTGGAGTGGGATTTCCTACAAGGACTACTGGCCAAGCCACCCACCCTTCCCTGGTGAGACACACACACACACACACACACACACACACACACACACACACACACACACACACACACACACACACACACACACACACAGGCTGATACTGTATAAACCTGCGTGCATGCCCATGAATTAATCTCTGCAAGGTGAAATCCATGCATTAACACCCCTGCACACACTGACAGCCTGAAGAAGAATTTCCTATCAATGAAACACAATCCAGAAGACATAAGTCTGATCTCTTCAGTGCTACATATAACCTGCATTGTTGCTCACCTGCCAATCCTGTCAGAGCTGTGAATCCCCTCCCCTTAGTGGGAGATTAAGTAAATTTGGCTGGAATTATTAATGGGCAGTCATTTAAAGGCGGATATAAAAACTAAGCAGAATCAATGTGTGTGTATTGATTGTTCTCGGTGGCTGGGGTCGAGGCAGTATAATAATGAGATGTTACAGAGGGCTGGCAGCATGAGTCCACACACACACAAGCAGACACACAAACACACAGAAACGCACACTGTTTTCACTTGTTCGAGAAGAGCAGGGAGAAATACAACAACTGGGTCAGCTGATTAAGATATAAACATATGTACACACATGATGCGCAGCCCTTTTCTTTGTTCCGTTCTTTCTTTCGCTCACACATGCACACACACGCACACACACACACACACACACACACACACACACACACACACACACACACACACACACACACACACACACACACACACCACTGGTGGTCTTTCTTAGGATGAGAATCAACAATACAGACATGAGGGAGAAAGGCTGATTCTTCTTTCTCTTCTATCTCTCTCTCTATCTCCCCCTCTCTCTCTCTCTCACACACACACACACACACACACACACACACACACACACACACCACTGGTGGTCTTTCTTAGGATGAGAATCAACAATACAGACATGAGGGAGAAAGGCTGATTCTTCTTTCTCTTCTATCTCTCTCTGCGTCCACACACACACACACACACACACACACACACACACACACACACACACACACACACACACACACACACACACACACACACACACACACACACACTTTATTCCAGCGCAGCACTGACACAAATTGTGAAGTGGCTGTGACAACATAATTCCACCACTCAGGCCCCATTGAGGAGAGTCAATACCCAATCAGAGAGACAGGCTACCTGAGCCCCGGCCCCCCTCTGTCACTCTGCCCCTCCCTCTCCTATTGATCCCTCAATCACAGCTTCAGCTCACTAGCCTGGGACCAGATGAGAGAGAGAGAGAGAGAGAGAGAGAGAGAGAGAGAGAGAGAGAGAGAGAGAGAGAGAGAGAGGCAGGGAGGAAAAGTGAGAGACATATGCAGTGAGAGCTTGTGTGTGTATGTTCACATATGGATTGTGGAGCAAATGGCATTATTAGGACTCCGCTCTGCCAGATAGAAGAAGGGAGTTTGTCTGTAATTACCAGGCCAATCTGCAAGAGATGGGTCAGAAGGGAGATTGTTTTACTTGAATTGCAGGAGCCATTACCATTATATGTACTGTATTTATGAAATGACTTTTCTGGATTGATGCTTAGGTCATTTATACAGAGCATGAATCAATCAACAGGTGTTCAGTAAATGCCCATTATATGACACCGCTTACCTGTTTCTCCCACCACAGTGCTGATCCAGATTATTTCTCTGGCCTTCCCTTCTTTTTCTCTCCCCCTGTGTTCATCTATGTCTTCTATTGATACACCCTCCCCTTGTTCACCTCTCAGTCTCCAGAACCTGCGTAAAGAGAAGTCTCGCAATGCGGCTCGTTCGCGGCGGGGAAAGGAGAATTTCGAGTTCTTTGAGTTGGCCAAGATGTTGCCTCTCCCGGGAGCCATCACCAGCCAGCTGGACAAGGCCTCAGTCATCCGGCTGACCATAAGTTACCTGCACATGCGCACCTTTGCCAGCCAGGGAGACCCGCCCTGGAGCCCGCTGATGGAGGGAGACAGCAACTGCAGAAAAAGTGAGAAAAAGGACAAATAAATATCATAAAGCAAACTGCTTTGGTTCACTGGACATGAAATATATATTTAATATATTTGTAATATTGCCTTTTCAGAACCAAACATCCTGTATCATAATCTAAAACTATTATAAAGTGTTCAGACAGAACATGAAGCAAATTCTTGCCTTGCATCATTAGCACAGTTTTGACCACTGCACTGTTTGTGTTTATACCCGAAACAGACAATTTAACAACTGTATGTTAGCTGTATGGTAGCTAGCCACACTGACCGTGTCTGAATGTGTGCCTGCGTGTTTGTGTTCGGCTCAACCTCTTACTGCCAAAATCTCTGCTTCTCCCTCCAGTTTTTATCCTTTTTCTTCTTGTCTTTGTATGTTTATGAAATATACATATAAAGCCTTGGGATACACTGCAAGTTTTCACTGGAGTTACAACTAGTTGCACGGACTTGTCTTTGCGTCAATCAATCGCATTGCCTTTGTATGCAAACACGCCACCTCTACAATTTCATTTGATTTGCATTCTGTCTGAACACCCATTCAGTAGGAAACACAGTTATAGCGACTATTGAAGGCACTGAGGTCATGTCCTCGTTACTCCCTCTGAGAATCTGGAGACAGCTGAAAACAGTCCTTCATGTTGGGTAATTAAATTTCAGTGAATAATTGCATAAGATATAAAAATCCAAATAATACAAGGCCTTTTATTGTCTGCTCAAACTTCTCTTGGGGCAAAGGAGACATGCACTCTTCTTTTTTATTTATTTATCCTGCTTACAGCCCTTGTAGGACATATTTTTTTATAATTTGTTCAATATTGAAACTTTTCATGGACTTTGCCAATGGCAGCGTGCAAATAAGCAAAGGTAAATTAAATATGGTCGAAAGATAATTTCTAAACTAAGGAAGCTTATCAGACAAATTACACAGCAGAGATAAATCTTCCGATGTTTGGACAGAAATCGCTGAAATGCATGCATCCATCTCACATATCTCTTCCAATCAAAAGCAACCCAAGCCTGTTTACTGCTGCTCACAGCTCACAGACAAAAAATCCAGTCCTCTATTAGCAACCATAATTACTTGGGCTGTGAGTGTGTGTGACACAAACACATGTTCATTCTGAGGCCTGTAAACATACATGTGCATATAATCATAAAGACTTTCCATGGGCTGGTGTGAGTTTGAATCAGTGTGAGATAGATGTTACAGAAAGAGGGAGGAAACTATTGGTGTGATTTGTAATTACAGAAATTAACTATATAACGAGGACAGTGTAATTATACAGCCTGTCTAATTGCTACTATTACTGAGGGGAAATGATGCAGCTACCGTACAATTAGAGGTGTGTGTTTGTGTGTGTGTGTCTGAGTGTGTTCATGCCTGTTCTAATTTGAGGAAATGTGAGCAAAAAACAGTGGTGTTAATAGCAGGGTTTGTGTGACTGAGTGGGACTTGCTTTCAAACAATATGCACCACATATACCTCGCAAGACACAATGGTCTTAATAGTATAATAAGTTGGGCTGAGTATAAATAGTGGTGCCAGTGCAATACCCGAGGAAGTGTGTAAAGAGCTTGGGGTGTAGAGTTTGAAAGTCATGGCATATACCAGACAGGGATTCTCTAAAGGAAAGACGCTATTGCTGCATTATGGGAAATGTCAGTGTGAAAGTGAGCCAGCATGCACAATACCAGGACCCTGAAACTGAATCAGCTAAATGGAATTTACATCGGTGCTTTTCCTACTGACATGACATGTCAAGATGTCTTCCATGAAAAAGTTGTATTGGCATCCATTGTCACTTGTTTTTGTCCTGAATCATTATGTGCACATTGATCAAGTAAGTAAGGTACATAGATTTCTGTTGAGATGCAAATTGCAGTACATATAGGACACTTTACTGGACACAAATAGTAGGTAGCATTGACCCGAGACACAGAATGTTATTCAGCTTCTGGTCCTAATTTTTCATACTTAACCATTTAAAAAATTTCAGTGCTGTATACTATTTTCAGTTGTACTAACTATTGAGGTTCGATACTCAGCCATACGTGTCTGACCAAAGGTACCCCACTCAGAGATCTCACATTTTATTATACTGACATATCAGAAATATTAGTATGGGTGAATCCATTGGGATCCATTGCTAACTAGCCATGCAGCGCTGCACAATCTGAATGTCTGAGTGATATCCATGCACTATCACACTTACGCACAGCCGTGGCCTTGACTGAGCTAGTGAATTGTTTTTCCTCGGTGTTCAACGCTTTTGTTTGGCCTTGAAAGAAAATACCTGTTTAGAAAAGTCGCCGTGCTGTCCTGTGCATGAACTGGAAGTGTTGTAGAAAGACAAATGTGAGGTATGCTGCTTACACTACAATGAGAGCACTTCTCCTACAAATGTGAACCATAACTGTAAATATATAAAATCCTACAGCAGCTACGCGAAGGTCATAGAAAATTGCAAACTACCGGAGAAATGAATCGCATGTCAGCTACGAGCGGTATTACTGTCTGAATTATCTTGAACATTTCTTCCACTAGGTCGGGATCTGATATCTTGAGTATTTTATTAAATGTTTGGAGATTTTTACAAGCAAGTCACACAGTCTCAGCGGGGCCGAGGCTGAAAATGCGATGGTAATTTGGACATCAGTTTGAACAAGTCTACCCACAATGCATTGGCAGGGTTTTAAGTGTGATGCATGACTTTAATTCCGTTAGTGGAATGTGGTCAGAGATCCAGCTGAAAGGGAAAGGAGGACAGAGAGGAGGGGAGGGGATGAATGTAGAAGGAATAAAGAGAGAAAGAGGAGAGGAGTGTGAGGAAAGAGGGGGTAAAGGGTGGGTGGGTTGCATTCCTTTACTCTCCCTCTTGTCCGAGGGGTTTTTGGACGACGGGCGAGGGCCAGCGGAGAGGGAAGGAAGGTGGAGGGTGGAGGCGAGGAGAGGGATGGAGGCAAGGGGAGGGGCTGATGTGGCTTTTGTCTGCTTCCCACGTTTCAAAGCCAGTCTTGAAAAATGAATAGACAGAGGAAAATCAATTGCATGACCTTCACAGAGAGAACGAGAGAGAGATTGAGAGAGCAGGAGAGGGGGAAAAGAAGGAGGAGAGAGACCGATTATGGAAGGAGGGAGCAAGCGAAAAGGAAAGGCTGAAGGGAGGAAAAGTAAAATTACCCATGATATTCATTCCCATTCCATGTTTTTGTTTGTGTGTGTGTGTGTGTGTGTGTTTTACCTATTTGCACAGTGCATTGAAGGACTACATTTTATTTGTAATCATTTATTTTTCAAAACCTTTCTCTATTGAGCAAATTTTTTTTTACCAGTTTTTCCCTGCTTTTTTAAATGTCCCGTTAAAGGATTATTCCGGTTTATTTTAACCAGAGCCTTATTGTCTATTTGTTGTAATAAGATTGTGCCCACTACACTAACTGCAGAGATCTCATTGGACAGGAAAAACAGTGTGCACACAACTACACTACGTACAGTAGGTCAAACATGAACCAGAAGTCTATTCAGTGTGATGGATGTTAATGTTGTGAGTTTTGGTAATAACTTCAACATTTGCACTTGTTTTCTTCACCAAATAACTTGGAGGTTTGTGTATTCAGAAGTGTGCTTCTTTGCACCTGTGACCACGCCCAACAGTAATGTCACTGTACTGTCACACCCTGGAGTACGCTGCCATATCACTTGCATAAATCTCTCTCCATGAATCTGTAGCAACTCAACCAGATGCAATATGGCAACTGGAGAGCCCCTCAGTCTTTTACAAGGTACAGTACAATGACAATTCACTGCCAGCAACAGGGCCAGCTCAAGTGTTTTACTGTCTCTGTTAGTGAGGTCAAACACACCTCTCTCCTCCCCAGCGTTGGTGACATTGACTTTCATTCCACCTCCACTCGCTCCCTCTCTTTCTCGTCTCCTTTCTTTCATTGCCTCTTTTTCCCTCGCCTCCCTTCTGTCTCCCCACCTCTCTGCGTTCTCCCTGCATCTGCCTCGCCTCTAATTCACGGCGTTTAAAGCAGCCGGGGCTTTTAAGGGAAGTTAATTGCACTCAAATTATGTTCGACCGCGAAAGGAGTGAGGGAGCGACGGAGAGATAGAGGAGAGATAGAGAGAAGAAGGGAGGGATGGATGTCAGAGTGAGAAGATAATTGCGCCAGAGAGGGACGCCGCGATTAGGGTCACTCTTTCTCTCTCTGTCTGTCGAATAGCCGAAACGTCACATTTGGATGGTCGTAAACAACTTGGCAGGTGATCAGGCTCTTGTTTTGAAAGGGTGAAACTATGACAGCAGAGCAGAACTTGAGAGGCAAAGATGGATAAGAAGACAGAGAGGGAGAGAGAGACAGAGAGAGAGAGAGAGAGAGAGAGAGAGAGAGATACATAGAAAGAAAGAGGGGTTCACTGCATCTGTTATCTGTTTGGTTTCCATGGTAACATCCTAACCTGGTTTAAAAGGTTGACACTTTGGGGGTGGAGAGAAGGGTGATGTGCAAGTCTATGGTTATATGCATGTAGGTAGGGGGATGTTTAGGTGTGTAGTGTGTGTGTGTGTGTGTGTGTGTGTGTGTGTGTGTGCGCATGTGCGGCCACTACTCATGGACCTAACTGGGACTAAATTATGTATTAGACAGAGGTATAATGAAAATCATTCAAATTAAATTTCTATCTTTTCTTCCCATGGAGCGCTGGGGAGACCCCGAGAATTGACCTGCGAGTCAGACTATAATTAACGTGTCCGATCGTGGCCCGGCCCATTCTATCTCCTATTCCCACAATGAAATTAAACCTTGCAGCAGAGTCCTAGGAAGCTAATGAAACGGGAGTGTGACAGAAAGGAGCGATCAAAGACCCCGGGGTCGGCATCAGGTCTGTACACTCGCACAATCACATGATGTGCATGGGCGGAAGCAAAAGTACAAAAGATGAATGTATATTCACATAAATCATGTAAAAGGATAATTAGTCAATTTCAACTTGAGTGTTATTTTCTTGTTTTGTACAATAGAGTCGAAAGGTGCACTCAATAGAGCGCCAGGTGTGTCTGCATAGTCTGCATCGACCCCAGCTGTATTGTGTGATTGACGGCCCACAATTGGTTATCCCCTCCTGTCTCGGCACTAATGGACTATAAGGAAATAAAAGACACTTTATTCAAAATCAAAATAAGCTGTAATGTCTGTAGACAATTGGCTCGAAGTCGTTTACATTTCATTAAATCTTGCCCCCAAAATAAATATATGGAAAGTCACCAAGCTTTCTCCCAATGTAGCAGAGGCTGAGTGGCGGCGATGTACTCAGCAGTGTTTGTACTGGTAGTTACGTTAGCTGATATACACTAAAAGTAAGTCAATGGCAGTATAAAATATTAAAAGGTGTTTTGAGAAAGTGTTAGTCACCGCCACCCCAAGAGGTCTTCAAGTATGCAGCCATAACAGACACATGCAAACAAGCAACCGATTGCATGATCCTCCTCCTGGTGGTAATTATTGCTGAGATCTGTGAATGTGGCAACAATGATGCAACAACACAGTGAGATGAGTCATCAAACAATCAGACAGTTTAGCTCGATTACAGAAAAAGGTTGGTGATAAACGCTTATTGCCCAGTAGTCACCGGTACAAAGTACTTTCTTTTAGTACTGCCAGTTTCTATTGGATGTAGGTATACATGGTCTATTTACTAGTTTTGGTCAAAATAGGTCTGATGTCTGCAGAAACTGAGAGGCAAAAATGTACAACTGTAATCTAGTTTAGCAGCTGAAAAAGACATTAGCGTTCCACTAGTGCCTCCAAAATCCTCTGTTCGTACAGTAAGTGGTCTTTTCAGAGCCCAGCGGGTAGTGCGGGTCATTTTTTGCAATTTTCTCCCATAACTATTAGATGAAAGTGTTACATGATTCAATTAGGTAATAACCCAAATCACTTTTTTTTTTTACCACAAGGCAGCAACGAAGAAATCTGCAAGCTGGCAAACATGGATGTTAACAATATCTTTGCACATTGTTTATGAGAAGGGACATGCATTCAACACTTTCAAATACACGCAACGCATTTTGGTGAGATTACTGCGCCTGCTGTGGTAGGTCAAATTTGAAGCAGGACGTAAATTGTGATGGGAAAGTTTTGGTAATAATTTTGTTGGTGGTCTTTGTTTTTTCTTCCAAATAAGTTGGCTACATTTGATGTTATCATTTCCAACATTTTGGGTGCATGTATTTTTTTAAAGGGTTGTTTAGATAATCTGGTTACACTGTTCCTTTGTTAAATCGACCTGATCGTGTTTCTTGTCCAGTCTGACATCGTTGTATATGATGTCGCTGCATTCGCAGATCTCTTTACTTTGTGAGGATGACGTTATTATTCCAGAGAGGAAAAGGGCCAAAATGACAGAAATACAATGATTTTCCTTCAATTAATTTTGAACGATGATTTATTTTTTTCACACTCGATGAGTTTAGAATTAGACATGATTTGAAAGAATTGATCATATTTAAGGTAACAAACAGCATCATGCAAGGACCTCACACACACACACACACACACACACACACACACACACACACACACACACACACACACACACACACACACACACACACACACACACACACACACACACACAAAAGTAAGGTCAAAGCACCACTACAGAAGGATCTTTATTCTCAGGGTGAGATACGAACACCGCTGTCTCTTTACATGTGCACACGTTTATGCATGCGTCCACACACACACACACACACACACACACACACACACACACACACACACACACACACACACACACACACACACACACACACACACACACACACACACACACACACACACACCAGGTCCAGTGTTTTGGTTTCCTGGCTGCCCTATTGTACCCTGGCAGTCTTTAATAAATGGTCCCCGCTCTGTGTATTTGTGTGTGTGTGTGTGTGTGTGAGAGTGTGAGTTTGAGTGTGTGTATGCGTGTGTAGACTCATCCGTCAGCCCTCCTGGCCTCATGTCTCATCCAGCGTTTCCTTCGCCACACTGACACTACTCAGCACTACTGATCGCCCGCCACCACCTTCACTCCTCCGGGAATCTCTGACATGAAACTCAAGACACACACGCACACTCCATGTGTTTTTTTCAATTGTAGTATGCACAAAACTAACATCACAGTGTGTGTGTGTGTGTGTCTGTGTGTATCTTTTTAGAGTCATTCTCATATGGTCATGATGGGGGTTGCTTCCTTTAGGCTCCCCAGTGCTGCAGCTCCATCGCAGCCCCACAAGGGAGCCTGAGAGGCAGACAGAGAGCGAGCTGGCTCCCCATCCCCCTCCAGGCAGTGACTGGCTAGGCTGAAGGGTCCCAGCACCAGACCCCCTTTCATAGCCCTGAATGGACTTGCCTTATTTATATTCACACTCTGTCACACAGGGGGACCCCAATCTCACAATGCCACTGTGGCTTTGTCCGGCAACTCTGTATTTATGTGTGTGTGTGTGAGTTTGTGTGTGCGTGCGCGGGTATTTGTGTTCTTTAATCGGAGGGCATGTTGCTGCTGTGTAGTCTGTGCATGAGAATTCATTGCTGTGTGTATTCCTGAAGTGTGTGTGTGTGTGTGTGTGTGTGTGTGTGTGTGTGTGTGTGTGTGTGTGTGTGTGTGTGTGTGTGTGTGTGTGTGTGTGTGTGTGTGTGTGGGTGTGTGTGTGTGTGTGTGTGTCTATAGCTCTAATGGAATGCCTCCATCCTCTATTCACCAAACCCACATCACAAGCAGGCAGCTGTGCGATATATATGTGTGTGTGTGTGTGTGTGTGTGTGTGTGTGTGTGTGTGTGTGTGTGTGTGTGTGTGATTGTATATGGATGTGTGTGTGTGTGTGTGTGTGTGTGTGCGTGTGTGCGTGTGTGTTCCGACCCTCCCTCTGTGTTCAGTTGTAACCCAGAGCAGCGCTTTCATTTTCCTGTCATAACGTGTATTGATTTCCCTCAGCCTTGCAGCGACACACACACACACATACACATGCACACGCACGTGCATGCAAGCACACACACACACACACACACACACACACACACACACACACACACACACACACACACACACACACACACACACACACACACACACACACACACACACACACACACACACACACACACACACACACACACACAGATATCCGATGATCCTTAAAGTTGTGCACACACATGCACACATTCATATGCTCTTGTACACACATTTCGCGTACACACATACATAGTTTGTCTCTGCTGGATAAGGAACATTGTGTTCAAAAGCAGCCCTGTTGGGAGTGAGATTACTTCTCACGTATGGTCCCTGCTTTTGCAATCATACACTCGCTCGTGCGCGTGCAAACACACACACACACACACACACACACACGCACACACACACACACACACACACACACACACACACACACACACACACACACACACACACACACACACACACACACATACACACACACACACACACACCATCACCCTCTCTTTTTGACATAAAACAGTAAATAGGACTGATTGCTAAATTAATCTTCCACGTCACTGCAGCCCCTCGTGCCCAGGTTTGCCTTGGAGAAAGTGATCACTCTCGCCTTCCTTAGTGTTTTCTCATTTTCCCTGCCGTACCCTCTCTGCTCCTCTCGTACCCATCTTCACACCCCCTCCCCTACCTAACCACCTCCAACTCTATTTGTATTGTAATTGCCTTGGTAAACAGCACCACTTTGGCACTGAAGCAGCTCTGATAGTTTGTGTTTGGGATGCATTAAGAGTGCAGATGCAGACACCGTGTGTGTGTGTGTGTGTGTGTGTGTGTGTGTGTGTGTGTGTGTGTGTGTGTGTGTGTGTGTGTGTGTGTGTGTGCGTGCGTGCGTGTGTGTGTGTGTGTGTTTCTTTGCGTGTCTGCTGGCAATTGAGTGCTTTGCATCACATTGCACCCCCTCCTTATGCTCAGTTTTTTTAGACACGCAGGTTGATTCTGCTGTTCATCAGACGTGATGATCAAGTTTTGCTTTTCATTTCAGTGCAGATTTAAATACTTCACTGAGATGCAACGTTTTTACAAACCCCCACTGATGAAAAAGTCCTATTTCCAGATAATTTTGTATAATTACTAATATGCTATGTCTATATTAACCCAATCAGAATGTGGAGTAACTACCAAGTTAATTAATATCACCTTCCTGATCCCTTCAAGTCTCTGTAAATGTCCACAGAGTTACATCGCTCAGATTTTCTTGGACTTTTTATGTTTTTGAGAAAACAAGCCCCACAATATAAATCTCTTTTCATGCTGCGAGCTTTCTTTCACTTCAAACAAGTCTTTAAACTCGTTAAACAATGTATTGTCTCTGCAGTGAGTATGTGGTAGTTTGACAGATACGGTCTCAACTCTGTACTTTAGCTGGAAAACTGAGTTTTGTACCTGAATGGTAAGAGCGACCTGGAATCTTAAAACAGTCCCTTTTGAACATGTAGTATCAAGTACATGTTGATGTCAGTCAGTGTCTGATGTGTGTTTGTCTACTTTCTCTCTGCAGTAAGACGATCATCTCTTTCTCTAGCCACTGACATGTTTGAGCAGCACCTAGGGGCGCACCTCCTGCAGGTAAAGACCACAGCACATACACTTCTGTAATGATTATTATATCATGTAACTACATGTCATGATGTATTTGTGATGTTTTCGCTGTAGTGGGTTTGTGAGAATATTCTGTCGTCGCCATTCTGTGCAAACCATGTCTCAAAAACGTCAAATTACTCCGTTTTCAGCTTTGTGAAAATGGTCAGACAGTCCAATGGATTTTCAAATGGTTAATAACTTTAATCAACACATAATCCCTCTGTTCATCTGAAAGGTTTCAAATCTATTATGGACTATCTTTGGACAGCTATGCTCTACTATTAAAGCAGGGAAACCTTTGTGTTTCAGAATGGATCACAGGATCAATTTGATCAAGTATTTTCCTTGACAGAGAAGCACATCTGTCTCATAGATGATTGTATTGTGTTACAGTTTGTTGGTGCTGTGTGCGATCACAGTTTGTATCAGCTCAAGTCTTCCTACCTCAGTCTCTCAAGACATACATTTCCAAGCAAACTCCTATGGCATGCCCGCACACATATGGACACCCACACATCTCATAAACCTCAGATGCTCGGACGATATCGTTGGCTGCCAAAGAATGCCTCCGTTTGCATGGAGCCTGAGGGGGATTCTGGGGCAGGAGGGCTGCAGGGATAACGAAGTGCAGGATGTAGAGACAAAGAGAAAGAGGAAGAGGGAAGAAGGTAACACTGCAGGTGTAGGGGGCTGAGAGAGGAGAGATGGTTGGGGGAGCAACCAGAGTAAGAACTAAACTAAACATGCCTTATGTCTTATGTAAAGGACGATTAATTTAACAAATACATCTGCAAAGCAGGAAACAGGTAGAGAGAGACCAAAAGAATAGAAGCTGATAATTGAGAAGGTTGTGGTAAAACAAAGAAACATTGCATATGTCTGCTCTCCTCTGGCATTTTAAAGAGGAAAGGAGGCTTAGGGAACGGCGCTGATAGAAATCAAATTAACGCTCCAGAAAAACTGTATGATTCTTTCCTCCCAGCCGTCCTCCCGCCGTAATAGCCTGATAATTGCACTTTAGTTCTCCGACATTCAGGCGGCTGGTTTCTCCTCGCCGCGACACACGACGGCCCACACCCCGGCCACACATTTGCATACTGGATGTGTCAGTTGCATAAATTACCACTGCCACTTTAAGCACTGGGCCGCCAAAATAGCAATCATTCTTCTAGAGCAAAGTGGCCCTGGTCTGTGTGTGTGTGAGGCTGAGGCTTTGTCGGCTCACTCCTGGATGCTTGTTATGACGATTAATATTATTCTCTGAAGCAGTCCTCTCTAATGGCCTGGCTGTATACCTTTCACTTCTCATTAGAATCACTGCAGGCTATAATGACTCTGCTTCTATCTGTGTCTGTGTCTGTACCGGTGTCTGGGCGTGTGTTTACGTCTGTGTGTGTGTGTATGTGTGTCTGTGTGTGTGTCTGTGTGTGTGTGTGCTCTGACTCTGAGTTTATTACAGTTGATTGAAACAGCTCTGGTCTATAAGTTCAGTTTATCATGTTTCTTTGCTCTATTTGTTCATGTATGTTTGTGTGTGTGCTTGTCTAAATGTCTGACTTTGTGTGTGTGTGTGTGTGTGTGTGTGTGTGTGTGTGTGTGTGTGTGTGTGTGTGTGTGTGTGTGTGCGAGGTTGTGCACGCACATGTGGTACTTTTGTCTCTGTGCTGCTTTCTGTGTGTTTAGTTATGCAGGCCTTGTCGACAGCTGTTGTGTGGAGCTGCAGCTTGCATCTATGCCTGTTGTTTCATGTCGGTTAGGTGCGTGTATGTGTGTGTGTGTGTGTGTGTGTGTGTGTGTGTGTGTGTGTGTGTGTGTGTGTGTGTGTGTGTGTGTGTGTGTGTGTGTGTGTGTGTGTGTGTTTGTAAATTGAGAAAGAGGCCGAGGGGTGACGGGTTGTTTGTTCTCTAGCTCATTGTAATTTGTTCGATACACACTAATTGCTCTAATTTGTCTGTCTTGTTTCTGTTTGCCTTCGTGTGTGTGTGTGTGTGTGTGTGTGTGTGTGTGTGTGTGTGTGTGTGTGTGTGTGATGTGTGTTTTTTTTATGCACAGTCTCTGGATGGCTTTGTGTTCGTGGTCAGTCAGGAGGGACGTTTCCTCTACATCTCAGAGACAGTTTCTATCTACCTGGGACTCTCACAGGTAAGACAACCTCATTGCGCACACGCACATACACACACTGGAATAATCCTTTGTATACAAGCACATTTGCACACATGTGCCTATCTTGTGCTTACGCTTTCATATCCCCCTCCCTGGAGAGTGTGTGTGTGTGTGTGTGTGTGTGTGTGTGTGTGTGTGTGTGTGTGTGTGTGTGTGTGTGTGTGTGTGTGTGTGTGTGTGTGTGTGTGTGTGTGTTTGCGTGTGTGTGAGTGTGAATATCTTTGACTGCACTCTTCACGCTCATCTCTGGAGTGCAACTCTCATGGGGGCAATGCTACTCTCTGTCTACCTCTCTCTACCGCCTTGTCTCTCTCTCTCCAGGTGCTCACCTCTGTTGATTGCCTGTGGCCTCTTGTACTGTGAATGTTAAGTCCTGCCATTTTGCCCAGATGCATAAATAATAACAGTAATTACTGGCCCAGCAATCAAAGTGTCGCCCCAGCGCGCTGGGCCTGTCTAGGGGAACAAATCGATAGGCATCTTAAAAGCCACATTGATTGTAGGGAGGGGGAAAAACACCAAGGGGGATGGGAAGATAGATAGAGACAGCCAGAGAGAGAAAGAGAGGGGGAGGAATGGAGGAGAGGTGTGATAAGAGAGAGATGTTTCGAAGTAAGAAGAATCGGTACAGCAAGAGAGAGGGTGAGAAAGAGGGAAGTTAGTGCTTCAATAATGGGAATTTGTTTTTTTAAGGTGGAAGTGTGCTGTGATTGAGGGTTTGCCCTTGTTTACAGTAAAGGAAGGAAGTGTTTCTACTCTATCTCTACTTATTCCTATACTTCCTGCTGGCTGCATGTAGTTTTTTTTCCGGGACACCACACCGATTATGTGACAGCAAGGACCAAGTCAATATTCACTTAATTTGTCTGATTTAGATTGCTGAAGCCTTTTTTTATTTTCAACTTCACAATGCTTCTTTTTTTTTTTACAGAATAAAGACGGCAGGGCAACTGAAGTCCCGCCATCGATACCTTTACATTGAGATTTATATGGCATAACTGATTTCAGCATTCGCCTTCATTTCCTTTTCCAAATAAGTTGGGGGTTGTAACTGTAACTTAGAGTGACGTTGGGTAATCACACTAATGTCACTGTGTACTGACACATCTTGGAGTATAACGAGATTTTACTTTTTACCGATGTATTCAATATCAACTATCTGCACTGGTACACTTGGAGGAGAAAACACAAGCTGTCCAGTTACAGTTTTTGTAATCGCTGTATGCAATCTTTGTCGCCGCCATAGCTCAGTCGTACACTTACATATTTTAGGAGGGGCACATCAGCTTCGGCAGCAACATGCATCGGCTGCTTATTCGAATGAGTCACATTAGGAAGAGATCTCTTCACAGCCAGTATGGAGACGATAAAAAACTGTTTAATGTAAATATGGGCATGCAAGTTTGTATTATATATGACATACTAGCACATCCTGTTTGAATGGAGCGAGCAGGACGAGAGTTGTTTGTGTGCACCTGCCATGGAGTCTTCACTTTGCAAAGACAAATGAAAAATGAAGATAGAGTGGTGGAAGTCTGAATACACAATACAAAAGGAAGATACGAACAGAAACATAGAGAACCAGACAGACAATTATGAGAGAGAAGGAAAACAAAGGAGTGGAAGAGGGGTGAGAATGAGAGACAGTGGTAAAGAGGAGAGAGAGAGTCTGAGTGTGTAAATAGAGTTTAAATGTGCAGAAGGAATGAAATTCGCCTTGGGATTGCCTAGGTAAACAAGACAGCCGAGGCTTTGGTGGAGATGCTAATAAAACAGAGCTGTTCTTATCAGCTGAGCAGATGGCCTAACCCATCACATCTACTCAAACAGGGCCTGAACCATCAGCATTCTAATGAAATTATTTATGATCGAAGATTACGTTCAAAACCTTGAACATACAACGCCACGTTTACCTTCCTGAAAAGATGAGAGCGGGCAGGAGGGGGTTTATGATGAGAAAGAGAGACAGCCAGAAAGGGCAGATAGAAGTTGAGATGAGTTAGGGGGATACATGAGAGGGAGTATATAGTGTGTTTATAGACACCTAAGATGGGAAAGAAAAAAGATACAAAAAGAGAGAACGGAAAGGTGGGAGGGAGAGGACAAAAACACTTTGTTGGCGAGTGGAGGCGGGCACAGGGGAGAGAGGAAGGACAGACAAACAAATGATGTTCTGAGTGAAAAAGTGTAACTGGTGGTTTGTTTTAGAGGGCATGTCGCCCCTGTGGACCGCCCCTGCCCTGCCGTCTCCTGTCCCCCCTGTCTGACCCCTCTGCCCTGGCTTACACCCTGGGCTTCTCCCCTGACAGGGGGGTTGCTTAGCCGGCTTAGCCCAGGTCAGGCACCTTGACCAAGGGCACAGCCTGCCGCCCACTCCCCTGGTGCCTGCAGGTATCATTTTTCTTCTCACCGGGTCTCCACGCCGGAAGCTCATCAGGGATAAAAACCTGGGAATGCCACAAAGCAGAAGAGGGGAGGGGGAGCCAAGGAGGTAGAGGAGGTAGAGGAGGAAAGAGATGGATAGATGGCGTTGAAGAAGAGGAGACAAAGGCCGGAGCAGATGAAGAATTGGAGGGAGGAGAGATGAAAAGGATGGAGAAGTAAGAGAAGGGGTGGGAGAAGAAAGAAAAGGGATAAATGGGGTAAAGAGAAGGGAGGAAGGATGGTGGATTAAGGGAGGAGAGAATTGATCTGGGAATGGTTAGTATGCAGCCTCCGCTCCCCCTCCCCCTCCCCAACCCTCCCTCTCTCCTCTCCCATCAGTCAGTGAGGGCTGAGGGCTGAGTGTGTTGTGGACCACTGCCCGGATGCCTCATACATATTAAAGCCCCCTGCTATTATTTATATCATGTCTCTCCTTCCCCTGCTTGCTGCCCTCCTCCTCCCCCTTCATCCCCACCACACTGCCATATATACATGCATGCACGTGCATGTCTGCACTCTGCGCACACACACAAGCAGGTTCACGCAGGTGCACTGACAGACAACTACTCACACAAACAATGACCCACAATGACGCGTGGAGACACAAAAACAGACAGTCTAGTCACATACGCAGGGAAACAGAGGCGCGCCGTGTACTTGCATACGCACAAACACACACACACACACACACACACACACACACACACACTCAGAGAGATTTGAATGATCTCGGTCTCTCCTCACGTCTTCCCTTCGCGCCACATTCTATACCTGTTTTAATGTCTGAGCCTGACTCATCCTCTCAATCGCTCCGTCTCTTTCTCATCTTCTCATTTCTGTCTGATCTTTTTTCAATCCCTCCCTCCTGCCTGTGATGGAGTGATATTATTCGGATAGGTCTTAAGCCCGTTAAAGCCCATAAGGACCTGTTTGTCTCTCTACCTTGTTTTCCAATACCACAGGGCCAGGGGATTGTGTCTCTTTCAGATGGCTGGTCCAGTGTTCTGAGCAGAGGTAAATTTAGTCCTTGTTGTGGAATCGCTATTCATAAAACACAGACACCTTGACCACAGACAGACATATCTTCATATAAACTGTAATAAATATGCTTAAAGCATGGTTCATCCAGAGTTTTACAAACCAATCCCCAGTGCACACACTTGTCAGATATCCAGCCTCTTAGTACGCAAACTCTTAATTTTTAAACATTAATGAACAAATCTGTTTTGATGTCAGAATCAAAAGGAATGCGGCAGAAAAATCCAGCACCTAATTACACTTCTGACGTTATATCTGCATAATGAAAAGAAGAGGGATCAGAAAGAAAGAAGACATACTCGGGGAGGGTGTGAAGCTTTCCATGTAACTCCTTTAATACACAGGATATTTTTTAGGGTAAAAAAACATTATGAAAGAGGGACCAAGTGTGCGCACATCCAGGCAAAGATGCAAGACAAAAAACAAAGGAGGTCTGCAGACTGTGAGGTTCCAAATAAATAGTTTATTTCTCTTTTTTTCTCTTTTTTTTTTATCAAAGCAACGGTTCAATCTACGATCTTCTTTGGGCAGGTCTGGAACAGAAAAGGCATTTATTTTAGAGGCAGTAATCAACTCAAAACACTATCATCTGCTGGTCAGCAACAACACACAAAACACCACAAGATGGTGATCACTGTCCTCCTGAAAATAGAAACACCAGGATCAAGAAAAATAAATAGGAATTAAATGTTAATATGACCGAACCTGAAAACACATAGTGGCCTTTATTATTAGTTATAGAAAACTATACACTATTTTTACTCCCTCAGGAGTTGGTTGAGAACAAAAATAGAGCTAAAAGGAGATTGAATATTGGACTAAGATTCTCCAGTTGTCCAGAAACACAAATCCAAATGAATGATGATGTTGCTCCGTAAGCTACTGTTTAATACCAGCAACTCTTTGCTAACAAGTTACAACTTGAAAGATATGTCAACGTTGTGTATATAACTTGTTTTCGCTGCCCATAAGTGGCCAAAATAAATCTCTTTTTTAGGTGCTAACTTTAAACGGAAGTAAGAGTATTTTTATCTTCTATAATGTAACAAGTGAAATGGAAATCAAATCTTTCCAATGTGACTGGATCGCTAAAAAGTTAGCAACTGCTAGCTACTACTAGAGCCTCTCTTTATCACTGTGGCCACTACTGACTGCAAGCTAACAGTTATTGTGGTTTTAAGAGTCACTCGAAATCACACTTGACTTGATACATTTCTGTAATGCTATCTCCATCAAATAAAGGGCAAAGAAGAAATAATAAGATATAGATTTTGGCTTTGGTACATATGTCAAAAAGTAGCCGTTTTCACATTATATAGGGTGACCAGACGTCCTCTTTTTCCCGGACATGTCCTCTTTTCGAGACCTAAAAAAAGCGTCCGGCAGGGATTCCAAAAACGTCCGGGATTTTGCTACGTTCGGGAAAATAGTTATTACCCCCTTACAAGTTTTGGAAATGGTATCTCCCTCACGTTCCACCTTCTTGCGCAAGCTCTAACTGTAGAGAGAACTGTCATTGGTCGACCGATCTCAACGTAAATGTTTTTCCCAGTATGTGGGGAAATCACTCCATATTTAATTATATGTTTGGTGGCAAATTTCCCCAAAACAGGACATCCCTCAAGAGATTAAGCCCTGCAAGTCTGGGGCTAAGAACCTCTATCCCTTCGCGTGTCCTCCCTCACTCGTTGGGGTTTCCTCCATCTACACCCCTCTCCGTTCACTCATCGTCCACCTCATTCCTCTGCTCCCACCTTCCCTGTTCCCGCTCCTTCCTCTCCCCCGGCTGTGATGTCCTTGAGGGCCTTGCTGAAGCTCCCATAAAGCCTGCAGTAAATGGCTCTAATCCGGTAATAAATGGCTGTGTCCTACAGACAAGGGTGTGAGGCTGCTGCAGCCACGGCTTTATCAGATGGAATGGTATTGGCACGCACATGCACAGACGCACACACACATTCACAGATGTAATAGAAACTACATGCATGTGTGTAAGCATGCATACTCTCTCTCCCCCATTACTTTTTCTCTCACACACCACACACACACACACACACACACACACACACACACACACACACACACACACACACACACACACACACACACACACACACACACACACAATCACACACGCAATCATGTATACAGCTTCAGATGGAATCACGCTTGCTCCGATTGTGCTGCTTTTATGGATGCCGTGCAAGAGCAGCCCCATTATTACCTTTAAATGATTAGAGATGCGACTGTGATGCATTATGATGATAGGATCATATAAAGCTGTATGAGCTATTTGCGTTACTCTTTATGCCTGCCGGGGTAGACTGTAACTAAATGAAGGAGCAGGGAGGGAGACAGGGAATAAGAAGAATAGTAATGTGACCTTTGGAGATACTTGGAGTTCACCTGTTTTTAATCAGCAAATACAATTGATTTTTATTTCCCCTGGTTTTATTTGTGTAATACTGTAGTCACTTGGTCCTCTGAGACGGGACTTAAATGTATGTGCATGTGTGTGTGCGTGGGAATGTCTTACAACCGCTACACTCCTTGTTGAGTTGTAACCCCGAGCAGTGCTTTCATTTTCCTGCCATAACGTATATTGATTTTTTTCCTGTGTGTGTGTGCAGGCATTTGTGCTCTAAGCTTCAGTTTTTGATCAGTATATGTGTTTCTCTTCAGGTGGAGCTGACCGGCAGCAGTGTGTTTGATTACATCCACCCGGCAGACCACGTGGAGATGGCCGAGCGGCTGGGAATCAGTCCGCATTTGAGGGCCGAGGCCGGCTGCCACACGGGCCCTGAGAGCGCTTCCAGCTCCGCATCCACCTCATCCCTGGCTGGTACGCCTGAACCTGGTACTGATTTCAATCGCCAAAGCTACATAAGAAAAACTCTATTTACATCACCAAAACGACAAAAACAAAAATAACTAAATTCATGACAAAGGATGGATATGTTTCATAGTTTCACGTCTTCTCTCGCCCTCAACAGCTCCGTCTAGTCCTCATTCCCCTGCTGATGATCCTCCCGACCGCGGCTACTTCATCCGCATGAAGTCCACGCTCACCAAAAGAGGCTTGCATGTCAAGTCTTCTGGTTACAAGGTGCAGAGAATTTTTTTTCTCATAATTTCAAAACATACGTTGTATTAATCCTATTTTATCTGATTGTTCTTGGGATGTTAAAATAACAAGAAGAGTCTTGTCATATTGTTTTACACAGCTAATGTTTCATCAGTTTCAGTGTGTTTTATGGTTGTGACCTTATTTTACACCGCTGTACATAACAGTCAGTTTACTGCACTCACTGCTGTAATGCCTGTGCTGCTGCATTCTTTAGCTGGGAATATCACTTTGTAAAGCTATTTTCTACATCCTGGATCGTATGAGGTCTAGCAATGAAAAAAAATCCTTCTGTGAAATGAGTAAATACTGGTGCCTTCTGTTTGTCAGGTAATCCATGTGACAGGACGAATCCGCTGCCGCCCTGCGCTTGTGCCGGGCTCCGCACGCTCAGTGCGTCGACCGATAGGTTTGGTTTCCTTGGCACACACCCTCCCGCCCTCCTCCCTTAATGAAGTCCGCATGGAGAGCCAAATGTTTGTCTTCCGAGTGAACATGGACCTACAGGTCACATATTGTGAGAACAGGTAGGGTTTCGCCCGTGTGTTGAAGTTTAGCGGTTTGGTCGTTGAATACATACAAAGGAATATGAATTAATATCTCTGTTGCATGACTTTACAGGATCTCAGAGTATATGGATCTGACCCCAGCAGAGGTGGTGGGACACACCTGTTACCACTTCATCCATGTAGAAGACCTGGAAAACCTCCGGCAGAGCCATGAGGACTGTGAGTCACATCTATATGCATGTGTATATGTAATTCATCCCCATCCCCCTTATTCTGCACAGTGTCTGAACTTGTGAGTGAGAGCCTGTTGAAATCTCGTTCTGTCCTGTTGTGATAGGCGCCCTCTGCTGCCATCATCATGAACTGCCAAACCAATAACCTTGATTCTTCCCGGTCCTTCTTCTCTCCCGTGTCCTGTTTTACATTCTTTCTTTCCATCTTCCGCCCGTCTCCTCTCAGTGCTAAGGAAAGGCCAGGTGGTGACCGGTTACTACCGTTGGCTCCAGAGGAGGGGAGGCTACCTGTGGATCCAGTCCAGTGCCACCGTCTCCATCAACCACAAAGCCCCCCATGAACGTAACGTCATCTGGGTCAACTACATCCTGAGGTCAGTACAGCAACAGTCGGGGCTCCAGGACTGCTGATATGAACTGATCCCTGAAGAGGGATTAATAGAAGAGTTTCACTCAAACACTGAGGATACTCAGGGCAAACAAAGCACATTACCAGCTATTTGATATTTTTATATAAATAGTCAAGATGACAAATTCATTTTATGTTTGATAGATTTACGATTTGTTTTTCTCTAAAAACAGATCATAGTTGAGGAATTCTCTTTTATTCAATGTTTTTTTCTATTATAGAAAGCAGATTTTGGTGAGATAATTCAGCTGAGATTTAGTTTCTGACTGCATATTGTTTTGATGATCCCTTTATTTTTGTGTTAGTCTATTCTTCATTTCTTTGTTTTTGTAGAGTTTAGTTAAAATAATTTTAAGTAAAAGTCATTACTCTGCAGAGTCTGTAATGTTGTCTATAAACAGCAATTTACTCACTATTTAATGTCATTACTCTGAATTGGCAGCATGATCTTATAAGGAGGCTTTGATTAAGGAAATTCCAAGACTGCACCTTTGTTTCTGTTAAAATTAGGAGTAGTATTTTTGTTAAAGGCTTTATTTATTCACTTAACAGGCACAACTGCAGTAACCTCGACAAAATAAGCTTTCCCCTTATTTTCCTCTTGTATACGCACACATGTTCACCCAGACACTGACGCAAACACACATTTAGAAGATACATGCACACATTGTACACAAGCACGCACATAATAAAAATGGCAGAGACAAAAACAAGAGGAGTAGGCTGAATTTCAATGCTAATTGGACTGAAGCTATATAATTACAACAAATGGATGTCAGAATTTTGGGGCTGAATGGTGTTTTAGTTAATTAGTGCTGTAATTACAAGAGCTCATTAACTTCTCCAACAGCCTCCTCCTTGTCTGAGCTTAGCTGTGTATAGGTGGGCTGCTGAGTGTGTGTGTGTGTGTGTGTGTGTGTGTGTGTGTGTGTGTGTGTGTGTGTGTGTGTGTGTGTGTGTGTGTGTGTGTGTGTGTATGTGTGTGTGTGCGTGCGTGCGTGCGTGCGTGTGTGTGTGTGTGTGTGTGTTTGTGTGTCTTGAAGGGCGGTCTCTGCCTATCTGTCGGTTTGCGTGGCAGTGCTTGTGTATTGTGTGATAAGGGCTGTTGTTTGGAGAATTGGGTTGATGTGCTAGGTGGAGGTTACAAGGGCCAGTTTGGCTATTGGAAGTTGTTATTAGGCAGATTATATGTTGTTTCCATCTCTAAGTATTCACTCAAATCAGCACAGCAGTGGTGTTTTTTGTTGCTGTAAGTGGCTTTTAAGTGGTGGATGGTCATTTTAGTATACGTGCACCTTTTCTCTCCTCCTTTTCTCCTTTTCTATTTTCATATGTTTATCTATCTATCTATCTATCTATCTATCTATCTATCTATCTATCTATCTATCTATCTATCTATCTATCTATCTATCTATCTATCTATCTATCTATATTTCTAATATCATCTATCCATTCAGCCGAACAGAGTTGCCCGACACTCCCCTGGATATAATGCAGCTACCAGAGAATGTAAGAGCAGAGCGACTTCGAGTTAGCTCGTCCCCCACCGACAGTTCCCCCCAGGCCCGAGGTAGGATGCTACACACACACATTAGTACCTTCCCATGATGCCCACTGACACACATAAACACCTTCCTGTGCCTCTTTTTTTATTCTCCTTCCTCCACAGGCTCGCAACCAGCGAAGAGCTCAGTGGGGAAGAGTGACCCCGACACTAAAGGCAGAGAGAAATTTTCCACCGCTGCCATCCAATCAGAGGACAGGAGGAAGCGCCTGCTGAGGTCCGAACCCGAGGGTGCTCCTCCTGAAACCCGTCGCAGACTGGAGGAGCTCCGTCACGCAGAGGAGAGTGTATCAGCCTCTTCGGACCTGGCGAGCGAAAGCGAGGGGGACGAAGAGGAAGAGACAGAGTGGGACCAGGGGGGAAACAGTGACAGACTGAAACAGGAAGACAGTGGAGGAGGTAAACAGAGTAGGGGAGGAGACACCCCCACTAGAGGGGAGAGGGGGAGCAGGGTGCACAATGGCCGGGCTGTGATCCAGCAACTGAAAAGCGTAGTGACTCCGTCTCCCCTGCCTGGCAGCCCCAGCATCAAGACTGAACATGAAGCCCTGACCACCGGGCGTTGGGGGTCACACACGCAGACCTCCGCCTCCCACACACACAGCACTCAGCCTCAACCCTCACATGCACACACACCCTCCAGCAGCCTCAATGGCGACAGCCCCACCACCACGATCCCTGACTCTTCTTCCAGCAGTGAGGCCCCCCCAAAAGGGTTGTTCACTCCCCCTTCCCCTGCTCTTTCTCCCGCCATGTCTGTGTCCTCTCCGCTGCCTCGCGAGGACAGGGTTGTGTCGGGGTTGGTCACTCGGAGCAGCGGTGTTGCAGGTAGCACTCCTGACTTTGAGCTGCTCCAGAGACTGGCTGCAGGCGGTGCAGCGGGGCGGGTCCTCTTCCACCCCCTTGCCCTCGGCCCCCAGGGCCCTCAGAGCCTCTACGCTCCCAGCACTATCCGCTACGCTCCACCTGAGCTGCCCCCCTCTCACCACCACGGCATAGAACACAGCGATGGCCTGCAGCTACGCTCGGACCACCACAAGGGACCCCCGCCAGCCTTCTTTCCACACCTACAGCGGTTGGCCGGCTTGCCACCCTTCAGTGGTTTCTCCCCGTCTGACAACCCTTTCTCCTCCGGCCTGCCCTTCTGTATGAACGGACTAAGGGGGGCTGCGGGCCCCGAGGAGGACTGAGACTCAGACGGGAGGAGGCGAGAGGAGAAGATAAAAAAATGAAAGACGGAGCAGAGTGACAGACCAGAATAAGAGACATTGAAAAGGGCAGGAGAGACAGAAGTGGCAGGACATTAAGCCTCTAAGGACAGTACTAATTGGACAATGAGTTGAATAACTGTGATTTAAAATATGTGACAAGTTGCTGCCAGAGGGAATTATTGTGTCTCCCCGTTGTGGACAAGTGACAGTGACTCTCAAAGAAAACGGGACATGGAAACTTTTGACTGGTTGTCCCTCAAGACTTTCCGCCTGTACAACCATAATGAACTCTGCTCTGTATCTTTCTCTAGACGACTGTGTTGATTTCTGTGTCTCTTCCACTCAGAGAAGCCATATTGTATATAGAGACAAAACCATAAAGACCCTCAGCTCACATCCTCCTCACTGTCACTCCAATTAACCCAATTAACCCTAAAGCCTGTAGCGTGAGATGGACACTTGTCTGTAGGAATGAAAGCGACTTTGGAATATACATTTTTATTATTGCAGTATTATACAAATCATTTCTCACACTGGGATGCAGGTGAGAATATGATTATAGGGTTTCCCTAAAAAAAGATGGAGAAAGCCCTCTGGTGTTTTTGTATTGAGGTTCAAAATGATAATGATAAAAACATCTTCATCAGTCAGTCATACTTAAAGCACACTGTTGGGACAAAATATGAATAATGTCGTCCCAGACATTCCATTATATATAAGGGAAAAAAATGCAATGCTGACAGGACACTATTTCTGTTGTTTGATCATAAGAGAGCCATTTGTTTAACAGAGTATTAATTATAGTATATTCTGTATGATGCTACGGTTGTGTGAAAGCCATATTCTTGTTTCTTGTTTTTAAGGTTTGTATTGATTTTTTTTTCACCAGATAAAACAGATGGAAGGATGTAAAAATGGAGTCTAGACAGACAATAACATTGTTTTATTGGATGTACAATGTCATGCAAATATCTTTTTATTATTCTCGAAAAAAATATTTTCTGAAAATGTTTTTAGGAGGGAAAAGGGTGCTGGACACAAGTGTCTTACTGAGCACTTACTGAAATTTGTTCTGGTGTGAACTCAAAGCACTTCTTCACTTAACACTTACTGTGAGATCCTGTTAAAACAGAAAACAATGCAAGAGTGGTCACAAATATCATTGCCTGACCACAGTGGAGTGGAGGGGATATATGGTCATTTTAAAAAGCAGATGAATAAACAGACCAGATGTGGTCATTAAAAGGCGACCATTAGAGGTCAATAAAAATAAACAGTTATTCTGATAAAGGTGTCAGTTCAATTCAGTTAACTGTAAAGTATCAAATTAAAAAGTGGAAATATATAACACTTTAAATTTCATTTTCTCACTGATTGATTTGAATTCCTCTCAGGATTGAAAAAGACAAACAAAAACAACAAAATATAATTAAAGTTTGTATGTTTTTTAACAAACAATTTTGTGGTTGAAATTGAGAATTAAAAAAATCCAAAATGTCATATTTTATCTTGGGACGAAAAGTTGGTTTCAATACAGTCAAATGCATTAGACATAAAATGGTGAAAATAATACAATAATGATCAACATTCTCAGAAATAAACATCAGATAGCTTTCTAAACCGTGGGAATAAGTTCCTTCAAACTGATCTACGATGTTATCAAAAAACAAATAATTTGATAAAATCTGTTGAAAACCAAGTCTTGAAAATGAGGCCGAAAGCCAGACACCCTATATAAATTATTTATGTTTTGCTATACAATTGAGATTATGGTCGACTGTCTGATTTGAGGTCTCAGTTTATGTGGGAATAAAAAAAAGAAGAAAGATAATTTCTAATCGTTCAGATCCGACATGCACTACGCACCCATACTGTAGCTGTCACATGTGTGAGCGCACATATTCTCGGGTGTTTACTGGTATAACCTGTGTGTATGATGTGTGCTTGTCCAAGTGTGTATGTTTTTTTTTCTTTAATTAAATAGCTAACCCCTTGCCCATCACTGTGAATTTAACATTATCCTCCCATCTTTGTGAATATTCCACCCGATCATCAAATAAAATGAACAAATGTAAAAAGAAAACCAGTGATACAGATGACAATAACAATAAAATATTCCAGTAGAGGAGCACAACTCGAGGCTTTGTTGTTTCTTTCTTGCTTCTGCACAGCACATAAACTCAGCAATTAAGACACATGAAATGACATATCAGTTAATTAAGGTTTCACGTGTGATTCAAATAGATCATGTGGCTTGGGACACATATTTTTAGGTAAATCAGGTTGTTCTACACCACATTTGCATACAATAGATTTGTTAGTCTTAATATCAGCTGCTAATGCGCATCTCATTCACAACACATCAATATGTTATTCTTTGATGGCATAAAACGGACACTTATGTACATTTCGCTACACGTGTAATACTAACATAAATTAGTACAACATACAGCCAAGAATGACAAACACATGAGACAAATCAGTGGTGGAATAAATATAAAAATGTCTTATATCACTGCAAGTAGTTATGTGTCATCAACAAAGCAGATGTGCGATCCTTCATATCCCTGGAATTGAAGAACTACAATCACCCACACATTAAATAAAACAATAATATGGATCTTTTATTACAAAAGTAGCATGTGGAGCAGGTGAGAGCAACCCTGAATTAAAACAGGACGTCGCTTGAGTGTCCTGAATTTTACAAAGACTCAGATTCATCTGATCAAGAAAGCAAAAAGTACACGGAGAGCATTTCACTTATGAGGGACTATATGCAGGCACGCACCACTGTGTATGTGTGTGTGTGTGTGTGTGTGTGTGTGTGTGTGTGTGTGTGTGTGTGTGTGTGTGTGTGTGTGTGTGTGTGTGTGTGTACTTTGGTGGTTTGCTTGTGTTTCTGCGTGTGTGTGCATCTCCATGAATTTGCAAGTGTGTGTGTGTTGTCTGAAGCAGCCCCAGGGAGGGGCTCTGACATTGAAGACGGGTTAAATCCTGTTTTACATTCAAGTGGCAGGCCCTAGTTCATTAGAGTGAGGATCATTCCTCCTCAAGACCAAAGGAAGCGCATACTAAACAAGAGCAGTTGTTGGGGAGAAAATGCCATTGTACGTGCAAAACCGTAAGTGTGTGCGTGTGTGTGCGCTGATGTGCTGGGACAGAGCTGCACAATAACCTCTGGTTGTGTCTCTATATCCTCTTTTCTGTGGAGTACAGTCTTCACAAAGGGAAGTAAAGGCGTGGCTTGTATACAGTGCACTATTTGTGTCAATGTGCATGTGTGTCTGTGTGCACGATTCATGGCAGCTCTCCTGACGGTCTTCTACTCAGCCTGTCATTGAGTCACCCATATGCCCTCTCTGTCACGGACTTTGATGGCTTATCTTACCCCCTGAATTGGAGTCGCGCTCCCGGGGGAAATACCTGAGCACATGTAAATGCATCTGAAAGAGTAGAAATATGGGTAGGAATAATAGAGTGAAGGATGGAGGGAGACACCCAGTCAGCTTCCACCTGACATGGGCTTACTACATCTCCACAACTCTGTCTTTCCTCCATCCTTCCTCTGCTACCTTGACTATTTTTGTCAATGTTTCCAAACAATCTCTCCTCCTCTCAGCCAGGAGAAGGCCAATCCATAGTTAATGCAGGTCTCAAGGCAGATGCTTTGATCCATAGGTGTGGCATTTAACACCTGAGAGCAGATGAGCAATCTCGTCTCAAAGTAAGCAGAGGTTATGGCTCCTACTTCCAGGGCTGGGAGTGTGGATGTGCAGCTGAGGTTTAGAGATGTATGAGGTTCGACCTGGACTCGGAGCTGTGGCTGCTGTTGTGCTTTCTGAGGCTCGGGGTCTGGGGTGGATGGTGTTTGTCAGTGAGGGCGCGTCTCCTGCCTCTGGGCGCCCTGCCCTTTAGACGCGCCAGGCCTCAGGAGCCTCCTGCATGCCAAACAGACCTGTGCAGTCAGATGCAGCCACGGAGGAGAGACGAGGAGAGAAGGGGAGGAGGGGAGAAGCGAACGTGAGGAGGAGTCAAGAAAGTAAGGACTCGAGGGCGAAAGGGTATAGGATCTGAGTGAGAGAGGAGAGGAGGGAGGAGGCAGGGTGCTGGTCACACTGCAGCAGCCATCTAGACACACCCTGCATGTGAAACACAGCTGCATTGGAACGCCCTGGGAATTGGCGAAGGGGAGGTGGGAGGAGAGGAGAGGGAGAGAGGAGGAGAGAGGAGGACAGGAGGAGAGGAAGAGAGGTTGACTCTGAGGTGAGTCCCAACAGCAACACTGTGTGTCGATGGCCGTGAGATATCACAGACCTTCGCCCTAACCCAGTCAGTGATGGTTATCATAGAAAAAGCCACCTCATCACCAGCACTCCCACACATGCACACGCACACACACACACACACACACACACACGCTGCTCAACTCACTTTGTATATATTCATACGTGCTTGCAGATGAGCAGCTTATATTATATATAATAAGCTGCTCATCTGCAAGCACGTATGAATATATACAAAGTGAGTTGTATATCCTTATGAAAGGAGTTGTATATCCTTATGAAATATAGGTTTCAAGCAGAGGTCTTTATTTGTGCTGATAAATTGCTGTAAATGAAGGTGTTTGATTTGTTTATTTTAAAGATCTAAGAAAGAGACGTGTCCACATTTCGTACACACCTTTTCATGCTGCTCTTTTTAACTGCCTTTCTTTGCTTTTTGTTCATATAAAGCTGAGAGATGCACAATATTTCCAGTGCACCTGTACTCACCAGTGAAAATGGCAAGAAATCAATTTTTTTCGAATTTACACCTCTTCGCTCAGTGGCCTCCCATTTCTCTTGATCATCTTTGATATGTTTCTACACTTTGATTGGAGTCCACTTGTGGTAATTCAATTGATTGGACATGGAGTGATTGATGGAAAGGCCCACACGAGGTCAAAGAATCTGGTTGCAGAGCTCAGAGACAGGATTGTGTGGAGGCATAGATTATCTTGGGACGGGTACAAAGACATTTCTGCTGCATAGAAGGTTTCCAAGAGCACATCCACCATTTTTAAATGGTAGACATTTGCAACAACCAGCACCCTTAGAGCTGGCTGCCTGGTCAAACTGAGCCATCAGGGGTGAATGGCCTTGGGAAGAGTGTGACCAAGACCTTGAAGATCTGGTCTGTTGAATCCAAGATGGAACTGTTTGGCCGCAAGCGCCATGTCCGGAGGAAACCAAGCACCTCATCCACCCATCCATCCGTGGGGGTGTTGAACTTGAACCCAATCGAACATCTCTGGAGAGACCTGGAAATGTCCGTCCACCAGCGGTCCTCATCCAAACAACAGAGCTGGAGAGGATCTGCAGAGAAGAAAGTCCCCAACTCCAGGTATACAAAGCTGGAGGCTGTCATCACTGTCAAAGGTATTTCAACTGAGTTAAGAGTCTGAATACAATAAGAACATTTATCCTTTATATTGTTCTTATTTGCAAAACTTAAAATGTCAAATCGAAAATCCGGTTTTCTTTACGAGAAGGCTCCTAAATTGTTCATGAATGTTCTGTATTTCTGCACCTAATTCCCATCCATGTACAATGAACACAATCCGCTGTAAATGGACTTTATGATATAATAAGAGGTCAAGAAACCAACCAGTACAAGTAGCTACCAGGAATACTACATGGCCCCAAAGTTGTATGTGTCAGTTTGGTTTCATTTCATTAAACACAGTTATTCAGTAATATGCACAATCTAATTAAAACTTAAAATAATCAAGATCAAGTCATAATTCAGGTTTCACCTTAGTGGTGAATATTCCCTGACTAATTTGAATACATTTCAAATGACCAAAAACAATAGGCCATTTAAATAACTCCCAACTTGTTGGCCCTATTGCACTTTAACATGAAGCAATGTCTACTTGCAACACTTGAGGTACAATCATACAGAATTTCATTTAGAAGAGCTAATATTAGACTTGTTGTGAAAATAGAAATATTATTTTGAGAAGCAGGCCTGCGTCAATCTCCTCCTGCCATCCTCTCATAACCCTCAGATCTACTTGCTGAATATTGACCCACAGGTGGCGAAGCACAAGTCCATTTAAATGTGAAAGCAAATCATGAGATTCTGAAGTTTTGACCCTGTGCCAGCATTGATTTATTCTCGCTTTATTATTCTATGTACAGAAGAGAAACAAAATCTAGACCCATTCTTTACATCCATTAAAACAGTAACTATAGTGAACACCAGATGGTGGGATACGGTCAAATGTTTTATGGTTACATTTAGGTACATAGCCAAATATATGAAAAATACTTTTTGTAAAAAGAAAAGTCACTACAATAACTTAAAAAAAAGAGAATAAAAAAAAAACATACTTAACCTCTGTAAAAAATAATAATTAAAAAACCCATTGTAAGCCCTCATTGATAAAAAGACAGACCTGAAACATGCACATATATGACCATTCCTTCTAGATCTCAAACTAGCTTGTTTTATTTCAAGACTTGTATAAAAGCTTCAAGTAGTGAGAGTAAATTATGTCGAACAAGATAAGACAAACGGAGTAATAATTGCAGGTGGTGTAAACTATAAATTTATATGAACAGATATGATGCCAGTGAATCTTTGCACTGTGCCCGACAATGCAAGGAACAAGTCGATACATTTTTCAGACAGATTGATAATGCAAGTGAAGCAGCGTTGAATATATATAATAAGAAATCTTACAAAAAATACTGATATAGTCACCAGAAGTGAATGTAGTCCAACTACCAAAATGTCAGCATTTTCTGCGCAGTTTTCCAAAAGGTCTGAAAGTCTTTGTTCCTTTAAACAAATAATCTTTACATCAATATACCGGTGAACAATAAGTCTGTATCTTTTATAGTCACACAGCCTACATATGATTATGTAGACTGCTTGCGCGCACACACGCACGCGCACACGCACACGCGCACACGCACACGCACACACACACACACACACACACACACACACACACACTCTAAGGGAGCCCTGAATCAAAGCAACACACACACCATTTCCGGTGTCTACTTGTTCGGCCCCTTGCTGTCATTGTCCTCCCTGCCGTGATGTCGGCTGTGGGAGCCACGGTACCCCCGGTGATCGCGCCTCTCGCGGCACTCCCGGCACTCCTCCTCATCGTCTCCCTCCTCATCGTCCTCCTCCCCGTCGTGGATGATCTCCACCTCCAGGCGGCCGATGTAGAGGGATACCGCACAGAGCCACAAGAGGGCGACGCTGCCCACCGCGGCACTCTGGAGCAGCAGCGCTGGCACAGACAGCAGCATCATCCTCCGCACAGCGAAGAGGCTGCCGATGTACGAGGCGCCGCCGAACGACACGCACACACCGCCCAGGATGAAGAACGCTGAGGAAGAACACATCGGCATGGAACCATTGTAGAGCTCCAATTCATTCACACCATAATGCAATCTTTGATGGAGGAAGGTTCACTTTCTCTTAACTGAGAAAAAGTAAAAGATACAGTAGAATTTCTCCTGGTTTTAAATAGAATACAAGTACATATGTCTCTACTGGTGTGCCGATGAATGACCTTTAACAATTGTAATACATGAAATGCTCATATTCAGACTTAAGTCATGTTAACCTCATGACTAAATTTAGTAACATTGTTGGCTAATTTTGTTTTCATGGCTTTTCACACATTTCTGTGCCTCGAACTCAATGATTATTGAATGATTTAAATAACCTTTGATCTGTCGGTTACAACTAGATATGAAGGATATCAGCTCTTTATTAACTTATGATGATTTTAGTCAATTGCAGAAATTCTTGTGAAATTATTCCTTTGCTGAATCAAAAAATAAAATCTACTGCAAGGTTTTCTTAGAAATTGATTTTAGGATAAAAAAGAGCTGAGGTATATTGGTGCAGATGCTATAGTTATATAACATTCATTACCATTCATTGATTTTCAAGACTTTACTTTTCTTAAATCCACTAGCTTTGAATAATTTAGCAGTAATATAAATCTAGATTCACAAGCTGCTGACGGTGTACTGATTTGCAGCTCTGCTGTACATAACACAGCGAGCTGGAGCCGGTACCGTATCCTGCTTCTCGTCCCACTTCGCTCTGGACAAAGGCGATGACTCCGATCCCCGTCGCCAGCAGACCGTTCCTGAACCACGAGAGGAATCCTGCAAAAAAACAGTCAAAGCCAGAAATAAAACAGCAGACAATTACGGCCAGAAGAGAAATCTGAACCGAGAGCCAGACTCAGTCTCACTGTTTCATGCTTATGATGCGAGAAATACGGCCTCAGCTGCCTCCGTCTGTCAAAACCTTCTAGTAAATTGGATTATTCTAAGACTTGTAAAGATGCTAAACAGAAAGCATACCTGGATAAGAAGCTGTGTCCCCATTTCATAATACAGTACATGTATTATTTCTAAAAACAGGTATATAACTGGAAAAGCGACTACATTAAGAACACTCAAAGAGGTCAGTACAGACTCACAAATGCCTAAAAGGAGCATTTAGTATGCTGTAGATAGATAGATAGATAGATAGATAGATAGATAGATAGATAGATAGATAGATAGATAGATAGATAGATATACTTTATTCATCCCCAGGGGGAAATTTGTTTTTGGCAGCAGCAAGCACGTTACATAGTAAACATAAAAGTATTAAGTATGAGAAATACTCAATATATACAATACAATAAAATAGCAGATCAGAACATATTAATTTAGGAAAATGTAATAACAAAGACATTGCAAGTATATAGAGTGAATTAGAAGTATACAGTGAAAGTGGTAGTAGGGTTATTGATAATTCAATTGAGGGATCATCAATAACCCGAGCAATGCTTTCACTGTGTATACTTCTAATTCACTGTATATGATTCCACAATGCACTGCAAAGAGGAAACGGAGAAGATCCTAACAGCTGCACAACATTGATGCAAACCGCAGATGTTGATATGAGAGACAGCTCTCGAATGATCTTGGGGGGGAAATATGAAATGTTCAGAACAATCTTGCTTTCTCTTTGTCAAGTTAATAAGCAGCAGAGTTCCAAGGTTGAGCGAACATATTGCATCGTTTCCCGTCAGTAACTCAATAACTGCATACTGGGACTAATATAATAGTACAAACTGTATACGTTTAGTATAAAGTCGAAGAAGTGCAATTTGGAACAGAGCTAGATTTGTGCACATAAATGCAACCTGAGGTCAATGTTGCAGTTTTTATGAAAAAATCTCAGGCAAAGATGGGGTCTAAAGTGAGGATTGGGATACATTTCCCCTCTTAAATTTCTTTTTTATGAACTACAGGCCTCATATAAAGTACATTTGATTCAGCCAGTCAAATAAAGGCCCTGCACTCTTATACAACTGCACCCTCGAATAGACTCTATGAACATAAAAGAACAACAGCCTCTATTAGTTAAATGTTAATGTTGATGCTAACCCTAACCCCTAACGATTAATGTCGTTTTTTATATTTCTCTTGTTTATTTGTATATAATATGTATATGTACGACGAGAGTCAACTTCCATGTATGTGTACACACAAATGGCCAATAAAGTTGATTCTATTGCATCCTTTAAAAGGCTAAAAGACATGTTATGACTTTACATATAGGCATGATTTGCATTCTGCATTGATGCACATGAATGTCTGTGCAACTTCTGTTGTGTGAGTGTGAGCACTGTGTATCTAAGCATGTATTTAAATGTGTATACCTTGTAATGATCTTTTTGCTTAATTATAAATGTTGTAAAGCACTTGAGCACACTTTAGTTTCTTTTCAAAGTGCTCTATTTGACCTTGATCTCTACACTTTGGCTGATAAGAGTCACTGGGTGGAGTTATGCAGGGACACAAATGATGTCACCAATCTCTACGTACTAATGAAAAGATAAAAAGGGAATTGTGCTGTAAATTGCTCCACCTTTAAGCTCAACCAAACCTGTCAGATAGGCAGCATACTGTACAGCTTTAACCCGTAAGGAGTTGCTTTGTCTCTCTTGTAGTCACACCTACAAGGATGCATTTACAGTTACACGATCAACGGTGATGAGCGAGGTTCAGGGTTTAATCCAGACACATTTCCAGCATGCCTTTCAGGTTACCTGCCTCGTGGGACTTTCGCAGCATCTGCGAAAATTGGAGAACAACAATATTAAGAACTATAACCTCATATTTAATCAGTTGCATTATAAGAAGCGTATATATTGTGGCTGTGATACACATTTGCAACAGGGAAGCGGTACCGAAAGCAAAAGCAGCTGCGCTATCTCACAGTTTTAAACGCTCACTCCTCCATGAACAGAGCACCGTTAGGGTGACGTTTCCCTACCAAAGCGTCCGCCTTGTCGAGGTCTGTGAGCGGCTGCTGCAGCGGCGGCTCCCCGCGGATCTTCCCCCACGGCCCCTGCTCCCCGAGCCGCAGAGGAGCCGAGCCGTGCAGCCTCCTCAGCGGGGCCGCGGGGGGCCGCAGCAGCTTCACCGTCCGGACGAAGCGGGCCACGGCCGGCGGCAACTGCCTCCTCAAGAATACACTGAAGAAAGCCATCACATTACGTGTCCCGCAGATAGCTAAACGCAACGCGAGTTGAAAGCACAACACGACCTCGGCACGCACTCTGAACTCTCACACCGGGCAACGACGACGACACCCGGAAGAGTCTCGCGTGGAGCACGACGCCGGGAAAAGGTGCGCAGATTTGAGTCAGCGCCATCATGCGACTGAAGGTATATAATCATATCGGAGTCAAATAAAAGTTGAGTTGAGTTGTGTTTTAGCCACAGCGGATGTGTCTTTTAATTTATTGTCTTATAGGTTTGTTTGTTGTCGACATTTCCCCTTTAAGGACATATAAAATAATATGCAGTTACATAGGTACGCCACCCGAGGACGCCAGAGTAGAAGGCTTTGACTTAGGTTCAGATCTATTTAGTTATTTTATTGCTATTTAGTTAATTTTAGCTGTACAAAACTGTGGAAGCCCATTTGTGCCAGTAAAAGAAACAAATTACTACATAAAAAGTAATAATTATGAGATAGAAAGTCGAAATTATGAATAATGGTTATTTTTCATTATTAATTGTTTTCGACTTTCTATCTCATAATTATTACTTTTTATCTCGTTTTTTTATTTTACTGGGGGAAATGGGCTTCCATATACAAACAGAAAGGAAACAACAAAATAAAAGTATTTCAACTTAAAATTATACTCAGAGAAAACGCAGAGGCAAAAGAGGAATTGGCCAGGCATAATGTGTATAAGTAAAATTAATAATACAAAAAATATCTTAAACAGAAAATAGAGCACATTTTAAAGGGTCTCGTCAGTGGAGCCATGGAGTGGACCCTATCAAAAAGCAAGTATGTCTTGAATATCTTAAGAGGAACTTAAAGGGGACAATCGGGAGTGTGTGAGATATGTGAATAAGTAATCTGAAGTTAAAACATGCACACACACACACACAGCTTTATCCTTTTTTGTTTATAGAAATCACATAAAAAATACATATATAGTGATGAAACTGTATTAAACACGGTTGCACACCCAGTGAACCTGTGTGTGTGTGTGTGTGTGTGTGTGTGTGGGGGGGGGGGGGGGGGGGGGGGAGAGAGACCTGTGTCCTCAGTGAGGATGATAGGACAGCCTCTTCCTGAGGGTCTTTTGTCTTTTTTGGCCCTCTGGGACCCAGCAAGGCCCCGCCTGTCAGCTGAGTGTGAGGAGCGTAGCGAGCTGCAGTGGGTCTCAGATGGGACTTTGTATTTGTGTGTGTGTGTGTGTGTGTGTTGACAGTGGGGTCTTTTACAAACAGCCAAATCTTTGATGTGATGTGCAGCTGACCCTTTGGTCGCTCTCACGCTACTGTCCCCAACACAATGGGGGACTGATGTTTGTACACACACATACATACGCACACGCGCACATGCTTACACATACAGATAAGGTATCCAGCATTATGACACATTTTCCAGTCGCAGCAGCAGCGTTTTTCTGATAGGAGACTTGACCTTCAATGATGCTTACTCACATTCTTATATTATTTCCATAATACTAAAGGAGTTTATTAATTATATATACACACAATTAGTGCTATTTTTGATATATGCACCATACAGTACATGTGAAAATATATGAACAATTGGTGATATAAAAATCATTGTATTGTGTATATATTCTAGAGAGAAAAAATTAAAAATGTATACAGAACCCTTTCATATAGGCACATATATTGTTAAAAACTAAAAATGTCAACATCTATTAATGGATGTTCTATTGGCAATAAGGGTCGGTTTACATTTTCTCCAAATCCTGGCACATGTAAGGTTCATCAAAAGATTTATCTGATTTTTATTGAATAGTGTTTCTCGCCACTAACCCATTAATCACCCTGCATGTGTCTTTTTTAAACGGCATGTTTATTTGAAACATACAGTATACTATATACAATATTCTCCAATTGTATATAATATATGTCAGCGAGCAGCAGATATTTATCCTGAAAGAAGATGTTAGCCAAACAGTGGCTTTGCTTGTCTCATCTAAACCCTGATATGAGCTGCTGTCATCTTTAGGCTGGAATGAAGTTATAAAGAGGCTGCATGGTGGCAACTTAGTACTTAGTACCGGTATTACAAGTACAGATGTAAAACAATGTTAATTAATTGGGCAAAATTATAAAAAACGAAAAGTGACAAAAATAATTAGACAAATACGACCTGCAATAGCTATATTACACACTATACATGTACACTAATGTATATACATGTATTTAATAATATTTTTTTTACTGCAGACAGAACATGCCTCTATATCTGTGTGAGCTTGTCAGGAGGACGAGTGTCACATCCTCAACTTCTCCTGCCTTCATCCACTCAGACGTATCGCTCTCTATCCTCGCTGCCTTCACTCACTTCCTTTCCCCTTTGCTCTCATCTCAGTTGTACTCAACACATCCTCTTCCTCTTTATTTTGCAGGGTCCTCATGATGCTTTTTACATATACTTTTTTGTCCGATTTTATTTCTTGTATAGATTGTTATGAGCATAGTGATATCATTCTGAATTGAAACCATGTTGTAGAGCTTTAATACTTGGTGAAACCTTCCATTTCCATTTTTATTCTCAGGACTGGCTTGAACCTCATCCCTATATATCATGTACAAAACTAACCTCTTATAGAACATAACCATAAAACCCCCGTACGATTTAAGTAAAACATTTTAAGAATTTAAATATTTTGTTTACAAGAACAGTTGCATGTTTTTCAGCCATATTGGCCTTTTGAAAATGCAGAAAGCACATAAAAGACAAAGTAAGCAAGTCCACTTACAGGCCTCAACTGTTAACTCTTTGTTATCAGCTCTCCTTGAGTCCTGCAGCGTTGACAGGAAAGAGGAAAGAGAGAGAGAGGGATTGAGAAAAGGAGGAGGAGGAGATGTGTATACGTGCAGAGCTGCACTACTGTGTTACGCAGTCTGGGGGATTGCAGCCAGCTGTGCTGGGAGCACTGACCTTGGCAAAGAGTACACTGTTTTTCAGTCTCTGGACAAACAAGTGTTGAATTCAAGTGTTAACTGGTCAGCAGATAAATGATTTACTGACATTAATTAAAGGAGAGACATTACCGCTGAATGACTGAGTCAACTGCATACAACTTTAAAATGAACTAAAAACGTTTTACAAATACACAGATTAACCGTTGTAATCCAAATTATGTCATGTTGTTGTTTTTCATTATGTAAACTGTGCATTGTAAGTTATTTTCAGGGAAAGTACCATAATGTACCCACACTACAGGATACAGGAGGGGAAGCTGTCAGGATTATTTAATGCTGCAGGTGCATGAATGCATGTTTTTCCAAGCTTGTTTTTTCCTTTAATTATAGCACAGCTTTTGTTTTGATCTCCTGGTAAGTGGGGAGCCCTGACTTATATGTTTTCTCTGACCATAACTCTTATGTTTGTTACATTGTTGGATCCCGGGCTAATGGTTTGCACATGTGTATGCTTGTATGCGTGTGTTATACATCACCGCCTATGCCTGGTGAAACCCTGTGAACCTCTATGGAAGGCATTCATATACTGTGGGCTGTTCAAACACCTTGGGTAATGCAGGAACTTAGTATATTATTCACTACAGTCAAAGCCCAATATTGAATCATCATTCCTCTCTCATCGCTATGAAAACAATGGTGTCATTCTTCCAGGAATATCTGACTACCCTTGTCACTTGGCAATAGCAAAACTTGGAGGGATTGTGTTATTTCTTGTTCACTCACTGTGTAAACTGAGCTTGAGAATGAACTCATTCTGGCTTAGTGGTAAAACATGTCATTGTTTCATTTTAAGCAAACTACCTTTCCTCATTTCTTCATCAAGGTTAACTAATATCACACTAAACTTCCTGCTCACATCTGGCTTTTTTCCTCATATCGACACCAACAGAAGTCAGTGATGAAACATTCAGTGCATGCTGCATATTACCAATAAATTGATCCTTGTTAGACTTGCATGGCGACGCAGCCTTCATTAAGGTTACCTGTAGTAATGTGGCAGGTGTGTGGAAGAGATCATTAACAGCAACACGATCTACTGCTCACAGATGAAACATTTCCCAAACACGTTCTTTTTTCCTTGAAGACAATCATTATTTGTTTGCGCCTACCAACAAACCACAAGCCATTGAAATATAAAGTATTAATAATGTGTGACAGCTTTTTCGGACTGAAGAATCATTGTTAGTTTTCTGTGTGATTATTTTTAACCAATTTGTTAGTTCACTCAGTGATAACTTCAAAAGACCGGAAATTAAATATTGATTGACTAATGGAATACTGATTTCACATTATCATAGCTTCTCATATATCTATTGTGTTCTGCTATGCTGTGTACGGCTCTGAATACAGTATGAAAAATTATCCTGCTGTTATATCATCTAGTGTTCTGTGTACTTTGTTAAGTTCATTGACTCAACAAGCATGTGGTCAGACACAATCGACCCAAAGCCTGATGAGTCTGTTATAAACCTCAACAAATCACATTAAACCTTGACTTCTCATTAGCTTCACTCTGTGCCATTTATCCTCCTCCTCATGTGGAGGAGGATAAATGGCATAGTCCCACATTTGGGGAAATACACTTGTTTGCTTTCTTGCAGAATTAGAAGAGAAGATAATACCACCCTGATGGTCTCATAGCATGTTTACACCTCTGTCTGTTTCTTGGAGTTCTTTCAAGCCAGTCAATCACAATGTGTTACCAACCAGTTATGTGTCTGCTATGAAATACTGTAGTTGTAATCTTTTTATCACAAACAGAAAATGCATGGCTTAGTCTCAAACACAAGGAGTGAAATGTTACAATTCAGTAAATATGAAGCAATTTGACAAAGTTGATTAGTTTAGCACAAAGACTGGAAACAGTTCTATTGAAAGGTAAAGCTCAATAATTAACAGTTTATGCTGATATAATTAATGTATAAAAAAATTGAAGTGTAAAATTTATAAAAATCTCTTGGCCGAGTGCAGTGAGATCCTCCACTAGTTGTTGAACCAGTCTCTTCTACCTGATAACTCACTGTGTTTTTACAGTAAGTAAATATAAGCATGCGTCTAATGCACATTGTTATGCATGTATACATCTTGACGTCTACAGTAGAGTCTATGTTGTTGAGGCCTGTGAATGCTACGTTCATATGGTACGGGCTCTAAAGCCTCATTGTGTGTGGGGGGGGGGGGGCGCTCATGCTGAAGATGTTCTCGATCTGCATTTTGATAAACATGTCGTGTGTGCATTTACATAGACAGCGTCACTTTGCGTGACTTGTCCATGTAGGCTGAGACGGGGCTGCACTGAAAGCACCAGATGGACGTTGCGTGTCAGTGTTGTGTCAATACACTATTTCTGTAATCCCTCGGGATGACGCGCTAAATCCACCACCCTAAATCCAGGCCTGCTTTATAACAGCACATTACCTCATTTCATGTTACACAAACGAACAGGTGGACAGTACTGTCAATTGTAGGCACATTCCAAGCCTAGAGTTTAGTGCAAAGGTCAGAGACGGTGTTTCATCATGGGTTCATTCAGTCAGTCAAACTCATTCAGTCCTAATACGGATAGAAATGTTTACAAACTAGCTGACTGTCGCTGCTGTTAATAAATACACATAACTGTGTGACTGTCTCCATTGTGAGACAATAGAAGTTTTTCAACTGGTAGTGATTTAGCTAAACTGTTCCTGTCTTATCCTTTTAATAGCTCTGTTGTATAAGGCCATTTTGAGAAGTGCTGAAAAACAACACACAGGATGGATTTATTGCACTATTGGATGAACAGGATCATCAGAATATCCGTCTGGATAAATACATTTTCTGAAGTACAAATCTGAGTTACTTGTGCTTTGCTTGAACTGTCACGAACAATTTTTTTTTTTCACAATTCTATTCTACTTAACTACATTAATGTGACGCTAAATTACTCGTTCCTTAGTAAGAAATAGTACAAATTGGCTCCATCTGACCAATTACAATAAAATGTAGTTTATACATGCACATCCGATAATACAATATGCACAGTCTCCTGAGGGTCCATTTATCTACATTACTTTTACTTTTGATAAAGCATGTTTTGCTAATAATAATAACTTTAACTTAAGTAGCATTTTCACCGCAGGATTAACATTTGTTGTAATGGACTATTGCATGGTTAGGCTAGTTTTGCATAGTTGTATTATGCTCACACTTGAATATATTGCAAAAACATGTTGGTAGGGAAGCCCTTTATGTTAACTTATATTTCCTTTTTTTTATTATTATTTATTGCTTTAATTGTTTTCTAATGGTGTTGTGCTGTTTCTCTCAGTGGGGGGGGGGGAGAGAGAGAGAGAGAGAGAGAGAGAGAGAGAGAGAGAGAGAGAGAGAGAGAGACCTTTTTGGGGGTGTTTGAGGCACCTCGTGTGACTCGAGCCCCTCGGTCGAGTTGAATGTGTCAGATCACCTCCGGGTTTTATTTATAACGGACACGAAAATGGGATAGGACGCGCACCGGCAAGTCAATCCCGGAAATAACATGCGTACTCTCAGACTGTCACGTACGCTTCACTGTGGATTTGCATTGCAAGCTGCCGGAGGTAAGCTGTGGACCGATCTCATGTACAATTGCACATGCTTTTTTTTTGGGGGGGGGGGGGGTGTAACAGCACATAAGAGTGTATTTCACACTGAAATGTGTGTTTCAACTGACTGATTAATTAGATTTTGACGCTTAATTTTAATAAAGGAGCAATCTTGATAACAAGGCAGCAAAGTTGGTAATCAAGAACTGACAGATGTACAGCTGTCGAATATTGATTCTCAGTTTAGGCTACAAGGTTGGTGACACATTTCCAACTTACGTCTCAGTTCAGTGCAGTGGCGTCCCTAGGCTAAAACATCCGGGGCTAAAGCCCCGGATGTTTTTTAATTAGCCCCGAATATTAATTTTCAAAAAAAAAAAAAAATACGTCATTCACCCAAAACAGCGGCGTCAGGCAGCAGGCGCACTTGCAGTGTGCGCCCCCCTATTATACAAGTCGTCATTTAAGTTTCTCTTTCCTATAGAACAGGTCTACACCTTGTTCTGTTATTAAACAAACTAAACGGACGTATTTTATTGATCTTATCCGTCATTTCTGTCTCTAAATGGTCGCGTTAACACTTCTCCTCTGTTCTGCATCGCGCACGGCGGAGTTCCACCGCGATGTGCACAGACACGTGCGCGCGCACACACACAGGTGAGCACTGAGCACACAACAGCGGACAGAGAGCGTCGAAAAATATGTCGCGTGAAAAGCAGACCTATATCTGCGTTTTAAACGCTCCCAGGGTGAAGATGGCAACAGCAGCTCTCCTGTGAGGAACAACCGGAGTTCTCCTCGCACCGGAGCAGCTCTCCTGCTCCAGGTGAAAGAGACAAAGTGCTCTTGTCTTCTACCAACAATGAGCTGCTGGCTTCACATATTACAAAAGTACAAAGTACACGGACATAAAACTAAGTCATTAATAAATACATGGAGAAATGTCTGTACTTTCGGGTAAATGGTTACGCCGTTAACAGGTTACGCTTGCGCATGCGCGACTCGCTCGCTTATTTTTTGGCGTTTTGCCAGAAGTCTCCGTGACGTCCTTTCTGCTGCTGCGTCTCTCAAAACAGAAAACAGATCTCAACGTTGAACATGAATTGTATCAAATCTACAACCCTGTTTTAAAAAGATGTGTAGAGGAAAGCAGCTCACTGCTCCACTAATACTGATGCAACCTGATGCTCACATATCTGCACTCATTCTGTTTTGTTTGGCAACAAAATAAATAGCTTATTGTTTTCCACAATGAGCTATTTAGTAGTAACTAAATATTAGTATTTTTTTTTTTGCACAGATACAACTTCCTGTTCATTGATCTAAGTG
Organism: Myoxocephalus aenaeus; assembly: GCA_038501785.1. NCBI lineage: Eukaryota > Metazoa > Chordata > Actinopteri > Perciformes > Cottidae > Myoxocephalus > Myoxocephalus aenaeus. The sequence goes on along the minus strand of JBAMJR010000124.1, from coordinate 3,666,640 downwards.
ATTGCAATTAAAACATTAAAAAAAATTCTGATGGAGCAATCTGATTTACTTGAAACTTTAAGTGATTGCAATTTTCTTTATTCTGTTATTTATAAAAGCACAGATGGAATCACAAAATGTTATTTACAGAAAAAGTTTGAGAACCACTACTTTAAGTGTTTGTGTTGGTTGAGCACTATTAGCATTATTAGCATCTTATGTCTAAATATTATGTTAAAGAGTATGTTATGTTAAATAATGTTAAAGAATATGTAAAGAATAAATACATATGAGTATGTAAAGAGCATTAAATGTACAATGTAAACACTGTACATGACAAGATGCATGGTTCATTAAACATCTCAATGTTTACTGTCGCTGAATGGTTGCTGTTGGTATGTTCAACATGATGAATGGGGCATTTTTGTGCCTGGGCTATTGAGGGAAGTTTGTGAAAATTGCTAGCCTATTTGGTATTAACTGGTAACCATGAAATGCCTCAATTCAATTCAGTCCAGAAGAGCAGGTACCTGTAGGGTATGTGGAGAGTGTTTCTATGTCTAAAAATGTCGCTGCTTCACTCTTCTGGGCTAAGCCCCAGATGTGTCAAAATCCTAGAGACGCCCCTGGTTCAGTGTAAATTACTTTTACAATAAAAATACAGTTTTTTTTTTCTTTTTCATTTTTCGGCTTTCCCCGATGAAACAGTGAGGATATTAGTGGCAATAAATAGCGTAGCCCTGAGAAGACAGTCCAGTTATTTAGTTGTTGTTTTTGAGTTTTCATTGGGCCTATAGCCTATAAATGTTGCACTATATGAATCTATGATTTACTACACCTCACTGTGACAAGTGCTCCGCACTGTGCTATTAATAGGCCTAAAGTGTATAATTTTACTCTCCATAGATATCCTGCACAGCCTCACAATGTGTATACGACGGACACAAATAGAGAGTATTGATCAGTAGCCTGGCTGGCTGGTGAAATACGCGCGCGCAGAAGAGGACTCGGACATGAAACTTCCCGTGGCTGTGACAAAGATTCTCTCCCATCAGAGAAAGCAGCGGCTCAGCTAGAAAATGAAGCGAGAACGTGAGCTACGTGCGCATCCAGCAGATGACGAGGTGAAATGGAGAGCTTGGGACACGCGGACCTTTTAAACCCAAGCTCTCTCCGCGGATCAGTCGCCGTTTCCGCCCCGCAGGAGAGGGGGACGAGCGGCCAGCAGCTCGTCTTCGGAGCGGCAGAGAGCCACCATACGTGCCGAGCGGACATGGGGCTCAACTGCTTCTGCGCGGCGTCGGTCGGGAGTCCAACGGCTGTGCAGTTACTCGCGGGTCTGGCCTCTCAGACTGACTCCCCTGCCGTCACAACCCCGACGAAGCAGTCCAAAACCGGCGTGCCGCTCTACAGCGGAGGGGTGGTGTCTCCGTCCGCCACCGTGGAGGGAAGCCACGCGCACGTGTTGGCTCACACGCCGAACGGTTACCCGACACAAATGAAGGGGGTGACGGGGGGCCCGGTGTACCCCCTCACCAGCAGAGCCTGTCTGGTGGAGAACGGCGACTGGTCCGCTTATGAGAAGTGCCCTTTACTGATGAGGAGGACCAATGGGGACCTGCGAGCCAGACAGATGCAACAACAGAAACGCAGAGGTGGGGAGAACCGGGACATGGGGTCAGGGACTCTTAGTAGTCTCATATTGGGGTTAGAAAGTTCTGTGGACCAGGTTTGTGCTTCGGTTGACTCAGACTTTAAGCGGAGAAGGCTGGGAGATGGAATTGTTGCTCACAAATCCTCAGAGGCCTCCAGAGGGGCCCGAGCAGTGGCCCCGCTCACGGACACAGTCAACTGCTGCAACAATTCCAACCAAATGACTATCAATCATGTTCACTGTGTCACTCCCCAATCCCCCTTCACCCCTCATACTAACCAGCACAGCGAACACAAAGTGGCCTCCTCAGGCCCACCAGCTGCACCTGGCCAGACGCCCCCCGCCGAGGCTCACTGCATCCTGACCCCGCCATCTCCTGCAGGGGCCGGCTGGTCAGCAGATCACATAGCCCAGCAGTACATCGTCCCCTGCATGAAATACTATGGCATCTGTGTTAAGGACAACTTCCTGGGCCCTCAGCTGGGCGGCAGGATGCTGGAGGAGGTAGAAGTCCTAAACCGCAGCGGGAAATTTCGGGGTGGGCAGCTGGTGAGCCAGAACAGCATTCCCTCTCGGAACATCCGCGGAGACCAGATCGCCTGGGTGGAGGGACGGGAGCCCGGATGTGAGAGCATCGGGGCGCTGATGGCTTACATTGACGAGGCCGTCATGTACAGCGCTGCCAATGGACAACTGGGGGACTGCGTCATCAATGGACGCACTAAGGTGAGAGCAGGAATAGGGTGGGGTTCAGGTGAGAGGAGGCCAGACAGGGGTGTGTTTTCCATCTTCATGCCAGAGAAAGCAGAAGTCACAAACATGCCTGTCAGTCTGGTGACATCATTTTCAATTTTGAGCAAATTGTTGGTTGTGTCTGCTCCACTTTTATCTCTGCTTCTCTAATGCCGACATGCAGACACACACACACACACACACACACACACACACACACACACACACACACACACACACACACACACACACACCCCAGGGGAGTGAGCTGAGCGTCAGGTAGGATGTCAGTAATGGGCCCTGCTGTGTTTCTGGCACATATGAACTTTATACCGGGGGCTGCAGGCTGAGCTATCTCCCGAAACTGGTCATGTGACTGGTTTAGATCTTGTCCCTGCCTGTATCCCATACATGATGAAAAAGAAATCTCTCTGTATCTCCTCTGCTATCACTATATCTGTCTTTGAAGACAACTTTCACCCGTGCAGACATAACGCTGAAGTTGTAGTTGTTGTAGTTGTTTATTCTATCATTCCACGTAAGCTGCATGTTTTATTTTATTTTACTGTGACTACACTGCTTGCCACAGCTTCTCTTCTATTTTAGCCACAGCTAAAATAGATACAGGACTAAACAGCAGTGTTTTTTAATTCTCCTTATTAATCAGAATCAAAACAGCAAAACCAGAAAGATACGTACGTGACTGCAATGAACAGGTTTCAAGGTGCACATCTGCGCTTTAGAGTGCAAAATAATTGGAACTTCTGTCTTCTGAGTTGCATTCTACTGTGGACAAATACTGTGTCACTGAGCAAAAGATATAAAAACCCTCTTTACCTCTCGACACTGGATTTAATCTGTGAAATTAACAACGCATCGGGCTTTTATTACATTTGATTCTGGATATTCGTCCTACTTAAATGAGATGATTCTGGGGTTGACAAATTTGTATCAATGGTTGCCAACGTTGTTAGATTGCATTGCTTTATTTATATGTCTGTCTATACCTTCCAGACACTTATAAGGATGTAACGTTTGTTTCTCTATTGCCAAATGCCAACTGTTCCCTGGCCAGATCTCTCCGTTTAGAATGGTAAAAAGTTCAGAGCTGCACAGAACAAAATGTCCTGGCTGGTGTTCCAGTAAGAGGAGTGCAGGATACAGCGTAGCAATAGATACAATGATGGACTGCACGAGAGAGAAAGGAAGCGATAGGAGAACAAAAGAGGATGATCAGGGAGGAGCACATCCACATAGAAGGTCACTGCGTGTTGTTTTCCTAACCCCCAAAACCTTCTTTTTTCATTTTCATTTTTGTTCTTGTCTTTTATTCTGACCTCCTTTCCCATTCCCCGTCTTTTACTCCCTCTCTCCTTCGTCTTTATCAATCCTCTTGTTTGCCACTTGGACCAAATATTTCCCAGCCGTTACCTTGGTAACAGGCCCATACAGAGTAGAGCTCTGCATTGTGTATTAAAGAGATGTAGAGCGAAGAAGAGGGGTTGGCAATGCCCAAAAATAATGCTGCAACAGCAGTGGGAATGATCTCTGTACCCCGATTCCTGTTAGTCAGCAGCTGTGAGACGTACAGTAGGAGGGGTCACAGTGTTAGCAATGGAAAGGTAATTCAGTTAAAACAATGAAGGTGGAAAAGTATTGTGGGGAAGAGACTGACCTCTGTGCAGGGAACAAGACATGAAGGGGAGGGGATAGAATGGAAGTGAGAGTGGGAGGATAGCGTTCGCGATGCAGCATACGATCGGCATAATGAGACTGTCTGCTGCAGCGGCTTGTCCTCAGATGCCCCTCCTAGAGCTCGGCGATGCAGACAGGAGCGAGAAGTCGTATACTAACGCACACAATGCAGCTACAGACCGGGCTTGTATAGAAGGATGGATAGAGAGACGTTTACAGTGACCTTTTGGTACTAGTTTAGTCTGAGTTCAGATAAGACATATCATATCATTACCGGTTAATATTTGTTTCCAAGATTGTATGAATGACAATATTTGTGTTTATTTGTCTATTCCCTTTGTGTAGTACCAACAACCAATTCAAGTTTCTTGCCAAAGACAAGATTACATTCGAACACACCATGATGACGTTATAATTTAACTTTGCTGAGCAGAGCTTGAACGCATGACAAAATAACTCAATGGAACCTATTTTTAGTTTTAGTTAGCTCTGTGATTTAGTCAAGCAGGACTGTGCTGCCCACCGGCTGCTAACGGCGAACATTAATTAGTTCTCCTCTTGCCGCGCCCCACAGTTTGTGTTGCTGGGGGTTGTAATGAAGCCTTGATGCAAAGTAATTAAGTTTCTCCTGTATCGTTTCAATATAATGAAATAGTTTCTCAATATTCGTTACTCATGGCATGGCATTGTAGGACATTAGGGCCACTTTTTCAATGAAGAATTGGGTGAATTAGGTAGTGCAGTTGGTGTTTTTAAGTCCACATATTTGTGATTTTTCCAGTCTAAATGCATTAACAATTAGTCAATTATTTATTTAGAGGATTGGTAGAAAATCTATCAGCAACCATATTGATAGTCAATTGTCATCTTTCAAGAAAAATGCCAAAGATTCTTTGGCTCCACCTGCTTTTCTCTGTTTTATTTTGTTGTAAATTGAATATCTTTCTGTTTTGGACTGCACGTCCAATATAACATTCATGCATTAGCATTTGAAGACATTATCTTAATTAAACGTGGTATCCATTTCAAATTCTAATTACATTTTACGAAATAATTAATTCATCAATTGAGAAAATAATCGTCAGATTAATCAATAATGAAAATAATCGTTAGTTGCAGCCCTAAAATACACTTCACACTTAGTATATATAATTAGTATATGGTATGCTCACAAACACAAACAGTGTCTCTCTATCCTAATGTTCAGAGGTGACTCATGCTTCACGAGTGCAATTGGGGCCATGGCATAGTTGACTCATTGGGGCTGAGCACATCTTTCCCAACTTTTTTTTAATGTTCACATAACATTAAAAACTAGATTACGGTTGAATATGTAATCATGCTTCTAATTCACCACCGATTCCTACGTAAAGGTACAGATAGCAAAGCCTTCTCCAAATATGGTTACAGACACTTTCCAGTACTTAAGCCTTTTTTCTTATGTATCAGTGCAAACAATGCACTTCCAATCTATGGGCATTACCAACCTTCAAAACATACACACATACTGTATATATATATATATATACACACACACACACACACACACACACACACACACACACACACACACACACACACACACACACACACACAGATCAGTTCTCTAAACCAGTCCAGTGTTGTTTATGTTGCAGTAAATCCATAAATCTGTTAAGAGCCTGTGCACATTAGCAGATGTTAAGTGGATCAAAGGTTATTATAACATCAGAAACCATTATCCAGTCTATAGAAGTAGGAACTAAGAGGTGAGTTGCTGAATACTGGGCTATGAGCCAAGGAACTGTACAGATATAAGTTGGTAGTGACCAAATTGAATTCACACATTTGTATAAAATTCGGCTCAGTGTTGTTGACCATCAGAGGGCACCAGCAACGCCCTCTCCGCCCTCACAACACACCCATGTTTGTCATACTCAAGGTGTTTGTTCAAGCTTATCAATCCCCTGCCCCCTCCTCGCCCCTCTCTTCACCATCACCCCTCTTATCAGAATATGCCTGCAACATTATTTTTGTTCCGACAGCCTGTTTTGGCCGCCCGGCCGTCACCTTGACATTCTGGGTATCTACTCAGTGGTGCAATTAGGCCATTAATGATGGTGCCTGGCAGACAGGTGGTTGGTACCAATTAGACTTTAACTTACCGTGGGCACAGATCAGTGAGTGGAGGAGACGAAGGAGCGAGCAGAAATGACAGATAGGATCAAGACGTGCCGTGTCATGCTGCGTGAATCTGTGCACACTTTGATAAAGACTGTGTGTGTGTGTGTGTGTGTGTGGATGTGGATGTGTGTGTGGATGTGATGTGATTGTGCTGAAGACTAGAGCTCAGCTGTCTGTTGTGGCATGCTAATCGTAGTTACCGACAGTTACCAGTTTGATAAAAGCTGTAAACTGTGAAAACACAGTTTTTTTTAAATACATGCACACCATAAATAATCATCCTCATATTATGTTTAGAGAAAATATATCCTTGAACATGATTATCTAACTATAAAGCAAGGAATCTATACGTGTGTCGTGTCCTTCGCATATCTTGAGAACCATTCATCTGAACTACTTCTCACTTGGTGGGTGTACTGCTTGGGAACCAGGGATGTGCAGTGTGAGTTCAGTTGTTGATTTTTAGACGCGCGTCACGTTAATACATTTTGAATAAACAAGCACTGGCGCTGTGTAACAGCCGGGGCGGGGCTTCAGTGTTTTCCAGTTTGAGTCGAGCATGTCGTCCAAGCAATCGGCCCGCTACGGACAGGCACGTGCTCCAAACACCCACGCCTTGAATAGGCACTGCACTAGTTTGTATTAAATATCATACAATAGTTATCTGCACATGTGAGCCAAAGGTCCGGAAGTTAATGAGCTCTGACTGCGAGCATTGGTCAGTAATGAGAGCAGACAATGGCGGCTGAGCAGAGTCACACACCACACAACCAAACTCAGTTGGCTGTGAATGAGGAGAGAAACCCCACAAGAGGAGGAGGACCAAAGTGACCAAAACCTCCTCCGACACAAAACGCCCTTTAAAAATGAGAAAAAAAATCACAAGAACAGGTACATTTGTCTTGGAACCCTATGTGAGCGATGTCTGATGTCCTCAGGGTTGAGACTCTCACATTGTATTACAGTCTTAATTGATAGCGTTGGGCGAGTCAAATCAATACTGCAGCAGTGCAGAACCTGTTAGTCATGAATGATAGTGTCCCAGAACAGAGCTGAAGTGATGCATTGGCTCCTGATATTGAAACTTGTGCTTCCCGAGCAGAACATTATGAGTCAAGACAGTGACAGTATCTTCTTTTGTAGCCTGGAGAGATAAAAGAGAGGTTATTACTCGACACGCTGCCAACTATCATGACCTAGAATCTCTCTCTGCCAGCGTAGGCTGATGTCAGTCAGTGAATCACATGTTCCTCCTCTGGCTCGACAAAGCAGGAAAGATTGAACGCTTGTTACAGCCGCTGGAGACAGTTTGGAAACTATTTACACAACTCTGGCCTGAAACACAAACTGATGATATGTCAAAGGGACACAGGCTCAGCTCAGTACATTGTCAGTCCTATAGTCCTGTCGTGGCTCCCGTCTGGAATGCACATTGACTGAAGAGCACTCACGCAAGTCTTACTCCCCAGAGGAAGCAGCGCTCTCAACACATAGACATCAAGCAGGGGAAATACCAGCGCGACGCCATTGTTTGAACGTGCATATACCCTATCTGCAGATAATTTTGTAGCTGAGAACAACAGCTGAACTCTTGACTAATTTCTCTGCTCTCTGGACTGCGTGTGCGTTTCACAAATTACATCATGTGGGGTATTGTGTTAAGTGTGTCTATAGTACACCTGGTCAACAGTTTAGCATGGAGCAGTGGGTGAGCCAAAAGGAGCAGGGTGTGGTTGCAGATTGCAACCACCTGAAACGTCTTGCGTGCCAAGCGTGTAGAACACCTATGGTAGCCGATGTGAAAATGTGAATGGCCCTATCTAGTAATAATATTATAATAAAAATAACTTTATTTATACAGCACCTTTTTTAAAAACAAAGTTTTACAAAGTGCTCTACAGAAAAGCAAAGTATAGTTATACATAACTTAAATACCAGTAAACAAAGGACCATACCATAAGGCAATGAATACATCAAAATCAAACAAATAAAAAAGAGCAAATGAAATCGAAAACGTCGACATCGCTTAAAAGCAATTCTATAAAAATGGGTTTTAAGAAGTGATTTAAAAGAAGTTATTGATTCTGCAAGCCTTATCTCCTCCGAGCCGGTGTTTGCTTTGTCTGTTCTGTTCTGTAGGAACATGGCGGCCGGCTCTGTAACAAGGACTCACTCCAATTGTAGATATAAACGGCTAATTCTAAAGTAACAAAAACACAATGATTCTTATTTTCAGGTGATTATACGCTAAAGAAAACATACTTAATAATGGTATATTACATTTCTGCCAATAGCTCAAAATACCTTTTTTGTGCTGTGTTTTTGTTGATGGCGGGCACACGGCTAATAATTCCTTTTCTTCTGTTTCAGGCTATGGTTGCTTGTTACCCAGGGAACGGAGCAGGTTACGTCCGCCATGTTGACAACCCAAATGGTGACGGACGCTGCATCACATGTATCTACTATCTCAACAAGAACTGGGATGTCAAGGTGCATCATTGATAAGATCAATATGAGTTTCAATTTTTATTTTTTTTATTAATTAAAAAAACTTTAAAAACACGAGTACATGTCAGAGTGAATGAGCATCATCAAAAAAACATGCATTTCATGCTTTGTGTGTATGTGCCTTTTGTAGAAACAAGGAGGGTTGCTGCAGATCTACCCTGAAGGCAAAAATGTGGTCGCCAACATCGAACCTCTGTTTGACCGGCTGCTGATATTCTGGTCTGACCGCAGAAACCCTCATGAAGTCAAGCCCGCCTACGCCACTCGGTCAGTAACTCTAAAACATGCTGGGCTCTTGTATGTACAATTCATGCACACGCACTCTCACTAAGTTATGTTATGATTTTATATTGCCTGGGAAGAGGTAGGGCACACTGCCAATATTGCCTGTATATAGCTAGCATATTTTAGTGCACTATACTGAAAATGCATGGACATTAATTACTTAAAATGTATTGTAAATAAAATGTATCAATTATTTAATGGTTTGCACTGGAAAAAAATGTAGATTGATTATACATTTTTAATAAAGTACAGATTGATCAGTGCTTTAGCATGGAGTCCATGTAGTCTATCTTCTACTTCTATCAGGACAAAATTAGACCGATACAGGCAAGCTATCACTTGCACACATACTATAATTGGCATTGTAGGACCAAATAGTTGTGTCCATCGAGGGCACATGACACATCCTTTTTTACTCGTTTTAGCGTTTTTTCTCCTCCTCTCCATCTGACTGCTGGGGGGCGAGGTGGGGCCGGAAGCAGGAAGTACATGTTTCCTGTGGGGGGTCGTTGGGAGAGAGAGGGGAGGAAGGTTCGATTGCAGGACTCGTGCTGGAGAGGCACCGGCATGAGAGACAGGAATAAACAACACAGCCCCACTGAGACACTAGAAACTGTAGAAATTAACCCTCTGCTGGACACCTGCTGTAGTCTGCTGTTCCATGTCAGACAAAACATTTTTTTTGCCATTTAAATTATGTTTTCAAGGTTTTTTTCTTTCTTCTAAGCTACATTTAGGGGTGAATATAAAACTCTTAAACGGAAACAAACCAAATTGAACTGCAAATTAACATTTTATTTCTTATGTCACAGACATTTCATGAACTTTCCTTGCAAAACTGCTTAAACTTAAACTGTTAATTTCTTTACACAAGAAAACAGCTATCTTTTTCCCAACCAGTTGTATGTTGTACTGACAAAAATTATTAGCTCTTGTCCTCTTGTTAATAAGATCTCTTTGTGCTTCTTGTGTTTCTAGCTATGCTATCACGGTTTGGTACTTTGATGCCAAAGAGAGAGCTGAAGCTAAAGAGAAGTACAGATTGGGTAAGCTTCTTCACAGTTGCAGTTCAATGTCAGTTTCACTTTCCTTTCTTTATTGAAGCACTCTATCACCTGGTCTTCTTTGGTGCAGCTTAATAATATAGCCTATGTGACTAACATGCACTTTCTCTATCGCTTCTTGTAGCAACAGGACAGAAAGGTGTTCAAGTGCCTGTCACCCAAAACGGCAGGACGTAAATCTCATCTCACTGGAGAGCACTCTGAAATAATTATGTGCCTTCCTGAACTGCTAAAGAACGTCGCGATCAAAAAGAGAGACAGCGTAAATCTATCAGTCATCAATGCAGCTCCAAGCCAGATTCCCTTCACAGACTGTGACGTTTCCCGGCCATGTGGTCGGTTGCTGATCAAAGACGTTGCAGATATAGAGCACAACTGACTGGATTGTGTGACAAAGGTGAGATCAGAATTACGCGTCGTGGCAAAAAGACTCCAAACTGAAAAAAAACAGACTCCCTCATTTTATTTTGTTGTAGTTTTGCCTGTTTGGTTATCAGTGATGTTGAGTATTGAGGCAGCATTGTTTGTCTTTTTTCAGTTCAAACACAAGGAGCATAAATCATGAATACGTGAACGGATAGGGCGGGAAAAAAGGGTGCAAGGAGTTGAAATCACTGGTGTGTCCCTCTTATGTCCGCTCGTCTGTGATGTGGTGCCCGTTGTCAGTGCCCGATCCGGAAAAACATTACGAATCCTACTATTGTGAAGGGCTGCTGGCCCGACTCTGAGGTGGGCGGAAGGAATGTTTTGTTTTATGACTGTATTGAAGCACTTTCTTTGATTTTAAAAAATAGTGCAATGTTGTGTTCACTGATATTCATTCAATTTTATATATTTTCTCAACGAATTGTTGAAAAACTTTCTGATGACAAAAGCGCTTTAATCGTAAAACGCCAAATTCAGAACAATTTCAATGGAAACACAGAATCTGGGAAAAATAGAACAGAATCTGGAAGAAACAAGGGTAAAAGATTTCAGAGGAGCAACAGATGGGTTCGTTGTCGATGTATTTGTGTGAGAGAACGCGGGCAAGGAGGGGATGAGCGAATCAATGCACTGCGTGAAGCTTGACAATTATATCAGATTTAACAGCAGTTAGGGAGGTTACAACCAGACATTTAGTAGTCCATACCATTGAAATTCTTTATTCAATATCACAGTAAAAAATAAAACAATGAATCCCATGTACTGCAGCATCATTACTGTTTGCGTCCAGCCTGAAGCACGGACTCTAAACATGACAGTTTGCATGAAGACAAATTTATACTTGAGTTAAACTCAATAAAGCACACTAAGTAGAGTTCAGGAAGTATTTCAGGACTTTATTACAATATCAGTCGAAGACTAACAAATATTTTACGGCCTTGAAATGCTAGTGCGGCAAAATCGCTGAATAATCCAGCATGGATGTTTCTTTTTATTGTAGTTGCGATGTTTGAATCCGATTTTCGAGACTACACAAAGTAAAATAACTGATTACTGTGGAGTTTACTCTGAATGACACAACTTACACTCACACAGACAAGAGGCAAGCTCACCGTGTGTGTGTGTGTGTGTGTGTGTGTGTGTGTGTGTGTGTGTGTGTGTGTGTGTGTGTGTGTGTGTGTGTGTGTGTGTGTGTGTGTGTGTGTGTGTGTGTGTGTGTGTGTGTGTGTGTGTGTGTGTGTGTGTCCAGCTTGACTCTCTTATCTGTAACAAGGTAGAAACAGTACGTATCAGCAGTCTAGACTCTGTCAGACGAAACTACCCAAACAAAAGTCCGTCTACAGAATAAAGCACAGGGTTAAGCATCTACTTATGTGAACTGCAGGGTCAAACTATTGCCTCATGTGTGTTTGTGTGTAAAAATGTACTTGCACTGTATGTGTATATTTCCACTGTCTCAAAGAGGGTGGCAGGTATTGTCTCAGTGTATTTACTTTGGTTAACTAGCACTTTATTGTTTGAAATGCCGTGTGTGAATGAATGTAGATTAATGCCTTTATGCTGTGGATTATAATGTAATTCGAATGCAATAGAAACTAAAACAATGAGAACAAATGGAAATTGTTTTCCAATTAATTTTTGTATTTTCTTCATTTTGGAGTATTTAATTAAAGCCTGTCTGTTTTTGTACTTTTTTATTTATTTACTGGGAATAATGTCTTCACTGAATCCCAGTTTTAAGAGAGAGATGAGACCAAGAGAGCCGCACCGACGACAGCCGTGACCGGAGGCCTTATTCTAGTGAACGTGATATCTCAGGAACAGCTGAAGGGAATGTTTTCCAATTTGTGGTCACACCTGGACTGATTCGATTTTGGTGGTCGAAGGTCAAGGTCACTGTGACGTCACATCAGACCCATTCTTGTGAACGCGATATCTCAGGATCACCGTCAACTTGCTCTCACGGTTGAACTGATTAGAATTTGGTGGTCACTGTGACCTCACAAAACACATGTTGGGCCATAACTCAATACTTATATGCTAATTGTGACAATTTACCACAAATATCTAATGGGATCAAAATTATGATAAATTATGAAATGCTGACTTTTTAAACTGCAACATAAATGTTTGGCGGAGGCATACAACCGCGAGGCATTAATTCAAGTTAAAATGTAATAAAATCAGTCTCAGTCATACATGAGGGATCAAATGCAGTGTACCAATTGCAGAGCATATGGTGAATATCAGAAACCCAAGTCTTTCTGTCTGTGTGGATTTGGCATTTGCCTAAAATAGTAATTGACTTAATAAGTCTGTCAGGAATTATTACTCATCAGCTTACAGAAAATTTTAACCATTTCAGTTTCAATAGTTTTCTTTTACATTAAGATTAAAGCCGAAAGCAAATTCACTACATAAAAAAAAAAAAAACTCATTCTGATCGCATACCGACGTTTGTATCAAAGCAGGAGCTTCTTTTCCTCAATATACATTACTTTGAGAATATTGTTTTAGCGTGTTTAGTGTTATGAGTGCCTTTCTGCTTTATCTTTTATGACAGTGAGGTCAACATTGAATGAAACCATGGCTGCTGTTCTGATAACAAGGAAAATGTAGGATGAGGAGCCTTTGCTCATACATTTGCTGCAGAGGCGGAAGTGACTTACCCGTAATGGTGTATCTGTTGTATTTGCTGAATATCTCAATTATCCCCAGGCTACCCTTTCAGAAGCATTAGACTAACCATATAAAATCCTCTTTTTTTTTAAAGGATTTGTATCTGACCTGAGGGGGTGTTTTTCAGACAACCTCATGGCAAATGTGTTGCTGTCATCTTTCTCCACCTTGTGGTGTGTTTCATTCATAGCAGTTTAGGTCTAATTCTTCCTGCAGTGTCACGTGTAACCACCAGAGGTCAGTACGTAACAAGAAAAGTCTTCATGTGTGAACTACTGAGTGATTGGTATGTGAATGGTCGTCTTTGTGGACTTACTGTAAGCTTTGCATGCAATGTCTCCCCCATCTCTGCCTCCATTTTTATCTGGACTGTATGGATTGTGATAGAACACACACACAGTATTGAAAACACAGCACATGAGATGTAGCAGATGCAGTTAAAAGCATGTGCACTCACATAATGGGACCACAGTCTACACTTGCTTGGCACCATACAACTCTATTTTTGACATCCTGAATTCTCTGTCAACAAGCATGACATCACATGGAAGTAAGTGTGTTTCTTTATCTGGGTCTTCACTGGGGTTTTAGATTGTAATTTTGCACTTAAGTCATCCTTCCAAAGTTTTACTCTTACTGTACATAAGTTGATCATGTCCATGCTGTTATGTGTCTGTGGTTGGGTGTGCAAATACTGAGTGTTGGTTCAGTGTGTGTAATCTCTCTGATCTCTAATACAGGTTTTGCATAACTCCTCCATCCTTCTGCACCAGTCTTCCTACAAATGTAGCCATATGTTTTCTTTCCTCTTAAATAAGTTTCAAAATGTCATCACTGTTTTCATGTTATGTGCATGTTTCAAACTGTTTTTTGATTTAGACATGTTCCATTACTCTCACACAAATGTCCTCCCATTTTTGTTGCCATCAAGATGCTTGCAAGGTAGAAAACAACAATCATTGAAAAAGTTTGTTTTAACAAATGAAGATGCATATTATTATTTGTTTTCTACAGCAATCCTTCTAGCACCACAATCAGCCAAAATAGCACATGGCATGTACAGTTTTTCAAGTATCCATCAACTAATAAGCGCTGCTTAGTATGGCTTATCAGGTGAATTTGTTATTATTTATTTTCAGAAAAAGTAACTTTGTGTGAGGTCTACTGTATACTTAAAAAGAGAGGCATTTATCAAAATGATTGTTAACAATAGAGAGTGTAGATCAGCAATGAAAGCAGTGCATGGATATATGGTTGAAGTGCTAAAGAAGTGTTGAGGCATGCAAACCAAATGAAAATGATGCAAAGTGGATGTCAGCTATTGGAAGAGAGAAGCAGGAACAAGAACATAGTCCAGTTTACGCAGCCAAGGACCCATTTGAATACATACAGGAAAGTGAGGAGTATGGTCAGCATAAAGAACGACCAATCTCAACCCAAAGGACTCACAATGTTGAACTCAAAATGAGCACTAAAGCTCATCCCAAGTGTCTGACAATATGTGGTCTGCAACAAAATACTCTTCACAAAACTCAAGATACCAAATTTAACAAAACTTAGATTTAATTTTGCACTCAAGTCACTATGATGCAATCCACCTTTTCACAAAAGGCAGATACATTTGTGGCTACAACAAAATAACTTGGACATAGACTACATTTGCGTCTTTGCCGTTTATCCTGTTTTCTGCAGGCACATACACCATTCAAAACCAAATTTCTATAGATCTAAGGCACACAACGAATTACGAGAAGGTTAGGATGCAAAGTAAATATTGAAGTTCAGTTGTGAGACAAGCATTGTTGTTTTAACACTGTACACTGAAACAACCAAGCAGATTACTTTTTAAATGTTATGCAACAGTGTGTCCACTTTTTAAATGTTATCCAACAGTGTGTCCACATCCCACATCCACATTGCCTACTGTATCTGCTGTATTTTCACACAGATCCACAACTGTTAACTGGCCCCACCCCCCGTGTGTGTGTGTGTGTGTGTGACACGTAATGTACAATGCATGGGGTTTGTACAGGGTGTGACAATGTGAACGAGTTAAAATAGCATGAATGGTACTGTTTGAACTCAGTAGTAGCGCCACACACGCCCATCTTCGTCTGTTGCTCTCGGTAAATATGCGTGTGTCATCTATTGTGTGTGCAATGGCATTTCAATTCTGACGTGGTTTTGAGCCTCACAATTGCATGGATTAGCCCCATTGAAAAAGTGTTAGCGCCATATTGATGATGCCTCAATATAACTTTCACACATAGTTTTAATGGATAATTTAAGTATATTGTACAGAAATACATTGTGAATATGGACCAAACATAAGTTATTCACGTTTTCTTAAAGCTGAGAGCAGTCATGGTAAATGTTTTGTTTTCTGGTTGTCCTGGTATTTCTCCTGAATATTGTTCTGTTGTTCATTTGAGTGTGATTGATTTGGAAAGTTGGCATTCTTGTCTTTATTAAGAAAAAGGCATCCATATCTAATCATCAAAGCAAAAACAGCTGAGATGCTATTCCTAAAACACCCTCTGTATGTGCACATGTGGATGTCAAGCGGATATTGATTTGTGTCTCATGCAAGAAATGCTTTTGTTTTGTTTCCCCTCCCTCTTCTGATCTTGGAATTAAATTGTAGGTGGAGTCACATGAGAAGTTAACGAGAGTTGCTGCATTCATATATCAGGTCATATCAGGTCATATCAGAGTTATTACTTAAGTTCCAGACTTGAAAATCGTGTTTATGTCAACTTCCAAGTCGTGTATTTGATGGGGAAACACACATTTTTGCATGTTGTTAACATAGGACATTTTCCACCTCTATTATCCATCCCGTATGACCTGAACTTATTATTATTGGTAATAACACACTGTGTCACCACACACCCTGCAGCAAAAGGGGTCTCGTCTCATTTCCTCTTTGGTATCATTATGTCTGTATGACATTTTTGTGTTTTAGCTTAGGGCTACCACAAGAATTTCTTATAAATTTCCAGCGCTTAGTTTTTGTTGTGTTGAATGAACTCGTCTCACACACACACACACACACACACACACACACACACACACACACACACACACACACACACACACACAGTATCATGAAAGAAACCCCTCGGAGTCAAACATTGTTTTTCAAAGATGGAGTCTGGTGGCTTTGAATTACATAGAAGTTGTTTAAAAGTTACACCTTTAAAAACAGATACTTCTCTAAAACAATTGATTACCACTAGAGCTGCAGTCGATTAATTACTAGATCAACAGAAAATGTTCCTGCAACTTTTAACAAATAATGATTTTAGTAATTTTTGAAGCAGAATTTGCAAATGTTCCTTTGTTCCAACTTCACAAATGTCAGGATTTCATGCTTTTCCTTGTCTTCCAAAAAAGGCTAGAGAACTAAATATTTTCAGGTTTAGAGCAAGACATTTGAAGACACCACCTTGGACTGTGAGAAATTGTTATGAGCGTATTTCACAATGTTTCAACATATTATAAAACCGTGAATCAGTGAAAAGATCAATCATTTAAAATCAACCGGTGCAGAAGAGAAACTGTATTGAGATCAGAGAGTTGGACAGAAAGGTGATAATTGTATTTTCTGGCAGGATGCAATAAAAAGTCTGTGTATGTGTATACTGGAAAGTGGCCAAAGGAGTAGCAGATACAATGGAAATGACTATAGAGCATAGCATTCACACCTCGGGACGCCACTGCTCACTGAGAGAGGGAATGAGATGCAGTTACCAACAGAGACAACATGCTCTTTTGACAGGAATGATGAGAATCCCTCCAAGGCATCCTGACCCAGGGTTCAGATTGATCAATTATAATTTCATGATGAATCATTTTAGGGATGGAGCTTTCATAAATATGTTGCCACCTTATGGCTGTTTCTGTACAATGATACTGCATAAATTGGCATTTGTATGTGTTTTCCATGTCAGTCAAAAATACATCTTATCTTTATCTTATCTTATCTTCATGCTCAGAATATACAGCACTGCCTTTAGCATGTCCTCTGCTCCTCTGTGTTTACACCGGACGCGACAGGATTTGTCGCGTCGCGCTTACCGCTTCAGTTTGGTCGCGCGAGTGAAACGAGGGTGTTCACACCAAACGCCACAAAGACAAATCGCCCAGCGACAAAGGGGGCGTGGCTTATCGCCGTCGGGGGTCTACGTGAAAAAGAGCTGTCTTTTCCGGTATCGACTATGGAATAAATAACCACTAGTTCTGCTTCATACTTGTTGTGGAAGTCCCAAACATGTCGGAACATGAAACGCCCTTGTGTTTGGGTTCATAATATTATCCGTAGCCGCACACAGCTCGGTGAATTTCACCGACTCCTCCAGGAACTGCGCCGGTCTTTTGTCGCTGGAGTTGGGCTATTTCAACTGGCGCGACTTCGCCCCACGTCCTTCGCTCTGTTCGCCCCACGTCAAACGGTCTGTTCGCGCCGCCTTAAACGCGTCAGTCGCGTCGCCCGGCGGAAATGTCGCGCGGTCGCGTCTGTACATTGATTTTGCATGTAATCTGGTCGCGCGAAAAAACACGCCATAAGGTCACATCTGTAGTTGCCATGGTGATGGATCTGAAACCCAGCATACCTCAGAATAATTACGTGATTTCAGGTGGTTGTTGCCATCTCTCCCTATATCTGTTATGGTTAAATCAATATATTGTCTCTTCGCATATCTGAAGATGTGGAGCACACACGATATGGCTGCATCTAGATTGTATTTGCTAGTGCATGTGGGTGTTTTCGCATGCACATGTGTCTGTGTGCGTGTGGGGAGTAACACATTTAAGATCTGACGAGGCAGTTTATTTTACAGGCATTCTTATGCCGTGTTCACACCGGAATAAGGTGCGAATTATCGCGCCGCGTTCACCGCGGAAGTTTAGTCGCGCGAGTGAAACGAGGGTGTTCACACCAAACTCGAAACATCGCGCCGCGAAAGGGGCGTGGCTTAACTCAGTCACTTGTCTCTGTGAAAGGAGCTTTCATTTCCGCTATCGACCATGGAATAAATAGCCACTAGTTTTGCTTTATACTTGTTGTGGAAGTCCCAAACATGTCGGAACATGAAACGCCCTCGTGTTTGGGTTCATAACACCATCCGTAGCCGCACACAGCTCGGTGAATTTCTCCGACTCCTCCAGGAACTGCGTCTGGCTTCTCCGTAAAACGGATACCGATTCTGCCACCCACCATGGAATTAACCACTAGTTCTGCTTTATACTTGTTGTGTAAACTCCACATGTGTCGGAACATCAAACTCCATGGAGTCTGGGTTCATAATATTATCCGTAGTCCCACAACAGTGTCTGAATGACGGCCGCTGCCAGCGCTGGTTCAGGCGAAGCCAGCTATTCTTTTGCAAGATGATGCTGCTGCTCATCTTGCTTCCTTCAGCACTCGTAATAAAGTTCCCCATCAAGGGATTACATTGACAGCTTTTTAAATGACATTTAAAAACTTGGTTAGGAAAAGATAGCACAGTGTTGTGCTGCTAACTTCTCTGCCATCGTAGGGCTGCTGGTAGTCAAGTATAGCTGACTGCAGAAGAGGCAACACCATATTTGTGGAGTTCCACGACAGTGCTTTAATATCCACCCGAAACAAGTTGTTTCAGATCACCAGACCAAAAGGTTCCCTGGAGGCAGATGTGACTTGATCAATAAATTCCCAAATGACTTAAGTTTAGTTAATGATTGGTGGCGCATCGCGTATCGCCACCCCATAACAACAGGTTATAATATTTTGCTCTACGGAGATCGAATCCAGGTCGTTGCGATCTTTACATTTATTTATATATATATTTGTGTTTCTTCATACGTAGTTGTGATGTAGTGCTCACTTAAACAATCGTAATCGCCGCAAAGGATATGCCATGTGGCGTGAAGATCTCCAGCAATATGTCCTTCATTGTTCTGTGGGTAGAACATTACTATATCCCACTCTTCCTGTGGCTCAGTGTTCGCAATGTTTTTAGTGTCTTTTCACAATACGATCGTCACAAAAGTAGAATTGTTTTTGTCAAAATGCGTCAGTGGCGTCTGGCCGTAGCCTCGCGAAAAAACATCGCTAAATATGTTGAGACGTGTTTTAATATCCGCCCGAGGTAACCAGTTGTTTCAGCTCACCTAGACCAAGAGGTTCCCTGGACACAGAGGAGATGGGACATAATTGAGTAATACCTTAAATGACTAAAGTTGTTTGATTAATCGGTGGCTCTATAGGTTGAGCCACCGTCTTTCAGTACGTTTTCATTTTGCTCGACAGGGATCGAATCCAGGTCGTTGCGATCTTTTTATAAATATATTTCCTTAAATGTGTTTCTTCATACTTGGTTGTGATGCAGTGCTCACTTATACAATCACGATCGCTGCAATGGATATGAAATGTGGCTTGAAGATCTCCAGCAATATGTTTGTGAATATGTGACGAATCTGGTGACCAGACAGAAAACCGCTGCAGCTGTGAAGCGAAGACAACACACGCACGCGTAGGGAAACCAGTAGGTTTGAAAACCAGTTGGGGTGTAACACCGGCAAGACGGCGGTGATGACGGGCGGAGCTTCTCAACGCTGATTCTCAACGCTGATTGGCTGCCGCAACTTTGCGTCACGCGAATTCTCCGCTGGAGTTGGGAGAATTCAACTCACGCAAATTCTCCGCTGGAGTTGGGAGAATTCAACTCACGCGAATTCGCGCCGCGTCCTTCGCTCTGTTCGCGCCGCCTCAAACGCGTCTATCGCGCCGCCCCGCGAAAAAATCGCCGATTCGCGGGGCGGCGCGTCTGTGGATTGACTTTGCATGTAATCTGGTCGCGCCGCAAATTCGCGCCGCGTCCGGTGTGAACACGGCATTATTGTGTATAGCAGTGATTGTCAACCACTGTGCCGCGGCACACCAGTGTGCCGTGAGAGATCGTCAGGTGTGCCGTGGGAAAATGTTCAATTTCACTTAATTGGTCCAAAAAAATATTATTTAGTTGCCGCAAATTATTTTTCATTGTTGAGCGTCTGAGCTGCAATATAGTGGCTGGCAGAGTAATATAGAACAGGTCTGCACCTTGTTCTGCTATTAAACAAACTAAACGGCCGTATGTTATTGATCGTATCTACACAGCATGTCATTTCTGGGTCGCGTCTACAACTCTGCAGGCGGAGTTCCACCCGATGCGCGCAGGTGAGACACAGCGGAGAGAGAGACAGAGAGCGGCGAAAAATATGTCGCGTGCTTTTCACAATGGGATTTGCTGCTGAAGCTATCAGTATTTTAACCTATGAGCTCTCACTGTTAAAGCCTAACAGTTCATGTATTTGCAGGTCAAGACAAACAGCCTGGAGCTCCATCAATGATGTTTCTGACTCAGAGAGGCCCTGGAAATATTCTTCCAAAAGCCTGAAAAACACCCTGCAGTGATAAAGCCTGCTCACTTTGTGGTCGTCATTAAAATAAATGAACACCATGTTTCCTTTAAGTCAGTATTTATCAAACTGGGCGGTATTTATTACAGGTGTAATACCTATATTACAGGTATTTATTACAGGTGTGGCGCAAGAGGAAATGCTGGTTTTAAATGTTCACAGTCTGCCGTTAACAGGTTACGCTTGCGCATGCGCAAGCGTAAAAATAGATTTGTAGAGAAAAGCAGCCACTAATACTGATACAACGTGATGCTCACACATCTCACTCATTCCGTTTTGTTTTGCAATAGCTTATTGTTTTCCACAATAAGCTATTTAGTAGTAACTAAATATTAGTTATTTTTTGCATAACTTTATTTTCATTTTTCTAACAAAGTGATAACACTTTTTTTTTGTCTGATGGAGCAATCTGGTTTACTTGAAACACTGAATACTCTTCCATGCCAGTAGGTTGTGCAATAATGATCTACCATATATGCTGTATTATGCTACAATGTGACATTTTGTAACTTTTTAGGTTGTTGGTGTGCCGCGGGATTTTTTTATTGTAGAAAATGTGCCGCGGCTCAAAAAAGGTTGAAAAACACTGGTGTATAGTGTCCAGTGTAGTGTTTGTGTTTGCGTGTTCGTGTGTGTATGTAGAATGACAGACATAGTTAAGGATGGTTCGCTAGACAGAATTTATACACAGATGTGAATGTGTCTCTTCGTCCCAGGGGAGCCATGCAGTGTGACCGTTCTCACGGGATAGGGCGAGTTGGAGAACCTATCCCAGGGGCATCTCCAACACAGGGGTAGGCTTAGACTGTCTGACCCGTCTGTCTGACCTCTGCCCAGTCCTCCACCAGGCCCCACAAGCCCTGCCTCTGCTGGCGCCTGTCTGTACAAGCCACCTCAGCAAGATTTTGAAGGTTTGGTTTTTAAAAAGCAGCAAGAGATAGTTATGTCCCATGTCCGGACGAGCAATACATTTGGGTTTTATGGACCACTTTGGTCCGGACTGAAATGTCTTAACTAGAGCTGCAACAAATAAATCAATTGATCACAGAAAATAATCTGCAACTATTTGAAAAAATGTTGAAGACATTTGAGTCGTTTGATGGTTCCAGGTTCTTCAATTAAAAATGTGCTGCTTTCTTACATATCTCAATTACTCTCAAATATATTACCATGAAATTGGTCCATACATAATTGAACCCTTCATGAATTGCAAAGACTTTGGTCATCCATAAATCTTTTCAATTTAAATTGCTCAATTCTTTTGATTATGACACCAAACTATTCCAGCCTCAGCTGTACGTTGTGTTTAAACCTAAGAGCAAATCTGTGCCCCTCAACAGGGCAAGCTAAGATAGAAAACACATTTGACCTCCTTTGCATCAGCAAATTAGCATTGTACATCTGACATGTCAGCAAGCTGACATTAGCTTGTAGCTCAACCGCTGTGCCTACAGTTTCAAATAGCCACTAACAGAACTCTACTTCAGATTAAATGATCCAAGATCCTGACGTATATTGCATTACATTCCTACTGCATCTACTTATAGCTCCTCTTCGGCCCGGCCAATGTTTGATTAGGCAGTAATTTGCCACGCACAATATATAATGATTAGGCCACTTAGAAACTGGGGCAGAGGAAGAAGATAATACAGACACAGTGACTATTATATCTCAAAGGAAAGTACTGTTTGGAGAAGCATTTTTATGAAAGCTTTTCAGATCTGGCAGAAATACATTTGTCAGGTGACATTAGGAAATTGTGTCAGTGGGAGCAGCAGCAGTTTACCTTACTAACACGGCAGCACTGTCCTTCATCCAATCTACTATTGCAGCTAAGAGCCAGAGCCAACAGGCATTATCGGCTGCAGCAGGGGATTAGGCTGCCATGTGGAGAGACATAGGGAAATGTATGGGGGATGTACAACGGTGAATCTGAAGATTGAGGGAGCACATATTAAGAGATATTTTTCTTCCTTTTGCATGCTCACTGTACTCTCTGTATCAGTGAAATCCCTGTAAAAAACAAGCACAAGGCAAATCCAGCTTTATTACTTTATTACTAAATGAAAAGCTAGTGTTTGTGTAGCTAGACCCCCGACTGTGTTTTAATTTAGAGCAGAATCCTTTAATAGCGCTGACTACTGGAATTAAACTGACTGAGCAGTCGCCATCAGGATATTGGATTACAGCCTTTCATTCTTAATATTGAAGGACTAAAATTATAGTGATATTGTTGAGAAAGGTATCTGTGGATGTATTAAGGGATTATGACGCTAAAATGAGAAAATATTACAATTATTAGGGATCCAGGGACAGGAGGAGAGGAGATAAATACATATAAAACCTGGCTGACACAGACCCTGGCTTATTGTATGCAATGCAATAGAATAGAATAGATTCAGTTATTCAGTTTCAATCCAGCTCGCCAACTGTAATTTCCTGATATGTATGTATATTTGAACATTGACTTGGTAACCTTGGAACCTTATATTTCAGGGCTGAGCAACAAAATGCAGTTTGTAGTCCTTTTGTAACATAAGAAAATACACACAACCCCCCACCAAAAAACTATACATATGGTTGTGAAAGATGAATAAAGGATCTCACAGCCTGGGTAAAGCTCCACTGAGCGCCACTCTACAAGATTTGCTTTCTATATGAGGTGTCATCGTTGTTTGTAATCCGGCCAATGACGGTAGAGTCATCTGCAAACTTCACAACAGAATTCTCTTCATGTTTGAGGTAGCTGTCATGGGTGTACAGTGTGAGCAGGGGAGGCTGAGCACACCGCTCTGGGGGGCTCAGGTGTTTAACCCTATTGGAGGAAGTGTGGCTGCCTATCCTGTTTGTGAGGGAGTCTAATAACCATCTGCGGAGTGAGTACTGGAGCCCAGAATGCCAAGTTTACCAATCAGTTATATAAAGGAGGTTTTCTGTAGTTTAATCTAAAATGGTTATTACAAAAATCTAAACAATTAAAACCATAACACCCTCAAGCCAGCTTCAGTCCATTTGAAACAGTTTTATTCACCAATGGAAGTTGTTTTAAGTTGCCTTGTGTTTAATGAATGGATGAACCGGTGGAATACTATTTGATTGGGCAAAGTCTTTCCCCAAAATGTACCACATATTGTAATTGCCCTGTAGTAGCTCCCAATTTCATGGGCAGACTAAAGCAGGATCTGCAGAAAACACATATCCCTGTGTTCTGCAACCTGTAAACTATACACAAAAAACACCATTCATGACTAGCTGGAGCCTATGCATTCTGCACATGAAGAGAGCAGAAAAATACAAGTCATGTGTGAGTCAGCAATATAGTTGTTCACTGTTGCATTCGTCACAAATGACAAATACACACTTATAGAGGGCTCGCTCCTTTGCATTGAACCGTTAAACTTAAAGGTTGGGACTTTGATGTCTTTTATGAGTCTTTCTTGAACTTTTAGACTTAAAAGAAGCCAGCACAAGTGGCATGAGAAACAGAACTATTGTGCCTTTTCCCTCAGTTCTTTTTGCTCTTTGGGCCCTACACAAAGAAAGCCAGTGAACGAGAACAGAGTAGGAGGTAAAAAGCAAGAGTCAGAGAGGGTGGGCTTGTGAAAAGAAGAAATTCTGAGCTCCTCCGTGCCATACAGTATCGGATGACTTCTAAAGCTGGACTGCGGGTAAAGGAGCTGAAAGGGAGGGGGGGAGAAGGGCGTGTTGATCTCAGCAAATCAGAGCCCTCCCTCAGTCAGTCTAGCTTGTTCTTCCCAAGCCTGAATGTTCTCTGAAAATGTCCTGCAGACAGATTGTGTTCCTCACGTGTTTTTAGTCCACAGTTTAACCCCCCCCCACACCCACACACACACACACACACAAGTGTGTTAAAGTCACAGCAGGATTAAGACAATTGATGTTAGGATATATATCTTACGAAATACCAGGTAGACTGTTTGAGAGTTGTTACTAATATGTAATATAATGCCATATGTAAGGGGAGGAAAGGTTTGACTCATAGGGAGTAGACAATTGAAACATTTTAGATTATATTTCCTAGAAAGAGTTGGCTGAATTATGAATAAATTGGAGAAAAAAAAGAAGTAAAGTCTTATGAAAAGACTTCGCTGTGTTCATGACTATGCAGGAAAGCAATGAGCCCGCACAGAGGACAACCAGACCCTGCTGATTGCGCTCCTCTCTGTGTGTTATTGATTGACCTCAGCCTTATGCAGGTCTTTTAAATACACACAGTGACACAAGCAGGTCCACACAATGTGGTAGCGACAAGCATGCACATGCACAGGTTGTATTGTTGTTTTTTCTCCTTTTACAGTGGCACAGAGGAAATGTGGATGGCCTTCCTTGTCCTGGGGCAGGGTGTGTTTTGAGCAGCCTACAGACTGCTAGGTAACTCTCTACACCTATTACAAGTGGAGAGAGAGGGAGCATGCAGAAAGATCGATTGACTATCTGTGAGGAGAGACAGGGGATAGAAAGCATAATTTCTCTCCTTTATTTTTAACAGAAGAGTCCAAGACTGAGGAGGGAAGGAGGATTTTCCAATATGAAAATTAAATCCAAAGCTAACAAGAATGCAAAATCACACTTGAGATCTCATTACTTCTGCATTTGCAAGCATACAGTATTAGCTGCCACAATCTACCACATTTAAGAGACTATATACATTACCTATGGGTACAAAACAATCTTCTAGCATTTCACAGTAACCAGGCCTTAGAGCAAAAACCACCAGCCAACGGAAAACGGTGTTGTGGTAGAAGGGGAGGAGCAGTGCAGGTTTAAACATGAAAAGCTAGAACATTTGGGCACAAAAACAGCTTTCCAACACATGGTGCGCTTCAAACAGGTTTCTTTTACCAAGTTGCCTCGTGCAGATTCAATTCAATTCAGTTTATTTTATATAGCCCAACATCACAAATACAAGTTTGCCTCGGAGGGCTTTACAATCTGTACACATAACATCCATGTCCCGGGACCTCACATCGGATCAGGAAAAACTCCCCCAATAAAGATAGTAAAAACCCTTTCACAGGGAAAAAGGGGAAGAAACCTGAGGGAGAGCAACAGAGGAGGATCCCTCTCCCCGGATGGACAGAAGCAATAGATGTCATGTGGCCAGAATGAATAGCGTAGTGGAGTTACAGCACATTCAATGAATATGACAGAAATGATTCATATAATGAGTAGTAGGCATGGTCCATGATCCAGATAACCACGATCCATGAAGCAGGAGGAGGGAGGGAGGGGGGCATCAGCAGGGCCATGGCAGCAGGCAGGACCGGTTCCAGGCCAGTTCCATCAGCAGGGCCATGGCAGCAGGCAGGACCGGTTCCAAGCCGGTTCCATCAGCAGGGCCATGGCAGCAGGCAGGACCGGTTCCAGGCCGGTTCCATCAGCAGGGCCATGGCAGCAGGCAGGACTGGTTCCAGGCCGGTTCCATCAGCAGGGCCATGGCAGCAGGCAGGACCGGTTCCAGGCAGCCATAATCCATGGCAGGGGGGGAGAACCGGGGGCAGGACCGGTTCCAGGCAGCCATGAATCCATGGAAAAAGAAAGTAGAGTTAGTAATGTGCATTGAAGAGACAATAGTTTATCCAGACGGAGAGAAAGAAGAGGAGAAGAGGAGAGGAGGAGCGAAAGAGGAAGAGAAGAGGAGCTCAGTGTATCCTAAAATGTCCCCCAGCAGTCTAAGCCTATAGCAGCATATCTAGGGGCTGGACCAGGGCAAACCTGAGCCAGCCCTAACTGTAAGCCTGAAACAGCCCTAAGTATAAGCGCTATCAAAGAGGAAAGTCTTAAGTCTACTCTTAAATGAGGTGACCGTGCCTGCCCCCCGGACTGAAAGTGGAAGCTGATTCCACAGAAGAGGAGCCCGATGACTGAAAGCTCTAGCCTCCAACCTACTGGGAACCACAAGTAACCCTGCATTCAGTGAGCGTAACGCTCTAGTGGGATAATATGGCACTATAAGCTTCTTAAGATATGATGGTGCATCACCAGTTAAGGCTTTGTAGGTGAGGAGAATGATTTTAAATATGATTCTCGATCTTACAGGAAGCCAGTGGAGAGCAGCTAGTACAGGAGTAATGTGATCTCTCTTCCGCGTCCTCGTTAGTACACGAGCTGCAGCATTCTGGATCAACTGGAGAGACCCAAGGGACTTACCGGAGCAGCCTGATAATAAGAAGTTACAGTAATCCAGTCTTGAAGTAACAAATGCGTGGATCAATGTTTCTGCATCGCTTTGAGACAGGATGTGCCGGATCTTTGAGATGTTCCGTAGATGAAAAAAGGCAGTCCTTGAGATCTGTTTCACGTGGGAGCCAAAGGATAGGTCCTGGTCAAAAATAACTCTGAGATTCCTTACAGATGTATACAGTGTGTGGATAATTAACCCAAAGTGTTTGTGAATGGGGGAGGGTTGTGTGAGAAAGAGTCTGTGTGGGCACATAGACTGTCTATGGTCGGGCGAGGATCTAAAAAAGATTCACAGCTATATGAAGCTTTGCACATGACTTGCTCTTTAAGGGTCGAACAACAGGCCAATTCAATTGTAGTAATTTAGTCTTGGCAAACTTCAGGCATTCAACCATCAATATATTAATCATAAAAAAAAAAATTGAGGCATGATTTGTGCTTTTGCCAGCAGGCATAAAGGCAATAACTTTTGATCAGACCCTTAAGATCCAAAGCTAGATAACTCAATTATTTACAATGAAATCAAAATTCCTCTACTTGAAGAAAGGCAGGGTGCAACAGACACATGGGGCATGTGAGTCTGATTAGAGAGTAAATCCGTAAATAATTTCGGGAGGCCCTACTGGTCACATACGGCTCTACGAGATCAGACAGGGTTTAGCAGCCTTCCCGTCACTTCTGGACTACAGGTACACTGGTGCTGAATCACATGCTGTGTTTTCATGACTGGACATTCCTGGTCTGCCATGTTGTTTATGGACGCACATTCTTATGATTTCATGGGAGCTTTTTTTGTAGAAGTCTTACAAATTGCATTGTCCCTTGGAGGTGAGCTTGCAGTCAGTGAAAGGTTTTTTTCTCCAGAACCTTTCCAATACATGTATTGTCTGTCCCCCTGTTTCTCACCTGTTCTCACGATACCTGAGACAGCTGCGCTTTGTTTTTTCTCCATTGTGTCCCAGTGGCAGAGGTCACATGATGCCTGTGCTGTGTGCCTTAGGTAACATTAGATTACATTAGATTTACTTTATTTTTCACCTTAGTGGGACTTTGTCTTTGACTCCTCCAAGTACAGCAAGGGAATACAATACACAATGCACAACACACCATCCAAAATATACAGAATACAAAAGGAAAAAAGGAACAAACTGGGGGAAATTTTAGCTTTTCCGATTTAACCGGTTGAATCCACTTTATTTTGGTTACAAGCTTTCTTCCTGCTCTGCTTTGCAGAACCCACATTTTTATTTCATAAGTTTCTATGATAGTGCATCAATAAAACCTTTGTATGCCTGAGATGATTTATATCACACAAGTCTTCATTCTCACGCACTTTAAGATCGCCGGCAGTGTTTTGAACTAAAATGCTAACATGTTATGGTGATGTTTATCATGTTCACCATCTTAGAAGCTGAAGCTGCACAGGCTGTACAGTAAGAGTACTTCTCACATATACAAGAAAAATATGTTCAGAGGTCAGTTAGATTGAGGCAAATGATTCATACAAGTAGAGAATATTTAAACCAAGAATCACACCGGTCGCCATGGATGTTCTTATGTCCACAGCATGCCAGGCTGTTCGATTTTTGGTCGTTCTGGTTTAACGTTAGAAGACCAGTCAAATTTTTAGATGTTGCAAAATCTCATGTCCTCAGCATTTTCAGCTTGTGCGTGTGCAGTGTGTTTTTATAGATGGGGCCTGCTCTAGAAAAAACTCTTGGCTCTCGTGAGCCTGCGGCTTTAGCTATTGAAGTTGTCCTTTCTCACAGGGCAACGCACTATTTCACAGAATCGCAGCGAAATCCCTCACACGGTCAGAGGGAACAAAGAACAAGCTTGAGATAACAAACTGAGCACTGAGAGGACGTCTTTCTATCAGCCTGAGTTATGGTCCTGTGGGGTTTATTTGGTGTTAAAGGTGCTTTTCCCACAATTTTCTACCGGTGGGACACTGTTGTTTGAGTATAAGATAACCCAAGGCTTTCTTGGACCCTTACAAACCCATTTTAAACTATCAGACTGTAGCCCTCAGTATTTCAGACAATGCGAGTCTGTCTCTTCTTTCAGTTTGATACGCAACTTGCCAAAAACTGCAGGATAGTAACCTGGAAACCATGATTTCTAGACAATTTTATATTGTTTCCTTCCCAAATGTTCACTCTCTCACATTCATTCTTATTCTTTTGGCGCCATGTACATATCAGAATGAAACTATGAATGTCCATGCTTTCCTGTTGCTCTAATGATTGGGTAAAACATTCGTTCTTATTCTTTTGCCTTTTTTTGATCATTCCTGTAAATATCAGAATGAAACTACTGAATGTCCATGCTTCCCTGTCACTCTAACAATTGGGTAAGACATTCTTTGTCATTCCAATGATGAGTCATTTGATAAAGTGTGTTGCTGTGCTTGTGGTTCCACGTGCTCTTCCCTTTGATGGTATAAATACAACAATAATGGTTTTCTTTGCTGAATTGGTACTTGGGAGGAAAGCAAATAAACACACAGAGGAGGGAGGTCTCATCAAGGCTCCTCACAGGCAGCTGTGTAGGCGAAGCCTCTGCTCCTAATGCAACCATGTTTAACTGCTACTCTAACAAAAGGGAGTAGCAGAATAATGCTGGCAGAGGCTTTTATATTTTTTTAATTGCTTTTAGATTAGTTTTAATTGACCTCCTTTTTAATAAATTATCTTTCAGATCCATAATTTGAATACATATTTAAGGGAATTTACATACAGCCATGATGCAATACTTTGTTTGAAGTTAGTTTCAGGTTGGTTTACGTCAAGAAAAAAATATATTGCCTTAACACTGAGCTGCAGAAAACTGTATTGGGGTACATAAAGACAGTTTGTCTGCAAAGTCTCAAGCTATAGTATATTCATTATTATTATGGCGCATAACATCTGCCGTTCTAGATGTACAACTCCTGCACAATATAGGCAAACATAAGCATGATCAATGCTTGAGGAGATGGGCGAGGCAGTGTAACATTACTTTGAAGTCTCAGAGAATAAAAAGGCCTTGTGCCTTTATGTCGACACACGTACACTGAATGGGAATTAGATTTTTGTTTGACGTTTTTTTTATTACACAAACTTTTCATTTTAAAATGTGACAACTAAAATTGTATGTACAGTAATTGTTGTTTTTGTGTACTGCCCACCTGGAATTCCGAGTTTGTCAGAAAAGAACATCTTACATGATGTAAAATGATATTGCAAAGAAATAACTCTGATTTATTCTTCCCAAACGTTACTAATACAATCTGCCACATAAAGGATTAAACCCAAATGTAGATTTAACCAGACATTAAATCCTCAAATACTTAAACCTCGACTGCAGTCCGAAACAAATCAAACAGCCTAACCAACAAAGCCTGCATTAGTGTCCCCCATTGCCCGACCTTCAACAGATAATCTCGTGTTAATTTAAAAGGGATAAACGTTTAGATATGAATACTACCTTAAATATCATATGAATACAACAACGTACAAGAAACATGCCTGGTAGTGTTTGCATTTTGTGTTCAGAAATGTAATGTAACATTTACATAATTGGCAACTGCCATTTTCTGTCCTTAAACACGCCCAGTTCGTGCGTCACAGGAGGTGGGGCGGGGTGGGGGTGGCCTTACCGGATAAGTAGCAAACGCTGTGGCTCAAACGAACACCGTCCGTTGATGTGAGGAAAGCTGGCAGTATACTGCTAGTGATATTAAAAGTTACTCCCACCACATTAACAACAGTTTTTTTGTCACATACTAGTGCTCTTTGGATAATTTTACCGGAAACTTTCACCGTGCGCCATGGCTGAGGACGGGAAGTTATCCAACGGAGAGACTCATCTCGATGAGTCCCTGGCCAACGGAGCGAGCAGCCCCAACAGGGGCAGCCCGGAGCCTCTGGCCCAGCGGGTGAAGAGGATAGTGATGGCCAACCTGCTGGTGATTCTCACCGTGGCCGGGGTCCTCGTCGGGGTTTTTATCGGACTTGGCGTGCGCAACGTGGAGCTGACCCGCACCCAGATGATCTACGTCGGTTTCCCCGGTGAGCTGCTCATCCGGCTGCTGAAGATGATTATCATCCCATTGGTGGTGTGCAGTCTGGTGTCCGGGGCCGCCAGCATCGACCCCAAAGCCCTGGGCAAACTCGGCGGCTGGGCGATGCTCTTCTTCCTGGTCACCACGTTAATTGCCTCGTCCATCGGGGTGGTGATGGCTTTCATCTTAACCCCGGGGTCGGGGTCGATGGCCAAACCCAAGGTGCAAGGCTTGGATGACGACGTGCCAGCCGCTAAAGAAGTGATAGACTCCTTCTTAGATTTGATCAGGTGAGTGAATCCCCCCCCCCCCCTTTATAAATGTACCGTGGACCCACGTATTGATCATCGACGCGTCCCGGGGCGGCACGCGCTAACAAGTTGGGTGTCAAACGTAAAGTTGTTAAACAATGTATCTCGTGTGCAGTTAATGTTATGTGGTTTTAAGAGTCCCAACCGGGGGAATACGTCACTGGGCAGTGACCGGTGGCTAAACAAGCGAGGTGAGCGTTGTAACGACACCGAGCGGTTGCGTCAGCTTCCTCACGCGGAGCAGCGCGCGCTAGCTGTCACGGACTGATGACACACGGCCACGGTCCTCTTTACGATACCATACTTATCGTACTAATTTGGTTTTATTTCCCATTCTATCTTTATACTATTGCCACGTGGAGTAAGTAACTCCACGTGCTTGACTGACACCTTTCCCGCGTTGCTCTTCCTGCCCGCCCCCCCACGTTTGTGACACTATCATCTACACCGGCGCTGCTCTTCTAGTTTTACTCTATGGGCGGCACTTAACGACGATTCCAGAGAATATTTACTTCCAATGAAATGACTACCGGTTGTAGTTTTTCGACTTCTTTTTAAAGACAATAGCTGAAGTATGACAGACATGTGGCAAGAGACATGTTGTCTAACGTCTCACTGACGTCAGAGTGATGGCTCACTAGCCGTTGCCCTGCAGTCTTACACCTGGGGCCTTTTCTTCCACTTTGAGATCAGAATGTGTCCATAATTATAATATATAATGAATCCCTTATTAGTCCCACAGTGGGGAATTATTCTCTGCATGTTAACCATTCCTTGATGATTAGGGAGCAGTTGTGTAGCACCCAGGGAAGGAACTGGGGGTTCAGTGTCTTGCTCAAGGACACTTCAACATGCAAACAAATTGTGGGGAGACCAGGGATCGAACCGGCTACCTTGTGGTCTCAGGACAACCACTCTCCCCATGAGCTACAGCCACCCTACCTCGCTGCTTTAAACATTCAGTAGCTCACAATATGTCTGTGTGTGTCTCTCTCTCTCTCTCTCTCTCCCCCCAATGTGTCACTTTCATGAGACATTTGCCACCTCATCTTATGAGTTATAAAGGGCTCACATTGGGCAAACGGTTGACTGAAATAGTGAGATGTCACCATCTTCTGACACATTGTCATGTCTTGACTTTAAAGTAACATGTTGCGTGAGCGTGATATGTGACATGTGACAAGTAACATGTTGCATGATGACACATGTCTTGTTTTACACCCAAACAGATAGACTGCCTTGCTTATCTGAGTCAACAGCTATTCATTAGATTAGTGCACCATAAGGTTAAAGTGTATTTAACCTCCACCTTTTGTAAACACATTGCCACACATAGTAGTGTGAGCTCCGCTGAAGAGCCCTGCCATATTTTCCTTTTAGTGGCTTCTCTAAAGTACAACCCTACTACTTTTGAGTTTTGTCAGAATATGTGATTTCTTCGACAATCCATAATTGGCTTATTTTATGCCTTTTTAAACAGAATTAATTATCACATCTGTTTTTTTTATTCGGGGATATGAACTTGCCTGATGTTTTACTTTAACAGTCACTGTTCGCAATACACTCTTTTTACGCCTCAGGCTCTATTGTATCATTTTGTCTGGTTAGTTTGAGCATTCTTTGAAGTGTTCAAGGAAGCTACCCACCAATTATGGAATTATGTATTCATAGAAACCAGAATGTCCACCCTCTCTAGTCCTCCAGCAGGTGACGTAGCCCTGGCAACACCTTGTAAAAATATTTAAAATTGGCACGCAAGGGTAACGGGGCAAAACCTAACCACTCACGGATTGCCATTTTTATTCGATGGCCCTGCATAACAGTGTCTGGTTTACAAAACTCAGATGGGCTATTTAGCATTTTGTCTGACTCTGTTCATGTTTAACAGTAAGGATTACATGATGTACTCCTTTACTACTATAAACTGTATAGCTGTCCACTTTATTGTGAAGTTATGTTCCTGAATGCACCTTTGCCCAGATTTATAGCTGCTGTTTTGAAAAAGAAACAAAATTCAGCACTGCTTATATCATGCAAGACACAAGAAAGAAACACGCACACTGATACGTTATCCTAATGGGAGCGCAGACAAAACCCGTGGCTCTCATTATAGCGGTCCGTCTCAGTTGGTGTCCGAGTTAGTTTTGCCAACGAAGACAAAGAGTTTGACTGAGGAGCTGCTCATCAAAGCGTAAAATCGGCCTGTTTATTGTTCAGACACGCACTCTATTAAAAGCTTTTCTGTCATTGTCCAGACAGGATAGTAAAAGACCACAAGTCAGCCTAGGGAAGCCTGTGATTGGTTAAACTCTAACTCAAGCCACTCCTACATCCTTATTGACATTTCCCATCTCCTACCTTTTGTTTACCACATGGCCTACAGGTGATTCATTGACCACGTAACAGTAGTTGTCTTGAGCTACAGGCGAGACGTGACATACAATATTGATTGCGTGGCACAATGTATTTCTCAAAAGAGGTTATTTCTGCTTTTATCACATGTACCTGTGGTATTGGATGGGTTGGTAGACTTTCTATAACCTTCATTGAGTTTTTTTTTTTTTTTTTCACCCTGTAAATCCAAGCTCATCGGCAAGATAAAGTACTGCCAACTTCATTCCCAGCTCAGCTAAAATCAAGTATGATGAGTATCTCAGGGTGGAGTTTATCTTTTACAGAAGCTACTTGCCTTTCGGTACGTCAAAGAGCCCAAAAGGAGGCTTTATATTGGATGACATCACACATTTAAGCTTTAGCACTGTATTTTTGGACTACGGAGAGAGTTGGTCATGTTAACTAATGCTGTTTACCTAATTTTTATCTTTGGTTGTAGGAATACATGTTGACATTTTGATGGAACATAGTTCACATTAAGTCCACCCCCATCTAGTACCTTGAATCATTGTTGTTCCTAATTAAACATTTACCATGCCACGTAGATCTGCATGAGGAGTTCCCCGCTTGTTTGTTTAACAAACAGCTGGGAAATACATTTTCCTCAATCAATTCTTCAGAAAAGAAACGCACCTACCCGATGGCATTTGACAGTGTGTGGAATGTCGTCATACCGCTCCATTCATTATATTTGATCTTCAATAGTCAAATCCAGTTTATTTACAATGCAAACAAACCACCACCTGTTTGTCTCAAAGGGTTTTACAGTCTGTACAGTGTATGAGATCCTCTCCTTGACTCTCGACTATGATAAAACTCCACAAAACTAAAATGAATAAAACCTTTGAATATAACATGTGTTCAACACAACATGCATGTTTAATAGGAACCTGTATAAGGATGTTAACCTGTTCAGTGTTGAATAACTGGTGTGTTTTTAGAAAGTGAAACCTTTGAGGTTGTCAGTGAGTTTACATAAATATTGTCTTCCACTATAACTGGGTTTTGTATCTGTACCGGCAATGAAGTAGCTACAGCAAAGAACCAGGAAGTGAAAGAAGATCCATTTAGGTTTCAGCGCTGCATTATTTATGAAAAACAATATTGTGCTGCTGTTTCCAGACATCCAAGGCTTTATAAACATTGATATGAACTTACTACATGGCTCGGCACACATCATAGTTTGGGGGCCTTTTGACATGTACATGGAGTGATGGTTCGTTTATAGGCGCCAGTCTAGTAGTAGAGAACAGAGTTTTATCACGTGAAGTTGTTCTAAAATCTATATGATAATAAATTCACCCATATTGCAAAAGTGCACTTCTTTCATCACACCAGTCGGTTGAACAAAATTGAGTACTGCAAAACTATTTGAATATCCAAATTAAGCCTAATATTGGCATGAAAGCCTGGTCATCTTTTTGTCATGTCTTTGCTGCACAACTGAACTCTGCCTCATTTCATGCTGCCCTGTTACATAGTCACATGATGTGTAATTCCTATGTCTTATGGTTCCAATGCAAGGGAACAAATGGTTGGAAAGCGCTTGTGAAGTTAATTCCTTGTTACTATAAATCCATTACATATAGGCATATCGGGGACACGTGGGTTCTTTACAGCTTTAGTTCAGTTGGAACTATGTACCTATGGGTACTTCTTAGCGGAGAATTAATGACACACCAGCATTTAGCAGTTAGGCAGAGAGGCTAAAACCGGGATTAATAGTGAAGTGCTTTCAGCTATTTCTACATGACCAATCTTGTGATTCCATCTGTTTGAACTAACCCTGATGTCCCGAGGATATAGCCTCTGTTCTTTCTTTCTGTTTTATTCAAACTAGTGTCTTTTTATAAGTGAGGCTATAAAGTAGGACGGTGCTTTCTAGTTGACATAAATAAACTCTTCTATTTGGACAAACATTCCAGACTTTATCAGAAATAGTTCTGAACGAGGCCTTCATATAAGTGGTCAAGTTTGTTGTGTTGCATGAGCAGATACAGAAAAACAACAAACAAGTTCACGCACTTTAATTTCTTTCTCAAATTGCAGCCACATCTTTTTCATTGGGTTTTCGCCAAAGCATCCGGCACAGCAATTGAAAGTATTGTTGAATTGTTTTTTCTCTCTCTCTCCACAGAAACATATTTCCCTCCAACCTGGTGTCTGCTGCCTTTCAATCGGTAAGTACAGCACTTTGATTTTTATAATTTTACATAATTATGATTTTAAATCATGCAAAGGAAATATTTAGATTAGATGACGGCGTGTGCTAAACTAACTGGGCAAAACGTTCTTTCCCATCTAGTATGCAACCAGCTACAAGCTGGTTTCCAAGAATGGCACAGATGGAAACCTCAATATCACAATAGAGAAGGTGAGCCTAGTGGACCACATGAATACACTAAGAACACGTGTCTCCAGACTGATGGCTGGTGTGAATCTGTGTGTCCTGACTCTGCTTTTCATGCATCTCTAGGTGCCCTTTGGAACAGACCAGGATGGCATGAATATTCTTGGTCTGGTCGTGTTTGCCATTGTGTTTGGTGTGGCTCTGAGGAAGCTGGGAGAGGAAGGAGAGATCCTCATTAAGTTCTTCAACTCCTTCAACGAGGCCACCATGGTGCTGGTCTCCTGGATCATGTGGTAAGAAACATCTGCATGTTGCCGGGTTGGGAGGGATTAGGATAAAATCAGTATGGAGCTCTGGGTTAAAAAACATTTTCTCATTTTCTAATGATGTCCCTTCTCTTTCTTGCACTCCCCATCTCCCTACAGGTATGCTCCTATTGGTATCATGTTCCTTGTTGCTGGCAAGATTGTTGAAATGCAGGATGTCGGCAAACTATTTGCCAGTCTGGGAAAATATATAGCCTGCTGTGTCATCGGCCATGCTATCCATGGCCTTCTTGTGCTGCCCGCCATCTACTTCGTCATTACAAGGAAGAACCCATACACCTTCCTCTGGGGGATATTTACAGCTCTGGCAACCGCCTTTGGAACAAGCTCCAGGTAATTAAAACCACTGCTACTCACTTCTCCGACTCTCTCTCACACACACACACACACACACACACACACACACACACACACACACACACACACACACACACACACACACACACACACACACACACACACACACACACACACACACACACACACACACACACACACACACACACACACACTTGTTTGTTCTCTGGTTGTTAAATATCTAATGAGGAGGATGTCCTGTTTTAAAACACGCACACTTTTCTTTGCTATTTCAAACACACTTGCACATACCTCTCGCCTTCATACACTCACATGTTCCTTGTTTCCTAGCTCTGCCACTCTGCCCCTGATGATGAAGTGTGTGGAGGAAAATAACGGCGTATCCAAGCACATCAGCCGTTTCATCCTGCCCATTGGAGCGACGGTCAATATGGACGGAGCTGCACTCTTCCAGTGTGTGGCTGCAGTTTTCATCGCTCAGCTGAACAACACTTCCCTGAACTTCATCCAAGTCATTACCATCCTGTAAGTCCTAAAGCCACTGCGACACGTCCACAGTTACACAGATGGATTGAATGCTGTGTCAAATTGTACAATTACCACACTTAACGGGCACTTCAATGCAGATATAGTCGGTGAAAAAAAAACTATGAAAATGCTCTATCAGTCTAACTTGTATCATCTTCCCTCCTAATGTGTTAGTGTGACAGCTACAGCGTCGAGTGTTGGAGCTGCAGGTATACCTGCTGGTGGTGTGTTGACCTTAGCCATCATCCTGGAGGCGGTGGGACTGCCTACCCACGACATCTCTCTCATCCTGGCTGTTGACTGGCTTGTGTGAGTACCAAACCTTTTGTATTGTATGTAGACGTATAGCACAATAGCCAAGCAACTCATGTGACATACTCCACATAATCTAATCTAAACGTCCTATACTCCCTGAAGCAATACTATTAAAATTGCTTGCCATCCATTCTGTCTTTTCTTTTTGTTTTAGTGACCGTACATGCACGGTGCTGAACGTAGAGGGCGACGCCTTTGGAGCTGGGCTCTTGCAGAACTTTGTGGACCGCACGGCCAGACGAGAGGAGGGAGCCGAGCTGAGCGAGGTCCGTTTGGAGGGCAACCCATCATCCACTGCCCCTGAGCACTCACCGCTTATTGAGAAGCGAGGTGAGAAGGACAGTGCAGAAAGTGCTAAGAAATCTCTGTCCAGTGAAAACGAGTCTGTCATGTAATCCACCTGCTGACACCGTCAATGACACGCTCACTTATTTTATATCCCTGCAAAAACCAACACACTCGTGTCCTCGTTTTTTTTTTCTGCCCTGGAGAAAAGAGGATGGACATGTACATTACTATGCAATGAAAAGCTCTATGTCCTCAACACTATTCTGGACAGAAAGCAAAAGCGTCAAGGGGGGAATTCCAAATCCATATTATGCACAGTGACTTTTGTTTCCTTTTTTGAGGGACATTGTACATTAGTCTGGCTACTAATGTTTCATTTGCTCAATCCTCGTCAATTTTAAACTCAGAATTTGTGAAAAAAAAAAAATATATATATATATAATAAATCCACTAGTATGTCGAGAGGCTGGACCAGTTACCTCATTTTACAAATGGAAGACGTGTTACATTCATTTATGATGGAGAAATGGAAGTTTGTACACAACTGGTATTTACCACTTTGTCAAGTTTCTAGTGGAACGCATGAAAATCTCTGACTTTAAAAGTTGAGGAGGATCACTCGCAGTTTGCTGCACCCACGTTTTCATAATCTCCATCTAGAGTAAAATACCGTTTTTTTTATTTTTTTTAACTGATTTTTATTAGTCATCTTTTTTTGTCTTCCCAAACAGAAAATAATTTTATATTTGTTGTGAAATGTATCATAATGTCTTTTTTGTTGGTGTATTTTATTATACATGATTATGGCCACTTTCATGCAGATTGTATCCAACATATTTAAACTGTATTGTATTCGATTGGTAAAGCATATGGAACACTAGTGTAACTATATTCCATAATCTGCATGTAAATGGCTGATGTCTGTATGACAAAAGGCACAAACATGTGGTGTTCTTATATCCACACAATAACTTCCCAGAGCTAAACAAAGTTAACCTTTTCTCAAGACTCAAATGTGTCAACATGCTTGGACCTCTTTTCTAATGGACATCAATGCAATAGACGTAAACACAACCTCAGGTTTAACTATGGCTTGAAGACTGTCCTTAATACTCTTGAGACCAAAAATCACACCAAGTCAGCAAAAAGGCACAAGACCGTTAAACTCCTGCTCAAATTGAATGACATTTCCAAGGAGATGTGCCATTTTGTTTTCTTTATTATAGCCTATATTTAACTCGTGCTGTTGCTCTGTATAGGTACCAGCGTCTTACTGAGGCACAAATGGGCTTTAAAGCACAGTCTGTAACCAGGACCTTTGTTTGATGTTGTATAAAGTGTAGAATGACTTTGTGTTAAAGTAACAAGAGTCCTTCCACCACAAGGATGCTTCAACGTTGACAGCGTAGCAGCAGGGTAAGCTGGCTCATTTTGACTGAGGCCTGAAACCCTGAAGAATTTAATGGAAAGTAAGCATGTCTCCACTTAAACCTATTTACGTGTGGATGTGATGGTCATGAACTTGAAATACTCGTTTTGGGCTGTAGGCCTCTTTGTTTGTCATTGGTGATGCCTAAGACAATGATTTTGTTAAATTCATATTTATTGCCATAATCAATATCCAAAGACATTTAACACAATGTTTGGACATGTTAGTAACTCCACATTTTAGAGTTTTGTTCATGAGCTTCAAGTCTTCAAGTTGCACTATTGAATGTTAACTCTTCCATCCATATCATCTTTCACAGTTTAAAGCTC
This sequence comes from Myoxocephalus aenaeus, assembly GCA_038501785.1. Classification (NCBI taxonomy): domain Eukaryota; kingdom Metazoa; phylum Chordata; class Actinopteri; order Perciformes; family Cottidae; genus Myoxocephalus; species Myoxocephalus aenaeus. The sequence goes on along the minus strand of JBAMJR010000124.1, from coordinate 3,627,172 downwards.
TACCAAATGATTGGCGTTTGTGCTACCAATGTTGTATACAAAAATTCTCTAATATGTATCGAGCTTTTTATGGTACTATTTCTGTTTTTGTTTTTTTCTATGGTGGCGATCTAATCATCCTGAGTCTTCTTCATTTCTGCAGTCTTATGTCATCAGAGTGCTAAAATGTTGACCATTGCCTCAAACCAGTGATTGTGCTTCAGTTTCCACTTCATGCTTTTGGTTTTGTTGGAAGGTTGTAAAGAAGTAATCATCTTTTATATTTTTCACCATATGGCAGTTTGTCTGGTTCGAGCATAGAATGTGTGCCGCGTGTGTGTGCACATGTTAGTTTCAATGATATTACAGTTGGTGTGTTTTAAAAAAAAAAAAAAAAAAAAACTTGCCTGGTTAGTCTGAATTTACTGTACTTAGGGTTTAACAAATAAAGACTTTTTTTTATTTGGCTGTTTTTGTTAAAACACTTACTGCAGTGACTAGCTTGCTTTACAGTCTGTAAAGCAAAAAACAAACACTTGAGGCTACATGAACATTCCACAACTACATTTTGTCAGCGTCATTCACCTTCAGCTGCCATACGTTAGTAGCATGCAAGAGGGGAAACCTTTAAAATGCACAATCCTTTGTTTTTGCACCCCTCAGCGGTAAACACCTTGGGAAATACAATACAGCATGAAGGTGAAGGACAGCTGTTTTGAACTACAGTAACTGCTCGTGTGGGATTAGGAAACTAGTTTTACAACACAAGACCAGTTTTACGAACAAGCAAGCTGCATTCCAGTTTGTCCCGTCTCAAAATCCTCCACCCCTCCTGGGCGCGGTGTACATTATGGTTTAAAAACTCCCATAATGCAGTATGGTGAACACTATTTAGGAGTTACAAAGCCCATAGAATATTTAGGTGTGTGTGGTGCCACCTAGTGTAAAAAAAGTAATGCTACCAATCTGGCACATTCACTGTAGTTTCAATTGATTTGTCATCAATCCTCAAACACATAAATTAATGAAATAACATCAATCTGTAATAACTCCTTTATTTGACCAGTTCATGAATTGGAGCGACAACTCGATACATCACACACCCACACACACAAGTAACGACACAAAAGGAAACCTGTCGTACCCGTAGAGGCTGGTGCGCTTTTATGTGCAACTTTATCTTTGATTAATCTACTGACTTGGAATTCAATTTCAGTTCATACATAGTGGGGTGCTCAGTAGTAACGCACATAATTGAGCTAAGAATTAATATTCATGAAACACGATTTATTTATTTTTTAACTGAATACTAAGGCCTGATGGAGAAACATTTTTCCTTTCCTTATGCCAAAAATGACAGCATGAATGACCGTGTTTGTTCATTTCACCAACATGGAAATTTACTAACCACGCTACAGCAGTTTGGTACCAAATGGCATCGAAATACAGTGATACGCATTCATAATCTGAAAGAACCACTGCAAATCAATACATCAAATAAATAAAATGTTTGGGCAAAACCACAATTCTGTCCAAAACCTTAAATCCTTAAGATAATGTACACTGCAGCTTTCAACCAATATAATTTAAAAGTATTTACCATCTTTACAGCTGTCATATTCATACTTTACTGTACAACACATACAGATGTAGTACACCATGTAGTAAAACCAGTCCATGCCTCTTTAAGATATGCCTGATGAAAATACTAGTGTATGGATTAAAATCTTTCAAGCGTTCATGCCCCTTGCAAACAAAATCTCACCACTCTAACAAAGAATTAAAAGGCAGTCCAAGGTTAGACTAGCATTAAAATACTGATAATAGAACAGATTTGACCAGGCATGAGATTGAACTGGTGGTATAGCTGTGGTCAAATTAACATCAAATGCAGTCATTTTGGAATATTAGTTTTCAGCCATCTTTTCTGCTGTTAAAAAATAATAAATTGAGGCAAAATTTAAAAAAAGTGTTATTAGGTGAACAGATACGACTGGGAAAGGGCTTTCGAGTCTCTATCTCATAATTTGCTTCTGTCCAGCCTCTTTTTTGAGGGGTTGGGATACTGGGGGTTCTCAATAACCCCCTCTCCAAACTTGAGCTCCAAGAAGCCTCGGTGGTTGTTCGGGCTGTAGGCAGTGACGCCGGCAAAAGACATGGGCACCAGAGGCTGCAGGAAGTGCTCTGGGAACTCCACATCTTGTTTGTGCTCTGTCCATGTGTCTTTGGTCATGACGCCATTACGTGGATAGAATGGCCACAGGTCAACGTGTAGGTGGTTGGCCTCGCTGTACTGGACTCTGTAGAAGTCTCCTTCCACTGCACGCTCCCAGACATAGCCGTTAGCATCCACAAGAGAGCCAGAGTCCAGGTTCTTCAAGTGATCACAGTTGGGTATATCCTCCAGGTAGATGCCCAGGTCCACATCATAATCCCATGGGATGATGTCCTGATGGCGGACGGCGCCCAGCAGGGTGCCCCCCTCGAGCCAGTAGCGCACACCTGAGGTCTCCAGGATATTGATAACATACTTGGTGGTTTCCCTGAGAGCACGCAGACAGCAGGGAGGTGTCCAGCGATCCAGATAAAGGTAGTCTGGAGTGTCATCCTGCACAGTGCCAAAGCAGCGAGGCGTCTCTTTACTGCAGCCAAACCACTGTTCCTTCCCATCAGCCAGCAGGAGACGCTTCAGACCAAAGCTCCTCATGAGCTTCCCAGTGGCCTCCTTCAGTCGAGTGTCGGCCTTCCACTGGTTGTGGGCCGAGCTGAAGAGGGGCCGATGGTTCGTGGCAAAACAGGGGCTCTCCAGAAGCTTGACCTTCCAGCCTCTCAAGGCAGTCTGGACGAAGAGCGAGGAGAAGAGGGGCCGCCCCACAGGGACAGAGAGATTAAAAAGATCCTCAGTGCGAATGAGGACAACTGCATCTCCTTGTAAAGCTGAACACACACTTCCGCTGCTCCCAGACGCAGCCGGTGAGTAAGTGGCCGTCCACTCTCTGAGGTTCACCCGCAGGTGGAGACACTGCACGGCAGACCGAGCCAGCACAGGTGCAGCTACCAGCCTCACGGGACCCCCACCCTCACCTTCCAACTCCCTGATCAGCCTCTCGATGGCCCGAGGTTGTTCCAACTCCACTCCGTCAGGCACCAGCAGAACAAACTCTGTCTGGACATGGAACTCTGGCCTGTGAGCTTGTGGTGGCTGGTCCGGGCTGGGGGAGAGGACTAGAAGGCGGGCGCCCTCTGGAAGCACCAGGGGAGGGTACGGAGACATGTCTGCCACAGCCAGGAAGGGAAGCTCAGGTCTCTGGCGGAGGAAAGAGTTAGCCACATCCCCAACATAATTCTCAAAGTTTTCAAATTCCCTGAGAAGAACAGTTACACGTGGGCCACGACTGTGTCCTTCACCTCCAACCACTCCAGGCTCTCCACCAGCTCCTACTGGTGCCCCGAGGCCTCCGCCCAGTCCAGAGACTGGAAGGGCAGACCTCCTCGTGCCCCTGCCGAGCTCCTTCCTCTTGTCCATCATTTGCTGCTGAGCGCGGGACACATAGTAAAGAATGAGGAGGTTGAGGATGATGGCACCAGTCAACAGGCCCTGGCAGAGACTGATACGCATGGCAACTGATGTTTACTTTCCAGTTTCTGTCAGGAGAAGTTTCAATTAAGAAATCCAGTCCCCATAGGTGCCCATTAGTGAAATAGTAGAGGGATTACAGTTGAAGACAACCTGTGAAAGACAAACCAATTAAATTGTGCAGAAATTGTGTTATGCTTTTAATCCCACCGCGTTATATGTTTATAACAACTGTATGAAGATATCATGACTGCGTAGTACAATCTCATGCTTCCTTAAAATGACACAGATGACTGCTCTAATTTGAAAAAGTTAACAGCAGACATAATCAGTTACTTTGAATGTAAAACTAGGACAGCAATAACTCAATGCAAGATTCTCTTTCTAAATAAGTCTAACTAACGTTAGCTGCATTATCAAGCAATTGAAACAGGCTGGTTAAAATCCCTACCACAACTCACCTTCATCTGGAGGTATCGTTTTTTATTTTTACAAGGCAGTTATTTGCAGGCCTTTGCATCGTGCATTACTATGTTATTGGAGGCATAAAGCGACGTTAAGCCTATTAACCTTGCTGCACTATAGGGTATTTGGTTTCCATGGTGGTCCATCTCAGCCAGCTCTGGTAGCATATGAGCAAACCTGGCTGAATCGTTAGCGGCAAACACGGAGATGAATCTGCATTGTTAGCTAACATTGGTGCGGTTGTGGTTGAAATCGATTCTCCAACATTTTAAGATTAAATTCACAGTGCACAGAATTCGCTTCAGAATATTTCATTACTATGCAGTTTAACTCGAGCTCAATGAAACCCATCTGCACGAATGTAACACCAAGCTACAACGTGTGCCATGACTTCCGGCTCGGATCCTTCAGAATAAAAGTGCTACAAAACACATTTTGCACTATAACTGCAAAATACTTTGCTAGATTGAAATTGATTCTCACACTATCATGTAATAATTTATATTGCTCAACTATACACTGTAACCTACAATGTTGTTGATTTGTAAAAACAATATATGTGAAATATGTAATACATTTGTATGAACAAGTAGGTAGTACAATGAAGTGGATGTAGGTGGGTGATTATTTTGTGTGTGTTGAGAAACTGCTATGAATGTATCCACTTCCACTTAAAGCGCAGGGATGCCAACGGACCCGATGCTGAAATCTTCAACCATCATCTTTTTCAGTTGATTTTATATCTTGAACCTTTTGTATATGTAATGCATTATGTAAATATTATGTACATATATCCATGTGTATCTTACTGGTTAATATCGAAAATTTGAAAATATAGATTGCCATGTGTTAATAATGCTTCTGGATGATTAAATCCATGTTTGTTGTATTCGAGTCCTATTAATAATAGATCTGCAACAACACTGTGATGTGCCGTGACCATACGTAGAGGAGGAAGACACGGGGTAAAACAAAATCACGGTCGGAATTAAGACAAAATCACGGTCGACCCGTGAACGACTTTTGTCGTGGAAACTTCCAACCGGAAACACATGTGGGTACCGTTGGCTAACTGTACTGTCCTCAAACATCCTTGCTCACAAAATGGCAGGAAATGAATTCCCATAGCGACGTGTTCATTGTGTATTACTGCAAACACGGCCCTTTATTTGTCACCCACATCGGACATTCCCAATAGCCAACAGGAAACAAATCTGGGATGTAGAAAATAAGAGTCGAAAACATCATGTTGAGTGTTTTGAGTGTGATAGACATTTAATAACCGTATTCCCATGTTACTTTAGAGAACGTTTCCACGTGTGACTTTATGGTAAATGTGGCATGTTGGCGAATAAATAGGCAAGAATGTTACAAATATGTATCTTGATCATCGTACTTTATCTTGAAGGTTTAGGAGCGGAAGTGTAGTATTTTGTTAGCTGAATAGTAATTTTGCTCTGTGCGTGTGAGAAAGGCGATAAAAGAGGGTCGCCTATTGCGAAGTGCTGCTGGGTTGGAACAAGGGTACGAGGTACTTTTTTTAAATTATTATTGTTCGTACACTCGGCTCATTCACGCCTCCTTATCCTGGCGAAAGGTTGAACGGTTAAAATGGAGGCGGATAGATCCGGCGGAGGACCAAACCCGAACTCCGGAGGAGGCGGCAGCGGAGCGGGGCGCAACCCAAACGGGCCCAAAGCAGCACCGGGCCAGGCGACATCAGCTGCGGCGTCCGGAGTGATGGCAGCAGCAGCAGCAGCGGCGGCGGCAGCGGCCGGGGCTATGCCCGGATCGTCGCAGACTCGGGAGCTACAGGACGGGGACTCGGGAATGACGCTTCCTGGGATCCTTCACTTCATCCAGTACGAGTGGGGACGCTTCCAGGCCGAGAAATACCGCTGGGAGGCGGAGAGAGACGAACTCAGGGTACATTTATATATTTTTAATCATTTAGCCTGTTGTTGCAACGTTAACGCTGAATAAAGGCCAAGACGGATATTGCAGGAGCTATACTAGTGTTGCTTTGTGACAGTACACATGCCCTACAATCAATCAGTTTCGGGATGCCAAAATGCTAATAGGCTAACATTACACCCGATCATATTGTGTTATTACTAGGCAGGACATGACAATGAAGGGGCTGTGTGACCTCCAGCTGATGGTCACCTAAAGCCAAACAGCCACAGGCTATAATACACTGTATTTCCCCGGACCATTAGTGTCTTTGCCCTTCAATCTGACAAAATCAGTTACATGCCAATCACAAACATATACTCCACCAAGTTTGATGAGATGGGTCAGCCTACAAAAGCAAACAAGATATCCAGCAAATAATAAAAGGTAGGTAAACAGAGTTGAGGTTACCTTGCAGTGTCTGTTTGACATCATTGTGCACATCAAACACATGACTGTACCAGATAAAGAGGGGCGGTATTTTTTGGCATGTGTATGGAAGTATTGATGTAGGTTGGCTCATCAGGGTTTTAGTAAGTTATCTGTGGCTGTTCATTTGAGGTTAAAAGGGGTTGATAGTGTCAAACAGCTGTGAGTTTCCTTTTTAAATCAGTAATTTGAGCATCAGTTGTGCAAGTGGTGTTCATACTTAAGGAAAGCCCCTATTTAAAATGAAGTGGAGTTTGACGTTTTATTTTATTGACAAAACAATTGGCACAGTGAGAGAAAGTGATCATGGTGACCTTTGTAACATAGACTTCCACTCTAGTCGTGTACACCACCAGACTGCCAGCAGTTTTTGAATGAAATCACATTTTACTGCATAATCTCTTCTGATAAAGTTGAGGCATAATCTTGACAAATAGGGATTTGTAGTAAAAGTGTAATAAACGTGTATATCTGTGTATCTGGTGGCATTTAATGGAAATCCACATTTTGCATTAGGGCCTGTATCACTCACAGATGGAGGAGCCAGGGGTTTGGTGCATGGGCAGGGTTGAGTATGTAATGCCGGTGTATTTATCAGCATCATTCACACTCATTTGATTTGTTTTAGATTACCATCAGTTAAGTACCATCCCTCCAAAAACTAGGCCTAACGTTGTACATCCTGACTGATGGTAAATAATATGACCTGCCACTTACAAACACACATTTGCTGTCTGTCTTTAGGTTAGAGAAGTATGCTTTTGGCCTTTAAAGTTCATCAATTTGAGTCCCTGAAATGTCCAGAAAGATCTATATGAATGTGAGTCAATGTCATGGAAAAGCTCCTTAAGCAAGGCACGAGTCCCCTAATGGTGCCAGTTATTCAGAGACTGACAGCAGAAGACAGAGGTTGTACTATGCAACATTCCTATATGCATGTATAACTGTGTGAGGCAGAGCATTGCTGGGCAAGATTATGCTTACTCATCAAATTGTTCCAGGATTAAGGCAGGTTAGGAAAACATACAGACATTCAAAGATGTTTTCGCTCTGCGTTTGGAATGAAAAGATGAACAGTTCCTTTTTTCATTCCTAAACCCATATGTGGTCTGCTTGTAACCACAGTGCTGTTGTAATTAGGACAAACTATCTTCTGGAGTTCATTAGCTTGACAAAACCACAGGATTATTTTTTATTTTTTTACATTGCTTATCTTCTGTCACTCTGCTTCTCACTTTGCCCCCGACTCAAACCTAGCTATAAATAGGAGCCTTGATAAAATATGGATGAACAATAATAAACTGGTTGTGCTTGGTGCTTTTATAGCCGTGTGTGGGAACGAGTGAGAATGGAAGGTAGAAGCAGTCCATCGCTATGTCCAACACGCCATTAGTGCTTGTTATGGAACTTTGTTTGTGTGTGCGTATTCCTGCTCATGGTCTGGTTTCACAGGTACAATTATCACCACGTCCTGTGCTGAGAGAAAGAGAGGATCGCTGGAGTGCAAGGCTGAGAAATTGACCCAGCTTACATTTTAACACCCACAGGCCTCTGGCTTTTGTTGCCAGCATGGTGGCAGGGCTCTCTCACCATGCCAGTTAACATGCGCCCCTGGCCATGTCGTGAGTGTATGCAGCACCATAATATACATGTGTCCATCGTCTGCTCACATGTCGACTACACATGACCTTTTGTGCTTTATGGCATGCATAGGGCAAGGAAGCTGCAAACAAAAATCTTAGATGCCAGCAGCAGTAAAACCATCACCAATATTTGAGTTAAGCATTATCGTTTTACGACTGTGTGCCTCTTTGTGCGACGGCGTGGATGTCTGTTTGTAGCATAGCTTGTCTCTGTGAGACTGTAACACATGTGCTGTCTTTGCGAGTGTGTTTTTGGTGTGAAACGCCACCTGTGGTATCGTGTCTCCCATGACATGCCAGGAATGACAGCCCTCCCCTCTCTTGGCCAGGTGGGACGTCCCAGCAGCACCATGGGACAAGCTGCACAGGGGACAGGTGGCAGTGGCCTTGTCTCTTTGTCCTTCAGACACACAAGAAGCTTTTTTCCAGTGTATTCTATCAAATTACACGACTAGTGCACTGTGTGCGAACAAGCTTGCTTTTTGTCTGATCCTCATTATAATTTAATGGACAAACAGACTGTGCAGCAGACATCAAACCAAGTCACTGCTCTTATTCGACAGGGAAAAGGGCGGACCTCTACCTGTTCCTCTTTGAACTATTCTCATTTCAAGGTATTTAATTGTATTAACCATGTCATTGTTGTGCAGAATAGATTACTGGTGACCCAGATGACATCACTTCCTGTTGAGTATGGCCCAGAGGGCCCCTGAGTACACATCTCTAATTAATAGCTCTGTGCTCTCAGGCATGACACACATATGACATCTATATGTACTGCATTAATACAGTGTGCCTCCCACCCACGGCCACTTACAAAGCTCCTGTTCTATACGCGTTGTTAAAAACTCCCTCTTGTATTTCTCAATTTCTTTCCTAACTCTTCCCCTGAAATCTTTATTATCTCATAATTTGTTTCCCTCTCTTATTCTAAACATTCATGACATGCAGTATTTTTGCTTCCCAATGCTTATCAAGCATTTTCTAATCAAAACACAGGCAGCAAGCCCAACTTTCTAGGATGTCATTCTCTAGCTAAAACACGCATGCACACACGCACACAGTGCTCTCTGACACGCTCCATCAAAGCACACTGTCCCAGAAAAGTTCATTGCTCTACTTGTTGGCTCATGGAGTCTCTCATGGGGATGAAGGGTTGAGAAGATGGAGGGCGGCCAGTGGAGGAGGAAAGCTGCCCTTGACCCTGTTCTGCAGCTATTAGAGGGGGACTGTCGGAAAAGGCTAAATGTGTCAGCTTTCCATGTTACAACAAACCCTGGAAAGGTCAGCAGCAGTTGGCCACGCTGAGGAAAACCCACCCACAGGAAGGAGAGATCAGATGGCGCGACACGTTAGGCTCCTTACAAGGTTTCTTTGTTAGTTTGGTTTGTTTACCAACATCATACAAAGAAAATAACCACAGTGTCAATGTTAGCAGTGGCTAAACAGCCAAAAGACTAGCGAATGGTTTTGTTACTCCTCTGCGTTGGTTGATTTTAAACATGGATCAGTATTTTACATAACTCTCTTTGTAAATACTGAGATGTCTTTTGACCTGCTGTTCCATTTTGGCTCTTATTTAATGTGTCAGTTTATTGATAAGACCACCTTTATGTGCTGATGAATGGACTGCCTTGTTTCACTTTTGTTGGCTCAGGTCCCCCTCACGACTAAAAACAAGCATGTCCCAATCTGAACCAGACAAAGGACAGAATAACACAGACCAGTGAAAGAACAAAACAAAGGTGTTTATTAAAAATAGTACACATGTTTTTTTAATGTATTCACACACCTTGGTGGGAGCTGTTAGTTGTAGAACCTCATTTTAACCAGAAGCGTATCTATTGGAAGCTGCATTTCTTCTTGTCCCTGCAACAGCCAATGTGTGCTGTAGTAAATTAATCCACTCTGACATCAGATTTTACCCTCTGAACCCCATTACCAGTCCACTTTCAAAGAGAAATGCTTTCAAAGAGAAATGACAAGTAAAACCAGGTCAGAGCCAAATAATGAGCAGTTAAGTAATAGATCAAGAATGGCACCACGCAATAACCCCTCTGACACACTAATCTCTCTGTTTTGGCTACCTTTTATGTATGTGGAAAAGGCAGCTCTAACAGTGTGCGCTCATTGTTGGTATTTTTGAGTGTGTGTACACATGTAGCTGTTGCTTTACTTGGGCCAGCAAAGCAGTGACAGGGATTTAAGGTATTGTGCACTACTGGGAACTTGTCCTTCTAGGAACACAGTTGTGTGACACTGGCGCACAGGGGTGGGATGTTATCTCTGCGTGAGAGCAGGTTGCAGCTCGTCTGTGTGTGTGAGCAGGAGTAGAAACGCGTGCCCTGCCCCTGAAGGAAGAAGCAGACGCATTCCTTTTAGAGGTAGAAATTACGAAGCACTTCAAATAATTTAGTTCAAAGAGCAGAATAGTCTCTGACTATTGACTTTGTTTGTTTGAGCTCAGTGGTGGAATCACTGTTCAAATGTACATCAGTAAAGGATCAAATCACTGGTCACACTAGGGTGACATTACTGTGACCGTTTGGATTGAGCTGTTTTTGGTTCAGGCTTTTTTTGTTCACTTCAGTTCAAATTCGGCCGACATGGAACTGTTCATAAAGAGCTCGGCACTCACCTATCTGTACGTTTTTAACCAGAACTGTGTATCAATGCTGAGCTGACAGTGTTGTTGTCACCCACCAAAAAGTGGTCAAGTCAGCACTCAGGATTCTGGGTTAAGGATTTATTTATTTGTGGACAGAGGACCTCGTGTTCCACTCTTCCCCTTCTTCGTACCCACGTTGACTCTCCTGGATCAACAGCAGGCCACAGCATCAGACCAGTTATTTGTCATTATTGTTGATGCCAGGTCAACCTTTAATGTTACCCTTATTTTGCCATTTTATTTTGAAGATATATTTTTTTATGCATTATGACACTTTTTTTCTAGAAAAACCACCTGCTTGGGTTGTATTTTAGCATATTAAGCATTTGTATTTGCTTCTGATGCACTGGAACAAGAGTTTCTACCATTACAAAACACAACAACTACGCAATTACTACTTGTGTGCAGCTGGAAAATCTCAGCTAACTAGCTGTTGTAGCTAACCCTATGCCCACTGCTCCTTCGACCACATAACCACAGCAGATGACATGTTACACGGCTGTTTATACAATGCGAAGCAGATTTTGTGTTTCACTCATCCTCCTGGCTTGTTGAATACATGGACACATTGCTATTCAACCTTTCCTTTCAGTGCTCCTGATACATAAAATACTTGAATGAATGATTATTTATGATAACCATTATTTACTTTTAAAAACTGAACTGCATATCTGTATTTCATAACCTCTTTGGATATGTACAGTCAGGTCCATATATATTTGGACATTGACACATTTTTCATTATTTTGGCTCTGTACACCACAACAATGCAGTTGAAATGAAAAAATCAAGATGTGCTTTAAGTGCAGACTTTCAGCTTTAATTTGAGGGTATTTACATCCAAATCAGGTGAATGGTGTAGGAACTACAAGAAATGTATAAGTGGCCACCCCGTTTTTAAGGGACCAAAAGTAATTGGACAAATTAATATAATCATAAATCTAATTGTCACTTTTAATACTTTGTTGAAAATCCTTTGCAGTCAATGACAGCCTGAAGTCTGGATTCCATAGACATCACCAGACGCTGGGTTTCGTCCCTGGTGATGCTCTGCCAGCCCTCTACTGCAACCGTCTTCAGTTCCTGCTGGTTCTTGGGGCATTTTCCCTTCAGTTTTGTCTTCAGCAAGTGAAATGCATGCTCAATTGGATTCAGGTCAGGTGATTGACTTGGCCATTGCAGAACATTCCACTTCTTTGCCTTAAAAAACTCCTTGGTGACCTCAGCAACATCAAAAGACCCGGAAGACCACGGAAGACAACTGTGGTGGATGACAGAAGAATCATTTCCCTGGTGAAGAAAAACCCCTTCACAACAGTTGGCCAGATTAAGAACACTCTCCAGGAGGTAGGTGTATCTGTGTCAAAGTCGACAATCATGAGAAGACTTCACCAGAGTAAATACAGAGGGTTCACCACAAGATGTAAACCATTGGTGAGCCTCAAAAACAGGAAGACCAGATTAGAGTTTGCCAAAAAACATCTCAAAGAGCCTTTACAGTTCTGGAAGAACATCCTATGGACAGATGAGACAAAGATAAACTTGTACCAGAATGATGGGAAGAGAAGAGTATGGAGAAGGAAAGGAACTGCTCATGATCCAAAGCATACCATCTCATCAGTGAAGCATGGTGGAGGTAGTGTTATGGCGTGGGCATGTATGGCTGCCAATGGAACTGGTTCCCTTGTATTTATTGATGATGTGACAGCTGACAAAAGCAGCAGGATGAATTCGGAAGTGTTTCGGGCAATATTATCTGCTCATATTCAGCCAATGCTTCAGAACTCATTGGACGGCGCTTCACAGTGCAGATGGACAATGACCCGAAGCGTACTGCGAAAGCAACCAAGGAGTGTTTTAAGGCAAAGAAGTGGAATGTTCTGCAATGGTCAAGTCAATCACCTGACCTGAATCCAATAGAGCATGCATTTCACTTGTTGAAGACAAAACTGAAGGGAAAATGCCCCAAGAACCAGCAGGAACTGAAGACGGTTGCAGTAGAGGCCTGGCAGAACATCACCAGGGACGAAACCCAGCATCTGGTGATGTCTATGGAATCCAGACTTCAGGCTGTCATTGACTGCAAAGGATTTTCAACAAAGTATTAAAAGTGACAATTAGATTCATGATTATATTAATTTGTCCAATTACTTTTGGTCCCTTAAAAACGGGGTGGCCACATTTGAATTTGTTGTAGTTCCTACACCGTTCACCTGATTTGGATGTAAATACCCTCAAATTAAAGCTGAAAGTCTGCACTTAGAGAACATCTTGATTTTTTGAAAAATGTGTCAATGTCCACATATTTATGGACCTGACTGTATGCAGTGTGGACATGCTTTGACAATTATCTCCAAACTTCTCAGATAAGCATATAAAATCACATTGTATTAATCAGGATTAGTCAGCAGTAGTAAGGTTTGCTTGGTTTGTGTGTGTGTGTGTGTGTGTGTGTGTGTGTGTGTGTGTGTGTGTGTGTGTGTGTGTGTGTGTGTGTGTGTGTGTGTGTGTGTGTGTGTGTGTGTGTGTGTGTGTGTGTGTGTGTGTGTGTGTGCGCGGATGATTGACTAGCCTCTCAAGTAGACCGAGTGTCTGCCCCATGAGAGAGTTTTTAGACTGTTCCACTTTTATGGAACTGCGTGTGGGAGCAGACTCGTGGACATACACAGGGACGTGCAGAGGAGAAATGGACTGTAAAACAACAGTCATTAATGCCATTGTGCCTGTGAATACCTGCATGCAAATCCTGAGATTAGAAACAGGGGTAGGCTTTTTTAACCTACTTTTGACTGGGATCAGAGTTGTTTTGTTGCCTGGGGTGAACCACAGTTTTGTGAGGCATCTCTTGGTGCAAAACATAGCATGCTTTGAACTTATGATACAAACCTTTCTCATCACTCCGGCAGCCCTTTCACATCTTTGTCAAGTCTGATGCCTAACCCAAGGGAAACCCTGTCTAAAGATAGCCCTTTTCAAATCTTTACCCTACATTCTCTCATTATTATGTTTTTTTTTCTTAAATTTTTTGCCGAATGGCAAGAGTGGGCAGTGAACATCTCTTTCCTCAAGTTAAGAATTTTATGAGCTCAGTTGAGGAAGGAAAATGAGAAGGGAACCACACAAAGGAAGGATGTGTCTTAAAAGAGGGTATTTGAATTTGGCCGGTGTGTGTCTTGTTTTTCCTCCTCTGCAGATGCGCACTGAAGCCTCGGTTAGGAGAAGTTTAAAAATACGAGCTCTGTTCCACAACCCTCTACTTATTCCTCTGGGTTCTCAGAAGTCGTGTTTGCTATGCTTGTCACATCTAAATGTTTCCTTCACGGTCTCTGCTTGTGATCTCTGTTGATATCAAATGCTTTTCTAGCTTTAATTGAGAAAGCACATGCTGCAGTTATCATGTCATCATAAATTGATTTTGCGATCGTATATACTTGCGAATGTGTGCCTTTTTTTAAGGAACGTTGTGTTCCTTACCATCCTGTACGTGTGTTTCAGGCTCAGGTGGCATTCCTACAGGGTGAGAGGAAAGGGCAGGAGAATATGAAACAGGACCTGGTGAGGCGGATCAAGATGCTGGAGTACGCCCTCAAACAAGAGCGGTAAGAAAAATGACAGGAAACTCCTTTCTGTCCCTGTGTCCTCGTGTCTGTTATTCACTCAATCTTCTGGTATACTGTTTTGCATGCTGAAGGAACAGTGATTTGATGGTGAAAGGTTTTCCTGTATTTGCCTGTAATGCTGCCTTCTTGTGGTGTGTTATGGGGTTGCAGGGCTAAGCATCAGAAGCTGAAGACAGGAAATGACCAGAGTTCCGGAGACAAGAAACCAGAGACAGAAGCAGACCAACGTATGTTTAACAAATCTTATGCACTCTCTTACTGCTGCTTTACTTTCAGAGCAACTCAAAATCTCTGCTTTTACTTTCTTTCTGCTAATGCGTTGCATCATCATCATTGACCAATCTGTTTTCTGTAGTTCCCAATGGGCCAGCTGAGTCAGACTCTGAGCCAGCCAATCAGATGTCCTGGAAAGAGGGACGTCAGCTACTACGCAAGTAAGGCCTCTGTGTCAACAACTCATTTTTATTTCTGTACCATACTTATGTAGTCCATTAGTACTTTATGATTGGTGATAAACTTGTGATCTTGACTAGAATGATTGATTTTATATGTGGGTGGATATTAATTACCCTGTGTTTCTTCCGGTGACTGTAGATATCTCGAAGAAGTGGGTTATTCAGACACCATCCTGGACATGCGATCTAAGCGCGTGCGCTCGCTGCTCGGGCGGAGCAGTCCCGAGGCCAACGGGCCTCCACCCAGTGAAATCTGTCCTGAGCCCGAGCCCCGGGCAGGTGGAGAGTCGATGTTGGTCCGACAGATAGAGGAACAAATCAAGAGGTGAGACTGTGGAAGCTGATAGAATCTCTCTGCTGTTGCTCCTCTAATCAGAATAGTGAAGACACCCACAGTCTGCAACACAAGGCACAAATCATGACACTAATGATTAAAACAGAGAATGACATTTTCTTTTGTTTTTGTCGTTTTGTCATAAATCCTTCACAATCATGATCTTTCATACCTGCGACTGCTATAAGACTGCTTTTTTTTTCCCCACCTAAAGCAAATATAATAGACATGCAGTTCTTCTGTTGTAAAATATTAACATGGCCTAATTTACACATCATGACAATCTGATTATCTATTGACAGACATGACATGTTATGGTTGGCTGATTTGGGTCATTTTAGTGCAAAAGGTCGTGCACACACCGCACTGTGTAGAGTGGGTTCTCTTCTAAGAACTTCTGACAAAGTCCTCTTCCACAGGGAGCGTCTTTACTGTGATCGAGGTACAGTTTTAGTAAGTGAAATATCTTTATCAACAGTGCACTTTTTACATGAGACAGCTGCTGACTAGCATTTGTCTGTAGCAGAAATGTGAAACTGTGAAAAAGCAGCACACCCTTATCTTAAAAGTTTGGTAACAAAAATGACAAAAAGCTATCCCGGTCATTGCACAGAAAATATATGTTCCTATCAGGCAGGTTAAGATGTTATATATATATATATATATATATATATATATATAACATCTTAATTATATATTATTATATATTATATATATATATATATATATATATATATATATATATATATATATATATATATATATATATATATATATATATATATATATATATATATATATATATATATATATATATATATAGAATTGTCCTTCGATCAGAGGTTCAAGCCCCAGCTCTAGCCCATGTCGATATGTCCTTGGGCAAGACACTTAACCCCTTGCTCCGGTAGCTGTGCCTAGGGTGTGTGACTGTTAGTTAGTCCTGATGGGCAGGTGGCTCCTCCCATCCGTGTGTGAATGGGTGTGAATGGGTGAATGATGACAAGTAGTGCTTTGAGTGTTCGGAAGACTAGAAAAGCGCTATACAAGTCCAGGTCCATTTACCATTTATTGGTTAACTAGGAAAGTAAAATGCACCCATAAAACCTTTTTTATATTCTACTGTAATGTAGACTGCTGTGGCCAAACTTCCTATAATATGGTATTATATAAGTATAATTGAGGTCATCCTGCCTCCCTCCGCAAGATATTGACCTAAATATTATTTTCTTCCCTTATTAACTGGAGTGGAGACAATAATTGTCTGTGATTTGTAGGAACGCGGGCAAGGAAAGCTCTCAGGAACGTCTGGGCGGCTCGGTGCTCGATAAGATCCCCTTCCTGCACGGCTGTGAGGACGATGATGAAGACGACAGTGACGAGGAGGATGACTTCCAAGGCATGGCCACTGACTGCATCGATGGACCGCGAAAGAACAAGAAGTCTCGTGTAAAGGTACGAACAATGATTAGGAATAAAATGAGGAAGATGAGGAAAATTGAATGACTAAACACAAACTATAAACTGCAAACTTTGTTCGTGACTAATAGCGTAGTAAACCCTCTTCCCCCTTGTGTTCGTGTCCAGATGCCTTCGGAGCCCATGACCACAGACTTGGACCCGGAGGACGAGGAGGACGAAGACGACTCGGAAGATGCCCTCAGTGAATTTGACTTCCTGGGCTCGGGGGAGGATGGGGAGGGGGCGGGAGAGGCCCGGATCTCGGGGGACGGACGGGAGTTAGGTACGCTGCTGCCATAGCAACATCATCAGCACAGCACTGCCAGAATCACTGCCACCAGTGTATCTGTCTTTTTTGCCCCCCCCCCCCCCCCCCCCACCCCCTCCCCGCTCACTTTTTTTATCTTTTACTTCTCATTGTGTCCTGGCATCTCTTCTTGTCAATAAAACCAACCTCTTTTCCCAACCACCTGTCTCTCTGTCCTGTTTCACGAGCTGTCAGTCTGTGATTCTTGAGAGCGGTGTAGCTGTCATCTCTGTCTGTAGATGTATTTTCTGTGGTGCGGGGTCATTTCAAAGGTTGCCAAGCATGCTGCCTTCTCTTTTTTTTAATGTGCACATTTCATTCTTTGAGTCATATTTACACTGTGACCCTGTGCTCTTATTGATTTCAAATTCATATTATTTTTTTATTGTTTGAGTGTATGTTTTGTATTTAAAGAATGAAGTCTATCTTTTTGCCTCTGTCTACATCCGTCTGTCTCTCATCTGTCCGTCTGCTGGCCTCTCCAACCGTCCTCCGCCCCTCTGCATGACTGGATGTTTTGTGTCTCTCTCCTCTTGCCGGGTTCAGAGAACCGCAGGAACAAGTTACAAGGCATGATGTCGGACTTCCCCCCTAAACCCACCCCGCCCCCCTCTGTATCAGGACAAGCTCGTCCCGGGGAAGGTAAGACTGTCCCACCATATATGCCCCATCGAAAACCGTAGACTACCCTCTACTATCCCTACATGCTTGATTGTAGCTTAGACGTTAAACCCCAAAAATGTCTGCGTAGGTGTACAACACTGCTCCTTTTAACTATTTCCTCTGATACACAGTGTGGGAGTATTGAAACACAATTTATGGACGCTTGCTCGAGAGATCTAAGATTTATTGCTACATTTGACATTTTCTTCATCTCGGCCTGTATTTATAGGGCCATAATGTTTTGTGTAACTCTTGTGCTTTTTCACCTCCAGGTGGCGCCCTGGGTTTCTCCTCTGACGTCTTCATTATGGATGCCGTCGGAGGAGGAGGAGACATGAACCTGGGTGAACTGGCTGACCTCACCGTTGCCAATGACAATGATCTCTCCATGGATGTAATTACACATTAGTTCTGGTCAACACACAGGATTGTAATACAACGTGCACACAATGTGTGAATGTTGACTCTTTCTTTTTAAATCTGTTGTCCTGTCAGATGCAAGATAACAGAGAGGAGTTTAAGAAGACATGGAACCCTCGTTTCACACTACGCAGCCACTTTGATGCCATCCGCGCTTTGACCTTTCACCCCAGTCAAGCTGTGCTGCTCACGGCCTCTGAGGATGGCACTCTAAAACTGTGGAACCTCAACAAGGCCATGCACTCTAAAAAGTAAGAATCCATAGATCCACATGGAGTGAAGTATGTATATAGCTCTTTTTATACTTACAACTCACTCCAAAGGCTTTCAAAAGCAGCAGTAGGACAGATAATGTACAAATGTAAACTCAAACACAGCAAAGATGAGAAGCAAATTTATACGATTGCCTCCCTCCACAGGAACGCAGCGTTGGATGTGGAGCCCATCTACACATTTAGAGCACACAGGTGAGTTGAGTACAAATCCAAACCCATACCAAACACGGATGCAGTGCAACCACTGATGCCTCTCTTTATGTCCAGTGGCGCTGTTCTGTCGCTGACCATGAGCGAGGACGGAGAATCCTGCTACAGCGGGGGTTTAGACGGAACTGTCAGATGTTGGAAGATGCCAGACCTCAATGTGGATCCTTATGATAACTATGGTCAGCCATTATCAACTGCAGAGTAAGAATGATTTTCCAATTTAGAAATGTATTTTTTAATATGTGCGCTTGTCCATCCAGATCCTGGCATCGAGAGTAGTGTGCTAGCCGGCCACGAGGACAGCGTGTGGGGTCTAACTTATTCGGCAGTTCACCATCGTCTCGCCTCGTGCTCAGCCGATGGCACGACTCGCATCTGGGACCCTCAGAACTCTGCTCCCTGCCTGTCTGTCTTCAATAATGAGAGAGGTAGACGTCTGTGTTGAGTGTGAAGACGTGCGTTTTGAGCTTTGTATTGCGTCCATGCCTCACAACTTGATCATCTCACGTCTTCTCCCAGAGCACGGAACGCCCACCTCAGTAGCCTTTGTGGCCACTGACCCCAACCAGGTGGTTGTGTCATACGACGCCGGTGAGACGCTGCTCTACGACCTCAACACAGAGCAGAGCATCACTTCACTAGAGACACAGACCAAGGATGGTATGTTCTGGCCTGTTTGTAACCCACTTTAACATCAAAAGTTCAAAATAAATAGTGGAGTAGAAAAAACAGATGAGATTCAGATGGAGTTGTTTGTCTTCCTTTTGCAGGCAGTGAGCTGATCAACCGTGTGGTCAGTCACCCGTCTGAGCCCGTATCCATCACTGCACATGAGAACCGCACCATCCGCTTCCTAGACAACAAGACAGGTATCTGCATGTCTTTTATCTGTACTGGTTATCTGGTAATTTCTGGAATATGAATGCACCTAAATAAGCTTGTTTTGTGTATTCAAACAGGTAAAGTTGTCCACTCAATGGTGGCTCACCTGGATGCGGTCACCTGTCTCACTACAGACCCTAAAGGCACTTACCTCATCTCTGGCAGTGAGTACCACTCAGCTTTACTGTGTCCTTATTTAGCTGAACATCTTCGGATCGGGCTTCCTCATTTTCAAAATACCATAAACTATTGTCTTATTCCCAAATCACTCCACTCTCTATTTTCATATAACATCATTGTACCTGGAGAGACATTTTAATGCCAACAGTTTATTTTAATATTGTGTCCATTCTGTACACAAGTGTGTACAGAATTGATAAATATGTAGTGGGAATTTAAAAAAGAAGTGATGAAAATAAAAAATGTCAAGTCATCAAACTCATGTTTAGATGGAATGAAACAATCAGAAAGCCTCACAATCAGTAGTCTCTCTAAAGTCACACTATAATGCATGCAATGCCTTAAGTCTAGCTTTTAAAAGAATACAAAGCATTTCTTTACATTGCACTCCACTGTGGTCTTTGTCCCTGTACCATTGTCTTTGTTTTCACCCGCTTTCTGCCCCCTGCAGGCCACGACTGTTCGGTGCGCCTGTGGATGCTGGACAACAGGACGTGCGTGCAGGAGATCACGGCTCACAGGAAGAAGCACGACGAGGCCATCCATGATGTGGCCTTCCACTCCTCACAGCCCTTCATCGCCAGCGCCGGCGCAGATGCACTTGCCAAGATCTTTGTCTGACAGCACTGTCGTCATTCTGGTGAGACGGGGGTCACGTTTTTGACAGAAAGCCTCTATTACAAAATAGGGGTGTGGAGTTTGATAGCAGGACATTTAACAGGCAATGAAAGGTTTAAGGAAAGTCTATTAATTTGGGTTGGGAATTGTAATACTATAAGCTTAAGTCAGGATATCTCTGCTCCCACTGCTTCTCTGTTGACCTTTCATTTTTAAAACCTGTCTCCTGCAAATCCTTCATCTTTATGAAAGTGCAATACTAAATGAAGTGTTGGAGAACACCTTTTATCTGTCTATGAGTAAAGTAGTTTCCCCAAGTCTCTATTGAATCTCATAACATATGGATAGCCTACATTTCTAAGTAAATCTACAGTGGACCGAAGCACATTCCCCCTTTAACAGAATTGAAAAAAGTTCAGTTTCTTTGAGCATTCGTTGAGCTTCACAAAATGGCTTCAAATCGTATGTTTTGGTTGAATCCTCTTGCTTAAAATGTCCAATTTAGGAATCTTAAATGGCTACTTTTTACCCCCACTATAAAAAATCCCATTACCCTCAAACTCAAATTTGATTTATTTGTTGGATTTTCTACAACTCTAAATGACCAAACCAGATATGTTTTTAAATTACAGAATTACTGTATGTCAGTGTTAGAAGTACTTCTGAATGGCTGTTGGTCTAACTCTGTTTGTTTCTGCCTTTTCAGAGTCCTATAAAAACAACTGGGCCAAAGGAGACTGAAGACTACAGTGCACACACACACACACACACACACACACACACACACACACACACACACACACACACACACACACACACACACACACACACTTGTCCTGCACCCCACTGGCTGGGTCATTGCCACAGGACATCACCTCCTCTCCATTTTCCACTCTACTCTGATGCCTCAGTGACTTCTTGTAATACTAATCATAT
Organism: Myoxocephalus aenaeus; assembly: GCA_038501785.1. Taxonomy (NCBI): domain Eukaryota; kingdom Metazoa; phylum Chordata; class Actinopteri; order Perciformes; family Cottidae; genus Myoxocephalus; species Myoxocephalus aenaeus. Next base: position 3,606,097 of record JBAMJR010000124.1, on the reverse strand, counting down.
CACTTTTTTATAAAAAACCCCGCTGCTCCTTTTTTTCAAATAATCATATTTGGAGTAACACTTTTCTACACTACAATTCCGTTCTGCTTTTTTTCATTCTACCAACACGTGTGTGTGTGTGTGTGTGTGTGTGTGTGTGTGTGTGTGTGTGTGTGTGTGTGTGGTTTTTTTGTGCGCTTGAACTGCTGACATACTACTCACACGGAGAAACCATCAAGGAAATCTCAATATAACAAATTGCTTGTGGCTAACATGCATATGTAGACATGACTAATAACAGTTATCTTTCCCAGTGTCGGCAGAAAACACCTGACCAACCTCCTAAATGGGAATCAATGTATTACATTCCAAAGACTGCAGTGTGTGTGTGTGTGTGTGTGTGTGTGTGTGTGTGTGTGTGTCGTATTCAGTTTGGAGAATGTTAACGTGGCTGTGTGTGATGTGAGGAACCATTAGACAGTTAACCAGTGTTGAACAAATAGCTTTAATTTCCACTTTATGGCCAAGTATCATTGTATGTATGAGTATTATAATGTCCCCATGATTTGTGAGATGGAATGTCACTCTGCTGTACAAGATGAATGAACATATTTCCACAATCATGGTCCATTTCTACAAATGTGCAGTTTGAACTCTGTAGACTGATGATCTCACGACACATTAACCAGCTAACGGTAGACATCACGAGAGTGCAGTTAAAGTCAGGTGACTTGCAGAGGTAGTGAGGCTGGGCTGTATGCTCCCGACAAATGACACAGATTGTGTCATTTGGTGCTTTTTACTGTACAGAAGAGTGTGTTTGTATATGCACTAGTTAAATCACGGTGCTATGAAAGACCTCGCCAGTCTTGAGTCAGAATCAGGGAGCGGTTTTGTGTGTACGTGTGAGAAAGAGAGACTGTGTTTCTCACTCATCGGGCTATAAAGCGAATCTGCTTTTTAAATGACATTTCATTGGTTAATCATTTCAATAGCTGTGGTCACATTTTAGAATTAACTGTTACCGTCTCTCATTAGAGATGTGAATAGTGTCACCATTGATCGTTTTAGGAATGTACAGAGCTGATGATGATTATTTTACAGTGAGTACCACTTGGACTGAAAACGTTTCCTCAGATGTGAGCCGTTCAGATTGTCTTTTTTCATTTCATCTTGGAAGTCGGTGCCAGTTTGTAGGCAGTGCTTGGTTCTGGCATGTTGTTATTTATTCAGGCTTTCCAAATAAAAGAAACAAGGCTTGACATTACCTACACTTGTATGTTTAGGTAAGGTTCCCTTGCTTTGTTTTTTACGTGCATCAGTTGCACGGTAGCACATGACCCAGAGCGCTAATGATGTAAAGCTGCATGGTCTCCTCTTTCTGAAGAGGCGGAGAGAAATGGGAGAAAGAAAAAGAAGAGTCCTTTTTCATTTCAGCCACTTTTACCATTTCAGAAAAAGAAAAAAAATGGAAGAAATAATTGATTGAAGATGTTTGGGTGTCAGTTAATGAAACATGACTCGGCACCTAATCTATCTTGCTGATCCCTTCTGGTTCTGCTATTTTGAGCATTACCCTGAGGACATTTGGCTTCGGTGGAAACATTGTTCCTTTGAGACGCCTCGCATCTTTCTCTGTTTGTTTCCTGAATCTAAACTGACCTGACTTTGCATTACTTGACTGGTCATTTTATCTTATTACCTTGAGAAGGCAGATTCAATCTGGTGTTAAGATGGTTGGTTCAGGGGACCCTTCACCTCTTCAAGATTGCAGGGTCACACTGGAGGCCAGAGGTCAGATCTAAGGGTTCAAAGTAGCCTAGATGTAAACACTTCTTTCCTAATCACTGCGGACACTAGCATTCATAGTTCAGATTTTATTTTTCTGAAACAGGATGGTGGACTGTTCCGGACGCAACTACATTATTGTACTGCTGCTGGACATAACATCCTGTTATCACATTGAACTACTATTTGGCTCCACTTTGCACTACATTTAGTTGTGGATGCTTGTGGTGAGGAGTGGTTACAGACAGGGTGCAGAAATAATGGTTTGCAGGTATTTCTTATACAATCTCTAAAGTAAATACTACAAGGTGAAAAACCTGCTGTGGCTTGCAGTTATTTGATAGTGAGAGTTACTGAGAATAAAGACAAATCAGTATGACAAATAGAGGTTGTAAATGATGACTAGAAATGCCATTATGTGCTGTAAATGTCCATCATTTCCTTGTTTTCTTTCTTGCATTTCTTTTCTTTGATTATGAATATGATTATTAAGATGTAAGAATACTGTAGTATCATGAGTGAATCATTCTTCCTTGCTAGGCATAGAACTTGCTTGTGATTGATAATGTATAACTTGTCAAAAAGAAAACAATTAAAAAAAAACATGAAAAAAAAATGTTAAAAAAAATCTCCTACCAGTCAGAGGCCAAGGTAAAGGACTCATTTCTTTGTTTTTATTTTTTTATTAGCAATTTATCACTGTGTGATATTTTGTACATCATATTAAGCTGTATTCAAACTACTTCCTCTAACTACAAGGGATAAGAGACCTGCTTTTTATTCATTTTGTTTTATTATATATTTTTGAACTGCATTCTAGCTTGTATCAAATTACTTTCTCTTTTTGTTTACGGGTCCCCTGTTGTATGTCATTAAGGAAGAAAAAAAAAAAAAAAATGAAGATTTTGTACAGTGACTTGAGAGTTGTTTGTGTTGTCTTTTTTGCCTTCTGGTAAGGGATTCAAAACCTTCAAAAACAACTAGACACATGGACGTATCAGTATCTGTCAGAAAAAACAGTCAAAGTACCCTGATGGAATTATTTTCAGTCTTAATATTTGTCAAGTTCTGAAAAGGCTGGATGTCACACTTCCCTAATACAACTTGACATTGTCTTTTATTCTCTGCTTTAATAACAATTGCTTTGATGTGGGTTTCCTACAAAAAGTTATTTTATCTGGTTAAAATTTAAAAAACACATCTACTTCAAAATCTATCTAACATCTATGAATAGGCAACTATTATTTTTGTCAAACCACTGTTTCCACAGTCAACATCCTGCTGTACTACTATAGGACCATGATGCTAATCTTGATTAGTACAATTGATGGAGTTCCCTTTTCAATGCAGCCACCCAAAATCACATTGATAACTGAAACTAGTAAAGCATAAATTCGTTGACAGTCTGGTTTGGATTTTAGAGAACCTCATCTTGTCACAGGTATTGTGTCGGCTATTAACCCAGAATGAACCTATGAACCTATCAACCTACAAGCTTTAGGTAGCACGCTGCACTCAAACAAGTATGCCATCTATATTTTTGAGCCTTTTCTACATCAAATCTTTACATTGCAATTGCTAATAGTATAATTTCAGCAGCAGGCTGAGTAAGATGTGTCAAATCGTTTAATTTCTTTCTTTTTTTTAAATACTGCTTTATCTTTCTGCCGACACATAAGCAACATTTTATAAATAATTGGGAGATTACATTGTATTTCATTGTTAATGGAACACTCCTGTGTGTCCATTTGTAATACGAGACCACATCTCCAGGTGAATAGGCAACAATGCAGCCCTATGGCCTCATCTATACTTTGGAAGTAACTATTTGATATCCACCTACATCAAACATTGCCCTCTTGTGGTGAAAAGTCAAGTCATTGCAAGAATAATTTGCTGCTGCTTACTTATTGTGGTCTCTTGCCTTCTTAGTTTTATTATTTAAAAATTGCGAGATGGCTTCACAAAGGGAAGCATGATGTGATTTCCCTCAGAGGAACTTAATGTGGTCATCGAGTTTCAGTAGCTATCTAGGTTTTCATGACCAAAGTTAATAAGGCATTATTTTCATCTGCACACTTTCAATGTAAGATAAGATCAGTGGTGCAGAGTCAATCATGCTGATGATTGTGGTAACCAAGCCTAACATCTAAACTACTGTATATTCTGGTGTGTGCAAAGTGCCACCCACTCCCTCACAGAGAAAGTTCCTCATTTTATTGAAACTTGCAATCAACTTGGCATGAAAACAGCTCTTTAGGTGGTGTGGCCCTGTTCTGCAATCCAGCAGAGGTGTGTCTACTAAAAATGCAAGGAGGAAAGGTGTTGTAAAGGAAAGAAAAAGGCAGACAATAGAGCTTCACAGAGGTACAGGAAGAGATGGGAGGGCTGTTGAGCGTGGAGCTGCCCCCTCAGGCGGTGTAAGAGGATCTGTGCTGGCCTGGACTCAGGGAGGGAGCCAACAAGACCAGTAACCCCAAAGCAAGGAAGAGAGAAAGAGGAAAAGGGAGGAGGGAGAAGCCAGGGAGTCAGCGGGCGGGACCTTGTGAGAGGCGATTGGCTCCAGGCCCTGTCAGTCATTTCACTTCCTCCCTGGCTGTGGAAGATCACATATGAGAGGGAGGGGAGAGGGAGGTACCCTCACGCGGCTCTCACACTCAGAGTGTCTTTTCACGAAAAAGACTGAACTGGGGCTGAAACTGAAACAGGGCAACACTCGTAAAAGGAGTGCAGTCTCTTGCTCTCCTTCATTCTTACAGTTTCCTGTTCAAGGAGGCCATTTTGTAACTCAGCCTGGAGAAGAGGCACAACAAAGTTTGGCTTTGTTTTTGTTTTGTTTTGTTTTTCTCTCCCGCGGCTGGGAGTTTCACAATCAAGTTTGGACTTTCTCCCCTTGCACATCAACTTCTTCAGGGCGAGAGAGCCGAACGGAGGTGGAGGAGTTTGTGAGTCTGTCACACACACACACTGCTCATGCTTGTCACACCGGGACAATAACAGCAGTCTGAAGAGGAGAGAGGAAAGAAGTGGCAGAAAAGGAAGAAAAGAAGAAAACAAACACACAACTTCCTGGATAAGGATTTCTTCCTTGAGCCAGTGGTTGGGGGTGGACACCGAGGAACCAGGACTTTCTGCTCAGCGCGCGCGTGTGTATGTCTCTCTCCATGTGTCAGTGTGTGAGCCCCTCTCTCCTCCACTGAGACAGTTTGAATGAATGTGTGTTTCTTGAGAACCTGGGTGTGTGCATGTTGAGAGCTTCGGGCAGCTACCCACCCAGACTCCGAATGGCTAACGCTAGCCCTTGTATGTCCCCAGGGGCCATGGCCCAGGTGTTTTTTCCCCCTGGGGGCTCCTCCCCACCAGGCTCAGCTGTGATGCAGCAGGGGACCCCCATATCCGTGCCCTCTGTGCCCGCTCAGGGTAGTTTTCCTCTGATGGACCTGATACCGGGCCAGGGTCCCGGTGGGGCTGTGATACCCTCGCAGCCTCCCACTCCAGGAGGGGTGTCCTTCATCATCCAGATCGGCCTGACACGAGAATCAGTCCTGATGCCCCTGAGTGCTGACCTGGCCTATGTGAAACAAATCGCCTGCTCCATTGTTGACACCAAGGTAGGAAGTGTGTACGTGTAGGGGTTAATCTGTGTGAACTGGGGTGGAGGGGGGCATCTCAGATAAAACTGTGTGTGTGTGCTGTTTGTGTTCGAGGCTCTGGTGCCACACTTTCACGTCTGTTTTCAAACAGTTTGTCAGATGACAAGTTGGAGTTCTGCATTCCTCTTTCACTCTTTGTTTTAGTCTGTGTCCCACAAGCACCTTTTGTATACACTGTGCTCCTGTCATAGGTAACTGGAGGTGTTTAATGTCTTGGGGTCAAAATGACCCGTGTACGAGTGTATATGTATGTGTGTTGATGGGTCATTTTGACCCCAAGACAATGGGAGGGTTAAACATGCAAGCAGACACAGTATTTGAACAGGCGGCTGTGATGGACTCTGAGAAAATGTACAAAATGTCACAATTTTGTTCTGCTCTAATTACAGAAATTACACACACACACACACACACACACACACACACACACACACACACACACACACACACACACACACACACACAGACAGACAGTTGGAAGAGACCACTTTGTTCAATTAGGCTTTGTTGTGCCATGTTCAGGCTAGCCGAGGGATGTTTGATAGGGCTCAGTGTTTGAGACTGTTTCATCTGGCTGTTCATGCATGGGCCAACATGTGTGCGGCACATGAAACAGGAAATGTAGGACAATAATTGCAGCAATTTACTTTTTTTTAAAGTATGTATGTATGTATGTATGTATGTATGTATGTATGTATGTATATATATACATACATACATACATACATACATACATACATACATACATACATACATACTGGATAATCACAATGTGCTCCTGGCTGAGACCTGTCTTTGTCAAGGTCAAAAGTCTCTTTCATTCTCAGAGGTTTTGCTTTTTTTACCAAAAGAAATGATCACATCAGGACAATTTTAGGCTCTTTGCTGAGCGCTTCATTTACTTATTTATTTGTTTTTACCAGTCACTCATCACTTCAATGTATTGCCATATATAAGGCCACATTTTTTTCAACCTGTTCAAACAATTTGAATAATCGTCAGTCTTTCTATAGAGAACACATTTTATCGGTGTGTGTGTGTGCATTATTATGAGCTACAGTTGTGTAGTGAATAATGACTTCAAACAAATGTGTCTTCTCTATTAAACTGAAAACAAACGTGCAGGGTTGGGGAGGGGGGAGAAGTAGTGACATCCTCTTTGCAACAGGAAGTAACGAGTGTTATAAGGAATGTGGTCTTTACAGTATTTGAGAACCATATATATATATATATATATAGGCCAGCAAATTTGAACCATTTACAGTATAAAACCCATCGAGAAGAAATCCTACATGTAGTTTGAGCAGCTCATGTGCTTTTATCGACCAATTAGGTTGGTAGGTGTTCAGATTAGCAGATTTCAACAGGCTTTGTAAAGCAGCTTTGTAAAGCTCCTCACAATCACAAATCTTACAGGAAATGCTGGTACTGTCTCCGGCCTGTTTACCCACTCTTTTAATCTGTTCTTGTGGACAACAATCTTTGTTTTCTCCTCCATAGAAGTGGTTCTCTTTCATGTATTTGCTTTAATTTGGAGAGATTCTATCTGATGCTGAATCTCCACTCACCACAACTGTGTTTCCTTGTGATCGGAACAAGTAAGAGGTGTTGTTTACATGTAAACAACAGCAGCACCTCTCTGGCTTCGTCTTCTTTTCTTCCTCTTTTTTTTGTGTGGGTTTCCTCTGACAAACCAGAACTCTCCTGTGTAATGTAAGATAGGTTGTTGTTGGAAGTTTTGAAACTCATGTTTGTCTGTTTCATATTCAGTCAGACTCGTATGACTTTTAATTTACGTTGCCGAAGCTTTCATAAATGTCATAGTTTTTAACTGATTGCCCTTAAAAACACACTACAAAATGTCCAAATAACGATGTCCAGATTAACAAACCTTTTTCAACTAGCTACCTCTGTGACTCAACAACACCTGCAGCTGCTTCACGGTAAAAGTTGTTATGCTAAAAACCCTCTTTGCTGTTGAAAGTGCATAGATTTGCGTTTATTAGAATCACAAAAAAACAATATACTCAGTTGGAAAGCTAATAAAACAATAAGATATGGAGTAGAAGTCTCTTTTGTAGGTCACCATAATAAACCAGAGAGGTGAAAGACGCCTCTACATTTAGATTAAGACTTCTTTTATTACATTTTTGTTGGTAGATCAGTGTGGAAATGTTCAAGAAAGAAATTAACTTAGTACATTTTTGGATGAGGGTGTCACAGCTTTTGTTCTGCTTGCAAGTAAATATAACATAGCATTGGTCAGCTGGAGAACTTCAAATGTATAATGGGGTTGGGATGATGCGGTTTTATGTGGTTGCCTTTGTATGTGTGTGCATGGATCTGTGAGGGATGTCACACTAGCATTGACTTGATGCTGTCTGGAAAAAGAGTCAGATGCATGGCAGGATGTAGAAAAGTCAGTGTGACATGCAGTACGTTCACACTAAGGGTAATTAATAAGCAACCAAGGCAACATAACAACTAAGTACAATGGCCACAATCCAACAGTGCTTCCAACATAGTACCACCCATCCAGACATAACATTTTCTGTGTTTTAAGACAGATAAAGGAATGTTGATTCCTCTGCAGAATACGGCACACACACACACACACACACACACACACACACACACACACACACACACACACACACACACACACACACACACACACACATTGAGTACCAGTTAGTGGTTTCTGCTCCAGAGCATCTAATTAAGGAAAAACTCCGTTGTCAGTAAAAGAAAGAAATTGGCTTTCTTTTATCGGTTGGTTCTTCCTCAGTTCTTCCCTTTCAGCATCTTCAGTCGCACTGTCCCCACAAAAGGATAATCAATACTCTCTGTTCAATGCATGTGATGCTATCAGACAATGTGGAATAAGAGGATTCTTTCCATGAGTGAAAGATAACCAAACATTAAAGGATTTTATTTTGATGTACAAAGCTTGATTTAGTAAAAGAATAACCACAGGTGTATTTAAGCATTACGCATTACACTTTGAAGTTGTTATTTGCATCTCCCCGGTTTGTCTACTGGTGTTGGGTGAGGTCTATTGTGAGATAACTGCACCACAGTGTGGAGTTTAAATGATCTCCCATGTTTCCTCCCATTCTAAAAGATATAAAAGATGTGTGTTAGGATCTTGCCATTGATTTTTTTTTTTAAAGGAAAAAAGCTCTCTGACCTCAGTTAACGATAGCTGTCCACTGCTCCTAAATGGTAACGATTGGTCAAATGCAGAGCATGAATTTCCCTGCAGGGAATGATTAGAAGATACATTTTAAGTGATTTAATGCCTAGTTTCTGAAATGTCTATTGTTTAAAACTTTGGTCAAATGGATGTTGTATAGTAATAGCTTGCGTTTCAGTCTCGCTTTTGTGTTAAAACTAATACAACCCGAAGCAGTAGACAATTCAGAGGTGTTTTTGTTGAGTGGTCCAGCGGGAATAGGTCTATCCCTGAGTCAAGCAAGAGAAACCAATCTGAAAAAGTACCTTCATTCCCTGAGCCTGATCATTCTGAGGCCTTGCTAGAGCAGTCACACACGCATACATGTGTGTACACACACACACTCACACTCACAATCACACATTCAGCAATCCCCAAAATCCCCTTGAATCCAGAATTCCTGCCCTGCTAGGCTCTACAGCTTTAGGTGAGAGATCTGGACAATAGACAGCTTGTCCTGGTCTGGCTAACTGAGTGTGACACATGAGTTGGACTGTGTGTGCACGCATGACTGCCTACACTGGTGTATTTAGAGGGGTATTGAAGGCAGTCTGGTACCCCACACCCCCGCCCACAGTCATCTCTCCCATCCCAGAAACGGTGAGTCACCGGTTCTGTTTATTCACGGGCTCCCTCCTTGTGTTCCATTGACACGTTTTTCCATTCACTTCTCTGTGGAGGAGCACACACTCCCCTGGCTTCAACTACCAACACTAACCCTGAGTCAGTGGTTATCCTATAGCTCTTGTTCAGTCTCCTGAACTAAACATTGAGCCAAGTCTCTCAGGTGCGTAAATTCAAAATGAACCTAGAGCCCACACTTCCAACTTCCCACTTTCTAAAACTTTGCTTTGCTGTGTACCTGCTAATTGTGCTTTCCAAAATCATTTAGCTGGCCCACCTCCAGCCGCCCCAACCCCCTTCTCCTCAAGATGGAACAAGAAGTAATAGTGTGGCCTGGAAACCAGAGGTCTGTCTCCATTCAACCATGATGCAGCTCTGATGTATTTGCTCTTTTGTTAGGCAGGCCCGACTGACCCCCTTATTTTCTCTGCCGCTATTTCCTTTCCTCATTGTATCTTCTTGTTCCCCAATCTACAGTGTTGTTATTCTATCATTTAAAAAACAAGACTTTGATCTCACTCTATAATTTCAGACCACAACTTACAGAATGTGATGAATACTTAGTCTGCTTAATTATATTATTTATTTTCCAGCAGTATAAGTAATGATAATGTTGGAATGACTACTAAATTTTGAGAAATTCGGTTAGCTAACAGAGTACATGTTTCTCCTCTCTTTGTTTCTTGGGATAAAAAGCTACTGACGTCTTTTCCCTCTACTGCCTGTGGGAGGACTACCTCCTCTTCCTCCTGTTGTGCCTTTCCCTCGCTACTTTCTCTTTAGATGCTTTGTTTCCTTTTCTTATCCTCTCATCTCCGGTCCCTTCTCCCTGCCTTATCGTCAACTTCCTCTCCCGCTCTGCGTCCTCTTCCTCATCGCATCCCACCTCCCGTTCATCCTCACTTTGTACTCATCCACCTCCTGCCACTGCCCTTCCCGTCAGTCTCACCTTTTCTTTAGGTTGTTTTCCCCCTTGAACACACTTTAAGCCGGTGGACAAATATGGGGAAATCCACACTTGCCTGGTTATACGAGGCAGGACAATACAGGTTTGGAGGACGTATCCTTTCTAATAAGTGATGAGTCAGAAATCCTGTCCGCCCTTTTGTACAAGTGGTTACCTCGGCGACAATTCATTATATTTTACGGTGGATATTAGATATTAGATATTAGCCTTTTTTAAATTGAACTACACAAGAGCATAGTTAACATACTTTTTGATCAGGTCTGGCTTTGTTTTCCTTCCTCCTTCTAGTTTGCCAATTTGGCCCAAACACTTTCTGTTCTTTCAACACTAAGAACTTGTTTTATTTTGTCATCAAAGAGATGCACGCCGATTTGAGTTGACGCCAGTTTGTGTGTTTCAATATATGTGTCAACATGTGAGAACCTGCTGAGTCCTTTCAGTGTTCGCTGTGGTCACATTACTTGATAGTTTGTATTCTCTGCAGACTAATCCATGATGAATTACGACACATTTAACTGCCGTCTAGCTGTGTCAAATCCAGCAATGGATGCGCAGGAAGCACACTGATGATAATTCATTTTAATGTGGAAGTTGCTGAACATTCGGCAGTCAACTTGCACCTATAGTTGAATTTGTTTATGTCTTGTAAGAAGAGACTTTCTGATTCTGTTAACTATTGTGATTAAATGAGGATAGAGGTTTATTTTGTTCTTTAGTTAGATCATTAAAAGCACAAAGGAGTATCCGCGACTAAACACAGACACACACAGTTGTTGCTCAGAGCCCCTGCCCTGACCATTGTTTCCACCTCCGTTTTGGAAGGGTCTGTTTCTTTATCTCCCTCCCTTGAGAAGCAGTTTGGCCCTGGGAATGGGATCATACACACCACCTCCTGTTTACCTCACTCTCCCGCACATGTATACACACACACACACGAACACACACACACACACACACACACACACACACACACACACACACACACACACACACACACACGTTGCAAAGTAACTAAACAGTTGGCCCTGATGTTCCACATCAACGCCTGACAGACAAGGTCAAATTCCATGTTCAGCATCTCTGTAGGTGAGAACACAGACTTAATTTGGTCTAAAATACAGCCTACAACTACGTACTCGGCCAGTGTACCGCTCTAATGTCATGAGGGGTTTTGTCCTGCTGCTAGGATTATTAAAAAGCCTTCTGTATGTGTCGGAGCTACTGGGCAAATACTCTCTGCCTATCAACCCAAACCTTTATTAGTCAATGAATAAATGCCAGACAATTAGCAAGACACTGACAGGTGGACATATAAGTGAAAAAACTAACTGCGCCTTTATCAGACCGCACGTCATTTGACGATTGCGTGAAGATAACACAGCCGCTGACCAATTGCAGCAGCCGTAGCCAATCGCTCCAAAACTTACAGAAGCTATATCTACTGAACCCATACTGCTGTAAAGGAAATTGTGTCTATTTTAAAAAGGGTAAACCCACAGCAACATGTATCAGTTCTGCTTACCCTCTCTCGCTGTGTGCCTCTCTCTTTGAGACTATTTGCATGGTAGCGGAACAGCTTTGCATGGGTGACCGGGCCTGGTGTCTCCCGGCTGTAAGCGGCGAGCTGCAGGGGAAGTGGAGTCCACACGAAGACATTTGGTTATTCAAAGCACATACTGCTGGCCGTAGCCCAGTGTCACGGATGTGCATCGAAGTGAGGGAGAGAAAGGTGGGATGATGGATGGAGAGATGAAGGGTTTGAATCCTGAGCAGCAGCTGAGATTGTGATCTTGAAATGAACAATTGTGTGAATGCACAAAAATCAATCGGTGTATGAAAGGGTCATTTTGGTTTGTTACAACTTGGCCGTCATTTTAACTGGTAACAATCTATTCACCAAGTTAATTGCTATAAACTGGGACTTGGACTCTAAAAAGAAGTCTGATTGTGCAAGAAGAAGAAACGATCATACAGCTTTCAAACAAACCGCTTGTTTGGTCAAAGTTATTTGGAATAGAAAAAGAAAGCAAACAGTAATTATTTCTCAAACTGTCCTTTGTAAACACAGTCGACATGAATTTAAAGACTGACTTCCTGTTCACCATTATTCTTTTTGCAGTTCTTCCTTAGCGATACTGAGAATCAAAGGGGCCTATTTTAATTTCACTTGCCATTTTGGTTCATGTATGTGCAGCAGTGCAAAATGCCAAAGGGCTGGGTGAACAGGAATCACAGTCAATCTTAGACCACAACAGCTCAACAAATGGAAAATCATGTTGTTGTCTGGATGTCACAGACCGGCACGACCTGCGCACACAAGCTGTGTTCCAAATTGCATACGTTTTCCTTTTACTTTCAGCACATACTGCAGCTGCCCTTACAAAGTACGTACTGTTGCATGCAGTAGGCATTCACTGGGACATACTAGTTCCTCATCACATGGCAGCTTGATCTTTGGGCCTCCTGCAAAGGATTGCAAAGGATTGTGTGTCAGAATAGCCAGGAAAGCATGCTGGCTTGCATACTGCAAAATGTAGTAGAACATCCAACGAGTATGTTTGCCATACTGCATTTTACATACTATGTATTGTTACATACATAATATTGTACTAAATAGTCAATGCTGCCTTCAGGTGGCTGCAGGGATTTAATGAACTGCAGAAGTTTTTTTTCCTACAGTATAAAGCATCTGTGGACACCAGATACTGTAAGAAACACTCATGATAATGTATTCAGAAATGCAGACAGATTTACCTCAGTTCATACTTTAGACATTTTAAACATTGATGCAGATTCAAACACATCTACTGGCTGCACAGCATTTAATTGAACAGTTTATTTACAGTTTAAGCACCATTCTGTTATTCCTGCATATTTTCTTAGGAAATCTCAAACGGTTGGAGTGGTGCCACGAAAACAGGGCCCAAGGACTGAGGGTGTATTTTGTTGTACAGACTGTGATTTAGGGCTATAAATGTAATTTATTTGACTCGACTTGACCTATCATGCATGGCATAGTTTTGGAGACTATGCAATACACACAGTTTTCCTGTGCAATGAGGGATGGGTAAGGCATTTTATCTGCGTTAACGTTCAGTTTTACTTTCAAATTAGATATTACTAAGTCAACACTTGAGTCAATCTGTCTAATCATTTAAAAGCTTGCGTGTCTTGTCCTACCAGATTCTATTGTCAATGTTGCTGTTTTCCCAGATGCCAACATTAGTTTTTGAGAGTAGAATGTTTTCAGAGTAGAAATGATGGTCAAAACTAGTAAACTGAGACCCACGTTGTAATAAAGCAGCTAAGATCTTTGGTCATTTACATGTTTCTGGGCCCATTCGGCCTCTCATACCCCTGCATTCCTTCTCTTGTTCTGATTAAAGGAGACCTTATGATACTAATCTGGCGATTAGCATCGGTAAAAACGGTCTTGTGCCGTAATCCAATTGGGAGCCGCAGAGCTGAGCAGCGTTTGGTAGCATGTGGCGGGTTTGTACCAGTTAGAGAGCGCGCGCACACGCACGCATGCACACACACACACGCACACACATTCATTACACAAAGAGAGACCGAGGTTGGTGAGGCCGATCTTGTTGGTGACTTGAAATGGCTAAAAACTGAGTAAATACGTGTCACACTTTTTGTCCTTTGTCATTTAATGAAGTTAAAAGTTGTAGTAGATGATAGCAGAGGACAATAATTCCAAGTGAGACAGATATTGAAGCACAGTAATATTGTGCAAAATCTCACAGAAAAAACAGGAGAGCTGGAGAGCTTGAAAGTATTTGCTGCTATAGTGTCAGGTGTGTGAAATGTGTGTTTGAGAAGGAGTTATTGGGAAGACTGCAGACAATGGACTCAGTGTGAGGGTTAACAGGGTGGGTTGAGTTGGTCGGGGGCTCTAGTGCAGTGTGTGCTAGTATGGCCCAGACACCAGTTATGAGGGTAAATGGGCAACACCACAGTCTTACATCAGTAGATAAACACATGACATCAATATTGAAGACTGGAAGAAGCAACTGGAAAATATTTTCTCCATCAGTAAGGCCTTTCATTCTCAACATGGGGTTGGATATTCACCATAGCTACTTTAAATCTGTGTTCTGTTATCACAATTCCTTTATATACAATATAATAATTATTTTTCAAACATAGCTTCTCACCTCTGTTTCATGCCTCAAAGCAATAGTTAGAGATTTTGAAAAATCAAGAGTTAGATGAGAAGATTCATAGCACTCTCATGGTTAAATAAGCTAGCGCCAGAAGCTTCGCTCAAAGACTAGAAACGGGGAGAAACTTCAAGCCTGAATCTGTCCAGTGGGAACAAAATAAATCATCCAGCACCTCTTAAGGTCATAAATTAACACTTTCTAAATCTCTGCCAGGAAGTGAATAAGTGTATTTCCGAAATTGTGGAGCGAATGCTTTAACGCTAGGGTCGTCAACATTGGAGTAACCAGCAAGAGTATGCTAGATATTTAAAATGATTGGATGAGCTTATTACAGTCTAGAGACACAGAGATCAGATTTTGTATGTTTGTCACAGCATCTATTTAATTGATTTGTCAGGATGTAAGGTGAATTTTAATTCAAATATAACAAACGAAGGGTTCTATTATAAGCCTACATTACCAATCCTATCTTTTGTATCACTGGTTAACTCGCGGCAGCCGCTCTGCGCTCATACGGCGGTCACCGCTGCTATCGCCTTCCCAACCCACGGCAAACCCTCTGGTTCCCCCCATGGCTAACCCCTTTTGCCGTTAGCGCGTCTAGCACCATGAGTTGCTAGCCACCGGCTCAGCCATCTCCATGTTGAGAGCCGTGGGGAAGCAATCGATAAATTCAGTATTGAGCACATTTAATGCTCCATCATGTAGATGTGGTTATGCGTAATACTAAAAAGATGGTGGCTCTTCTGCATGTGCACAAGTTACGGTCTGGTCTAGTGGGTTTACAGTTTGAATTTTCAAGAGAACCAGCATTTGGTTAGAGTTGAAACGACAGCAACTCCACAAATGTACCCAAACGTTTGTCATAAGATTTGAGTTTAGTGTGTAGCCTGCAGCGTTTTCTCCCCCTACTTTCTTTCAATTAGGATCTAAAGCCATGCCACACAGGAGAGAGGAGAGAAAAGAGGGAGCAAAAGAACAGCATGTGGAGAGAAGAGGGTAACAGGCATAAAGGAAAAGGGGATGACTCAGAGGGCAGTATTGTGCCTATTGTGGCCTTCAACATGCAGCTTCAAGTGTTTGTGTGTCAATAGCACTCTTGGCACATGGAGATTGCTCCTCATGGCCCAGTGTGTGTGTTACCTTTCGGTATATTTGACAATATATCAGATAAATATTAGATTATTATTTTTAACCTTGGGATGAAGGGCAGAGCAAAGAGCTGATTGGTGAGGCTTTAACTGACCTCTAATATATTTGATTATTATACGGGTAGATGAAATCAAGCATTCTGATTGGTTGAGAGTGAGTCACGGAGTGTACTGTATTGAGCCATAATGTCCTGTACACCTGTTTACATTTACCAGAGCGTTCCATATCAGTGCACAGTCAAAATAACAGATTGATTTTGCGCGACCATTAGTTGTCATTTCAAGCTTGACAGTTAGCAAACATGTTTTGTATAAACTTTGATATTTTGGGGGGAATGACTTTTGATGAGAATGGCAGCGGTGAATAATGGCGGGGAGAGGAGAGCAGATAACGCTGTGAGCGAGCAGACTCATTAGCGGGGAGCGAGTGCGTAAAACCGGAAAATAAGATGAGGAATGAAAAGGGTTTGATAGCTAATCACAAAATCGTGATGATTTCCAGTGAGAGATAATTACCGTCGGTAATTTCCCGCCGCAAGGCAAGTTCTCTAAACATCATGGAGGGGAATAGAGTGACGGAGAAGTCGACGGACAGAGAAGCAGCGAGAGCACTTCTTTACATCGGTGGCTAAGTGGCATTCATCCTCCACCATGCTTTCAAGGTGGAGGATGAATGCCACTCAGCCATTCATCCCACAGCAATGTGAATGAATGAGATGGTGCGAGATCTAGCTAGGCTAACAAACGTGATGTGCCCAATGCTGTTTGTACTGTATGTTGCATAGCAACAGCCACACATACGGGACTATTTTCTCTAGGCTACTGAAATGCGATACACAATGTTTGGTGGCTACAACTATTTTGTGCTGAAAGGCAGCGTACTACTTACTTACTATTTATAATGTTGCAGGCAACGGTATTATAAAAGCAATAAGGTACTCGAGGCAGTACTGTATCGTCAATAATGTACTGTTCAAGGGTTTAAACAGGGTTCTAACAATTATTGACGATACAGTACTGCCTCTCGTACCTTATTGCTTAAATACAGTCTACTAATATATAACTCTGGAAGATGTCACTGCAGGCCTCTGAAGCACCTGTGCTTGTTTACACTAGTCATTCTCAGTTTATATAATTTGATTGATTATTGTTGTTGTTGGTGTTCCATTTGATGTGAAGGCCCTTTATTACTCGTAAGCAGTCAGGCAGAGAAGTTAGGCCGCACCCGTTTCCTCATTTCAACATGATTGTCACTGCGAATTAAACAATCATTTCTATAAGTTATGTGGAGAGAATAATCAAAGGAAAACTTCACCCTTAAAATTACCATTTGTCTATCAATTACTCATGTGTTTGAATTCCTGAAGAAAACTTTGCTTTTCATGCATGCCGCTATGGTGAACCCATAATCCAAAAATGGAGTAAATAATTGATGAATGGAAGTAAATAGAGGCGTATAATCCAAGTCTAATCTATCCAGTCGTGTGCATAGTACTTCCCAAACACATGCAATTTTGCCATAAACTCTTCCGCCACTACCGTCTCATGCACAGACTTGCAGCGCTCCTGTCTAGGGCAGAAGACGGGAGGGGCAGAAGTGTTTTTAACTTATGCGTTTGGGAAGTACTAAGTATACGACAATGAGTTGTGTAAGAGTTTGTAAACAGATGTTGGTATAGCTTTGCTATTTTCTACTTGAACTCAAGGGAACAAGTAGTAAGTAATTGATAATATACAAATGGGTATTGTAAGGGTGAGGTGTTTCTGGTATTCGATCTAACCAGTTTATGGCCCTGTTACAAGGAATTTTAACTTGATCTGTTCTTAAATTCTATTCATAAGAAGTTACACTTTAAAAAGACAAAGTTTAAGATAAAGGTTTTTCTGCTTAACCACAGTGAAAGTTGGTGAACTGAGAACACATAATGGAAATTAATAAAGGAAACATTCTTTTGGGAAATAACTATGGTAATGAGGGACCTGCTTTCCCTTATTCTTCTTTGAGTTATATCCTTTAGTTGAGGTGCACCATATGTTGCAATATTGCTCCACCAGCAAAAACAATTGATCTACCGTACTTTTCGGGTTATAAGCCGCTACTGCCTTCGGTCAGTGTCCCCGACAGCTCCCCGCTGTAGCCAGCTGGGGCTCCTGCTAGCGCTCCGTCACTTCCCCGCTAACTTCCGCTAGCTCCCTGAAAACCACCGAAGGTAGCGGGACCAGGCTCGACACCCGACTTGGGCAGAGGTCAGTAGTAGCAGCAGCAGCGGGCAGCAGCAGCGGGCAGTAGCAGCAGCAGTGGCCGGTAGCAGCAGAAGCGCTATCTAGCAGCGCTACTAGCAGCGCTAGCTAGCAGCGCTACTAGCTTGCTACAGCGGGGACACTGATCAGCCGTAGGAGCGGCTTATAACCCGAAAAGTACGGTATTGTATCTTGTTTCTGTACCAGTAGTTTGTTATGATCTTCTCTTTTGACTTTTTGGATACTTGGATTGAAAGATACCTAATATAATTATAGAAAATATGTATGTACGAGTTTTAACGACTTGGTCTGTAATGTTTCCCTTATTGATCAGCAACCACACGTCAAGGCTTCCAACCAATAGTATACAATGTTGACTCAGACCGTCTTTCCACTGACTCTCGCCTGGAGTGCAGGTATACCTGGTATGCTCACTTCATCATGTTCAAGTGTTGTACATTCACAGTACTTTGGCTTGTTTACAATGCAAATCATGCATCGTTGTATTAGTTTTCCAAGTATTTTCTAGAATTGAAGCAAAGGGGTTTCGGTAATGTAATTGCAACGTCCCCGGTTTGAGTCTGGCCCAGGGCCTTTGTTACATCTCTCTCTCCCGCCATCATTTTCTGTCGACAAAAACTGCCTTTTCAAACACACTAATAATGATGAAATGGTGCAACAAAGCCCTAAAAATAATAAGGCTGGATGTAAGAGCCATTTTGTGGTGTTTGATTTATGTTGGACCTCCCACCACTGGTTGCTCGTAAGGCCAGGGGTTGCTCGTTTTGAGAAGGCAAACAGTTTTTTGACCGTTATGCAGCAGATCACACTGCATTACACAAATGGTGACAATACGGTAACCGAGAGATATAAATGTTTATGGTTTGGGATTTAAGTATATGCACGTAAATACACGCAATGGATCAATAAACAAACTGGACATTACACCTGGACATTGTCATGAATAAAATGCGTCAGAATAATATCAAGGGAGCAACCAAGTAGTGCCTTAGGGTTAAATAGGCAACGGGGGCACTACACTGGATCTTACCTTAATTTCAGCAACAAAAAAAGTAGTGTGAAATGTTTTGGAAATAATGTAGTTTTACCCAAATTTAAGCTTTTCAGCCTCTTGAAACAAAATGAATATAATGTATAGTTTTTATAAAATACTTAATAAACAATCGTTCGTGAATCACAAAGAAGTATGATAAAGTAGTAGCATTCTCATTTTATTGCTCATTTTGTTTCCGTCGGTCATTATTTTCTTCTCGTCTCATAGACTTGCTGTCTCTTCTCTTATGAAGGCCTGTTTTCTGTCTCCCTCTTGTCATGAATCAATGACTTGTTCATTGCACAGAGTGGATTGAATCCAAGGTTCCTATCGGCTTACCTGCTCAAAGCAAGCCAAGGAAAGACGGGGAGGTGGACAAGGATGGGTGGGGGCTGATGGAGACGGGAGCTACTACCAACAAAGGCTGGTTCAGAATAGCGTTGCATGTCTCCTTTATCCTCAGACCCCTCTCTCATGCCTGGTCATGGCTCTCATGTTACCTCACCGTCCTCCTTGATGCTTGGCGCAGAATGAGTCTTTGTCCCTTTTGCTCCTGCTTGAGACTAGCCACACACACACACACACATGTATATATGTATGTGTGTGTGTATGTATGTATGTATGTGTATATATATATACACTGACACTGTATTTTCTATGAACCTTGTTCATTTCAATCAACTGTATGCTTTCTCTTTGTCTTTTTGCTTTAATTTACTCTGAATTTGATCTACATGCTCTTTACTCTGTTTTTCCTACACAAACAAAACTATCTTGGATTTTTAACTTGGGTTTGAACCAGTTTTTTTATGCATGCAGGATTTAACGGTTCCTTGTGTTACGCAGGAAACATTTCCAGGTATTTGTTTAAATATATTGTGTGCATTTCTATGTGAATTGAGCCCAGGCTGTTTGTATTTCTTTGGCTCATGCACTTTTTTGCCACTGTAAAATTATTATATTTATGTGTTTATGTAGAAATCCATTTTTGTATGCACTTTGACGCATGTTGTGTGTGTATTCAGCCATAGCTGTTTGGATCCTTTTTTAATATAATTTTGTGCTTATCCAGTCTCACAGGTTCACACAGAAATCTCTGGTATGTAGAAACTAGCAGGTTAGGAATGTAAACCTGATTTTACACACACACACACACACACACACACACACACACACACACACACACACACACACACACACACACACACACACACACACACACACACACACACACACAAAGAGGACACTTCATCGCGGCCGCGGCGGGGGTTGCCAGATTCACGATAATTATCCTCCGAAATACTTTTTTTTTTTCTTCTTTTTTTTTTACATTCGAATATTAATTTTCACATTCGAAATTCTGTTTTTAACAACTATTCGAATATATATTCGAATTTCGATTATTCGTTGACAGCCCTAACACACACACACACAGCATGAGTCAGGGGGAAACATAACATAAAGGCAAAGTATACAGTGCAGGACTGTGCTCATCATGAAGAACATAAGGAAACCTTACACCTTTTACACACCAACCAATGCAAAAACACTTTACGTTGTGTATATGCAATGCTTGTATGTGAGAAAAGTTATTGGGCTTTTACAATGCAGACTGGCATGTCTGAAAGCCGCACGGAGCCGAAAGCTACATTTTTAGCCTCATCTTATAAGTAAAAATGCAATGATGTGCCCCATGGTTGTCCCTGTGGTTTCCTCTTTCAAACAGTCCCTCCTGTGTCTCTTGTTCTAACGTAGGCTGACAACATTTTTCAACTGGGGGCGCAGCTGGCTGCAGCTGCCAATAAGTTGGGTGTGTTGGGCATTTTGCTGACATGTTCCCAGTCTAACACCCACACCCCACCATCTCAGACTGACACATTTGGACCATAGCATCGACCGAATGAATAATCTGATTCAGGGAGTTGCAAGTCATGGTTTGTGTGATGTCTCTAGCCACTGTAGCTCTCAGTCTGTGCTTTTAGACCTAGGGTTACACTACTGTAACCTTTGTTCTTCCCTGGTATCAACAGGAAACACATTAAATCCAGGAAGAAAGAAGCTTTTGCATGTAGCTTTTAATGTCGCCTTGCAAATATCATGATTGGATTTATACTCTTTCCATTGACAAACTATATTCTGCTTCACAAGCTCTCAATTAGAGTTGTACCTCTTGCCACATTTAGTCAAATAGACACTTTCTCTTCTGTGTGGTTATTTCTGTTTGTGTCTATGTTAGGAAAGTTAATGATGATGATAAAAGAACAAAATGAAAAGGAAGACTTAGAACATCCACCTCTGACGACTGTTGTCTTGTGTTGGAGCATGAAGTTAACGCACAGAGTAAAACAATCAAAACTATCAAGTAAGTGAATAAGTTATGGTTTGTGACATGAGAGCAAGGTAAATGCACCATGTCATGCAGTTTTTCAGTCATCCTTCATTATGTACACACTTTCTGTGTTGATTCATCCTCATTGTGTTTTCCTTCTTTGTGTCTGCCAAGCCCAACGCTGAGCTGACGTCATTGTAATTCCTTGTCCTCCTGGCACAGACCTGTCATTCACTACAGTGATTTTAATGTGTGGTGTGAGTGTTGTTAAGGCAACAGGCCGGGTTCTTTATTTGTTTTCTTAAAGCCAGCATAAGCACAGACTCTACAGACAACTGAGGGAGAGGTAGAGCAGGTATGGCCATGATCTTTGTCATTTGCGCCATCTCTTCGTTGGTGTGTGACCTCACTGCGGTTAAAAATAGAATGCCAGTCCAGCATCGTATTTGTTCCATCACTAACACTGTCGGCACAAAAGGAAAAAAATTCCTGTGTTGCGCCAAGTTGTTGTCAGGAGCTAATGAGGTCAGATTGATGACGTCTTTACATGCCCCTCACTACGTCAAACCCTCATTAAACACCTCATAGCTTTCATGAAAGGTGGGGTGGTTCTTTCCAAGTCCCGTGCCCGACATGTTCACAAGGATGGGGTTCATGTCTTAAGAAGAAGGATGCACAGTAAAGTGCAGGTACACTTCAGCATGATACACACACTCACGCGTGCAGGAGAGGCTGTATGATTTGTTGCACAGTAAGACGTGGATGTTCAAACAATGTCTGTTGTTTGAAGGGATGCAGCGTGTTTCCTCTTGACTATAAAATTGTCTGGATCGGGTTCCTGTTGTGATAACCAGCTTCTGTTGCAGAAACACATCGGCGTGGAGGACCATGTAGGGATATAGAGGTCACACTGTTTACAGAGCTGAGCCTGAGGTGTCACACACAGCACGTTTTGTATTTTATCCGTGCAGATTCTCAGTTGTTGTCATGTGCTTTCATCATTGGACTTTGGCATATTTGATTCTGCAGAACTGCAGTATTTCTAGAACATAGTGGTCTGTGTAAACACAGATTCAGCTCCTGGGATTCTGTATCATCTCAGTCCAGCAGTCTATCTCCACTACACTATTAAAAAGAAGAAGAAAAAAGAGTGACAACTACAGAACTTTAAAATGGATAATGTTTTACTCCATATAGCCTCAACTTTCCCAGAGGGACATACAACTAACCATTCCTTCATTTATTCTGACGTATTGTACCAAGATGTGATAACCTGTGTTCTTTATATGTACTGATCAGATAATTAATTGCTGACCATGTTGTGGGAAGTCTGGATAAACTGGTTGGATGGCTCTTAAACATGGAAATAGTCTCCATTAACTTAATAGATGGGCGATATTGCATTTGTGTTGTTCGTCTAATTTTCATCTCAGTTTGTGTGTGTGTTTTCTGTGACTATGGTAACTGCCTTATATTTAACATGCTGCTATTCTTCCTCCTTAGAACCACATTATATGGTTACAGGTATGCTGCTTTACACCTTTTGAAGAGCTATAAACCACATTCTCAAGGTCGCAGTTTCCTGTGTCGGGGAGGTAACAAATAACATTAATAGCACTAGTACCAAGTACTAGCACAAATTACAATACTACCAAATGAAGTGTAACTAATGCTACTGGCACTACCACTACTCACTGTATAAGTAAGTGAGAAATAATGGTTTATTATGGTGTGTAGAATGGTACGGATGCAGAACTCAGTCAATACAACAACGGAGTAGAAAAAGTCCTCTTTTTGTTAGTTCATGGACCTTGTGGAGTTTCCACCTATGAGGGGGAAAAACACATCAACGTGTTGATGTCAAAGACCCCACCAGGAACATCCCGGAATAGCTGACAGAGCAGTTGGTAGAGTATAAATTACATCCTAAAAATCATACTTCCTGTTGGAATTCATAGCCTTACAGGCTGTTTAAAGTCATTTGTATTTGAGCCATTTTGCATCCTTACAAGAAGTAAAACTAAGGAGCAAATAACAAGTCTGAGGTTGCATAAATACCCCTTTTTATACAAATAATTCCATAAGTCAGTCATTGAACTAAAACACAGGCTTAATCTTTACTTTGTTGATGAGTAACTACCTACATTTGCTGTAAACTGCAGCAGAGCTTTGGTTGGATGGCACTAAAGCTGTTGCATCAATTTGATTGTGTGTGCGTGCCTGAGTGTCGAGCTTGCACGTTTGTGCGGCTTGGTGGTCAAAGGTGGCTCATGCTGAGCTTCTGGAGGGGAAGTGATGGGGAGGATGAAAAGCAGAAACAAGCGGCTTCCGCGGCAGGACATTAAAGTCTTTGTGTTCTTGACACATGTAGCGTCTTTATATAAAAGGGCTCTATATTTAGAAACTGTGCTCTCCAGCCGTTTGACGAGCACAGTGAACACGTCTCAACTGGACACCTGACTACCTGTCGCTGAAGTGGGCATCTCTCTGCTGCTGCTCCTTTGCTGGGATGTCCTTTCAGTTACATTGCTTACGTTTTGTCCTGATTATCGAAATAAAATCCTCAACCATTCATTCATTTCTCAGAGCACGATATATTTACGTGTGTGTGTGTGTGTGTGTGTGTGTGTGTGTGTGTGTGTGTGTGTGTGTGTGTGTGTGTGTGTGTGTGTGTGTGTGTGTGTGTGTGTGTGTGTGTGTGTGTGTGTGTGTGTGTGTGTGTGTGTGAACACAAACCAGTTAACTGGAAGAGGCAGGAGGAATTAAGTCATCGTTTTCAAGATCTACAGGTTCCAGTTTGTCTGCACTTGCTGCTCCTCGTGCAAATCTCTCCCTCTGTCTGTGACCTGCATCATATGACCAGAGGTGGTCCAGAGGTGTAGACAAACCGACAGAATACGAGCCCAGAGGTGAGGATATGGCAGCCAGCGCTGTTTCATCATGTGTGTTTCTGCGTATTTTGAAAACAATGCTTTTAAGCTCAAATTTCACTCACAATAGCCTTGTTCCATGACATCATGCTTATAGGATGAGAAAGGTGTTTTGTTTGTGTGTACACACGGAGCGATATCACTTGTTTTGTCCATTTTCAGATCCCTTTTGTGTTAATGTGTGTTTTTAATAATGACTGAGTAATGTTGGCAAATGTTTGACCTTATTGACAGTTGCAATGGCACACAGAGACCCACAGGAACGACAAATGACAGTTTTTCAGTCATTGCGATCAAAATAAGCTGTTATGTCTGGTGATAGCTCATTCCATGTTGGCAAGCCAAGCAACATGTGCTCATAAAAGTCTGGTTGTGTCCCATTTTCCTTAATGGGGGGGGGGGGGGCGGGGGGGGGAGTGGGAGTATGTACATTTAAATAGTTTCCCACTTTATTTATTGGTTATGAATGCTGTTCTGTTGGGGCTGAATTAGTCCAGCATGACAAAGAAATTCTTTAAAATTCTCTTTTTCTCCTTGTACTGCAAATAGTTATAGATTCTTTTGCTCTATGCTCAGTCTAACAGGAAATAATTTCAGCATGTCCCGAACAGAACACAGTGTCAAACGTTTGAAGACCGGTTAGTTAAGACATTGGCATGGACAAGCACCACTGGCTGACCTTAACATTACATTAGTTTGCAAGAGAGGAAGTGGACCACATTGAGGGCCATGTTTGGAAAGGTCAGAAAAGATGACAGATTGGGTTTCTTTATGCATCCTTTTCGCCTTCTAAATGTTGTTGCTTTTTAAGAAAGGCTCATAAAACATATATTGGTAAAAATACAAGACTGATATCTGATAAGGAAAGCTGGACAGCCCAGAAGAAAAGTGAGGAGAGGTTGATAAACAAGAAAAGTGAGGAGAGGTTGATAAACAAGACAATTAAGAATGATGGGACAAAAAGAAGGAGGCGTTTGGGTAAAGAAAAACTAGTCCATAATTAATTTCACTCATAATGGCTTCATTGGCCCGAAGAGCTGCAGGAATAGGGCGGGCAAAGCAGGGCAACCTGATCCCTGGTAACCCAAAGAAACCGGCTAGAGACACAGCCCTGTCTCCAGGCAAACCACACAACATTATACTACAGTATGTATGATAATACAGTCAGCTCTTTGTCTGCAGACGTTGCACACAAACAGTCTCTTGCAACAATACCGTTACACACACATCGAGGTGATTATGACAATAATCACCTTAATTTTATTTATTTTTTCATCATGTTGACATACAAACAAGTAATGTGCGGTTTTTATCCTCTTCCCAACCAATACTTTTACTGAGAACTGGGACAGGGATAGCAGAAAAGAAGAAGAAAATTGTCATTTTCACTGAGGTAACTGTGGTTTGGGGGAGTTGGGATATTGTGCTTTTCAGTAGAGCTGTAAAGACTTGTGGTTTGCACAGACCTGGCAACTGCACTTGTGGTCGGTACGTTGTGTATGTTCTGGACCAATGGGGCAGGATTATATGACTAGCCTTGTTTCTTGGGTTGCTCAGGAAATAAGTGAGCAGTAACAGTAATAGTGTGGGGTGTATAGCAGAGAGGCTGGCATCAAACAGCAGTATGGGGCTTACAAATGGCTGGCTGAGGGTTGTCTGTGCATTCGGGCTGAGCTGGGAGTCTCCACTGATCTGGGCTCTGTGGGTGTTTTGTAATTACAAGTGGCAGCAGTTGGTCTTATTTGTGGCAATTGTAGGTACCGATCCATGCAGTAATTACTGGATTCAGTCCTGTCAGAGAACTTGTGGGTTTTAAAAGTCTGGTCTTGGTGAAGTTGGAGCCTCGTCTTATGAGGCTCCAACTTCATAAGACGAGGCTCTTATGAAGTCAATGAAATGACTCGTCTTTGAGTCATTTCATTGACTCAAAGCCAGAAACATTAAGGTTAAAGGGTCAAAGAAGAGCCTATTTTCTCTTTTACCGCATGTGGTATCCAGACATGCAGATAGTTTTGGTTTTATCTGGCCATCTCTGCCTCTTTCCCAGTACAATGGAGATGATTGGAATTTTTGTTGTGCACAGCTTTGAAAAAATGGCAAAACGTCAAAAGCAGCCTCTCTTTATAGAAACAGTGTCCCTGTGACTCTGGATCGTCTACACAGGCATCACAGAATTGTTGTCACTGCAAATGCTACCAAAGAAATAGAGTAGTTAAGTTAGGCCAGTGGTTCTCAAACTTGTTTTGTCACGCCCCACTTTGGAGGAAGAAAAATGTTCATGCCCAACAAAAAGCCGATATCCGTGAGATAGGCTTTTTGCTGTTTTTTTGTTTTGTCAAGACGCCAAGAATCGGTGAGTCGACAAGAATCTTGGCCGTCGCGCAAGCGTAACCTGTTAACGGCGTAACGTAAACATTTCCATGAAAGTACAGGCATTTCGCCAGGTATTTATTGATGACATTTTAAGTCTTTGCACTTTTGTACTATGTGAAGTTCTCATGTAGCTCATGGGGAGTGGTCGTCCTGAAACCACAAGATCCCTGTTCTCCCCATAGTTTGCATGTCGAAGTGTCCTTGAGCAAGACACTGAACCCCCAGTTGCTCCATGGGTGCTTCACAGTAGCCCACTGCTCCTTAATTACTAAGGATGGGTAAAATGCAGAGAATAATTTCCCCACTGTGGGATTATTAAAAATAATAATAATCTGCATCCCCCACCTGTAATACCTCCTCGCCCCACTAGAGGGTCGCGACCCACAGTTTGAGAGCCACTGAGTTAGGCAGACCAACTCTAGTCGCTGCTTACTCGTATGCCATTCTCTCATTGCAATATATATATATATATATATATATATATATATATATATATAATGTTTTGCTCATTCTTTTGCGGCTGACCTTTTTAAAGCTATTCTGTCCATAAAGCTTTTCAAAAGTCCCACCTCCGCTTGGTGATTCCTAAAAGTTTGGGTGTGAATCACTTACAGAAGACTGCACTTCAAAATGCATTCCATAATCATGCCTCTGGGTTTTCCTTTTGTCATGCTTGCGAATTATCTTTGCATTATAGGTGTGCTAAACAGAGGTATTTTTTAAATGCTTGCACCTCCTTTTGATTTGCGTTCTTTCACACCTCTTCTTACGGCCGTTTGTATTCTAACTCCTGGTTGTTGTTTTTGGCGTGACCTTGTGTCTGTGATGCATGTTATGGATGTAATGTTTGTTTAACAGGTTAAATCTTCTGCAGATTTTTTGTAGCCACTGTAGTCTGTTCATAACTTGTAGTTGACTGTGAGGTCAGTAGCAGTAACCCGCTGCTGGGGCGTGGTCGAATCGCTGTGTAGCTTGGCAGCAGTACAAGTCAGGCCTGGATTTCAGATGCGGTGATGTGGAGGGCCTGTTGGAGAAACTGAGAGGGAGTGTGTGTGTGTGTGTGTGTGTGTGTGTGTATTTAGGAGAAGAGAAGGAAAGTGGGGGGAAGAGAGGGTGTGTGTTGCTGTTTGTATGGAGGGTGTGTCTGTTGGTGTGTGTGTGTGTGTGTGTGTGTGTGTGTGTCATTGTGTCGTTCCAAGGTGGAGACCAGGGTTCCCCTTCCTGTAAGTTGTTAGAGCTATGGCCAGATGAAGAATCCTTCTCTATGGGAAAGCGTGTGCTTGCGTGCATTTTCTTTCTCCTTCTGGTCTTGTGTATTCCTTCCTAAAAGACACATGTTAAAGCTCACTGCATGTCTTTCTCTGGCCTTGTGTGTGTGTGTGTGTGTGTGTGTGTGTGGTGTCCTGTGTGGTGTGGCCACTGAAGTGAACCAGATGGCATTAAGTATTCAGGAGGGCAGGGTTTCCCTATGACAGTCTCCTTTGCTCTGCTGACTTCTGACTTCTGATCCCTCATATCTTTGTAAGAGCTTCATGGAAACACGTGTGTGTGTATTTGTATATAACTGACAGGAAGATAGGGTTGAGTTTCTTCTTTGTCTTACTTTCCAAATTGACACTTGATTTGTGGAATGTAGGCAGTGGTATTTGTATCAGTGGTTACATTTGTCTATGTGTGTGTTTGCATGGTTGTCTGTTTGATGGCTGTTATGTATTCCAGGTGCTTTACATGGAAATACAGGATATAATTAGTTGAGAACATACACTGGTATGCTTGACAACATTTGGCTTGTCCTGTGTTGTACCTGCATGGACCTTGTTCAGTGTTCAATATGATATTTCCAAAAGCTACAGAGATCTCTGGTTATTGTTAATAAAAATAACATAACAGTGGAGCAGTGACTGTTTAGGATGTTTGATGCAGTTTTGAGTATCGTATGGAATAAATGTGCATTTGGTACTTTCTCTCAGCGTGCATATAAGGTCTGTTGAGTTTATACAGTAGGTGGTCTGCGTGTGTTACCAGGAAACGGTCTGAGGTACTGAACATTTACTCTCATGCTCTTTCTCTGTAGTTAATATCTTTAAAATGTATCAATTTAAAATTGAGTCATATAGTTTGATAAAAATACATTTTGCACGTTCCTCCACTTTGCTTCGAAAGACCAACAGTTTGCTTAATATTTGTTATTATTTTGTATGGGGTCTTGTGAAAATGATGTACAAAAAAACTATATGGTAGTTGCATGCTATTTTTATTACATTTTAAGTAAAGTTCCTTGTACTGTACCTAATATTTAGTTCTTCAAGAAAAAATATTAATATACAGAAATTCTGAAATAAATATTATCTATTTGTCATATTCCTTAAAATAATGTTTTAAAATTGAAATCTTCTGGTCTTAAATGTGTTTGGGTCAGATTGTGTAATTCACTCTTGGTTGTAGTTGGACTGAACATTTTCTGCCACTAACGGTAGCTTCGTGAACTGTTGATCTGCAACACACTGATATATTATTGGAATACATTTAATTAAATGTTATTAACAAGTCCATTATACTGTCTCTTCTCTAGTTCCCGGAGTGCGGCTTCTATGGCATTTATGACAAGATTTTGCTGTTCAAGCACGACACAACCACCAACAATATCCTGCAATTGGTTAACGGTGCCAGTGACATTCAGGAGGGAGATCTTGTGGAGGTGGTGCTCTCTGGTAAGTCACCAGCTCGCTCCTCTTTTCTCCTCCTTCTCTCTGTTATCTCCCCTTTTTATTACGGTTGTTGCTCTGCATCACAACCCCTAAAATCAGTCCTTTTCGTCTTACTTTAGTACAGGTCGTATCTTACACTTGCCCACTTTAGTTTCCATCTTATCCATCAAATGATTCTTTATTCTGTCTCGTTAGTTGCATGATTTTGTCGTGACACCCACTGTGATCACGCAGTACACCTTCTTTTTGTTTTAGCGGCGGCCACATTTGAAGATTTCCAGATTCGGCCCCATGCACTCAATGTGCACTCATACCGAGCGCCAGCTTTCTGCGATCACTGTGGAGAGATGCTGTTTGGACTGGTCAGACAAGGGCTCAAGTGTGACGGTGAGGAAAGTAGAGAGATGAAGTGTGAATAAGAAAAGATGATGTCGTCCACAAGTTTCTCTGAGAAATGAATCGTAACACTCACCAAATATTCTCCACCTCCTCCCCTGTTCTGCTCTGTTGGTCAATGCCGCCCCCTGTAGGATGTGGACTGAACTACCACAAGCGCTGTGCATTCAGCATCCCAAACAACTGCAGTGGAGCTCGCAAACGGCGTCTGTCCACAACCTCCCTGAGCAGCAGCCAGTCCCTGCGTCTCTCTACCACGGAGTCGGTGTACAGTTTAGGGACGGCCTCCACCTGCACAGAGGACGCCAGCCTCATTCGCTCACACACACAAATGGTACTGCTGGATTAATGCACACAATGCTCTGTTTAGGTTTAGACTATTAAAGTTAAAGAGGATTTATTTGCCCACATAAAACCACGTTGCTTTGGTTATGTTGTCACAAGTGTAAAGCCACTTTAACTCAGTTCAGCCACTGATATAGAACGTTTTAAATTGAGACTGTAACCAAATATGTAATGGACATGTACTGATCAGCTCAATAAATAAAAAAAGATCATCAGCAATTAATTGATTGATTGGGGCCCTATTAACCTATTCTAATTAAAGAAGAGAAAGGGAACTATTTAGAGAAGAAACATGAGCTCAAAGCAGCTATAATCAATATTTTGTTCTGTACTCTGCACCGAACAGCCGACAGACACAGGAAGCCACTTACTGGTGAACCTAGTGGAGCATTCTAAAGTTATAAAGAGTCCAATATTTTCTTCAAGATTTGATAAAGATCAAAAGCATAGTTAAAAAAGCATAGTTATTCCATTAACTGCAATATGTAAGCAGCTGTTCAATATTGTGTTTAACTTGTTTCCGCTGCCTCCAAGGATCAACCTTTGTTTTATTAAGTTATTCATAGGTCAAATAATTCTTTAGTAAGTACTTGTTGCCAAAAGTAGATGATAGTGTACTTTTTCCCCACACAAAATGTAATTGATGATCTTTGTTTCCGTTCTGCTAGCCACGGACCCCTAGTGACGCCCGGCGCTTCTACACAGGCCGACCAGTTCATTTAGACAAGATCCTGATGAGCAAGGTCAAGGTGCCGCACACGTTCGCTGTGCACTCGTACACGCGACCAACGGTGTGCCAGTACTGCAAGAGGCTCCTCCGCGGTCTGTTCCGGCAAGGCCTACAGTGCAAAGGTGAGTACAGAGAACGATAGATACTTATTTCTGGACTTCCAGGGTGATGCAGAATTTTAAATAAATCTAATAGTATTATAATGTAATCTAATCAAAATGTGTTTTATTTCTCTCAGACTGCAAGTTTAACTGCCATAAACGCTGTGTGTACAAGGTTCCTAATGACTGCCTCGGGGAGACCATTGGAGGTGAGGGAATATAAAAATATATCACCTCTCAAATGTCTTTATGACTGTTAACCCTGCATGGATTTGATAAAAGTAATTTAATTTTCATCTTCATGTTTCCATTGGCATAATAAGGTTACTTTAATAACATACATGATGCATTATCTAACATGACTGAAACTCACTGGCACGAATGTTTTTATCTTTTCAGAAAACAGAAGTAACTGCGGTAAGTGTCACCGGTACTCTGTATTGATGCATGTACAGTTGTATTCTTCTCATAGATGTCATAGTAGTAGTATTTTTAAACTCAGTCACTTCAAATCAAGTTACACTCAACCTCTTCTCTCCTCTTCTTTTGCCCCAGACATGTTGAGTCCCTGTACTGACACTGAGGTGCCAATGGACTACAGCAGTGAGTACGACGCCTCAGACAAGTCTTCAATAGATGACTCAGACGAGTCCTGCAGCATCCCAGGGTCCTTCTCTCCTGACAACAACCTGGATGGAGCCAGAGGAGACCAGAGGTATGAGGAAAACATTTTGGGAAAGGAAAGGAATATAATAGGATTACCAAAAACTAAAACATGCATATGACCTACCAAGTTCTGTCCTCCTTCTTCTAGTGTTTACATCCCGTTAATGAGGGTGGTGCAGTCAGTGAGACAGACAACCCGTCGATCCAGTACGTCTATCAAGGAAGGATGGGTGGTTCACTACAGCAATAAGGACACACTGGTAAAACATTTCCCATAACTCTCCCACTCTCTAAAGCAGTTCACCTCAATAGTATATATTTGTCACTGTTGTAGGGGCTGAACATACAGATTTAAGTCAATTTATTCTAGATGCACTTTCTTTTCTATGATTTTTCTGCAGAAAGTTTGTTTTGTTTACTTTCCATTCACTCAGGCTTCAGGGGCCTTCTTGTCGCCAGTCTATTTCCCTATTCACCAGCTCCTCGCTCAACAGTTTAGATCCTTGATCATTTGGCTTTATGCACTATATTACTTCCTTGTGTGTGTGTGTGTGTGTGTGTGTAAGGAAAAATGATTGATGAGGCTGAGTCACCCTGAAAACATAACAGCACTCAGCAGATGTGTGGTGAATTAATCCTAATCCTGCCTTTTCCTTTACCTAATATTCTCTATATTTGACCTCAAGAAAACCTTGCTGCCACTCTAGTCTTGTTCTTACTTCCTTTTCTTCTCTGGCTTTACTAACGCTCCTTTTCTTTCTCTCATTTTGTCTCCTTTCTCTTTGTTTCCACCTTCTCATTTAGCAGCTTGTGCTCCTGCTCATCCTTGTTCACATCTGGCCCCTCTTCTCTTCCTCTGACGTCAGGACCGAACTTGAAATGCATTCATATTGATCCCTGAACTTTGCCCCCGATCTGTGCCCCACTCCCCACCCTCTGTGCTTTCTTACTCCAACCCCCAACAGAGAAAGAAGCACTATTGGCGTCTGGACTGTAAGTGCATCATCCTTTTCCAGAACAACACCACCAACAAATATTACAAGGTAAATATAGTTTACACCATGAAAAGCTATGATCTCAAGTTATTTATTCCAAGTGTGCAACCTCACTGGTCCTCCTTCTTGCAGGAGATCCCTCTTTCCGAGATCCTGGAGGTGCGTCCTGCTGGCAACTTCACTCTCGTCCCCACAGGAACAAATCCCCACTGCTTTGAGCTTATCACAGGCACTATGTGCTATTTTGTAGGGGAGGACCCCAACGCCCTCCCCACTCTGTCCCCCAGCAACCCCCAGCCTCTCCCCCCGACCCCTCCCTCCCCCAGCCAAGTAGCACCCAACAGCGGCATCGGGCGCGAGATGGCCAAGGCGTGGGAGAGCGTCATTCGCCAGGCTCTCATGCCAGTCATCTTTCAGGATGCACCACCAGTTGCGGGGAACACAACTCACAGTAAGTTGAGCGCAGCCAAGTGCAGGTAGTGCAGTTTAGGTTTATTATATTTACTAATGGGCACATAAGAGCTTGAGATTTATGTGCTGTTGCTGTGTCCCGAGCCAACTGGGTGCTCAAGAAACGGTGGACTAAATGTGTAAAAACAAACTTGCCAATTCTAGTTGACTAACTGGAAGAGTCTGGTCGTTATCAAACTCTTAATCAAAAACACCTTGGTGAAGGCCCTGTTCCAAAACACATTGGTCAAATAAAGAGTATACGTTTCCAGGAAGCAAAATAGTTTTTTCACAAGTTAAGTATGTTGAGCTGAGGCAAAGTTCTCCTGTTTTAGTGCCGTAGAAAAAATCTTTAAAAAAAAAATCTTTAATTATTATATTTTACAGGAGATATTAGCGCTTGACTGTGTAACCTTTTCACAACTCCTGGTTCTGTATTTTCAGGACAAGCTTCCATCAACATATCTGTGTCCAACAGTCAAATCCAAGAAAATGTGGTATGACTTTTTGTAAATTTTTAGCAATTTCCTTCAATCTTTAAATGAATGATACATAAGGATGAATGTGTACAATATGTTTGCTTTCCTACAGGATATTGGTACAGTGTACCAGATTTTTGCTGATGAAGTGCTGGGATCCGGGCAATTTGGAGTAGTGTATGGAGGTATGTAGATCTATGTCCACTGATTGAGCTCTCTTTATGCTGTATTTTGCTACGGTCTAAATGAATAGGTTAAAGTGCTGTATAAGAAACAATTGTGTCTAAAGTTGGCAAACAATAAATCACAAACCCCTCCACCGTATACTACACTGATGCATTAGTGAGTATGTGTCTGGAAAGGGGAAGTCTGATTTCACACACTCTGAGTTTGACAATGTTAAATCAATGGAGTGTTATTTTATGTACATCACAATCTCTGGATGACAGATATGTTCACATGTATGTGCTGTTCAGTTCACAACCACATCTTTAATGTAATGCTTCCATTTCTGCATCAGGAAAGCACAGGAAGTCGGGCAGGGATATAGCTGTCAAAGTCATCGACAAGCTTCGCTTTCCCACCAAGCAGGAAAGTCAGCTGAGGAATGAGGTGGCCATACTGCAGGTAAACACATGTATACGCTTCCCTGTAGCTGTGCATGGGTATTCTACATACACACTAGTGCTGACACAGTAACAGCCAGCTGCTTGGCTATATATTTGATATTGGTGTTGCTTGTTATAATGGCACATGCATGAACAACGCTGCCAGTCCTTCCAGTACTGGTGTTTATTGCGACATTGAGGAGGTTTGTTTTGACTCAGTTTGACTGTGAGTCTCAATTATTCCAAATATCCCTCCATAAATCATTTCATGAACTATTTCTAAAAGGAAGTACATAAAACAGTTTCCTCTGTATTTACTTCTTAGGAACAGATGCTTCAGTGTCTGACCAAACCAATCTGTGACGTGTGGGCCATTTATAAAAGTAAAGGAAAACCCCACACTGAATAATATGAGTTTTTTTTTAGCATCACTATAGTATCACAGCACTGATGCAATCAGTTTGAGAAACATTAGCCAAGGCTATGCGGTTTATCAATAGCCAGATTGCCATCTATAAAGCTAAAAAACCTCAGATTGCAAAGGTCAGAGTTATCTGATAGCTGCCTTCTAATGTTGCAGCTTATGTTCCCAGCGATGAATCATCATTATATAAAATCATTATAAGAAATTATTTGTCCAGTTAATTTGAGAACACAATTTCTCAATCAATTGCAGTACTGAAGATTTTTTTAATCATGCTTAATTACTCACTTTTTGCTGATCTTTTCGTATTATAGAGATATGGGAGAATTCAAATTCAAATAATGTATTAATCCTTCAAAAGCCTGGAAGATTATAGACAAACTGCTGTAAAGAACCAACAAATGCGGTTGGTCGAGTTAAAGGTTTTACAACTTTATAAAGTTGAAAATAAATTGCTCGGAAAAAGTATCAATGTTGTTCAAAACTACTGAGCATGTTTGAGAAAAAAAGTAGAGTTTTCAGTTAATAATGGAACGAATGTTTTATATTGCTTTGAATTGTTTTATAATGTACGTTTTGTTTGGAAGTTTTGTTGTTGTTCTACGTTTCAATCAATTCAGTTAAATTGTTTGTGTAATCATTTAGAAACATAAATGCATTTAGATGAACAGCCAGATCTCTCTATATTAGGCTCATACTAAAGTTGAATGTACAGTTCATTGGTCACCAGCAGATGGCGACAGGAGTCAGATGGGATGTGCATTAGTCTGTCTGCTGTCTCTAAAAGGCAGTTACTCACTCGGCCTGTCAGACTAAAAGACTCACCAGCTTTCAACTGAAATACATTTGTTAAATGACGCCGCTCCGAATCATGTAAATATATCTTCTGGAGAACATTTCATGGCATCTTTGGAGCATCTATGTAATATTCAATTTTCTGTTCTCCCTTCTGTGTTTCAAATTTCTCTTATGTGGTTTACCATCTTTTGCTGACTCTGTTTGTCTCTGTCTCTGTTTCTTCTCCCGTTCACCACAAGCCGTCATGCTGTTCCTGTCTATCGCACTATTTACTCGGCTCATTCATTTTTCAACCAAATTTCCATATAATCCTATATCCCCCTCCTCCTCTCAGAGTTTACGTCACCTGGGCATTGTGAACCTGGAGTGCATGTTTGAGACCCCAGAGAAAGTGTTTGTGGTGATGGAGAAGCTGCATGGCGACATGCTGGAGATGATCCTCTCCAGTGAGAAAGGGAGATTGCCTGAGAGGCTCACGAAGTTCCTCATCACACAGGTGTGTATGCGTCCCAGTCACAAAGGGGTTGGTTGCGTGCGTCAATACATTTATGCTATGACATGGAAAGTGTTGCACTTACTGTTTTTGCGGTGTGGCCATCTGGTGTTTTGATGCATATCTAATGCGACAGAACCTCATTTTCATATCCTGTTTGTGTGGTTGTGTGTGTATGTGTGTGCAGATTCTTGCAGCTCTGAGACATCTACACTTTAAGAACATCGTTCACTGTGATCTGAAACCGGAGAATGTGCTGCTTGCCTCTGCTGATCCCTTCCCCCAGGTATACACAAACACACAAAGTACACACACAAAAGCCCATTCTCATTATGGATTTGACACTCTGTAAAGAGTAAATAGTGTGCTCGCTCAGATGTGTTTTCCTGACATTTATATGCTATTCTCAAATGCCCCTCTGTCATTTCACCACTTCTCTTTTTCTCCCATTCTACCCAGGTGAAGTTGTGCGACTTTGGTTTTGCTCGTATCATCGGCGAAAAGTCTTTCAGACGCTCTGTGGTCGGCACTCCGGCATACCTGGCTCCGGAGGTTCTGCTGAACCAGGGCTACAACCGCTCACTGGACATGTGGTCGGTCGGCGTCATTATGTATGTCAGCCTGAGTGGGACATTCCCCTTTAATGAGGACGAAGAGATCAATGACCAGATCCACAATGCAGCCTTCATGTACCCTCCCAACCCCTGGAAACAGATCTCCACTGATGGTAAACAATGCGGGGCAAGAGGAGATTTAGTTTACACTTCATTAGGTACACTCTGCTAAAACTAATCAGTCTTATACAGCAGCCCTGCAATACACCCTTCTTCATGAAGGGTATCATGTCTGTTTTAGAAAGATGTTGATTCAACTGTATAATCATTTTGGAGGATGTACTATAGTTTATGATGCAATTGTATTGAGTTATACTAAGAGGTGTTTCTTCTTCCCCCATTTATATCAATGAGGGTAGACTAAATAACAGAAACATCTCACACCTATATAATTAATACAGTTCAATAGCACCACAAACTACATTATCCGAAATGATCATATGTTAAAGCGATATCTCTCTCTGAGTGTGTATGAGGAAGGTTAACATGAACTGTCAAAGCTGGACAAACCTTTACAAATTAAAATGTTTATATTACACAATAGATTTTGTAATAAATATCAAGACAGGATTTATTTTACTTTAACTAGTCATTTTAACTTTATAGACCGATCTGTATACTTTTGTGTTTCCAGCAACCGACTTGATCAACAACCTGCTGCAAGTTAAGATGAGGAAACGCTACAGCGTGGATAAGAGTCTTAGCCACGTGTACCTACAGGTAGCATATATAAACTACTTGTATGCACACAAACATACACATTGTTTAATACATGGTCACTTTTTATCACACTCCTGCAACCATTATTCCCCAATTCAAAGTATAGGAAGCAGCACTTTTTCCAGATATGGTGACTGCCATCAACTTTTTCTTTTTACTTCTGCAAACCCATTAATATAATGTTGTGGCCATTACAGAAATGGAAGGTATAAACACCAGGAGTCTGCACTTAACAACCAAGAGACAGAAGCTCAAGGCTGATATTTGGGAACTTTATTGAGGACCGTTTAGCTCAGGTCCAGTCCACTGATGTTGTTGTTTTGGTGCAAGAACGACCATGCATTAATAAAGCTTCAGTGTCAGTGCTGCCCTATTTTCTCAGAAGCAGTTAGACCAGTCGAGGGTCATTCAAGCGCACACACACACACACACACACACACACACACACACACACACACACACACACACACACACACACACACACACACACACACACACACACACAGAGACACAGACAGAGACACACACACAGAGACAGACAGGCATACACACATGCACAGTCTTAAGTGATTACCGGATGATGTGCTATAAACACATAAAAGCCCATTAAACTTTAATCTAATTTTAAGGGTTCCTGAAACTGCAATTTCATCCGTGTTTATTCCCGTTTCTCATGTCTCAGGACTATCAGACGTGGTTGGACCTGCGGGAGCTGGAGACTAAACTCGGCGGGCGTTACCTCACCCACGAGAGCGATGACAGCCGCTGGCAAATGTTTGCCCGTGAACATACCCTGCCTTACCCGGCTCATCTTGTGCCTCCTCCTGCTGCCTCTGACGACGATGAGGAGGGCGGGGAGGATGCTGATATGCAAGGCCTCACTGAAAGAGTCAGCATCCTCTGACGAGAGAGAGACAGAGGACTCAAGCTTATTTAGGAAGGAGGGATGGAGGATTGGGATCGCCGACCTCCAGCCTAAGAGAGACAAATTGTATGGTAATAAGAATAGTTTCCAGCTGTTAAGACTTTCACAGCACAACATCTGTTTGGCAGCACTCAATTTTACGGCAAGAAATCCAATATATCTCTTCAGGCAAGTTTTTTTTTTTTCCCTCTGCTGTTATTGGTTGTCTTTCATCTTTTGGATTGATGGACAATTTTCATGATGAGACTGCGCGACTCTTTTTTCCATCCACTGTGCTGCTGACCTGGGCAGTCTTTACATACAGTATGATTAGAGTAAAGTTTAAAAAAGTTTATTAGAGTAAACTTTAAATCAGAATTTCTCACACAAATTAAAAGCAGCATGTTCTTTTCCTCCAACTGCAAGATGCTTAAAGCTAAATGAAGCAGGACATGCCACTTCACCAAGTAGTAGTGTAGGTGTGTCTGTATTGGGATGTTTTTCTAAACAAATAACGGTGAATATTAAAAATGAAATTGCCTCCCATTAAAAGAGAAGTACCATTTGGTTTTGGTGTCATTTAATTGGACTGACGGGAATTACAGTCTCTTTTATGTCGTCCGTAAAGACCGGTTCAATCTCTTTCCGGTGACAAAAGACTTCCTCTGTGCTGGTAATTACTAATGTGCAGAAATGAAGTCAAATCCATTTACATTCACAAATGCATCCCCATAATTGAATGTCCTGGAGTGAAAACTGGAGGTATTGATCTGGTGACAGCAAATCCTCCGGTAATTACCACAAGCTTTGAGCCACAATAGGCTTTTAGAAGAAGCATGTGATTGAACTTGTCATTGTGGTTTTAAATGAACTCAGCTTGAGCTGTCCATTACCTGAGTTGTCCACTCTCACCAAGCAGTTGTGTATTTGAATGTTGAATAATATTTCCTCACAGTTGCGTGTTACATACGTGTACAAATACTGCCTATGAAGGAAGAATTTTTACACCTGAGCAGGTAAATGGATGCCTTTTTTTTTTTTTTTTTTTATACTCGTTTACTGTTAAGAGCAGACCTCCCTATGATATAAGTGCATACACAGACAGCTTGGAGTACTATATTTTGGAGAGTGTATGTAGTTTGAGTATTGACTACCTGTCATGTCAATATGTTGCATGTCTGTTAAGTAGTATAATTATCTGGATACAAAAGAAAACGTGCTGTAGTTAGGATGGTCTATTATACCCATGTGTAACCTGAAGTTTATGTAGTTGTCAAACGTGCGTGGACTGTATACCATGTTTGAAAGATAATCCTAGCCTTGGTAACAGGTCATTCAAACCTTGAACAATATTGATTTTCTTCTCTTGGATGTTACATGTATTCATCCGTACATAACTGTCTTCTATAAATTGTAATTTACAGCCTTCTCGAGAGAAAACATAAAACTGAGCAGTCATGGATCTGTGATTATGATTCACTATTAACATTACTGTCGGTAAGGTTGAGGACCTCTTCATTATGCAGAAATAAAATACAATGCTAGTGTGACAGACTGTTATTTGGTCCCTTTCTAAAGAAGAGCAAATTATAACATGTCCATTGACATTTCTGCTTAAATCTGACATTAAGTCCAATGCAAATATTTAAGAATGCATGCAACATGGATTTTAGATGTGATGGATTTATGTTTGCACTTGAGTAGACACAAAACTTCACTAATGTCAGTCACAGGACAGAGAATACATTTTTTAAAGCATATTATGCCTCACAGACTGAGTGGCACTCAAGGACCCTGTGGCTATAGAGCCGAAGGGAGTGAATTGTTTTCCATTAGGTGATGAGCGCACTTCAGCCAGCTACTTTGGTGAAAATACACCCTTATTGCCTCCCCCTACA
The DNA here is from genome assembly GCA_038501785.1 of Myoxocephalus aenaeus. Taxonomy (NCBI): domain Eukaryota; kingdom Metazoa; phylum Chordata; class Actinopteri; order Perciformes; family Cottidae; genus Myoxocephalus; species Myoxocephalus aenaeus. Next base: position 3,566,269 of record JBAMJR010000124.1, on the reverse strand, counting down.
CTACAGCCATCATAATTGCCAAAGAATGCCAAATGAAACACTCTCTCGTCTACTTTTATTTTTCTCAAGTGTGGGCAGGTTTATCACTATCCCATCAGCTACACCTCCCCACGCTTTGAAGTGGCAGTGGAGACCCTCCATTTAGTAAGCGAAAGAGATCTAAACATCAGAGAGACGAGTACCTGGACCCAGCAATTGAGTATCTAGCTAATTCTAGGGAAAGCAAGGCTCATCTCGTTTGTCAGAATAGGAAGATAAGTTGAGACATTTTAGTTCCCCTCTGAAAGTCTGGTCTCAGTGACGATCTTGAGAAATGAAAAGGTGCTTCTTAAATTAACAACAATGGTCTCAGTTGCCATCGCCATGGATGGCTTCAGTTTTATTATTAAATTCCCACCATAGATAGCAGCATTTTTGACATACATAAACAGAAAGAATGACTGACTACTCTGATAAGAAAGTGTTCCAGTTCACAAATTAGAACAATTTTGTTCAATCAGAGTTTGAAAATGAGACTGACTTGCCGTTTTGTTTGATCAGTCAATAGCTCTAGATCAGAGCTCTAGAAATAGGTTAGTTCAACTGAGATACATAATTAAAATGAACCTAACATTAAAGAAGATGTCTGGTAATATTCTATGTCAATGTTATTCTCAACAAATCCCATGAAAACACTGTCATCAACAACATGTTTGTCTGTCTCTAATACAATAGGATACTTCCCTCTCCTATTTTCCCTCAGCCCATTGATTCCCACACTGAAGACCGGGTAATGCAAAAATAAGGAGAGAGATAGTCTGTTCATCACTGAATCCCAGATGTCTACGAAAAAAGTTAAAGCTGTCCAGTGTAATTTGTGTTCACTGCGGAGCCGGCTGTTGTTGGTGATCCTCTAGCTCTCCATCAATGGGGCTCTTCACAAGATTTATCCACCTCATCTTTGTGCCATTATTTTTTTGATAGCTTAAATATGGTGACCAAGCTTTTTTGTAAACCCTGGCATCCAGGGAATATGCATTCACGAGAAGTCGAGGAAGGCGTAGCTAACTAACCGTAGACCATGGTAAGTATACTGTGTTGTAACTCACGATTTAGCAGCAGAACCGTGATGCTACGCAGTATTTTTTTGATATTGTTATTGTTATTGTATATAGGTATTAGAGGAAGGGTTATGCAGGCTCGCCCTAAAAAAAATTAACAGCTGATCACTGTAGTTTTTAGCAAATGTTACTCAGAAAGCAATAAAGAGCACATTATTTAGGGACTATTTTCGGCAAGACATTTAGTGCTTTAGTGAGCAGAAAGGTTTGTGTAGGTGTATTTACTCAAAACAAACGACGGTGGCCATGTTTAGTTTAATGAAGGAACATTTCACCTGGCACTCATTGATGTGCTTTTTTTAAATTGTTTTTGGACAACAATGGTATTCTATGGCATAACAATATAAATAATAATAAATAATAAACTATTCACGGTTCTGGATACAAAGGCAATACTTTGTTAGTGGAATATCTAACGTGTTTCAGAAGTCAGCTCAGCGCAGTACTTCTGATTCCTGAGATAACCACCAAACACTGTCAGTAAACACTGAAAACAAAAACCTTGTTAGCTCTGCAAATGTTTTTGTAATTGTGTAACATGATCACGATTGCACTTTCCACATCAGCCATTATGACAGCAGAACCATTGACCTGCAGTTTAGCCATCAAGTACATTAAACGGCATCGGGCCAGCTGCTGAGCTTTCCCTTGCACTCAGGCGTAATGCATCTGGAGAGGGAATAAAACAACAGTGTCATGAAATTTGCAAAATTGTACAGCATGTGTCGGACAAATGCAAAACCAAAAGGCTCACCAGAACTCATCTCTAAAATGTCTTCTTTTTTTTATCACAAAATGAAGAAGTTTAGAATAAAACCTTTATTGTCCTTTATACAAATATCCTTTACCCTACACATTTACAAAAATAAAGAAATAGACGAAGCAGGTACTTTAAAATCAATTTATAGGATGATTAACACTACTACTACTAATAATAATACCGTACTTTTCGGGTTATAAGCCGCTACTGCCTTTGGTCAGTGTCCCCAACAGCTCCCCGCTGTAGCCAGCTGGGGCTCCTGCTAGCGCTCCGTCACTTCCCCGCTAACTTCCGCTAGCTCCCTGAAAACCACCGAAGGTAGCGGGACCAGGCTCGACACCCGACTTGGGCAGAGGGGACGCGGGCAGTAGCAGCAGCAGCGGGCAGTAGCAGCAGCAGTGGCCGGTAGCAGCAGAAGCGCTAGCTAGCAGCGCTAGCTAGCAGCGCTACTAGCAGCGCTAGCTAGCAGCGCTACTAGCTTGCTACAGCGGGGACACTGATCAGCCGTAGGAGCGGCTTATAACCCGAAAAGTATGGTACATGTTTTGCGCAATGAAGACTTTTCTCAATTAATAAATGCATTTGTAAAATGATATTTGCATTGACATTTTTGAATTTTAAAATACAGTTGTGCTGTTCATTATTACTTTTATCTTACAGGTGATTTGTCTTTTGCTAACTGGTCATCCAACTAGCGCCCGGCTGTCTTTAACTCTGGAACCACAGAGTGACTCTGTGTCAAAGCCACACGGCTGCAAAAGGTCACTAAAACATGTCAGTGATTGAGCAAACACCATGAGTTTGTTATTTTGTTTTACAGCTGAAGAGTTCCTTTTTTTTCTGTGTCAACTTCAAGCTTATAATGAATAAAAGAGAAGATGAGGAATATATCTTGCACAGGGTCCACAATCTTACAAATGTCAGCACACTCCACAGCTCTTGAATATCGACCTCTCACGAAAGTTCCACCTCATGTGAAAGCTTTCCTTTCAAGAGGAAGACGCAGCATTAATGAGTTTACTGACCTGCCGGGATGTGACTACAGTCCTGCTATAAAACATTGTGTTACCTTCAAAAGCAAAGTAGTCAGACATTTGTGCAAGTTTAGTATCAAATAAGCAAGCATACAAAAGGACTTAATTTGTAATGCAATGTTTTATTGTGATGTACTGTTGTCAAAGAGTGGTAAACATAATGTATTATCGTGCACATCTTAACAAACATAATATGTTGCATATAGCAGGACCACTTTAGATATGCAGCCCAGAGGTTATTGCAAACAGTATAATGCCAGCACTGCATAGCATATCCATCATCCTAACAAGCGCCTGCTTCCTGAACTAAACTGTTTATTCGAGCCATGTGCAGCACAACAGACCCTCCTCCGAGTTTGAGCGTCAAAGCTACACAATGTAATAGTTCCTTTGCAATAATGGAGGTAAAACAACATGATAGTAAGCTCTCTAAATTTAAAGAATATAGGTTCACTTTTTTCAAGTCGGAACACAATACTCACTAACCCATATGCACATAAAGAAATTATTGGTTGCTGTAATATTTATTTTAGTTATGGGATCCCTTCCTAATGTCATTCCAGTGTAAGAGATGGGGGACATAATCCAATGTCCTCGTTCTGTGCCAAATTATTCTCAAAAATTCAGCTGAAGCTTAAATCCTTCATCAGTCAGATATCAACTTATCTTTGAAAAGTATAGTCTTTGATAGCAACTGATAAGTCTTTCACTGTACATATGGCCCGTGAGTGATGTTTCGATTTAGTCATGTAGCCCTATCCTTTAAAGGTAATGTTATCAAATTGCCTTTGGGAAAATGATGAAAGTGAAAGTTAGATTTAGTTTCGTACAATTCACACAAGTTTCTACAGGATTGAGTGCACACCTGTTAGTGAAAATCCCCTTTTTGATTCATAACTTTTCCAGTAGGAGTTGATTTAATACTTTCCATATTACATAATCATCTGTAGCTTTGCGTCTGCCAACTGAAGACTTGAGGAATGCTTTCAAAATGATAGATATGCTGTGACCAAAGCCCTTCTTTCTAATATTAGCCAAACTGAACTGTCAGCTGAACTTGTACAGGTACCAACGAACACATTTACTAACCTTCTTCTCTTTTGCATTTTCATTTCAGAGCCAGACGCTGAAACACTAACTAGGCCTCTATGAACACAGAAAACAAAACAAAAAAAGAGATGGATGAAGGGTGTTGAGGTTAGAAAGATATTTCTTCTTTCTAACCTTGCTCTTTCCCTCTTTCAGCTGCTCCTGTAGTGAACCTTAGGTATGCATTATTGCTTACAGGAAAATACTCTACATTCACAGCTGGTGTAAATATTTACTCAACACATTAACAGATAGGCTGTAGGCTTCGGTCACATATTCTTTTCACAAACATAGAAAGAGCCTTGCATATTGTAATTGACATTTCTATGAGGCAACATGCTCCTTTTTAAACCCCCACATTTGATCTCTGTGTATAAAGGCCTATGTGAGCTGCCACTCTTCAGTGCATCCTTGGGCAGACTCTATAGTGACTCTGTGTACATTATTTCATAGACAAGTTCTGGTATTACGATATTCATAATTTCAATTTAAAAAGACTCAACAGCCGGTAAAGGTAACATTTGCGTCACAATATTGCACTGCCACAGGGTTGTTCTACTAACTGTAGACTCTTCCTACCACTGCCATGTACAGAGCTCACAACATGTAAATCAGACTCGGCTCACTTCCTGACTTCAAGCTTTTATGTGGTTAGCGCTGAAATGGTTCAGTTTTCTTACACACAGTAATAATGAAGGAGATCAGTCTAACTCTGCGTCAAGGGGGATTAACACTGAGGTAAAATCTATTCCAAAGCAAAGTGAAAAAATCCGTATTATGAATATTTACACTGGTTACACTATGAAAAAAAACTTGTATTAATGTGAAAGTTAAAAGTTAAGTCAAGGTTTAGGTATGTATCTGGCTGTCTGCCTGCAGAGTTTTCATTTCCCTTAAATACATTGCTAACATACAGTGATAGACGACTCTTTTCACTTTGCCTCCCAGGAGTGTGTCTGGTCCATAAGTCATGTGTTTCTCTCCACCCCTGTAGCGTACATCTGCTCTGAACCAAACCTCCCTCTTCGTAGATGTGTCTTCCCCTTTTTGTACCTTGTCTCATCCCTTCCACAGCCTTGCTGACATTTCTACTTTGGCTGTCAACGGCAAGTAATCTCAACCAGAGCAAAACAAAACAAGCAGCTGTAGCTATTGTATAGGCTGGCAATCATCTTTTTCAGTAATCCTTCCAGAGTACCATGTGGGGACTATAGAGGCTTGGCAGCATGTCAGCAGCTCTGAAGATCGTCCTCTAACCCTCCTGGACTGAACTCCGCCAAACTAGAAGCAGCTCTGGAATGTGTCAAACTCCTCACCCACTGGACAGTTTTGTTTTGCACGTCTTACCAAAAACAACAGGTGAGGTCATTGATTACCGTTTTGGATGTGAGAGGTTTGGAAATTGTACTACTAGACTGTTCTAAAAACAGTAACAAAATGTGAGATGTTTTTAATGTTTTGCAAGTCGGGTGTTTAAGGTATTAAATTAGTTTGAAAACTTTTCTTCTCACTCCTGGAGACTGTTGTCAGGGGAAAGACGGTATGCTCGAGGCTTTTGTGAGTCAGCGTGGCAGAAATAATTAGACTAGAAATGTTTATTCTCTGCTAGAAGAAATAATGGAAAATAACAGAAATATACTGCTGAATGTTGAATGTGATATCTTAGAAAATACAGCTGTGGTATTTCGGAAGAAAGCCATAAAACATCAAATATATCATATTGTTCCATTTTGCTTGGAAAAGGAGACGTGGCATATTTCCCCTTTTGAGAGAAGAGGCTGAAGTTTTTCTCTTTTAAAGCCTCCCTGGTAACAAGGCTATGTAATAACAACCAAGCTTAGTTTAGTTTATAATATTAACAAACACATAGTTGGCTCAGATGGATGAAAGAACGGACCGAAGCTTGGACCAGCTGTGTAAAGTAGGCGTACATTAGGATGATGTCATGAAATAAAACAGACACAATACTTTACATGTAAAAAACCACAGCAAATGAAATCATGTAGATTAGAGAAAAAAAATATGAAAAAAAACACATTGATAGTAAAAAGCAGACAGGAAAACTGGTACATAGCACACTCATCACAGCTCATTGTTAGTAAGAGGGGAAGATGTGTGGACCCAGACTGATGACTAAACAGCAGCCTGACGCTTTTTTTAATGAAAAAAGTATCAGATTTATGAGCAAAACATTCCGAGTCAGTCATGTTACCCAACCCACACTATTTTTTTAAATGTCATAAGTAATCCATTAAATCAAACCCATTTCCACACGCACACACAGAAATATATACTTACAACAGAAAGCCTCCCACACTCGCGCAGCCACACATTACCGTTCACTAAAGATGGTCTGACTCTAAATGGCTTCTTCATTATTGAGTTTGGATGGAACAGCCCATCTCTGCCCAGACGTTAATGACATTAGATGCTTCCTGAATGCACCAGGGCCAAGCCTCGACAAACTGAAGTTAGAGAAGAAACACATATCAAAGAATGCTGCTATGATAGAGACAAAAAGGCACAAAGATGCAGAATACAGGTTTAATTTCCTAATGCTGAAATCGCAGAGAGGCAGGAAATTGACGGATAATAATCTACGTATAAAATCTTCATAAAAGCAATTGAGTTCTCTTTTACATAAAACATAGCAACCACATGTTATCGTTGTAGGAAATGATTCAAGGACTCAATGGAGAGACTGGTGACTGTTATTACTTATTTTCTGATGAAATTTAGTTGTGCGAACAGTTGATTTTTTTGGGCCTTTCTGTGCCATTTCAGCAACATTCCATACGGGAAGCAACACAGATTAATATCTAAAATGTGTCACACCCACAGCTCTGCAATGAACTGGGACTGACCGTACAGCCACATTGTTAATCAGGGAAGAAAGTAATTGATGAATGAAGGTCACATTACTTATTCAGGGGGAGGAGGTTATTAGCTAAGCCCGTCTCTATAAGGATGTATTTATATTAGCAAGAACGGGCTGGTTCTGATTGCCGGTTGTTTTTTCCCCACAGAGCTGAAGTTGTGTTACGCACTGATTGCAGTAAAATGCAAATGCTCACTTAGCGAGTTCAGTCATGCTGCCCCTGCCTGCCACGCAGGTTTAGACCAATAAGTGGAACAATTCATAGACAGTTTAAAAAAAGGCAGTATTAATATAACATTATGTAATCAACTAGGTTCGAAGCAGAGGTTTCAACTTCTAATTAATCTGTTACAAAAGATTAGTTCCTCAATGTTCTCAGTTTCTGTAAAAAAAAAGAGAAGAAAAAACATAACATTTGGAAAAGAAATGCATGACATGTTTTCTCCATACGGAGCAGTTGAAGCATTAAGGATTTTGGCAATCTAAGTCCCTATTTGTACTGTGGGCACCAACTGTTATCGTCAGGGTGCATGACTAAGCATGTATCATTCATGGGGGGGTCTTCAACTCTCTGTCCAAGCGCCATATACTGTAGAGCTAAACTACCTCAAATTCAGAAACATCACAGGACAACCGAATGATTTCGTCTCTTGAGCTTGTTGAACCGCGAAATAGATGGGGGATGCAACAAGTTCAAGCTGTACTATGAAGTCTGTGGTATCATAGGAGTTAGCTTTGCCTGTGTCAAACTGACAAACTTTTAACGTAAACAATTTTTTTTTACAGGAATTTATAACCAGGAAAGTGAAAGAAAATTACAATGAATGTCACAGTCTCATCAACAGCGACAACCGCTAACTCAACTGTGTGTGTTAACATTGGGGAGAGCGCCATCAGTGACTTGCTGATGTCTGTTTACATCCTGGCTTTTATTTTTGGTTTGATCTTCAATGTGCTGACCCTGGGCCCCATTTGGCAACAAGTGCGGCGGCAAAATGTTCTGGGAATTTTCCTGCTCAACCTGTCCCTCTCCGACATGCTTTTCCTCTTCACTATGCCCCTTTGGATCAATTATTACCGGCAGGACCACCACTGGAGGCTAGGTGTTATATCCTGCAGTGTAGCTGGCTTCTTCTACTACTCCAACATGTACATCAGCATCTACCTGCTCTGCTGTATCTCCGTGGACCGCTGCCTGGTGGTCACCTACCCACTCCGCTCTAAGACCCACAGGACGTCCCGCTACGCCTGGGCGCAGTGTGCCACTGTTTATGTGGTTGTGATAGCGATGCACATCATGGTACTGGTCAATGACAATCTCACTGACGCCCATGACGGGGCAAACAACAATGACCGCTGTTATGAGACTTACCCCATGGAGACGCCTGTTGCCTTGTTCAACCTGCTCAGAGGGGGCATTGGCTTCCTGCTACCGCTGCTGGTGCTGGCGGTGAGCTACTGGAGGGTGCTGGCCACCGTGGGTCAGAGTCCCGGCCTGAGCGCCCAGGCAAAGAGAAAGGTCCGCCTGCTGTCCTTTGGGGTGATTGGGATCTTCTCCATTTGCTTTGCTCCATATCACATTCTCCTGCTCACACGCTCACTAGTCTTCTACAATAGTAATGATGTACTACCTCAAGGAAGTTACTGCCAGTTTGAACAAAAAATGCACTTTTCCTTCTCATGTACTCTGGCACTGTCCAGTCTGAACTGCGTGGTGGACCCTGTGCTATATGTGTTGGTCAGTAACGGAGTCCAGGAGGAAGTGAAACTGTTCTGGAGAAGGCAAAGAAGGACACAGACAGGGGACTGTGCTTTAACTAAATATGGCAGAGGAAAGTCGAATACTAACTTAATATGAAATGTTAAGCTATATGGGTGGATAAGTGCGTGTGTGTGTGCGTGTGTGCGTGTGTGTGTGTGTGTGTGTGTGTGTGTGTGTGTGTGTGTGTGTGTGTGTGTGTGTGTGTGTGTGTGTGTGCATGTAAACTCATGGCCTCATTTTCAGAGTTATTGAGTATAGCAGGAACATTTACATCCCATTATCAACCCTTCGTGTACAGACAATCAGACATCCTTTGAGAGAACCACATTGCTGCTTTTTTCTTCTTTTTTTCTCCCTCATATCCTGCCCAGTGTAGAGTTGGGGCTTGAATAACATGCATCTCAGAGCTCTGTAATTGGATTATATTCCCAGGTTCTGTTCTCCAAAGAGTTCTTCAGTAGCAGCCACTTCTGGATTGTGGAAACACGGCTGGAGTTGAAGAGCCCTTGTGTTTCCCATCTATACAAGGAGGTTGTGATTGTGATTGTGATTGTGTGACCCTGGTACAGCTAAAATTAACTCTAAAGCATGCAAAACATACATGTATTAGCATGAGCGTGTGCCTTTATTGTCAAACTGTCAGTGAAAATGTTGAATGTAAAATCAAACAGACCAATGGTTTAAACAGGTGCTTGGCTAATGGGTTTGTAAAGAAAATGTGAGATGATACCACGTTCTCTTTCGTTAAAGCCTTTACTGCTGATGTATCTGTCTGTATATGGAGACAGGATATAACGTATCACTGTAAAAATACTTAAAATGTAAAACTTAAAATATCAAGGCTGATGATGCAATGATTTTTTTTAAAGTTTTCTCAACTTTTGATTACAGTAGTTGACTTAACTAAGATTTTCAAGTTTAGACAAAAGTTCTGCCAACTTAAATTTTCTTGTTCACCTAATTATGACATTCATGTGAGGCTAACACAAACATTCTTGTTTCAGTGCCATGTATTTCTACTTTCAACAAACACAGATATACTTGTTGAATACATTTACAATTCTTGTTTCAGTGAGACAATTTTCTTTTGTTACAAATAATAAAATTTTATGTTGCTATAATTGTATTTTGAGTTCTGCCAACTTCAATTTTCTTGTTCACTGAATTATGATATTCTTGTGAGGCTAACAATACAATTGTTGTCCCATTGCCATGTATTTCTACCTTCAACAAACACAGATACACTAGTTGAATACACATAATTTCTGCTTCAGTGTGATATAACTGCTCCTTGATAACTCAATGAAAATGTATGTTGCTGGATTTGTATTATTACTCAATAAATACAATACATATAATAAAAGGGCATGCAGTTAGCTAAAACCTTGTTTATTTAGTCCTGGTAAACCGGTTTTGAACTTGAGATAAAAGTATACACAATGAGGTCAGTCTGGCGTTATGTACACAGACATCAAACAGCTGTGTCGCCTCAACAACCTCAACATAGTCAATTTTTCCATGAGCACTAACCACAATGAACTAGCCCAGTTAAAAGTTATACATTGAAATTCTACAAATATGTCAGCACCTCTTGTGAACTGGCAACTGACACTTCCACAAATCTTGTGAAAGAAAAATAAACTTGCTGTGGTACTAATCACTGATCTACTAGCATCTACAATGAAATGCAAAGACATAAATAAAGCAATTGTGAATTGCTCATCAATACAATGAGACTTTTTTAAAACTGGAATTCACAATTCCACAAATTTCTATTTCACAGGCAAAGAGGACTTGCAGACTTGTTTGCAAATGTGCAAGCATGTACATTTATATATATATATATATATATATATATATATATATATATATATATATATATATATATATATATATACACACATACATACATATCTGTATGTGTGGAGACAGGATATAAAGTATCCAGTTGTATCTCCTAAAATATTTTATCTTAATACAGTATGCTTCCGTGGAAATGTAACTGTAACTATCATGCCTACTACTCTCATTATAGAAATAATTTAATTGTAACTCGGTTATGTTGTTCATTCTGTACACATGATATCTATTGCACTTTGGTCCAACTGGGTAGAAGGATCCTCCTCTGTTGCTCTCCCGAAGGTTTCTTCTCTTTTTTCTCCCCTTAAAGGTTTTTTTGGGGGGAGTTTTTCCTGAAACGATGTGAGGCCCTGGGACAGAGGAATGTGTACAGATTGTAAAGCCCTCTGAGGCAATTTTTTTACTTTTGGCTATACAAAATACATTTAATTGAACTGCTGCCTGGATTATGTTCACTTGCAATGTTTTTTTTTTCCTGTCTATGGTGACCGGTAGATGTAGGAAAACAATATTCAAACATATTGTTTTGAAATATGTGAGTGAATATGTAACTATCTCTTAAAACATGTTTTTTTTTTTTTAAGTAGGCAGGTTTGCATACAAGCTGATTGTTGCTCTGTGTTAAATACTTGAAGGATAAGGCTGGTGATTTTCAATTTTTTTCTTATTTTCAACAAATAAGCCAAATAATTGATTATACCTATACCAGTTAAAATCAAAGCCTGATATAACGTATTCCTCTATGCCATAGACCTGCATTGTTGTCCAAAAACTATTAATAAAAGCATCATCAATGAACCACAAACAAGACATACATACATAAATACGCGCATGACAGGATGCTGCCTCATTAACACCTACGATAAACCACATCCGAGGTGGCTTGGAAAACATTACATTTCATTTAGCTGAGGCTTTTATCCAAAGCGATTTACAGGTCTGGCAGCGAGCGCTCTCCCAACACATCCACGCCGCGAGCTAGCTTAGTTTAGCTCGCGAGCTAGCTTAGTTTAGCTCGCGAGCTAGCTTAGTTTAGCTGTGGAGGTGGGACCCAACACAAAAAGTCCATCCTTCTCTTTGTTAACACAGTTCAACGACGTACTGCAGTCAAGTGAGCCCACATCCGCCGAGTGAGCCTCAGTTGCAATTCTAAATGCACCTCTATTCAAGGTATTACGGCACGGGGGCCAGACCGGGGGGTACGCAAGCACAGAGAAAAGGAGATCCTGAATTAAATGAATATTCAAACGGCTAAATTTCACAATATTCAAACAGCTATAAAAACAGATCCTTAGATTGGTATATTGAAATACCTGGAATTTTTATATATATATATATATAAAGGCAAGGAGTTGTGAATTCGTTAGAGATTAAGGACAATAGGGTCTGGTATTCATACCGTGGTCATATGAGCTTATCAGGTTGATCAGACTCCATTTCTCCAAGTCCTAATGCATTTCTGAACCCCAACGCAGAATGGTTTATCATTCAATTTAATATTTTGTTAATGAAACAGATTTAATTATCACTGGTTCAAAAATGCTATACATATGCAATATTATGTACAAAATACTTCATAGTATAATAAGTCGAAAAAAGGTCCATAAAAACATTTTGAGTGGCATTATGACTTTGAGGATGGTGAATTTGTCCTTCAAACAAATTGTGTTTTTGTGCTCTTACAGACCCTTTCAAAGTAGAGATAAATAACAATAAAAAAACAAGGGAACCAAGCATCACATGGCCAAGTAATCTGATTGTTAAAAGGTGACAGTTGGCATCAGCAGCATTAGCTGGGGAGATGGAGGTTATAGCTTGCACTAACGCTACACTGAGTATCTCAGTTGCTGCCAATTGGCTGACAAATAGTGTTTTAGCACTAGAAAAATGCATCCTTTATTTATCATACGCAGCCATAATAATGAGGGGGGGGGAGTGGCTGTCCCGCAACCACAAGGCAGCCGGCTCGATCCCCAGTCCCCCCATAGCTCACACGCCGAAGCGCCCCTGAGCAAGACACCGAACCCCCAACTGCCCCCCGGGCGTCCCACAGGGCAGCCCACCGCCCCCCATCCAGGGATGGGTCAAATGCAGAGAAGAATCTCCCCAAAAAGTGCATGTTTCTTTTTTTTCTTTTTTTTTATGAATCATAAGCGGCAATCATAATGAAAGCTGTAGAAATCTGAATAACTAAGTGTACCAAATTAATGACACTTAAACGTAATTTACATCACATTAGCCAGTTCTTTGGTCGGCCTTTTTAAAAAGCCTTTTTAAAAAGTTTACTTGATAGACATTGACAAAGAAAGAAAGCATCAATAAAGCACTAATTATACTTAATGGGTCACTTTATTGTTAATGCTCTGAATATGAAGTTCATCATTGTGTCAGCCTTTATTTCCAGACAGAGCCAACGCACTGGGAGTTTGTTCATCAGGTAAATCATTTATTATTTTGTTATTGATTACATTTTACAAACAGAGGTTAGATGTATTGAGGTGCACACAAACTTTGCACACTACATATGCATGCACAAACACAAACTTATCTATCACACACAAAGCTAGACAGTGGAGCCAAAACACAATTAATACATAATGACACCAAAAATACGTGGTAATAAGTATTTCAAAATGATAAAAGAGATACACAACTGATATTGAAGCACAGACATTCAGTACCAAAATAAAACAATCACACATGTCCTCTTCCTGGTCTGTAATTAATGTTTGGTGAGAAAAGTTCATTGAGTTCAGCTCCCTGAAGTCAAGTGTTTACTGTTATAAGTATAACCATGCCCTGCAAACAGTAACCACCACTGGTCTTACCTTATGTCTGTACAGAACCCCATGTGTTTATGCCCCTGCTGTCCTTATAAAAGCTGCAGGATCTGCTTAGTGTTTATGCCAGCACCTCTGCCGTCCAAGAAAAACACAGGGATACCAGCGGATTGCTTAATCTCCTTCATCAGCGTACTAAACTAAAGCCTGGTCTGGATCCGCTTCTTTGACAGTGTGTAAAAAGTGGCCTTATTAAGCACTGCCTCTGGTATTGATGGCGAGATGAAGCTTCCTGAAGCATTGAAGCTTTCCATCCAATTGGTTCGCTCATGGGCCGAAGCTTCATGGGGCTTCATTTGCTCTACTGCGCCACCAAGTGGACATACATGTAAAACAGGCAGAGTGATCACAACGACACCATGGCTTTGGTGTGTGAAGCTTTGAATTTAATAAATTATGTTTGTGACGCCAATACATCAGTTATTAACTTATTAATATTGTGTCTATCTTTATGATATAATGGCGGGGTCAAAATCAAAGGTGGAAACAAATTGGGACGAGCGTTGTGATGTGACTGTGGGTCAGTGGTTAGATTACCCGTCTTTCAGTCAGATGGTCGGTGTTTCGAGCCTCGGTTTAGACACATGTTGATGTGTCTAATTATTTTTTTTTTAAATAAGAACTTTTCCACAGTGCTGGGCTTTTTGAGACTATTTTGCTTGCTTTATAAAATACCCTTTCACAGGCACAGATGACGCTGGGGTACAGAGAGGAAGGGGGAAATCCATTGAGTTTCGCTGCCCCTTATATTTCAAATCGCACGGCAAACCCACGAACCGTTTTCTGAATCAGTCACGTGGTACGGCCGGCTCGCGAGGCTTCGAACGTCACCACATACGTCAGCGACACAAGCCTCGATACGCGCTTCACCAAAATCTACCTGGATTACTCGACACGCGCATCGAAGCCTCGACACGAAAGGACACATCACTAGCCTCTGGTTACACTATACAACAGCAGCATAAATGTCGTCAAAAAAAGCTGGAGAAATCTGGTTGAAATAGATTTGAAGCAATTGCCTTATTTTTTCACACGGCAGACATTGACATGAGTGTTATGGGTGAAGGTGTTAGCTCATGGATGAGGACAAGGCTCTGGTGTCAGGAGCTGCGACAGCACTTGTATCATAGTGAGCATGGTCTGAAATCAACTCCTTGAGGTCGGCCTCTCCACCATCCCACTCTGACTATTGCGGCAAGGATAGAGGTAACCTTTCAGGTGCATGCGCACCTTGCTGTGCAGTGAGGCGTAGATGAATGGGTTGTAACATGCAGAGCTCATAGCGACTAAATGACAGCAGACTTGTAAGACGTTTATGTAACGCTTCCCTATGATGTGAAAGTCCGGGTCCAGGTCCAGCAACAGGTTCAGCACCTACACAGTGGGATGGGGAAACTTGTGTTACAGCCCTAGCTGTATTTAATTGCATCAAATCAGTAAAGCATATTTAAATGACTAATTCTTAAAATACATTCAACTTAATTAATGTCATTTTTGAAAATGTCTGACTAGGTATGTAATTACACTTAGACTTACACTTGAATGTAATACTAAATGACTCCATGTTAGGCTTTATAACTAGATAATTTCCTCTTTTTTCACTTTGACAACTTAAACCAATCCCTGTCGGACCCTGTGAAATGTGACGCTGCTACTTTTTATGATTTGCATGTTGGCAAAGCACTTTGTGAAAGGAAAGGGAGCCATTAATATGATGATGAAATGCCTCATTGTGGACGTAATGTTAGTTTTGTCGACATGATGTATCTGTATGCGGTTCTGTGGTTAATGATGTAGAAGATTCTATCATCTTATGGACAGTTAAAGCTTCACTCTTTTCATCTCCTCACTGCTGCTGAGTTTATGATTTGATTTGATGAAACTTGATCTCCCTGCCAAGCTTAACTTCCAAGTAAAAATCTTCCTCAAATTCTATGGAACGGGTTATATAAGGCTTTAGAGAGAAGGATAATTGAGCTTAGTTGAGTTTAGGATCTGAGACTTACCTGCAGGGGCAGCCAACACAGGGCGAAAGCCAGCACGGAGGCTACCAGCAGAGAGAAGGTCTTCTTCCTCCTTTGGCTCCAGCTCTGCTGACTGTTGGATGGCTCCCCAGGTACTGAATAGCGTTTTAGGCTGACAGTGATGGCACAGTAGGATACGCTGACCGACAGCAGCGGGATCATATAGGAGGCTATGAGGGTGAAGCAGGAGTAGAGCAGCCGCAGATTGCCACTATGTGGCCAGAATTCCTCACACACGACCAGGTTTATGCCATTAGGGCGTAGGTCCATATAGCGTGTGTAAAGAGACTGAGGTGCAGCCAGGGCCAGAGATAAAAGCCAGACACCCACAGTCACTGCACCACAACCCCACACAGAGATCCTCCTCCGTACTGGGTGAGCTGGAAAAAAGAAAATAGCATAAATATAAGAACAAAAGCAAGATATCGTTCCACACATTTAAGCCAATGATTTGTTTGTGTTATGTATTTATTCTAGTATTATAGCATCTTAAAATGATTCTGATGGCATAATATTTTATTTGTAGAAAAATAATCCTGGTGAAAATGTTCTGTGTTAATTTTAGCCCATTTGAGGGTGACTAATCAACATGAATTGCTGTCTACCATAGTTTGTGTATAAAATGCCATATGGTTCCATAGAAAGACATTTTTGGATCAGACAAAAGTATTTCTCATGAGTATACAAATAATTGTATATCCTTACCTACAACAATGTAGCGATCCACAGCAATGGCAGTGAGTGAAAGCACTGACGTGAACACTGTGGCACATTGCAGCAAGGGGACCAGGTGGCAGAGGGGTCTCCCAAAAGCCCAGCCATGGCTGTCAAAGGCATAAGACACAGTCAGTGGAACACAACTCAAACACATCAGCAGGTCTCCAGCTGCTAAGTTACTGATGAAAAAGTTGGTGGCATTGTGAAGTTTCTTGTCAGACAAGATGCAAGCCAATAGGAAGGAGTTTCCAACTACAGCCACGACCACTACGAGGCAGTAGAGAGGCAGGAAGAGAGGTTTGAAACGTAGAAGAAGCTCTATGCCTATAAACATGTCCAGGGGGTCACTGTGGTTGAGTCCTTGGCTTTTGCTGCTTTCTAGTCTTTCTTGTCCTGTTTCATGGCTGGTGTTACCGGTCACACTCAAATCCCCATCCATGAAGGTATCCATGTCTCTGGAGGTAACCTGAAAATAAGGCATGATCAACAATAAATCAATAAGTACTACAGGAAGAAATCAACCAATCAAAGTGTTGCTCTTTTTCAGTAATGTCAGTGACACTTTGATTTGTAAAGATTTACTCGATAAGTTATACATTTCTCAGTATATTCTATCTATACCATCGCTTACACCTTCTCAGGAGAAATGTTTTGAATTTTTACAGACTTGTCTAGAGTCCTGAGAGATGGAGATATTTGATGCATCTGTCTGAACAATCATCTCCTGGCTGAGGTCTGGGTTCAACAACACCGGCCTGTTCAGCTTCTTCCGTCCAATTTTTAAGTTTGTGAGGGGAGACGCTACAGCAGAGAAGTTTAGGATGAAGCGACCATAGTATTCGGTCAGACCTATTAATGTCTTTACCTGGGCCTTTGTGGATGGGCATGGCCAGTCCTGGTTCGCCTGGACCTTGCGGTCTTGTGGCCTCACATTGTGCCCACGCCCAATAGTGTAGCCCAGATATTCAACTTCTTCTAGACCAAGCTTGCACTTTTTGTGGTTGCCTGCCTTACGGAATGGCTGTCTCAGGTTATGCTGGTATAACCATATCATCTACAGCAGAGGTGGGCAAACTACGGTATTAATATACGGCCCGCCGAGTATTATAATTATTATAACATTAAAAAAAATATATTAAAAAAAGTTATTAAAAAAATATATTAAAAAAAAGTTTTTTATTTTAAATAATTATAAGTTATAGTAAAGACCGCTGTAGCGCTTCTCCGTTCCCAAGTTCAGTTTCCCGAAGCACGATGACCACAACAGACCAGCGTTGATGTTTCTTCATGCTTATTTATTGCACAGCGCTCTTTTAGGCTTTTCGTGTGTGCAGCGGCTGTCATTCAGACGCTGTTGTGGGACTACGGATAATATTATGAACCCAGACACCACGGAGTTTGATGTTCCGACGTATGTGGAGTTTACACAACAAGTATAAAGCAGAACTGGTGGTTATTTCCAAGGTGGATGGCAGAATCGGTATCCGTTTTACGGAGATAAGACCGGCGCAGTTCCTGGAGGAGTCGGAGAAATTCACCGAGCTGTGTGCGGCTACGGATAATATTATGAACCCAAACACAAGGGTGTTTCATGTTCCGACATGTTTGGGACTTCCACAACAAGTATAAAGCAAAACTAATGGTTATTTATTCCATAATCGATACCGGAAAAGACAGCTCTTTTTCACGGAGAGACCCGACGGCGATAAGCCACGCCCCCTTTGTCAAACACTCTCCATCCATCTGATACTGGCCCGGCCCGTCTGTCAAATTTTTTAATTCAATGTGGCCCCTGAGCCAAAAAGTTTGCCCACCCCTGATCTACAGTGTTTCCCCTAGGTTTACAGCTTCAGGGCGCGGCGCGGCGCGGCGCGGCGCGGCGCGGCGCGGCGGGGGCGACGGCGACGACGACGACGACGACACAAACACTTAAAGTAGTGGTTCTCAAACTTTTTCTGTAAATAACTTCATTTTGTGACTCCATCTGTGCTTTTATAAATAACAGAATAAAGAAAATTGCAATCACTTTCAAGTAAATCAGATTGCTCCATCAGACATTTTTTTATTTTTAAATTGCAATCACTTAGAACAATGAAAATAAAGTTATATCTGTGCAAAAAATAACTAATATTTAGTTACTACTAAATAGCTCATTGTGGAAAACAATAAGCTATTTATTTTTTTGCCAAACAAAACAGAATGAGTGCAGATATATGAGCATCAGGTTGCATCAGTATTAGTGGAGCAGTGAGCCTCCACACATCTTTTATAAACGGGGTTGTAGATTTGATACAATTCATGCTCAACGTCGATCTGAGATCTGTTTTCTGTTTTAAGAAACGCAGCAGCAGGAAGGACGTCACGGAGACTTCTGGCAAAGAGCCAAAAGTCAGCGAGTCGCTATGCGCATGCGCAAGCGTAACCTGTTAACGGCATAACGTAAACATTTACCCGAAAGTACAGGCTTTTCTCCATGTATTTATTAATGACTTAGTTTTATATCCGTGTACTTTGTACTTTTGTAATATGTGAAGCCAGCAGCTCATTGTTGGTACAAGACACGAGCACTTTGTCTCTTTCACCTGGAGCAGGAGAGCTGCTCCGGGTTCAGGAGAGCTGCTCCGGTGCTCCTCATATGAGAGCTGCTGTTGCCATCTTCACCCTGGCAGCGTTTAAAACGCAGATATAGGTCTGCTTTTCACGCGACATATTTTTTGACGCTCTCTGTCCGCTGCTGTGTGCTCAGCGCTCACCTGTGTGTGCGCGCGCACGTGTCTGTACGCATCAGGGCGGAACTCCGCTGTGCGCGATGCAGAGCAGAGGAGAATGTAGAGACCGAAATGACAACCTGTGTGTGGATAAGATCAATAAAATACGGCCGTTTAGTTTGCTTAATAACAGAACAAGGTGTAGACCTGTTCTATAGGAAAGAGAAACTTAAATGACGACTTGTGATCTGGCGCTATCGAGAAAATTACAGGGGGGCGGAGGTTTTTTTCAGGGGGGCGCCCCGCCCCCCTATTCTAACGGTGGGGGAAACACTGATCTAGATACGGTACCTTGTACCATATGCTACCTTGTACGGCCCTTTGCAGAATGCAAGGAACTTGTGATGAGGACTAGGACCAGCACTTTGTCCCCAGGTTGGGCACCACTATTATACACTCGCCTTTGTGCTTCTTGGGCTTGAGACATGTGCTCCCTCACCACTGGCCACTTCATATGAGCCTGCATCATCTCTACATGCTCCACAAGGCCCAGTTACGACCATTTTCATCAATAACCTTATTCATCATTGATTTCAAGGTCTTAAGAAAATGTTCAACCAACCCATCAGTTTGTGGACGGTAGACAGAGAGCCGGTAGAGGTCTTTCATTACCCTGGTGCCCTGGTCCGTCAGTATCTTCTTGGGGATTCCAACTCGGCTGAAGTGGTGTGTCTCCCGAGCAATTGATTTGCAATTGGGTTTAACTGTAGCCGTACTTTGCGAGGATTTCCCTCTTCAAGATGATGTATTTCTTGGATTGGTCAATAGGGAGGTCGAGTTATGCCTGCTGTGCCGGACCAAAGAGGACAGGACCTACAAGATCTACCCAGAAACCCTTTGGCCAGCCCTCCCTCTCAGCTGTGCGCTCAAAGGCTGTCAAGTAGAACTCTATATCTTCACTCTGTCATTTTGGAATGAATATCGAAAGTTTGGCATTGTGGAAGACGGTAACAGAACAGTTCAAGTTTCCCATCACTGGGTGAATCAATTGAAGACGGGTCCACTTCCCTGACTCAATATTAGTTTGAAGACATGTAATTTACATGTTCAATTCAAAACCTGTTGGTTACCATTACTTGCAGCACTCTCCGCTTTAGAGGCAGCGTCTCTCAGTGGCAGCAGATTTCAAATTAGTTTTGCACCTGTCCATGATCACCAGCAGGACTATGTTTTCTAATCCCATCTGGTCTCACGGCGTCTAAATTATCTGACAGTTTGAAGAAACCCATCCTTGCCTAGTAACGCTGTTGCCATGGCCTTTGCAGAAACCATCCAGACCTTTTCAGCTAATTTGTGTAGCGTGTTGAGAATTGAAAGCCCTCAAAATGCAAAACAGGAATAAAGACTCTTGACAGCTCTCTCTCACCTTATTTTGTATGCTCTCTTTTCCTATCTGTCTTTACAGCTGCTCTTTTTTTGACTTGATAATGCCCCTCATTATTTTAATTTGGGATGTAGGATACCTGCTTGTTTTGACTCAGAATTATTAATGTACGATGGTTTTAAGTGCAGATATTTGGCGGACAAAGAAGAAAACTAGTAAATACCAGTGGCGGCTGGTGACATTTTTTTGGGGGGGGGCGCAGTTGGGTGGCGGGGTTTAAATAGCACTCCACAATGAGAAGAAAAGAGGTTTGGAGTAGAATATTCTAAAAAACAAAGCTTTATTTCAAGAAAACACAGTGCTCAACACTGTCCAATAACAACTATCAACAAACTGTAACTTTGGGCATGAGAGGTTCAGAGCAGAATGGTTTAAGAAACATTCAATGTGGTGGCCAGAGCAACTTCAGGGAATACATTGACGTAGCATTCAAACTGGGGGCCCTGCAGTAAGGTGGCACTGGTGAGGTGGTCTTTGAAGGCAAAGCGTTCCCTGGTGTGTCCAAGTATGGTGTCACAAACCTACAGATAAATATATATAGAGAGAGACAGAGACAGTAAGATAAGTTGTGGGGAAATATCTACTACAAACAGGCTTCATACTACAGACAAAAAACTATGTTTTGTGTGTCTTGATGGCTCAGCAACATAGACAAAAGGCCAGGAGCCACCTTGATGGCTGTAGCTATGACACACACACACACACACACACACACACACACACACACACACACACACACACACACACACACACACACACACACACACACACACACACAGTCTCTAACTTGTTGGGGGTTGAATTGGTATTTTAGATAAAGTTATAGCCTGATATGATATCCACCCAAATCTAACAATGTCCAACATGTGTTCTGCTGTGGGAAAGATAAAACATTAAACTCTAACACAGGCATCTGCTGATTTTGACACTCACCTCTGCAGCAATCCTTCAAGCTCATCTTCCTTCACAGCCCGGCGCTTCCTCGGCTGCTCAGAGCCACTGCTTTGCTCCACACTGAGCCTCCAGCTAACAGCTCCGGTTAGCATGTAGCTTGAGGAGAAGCTCCGGGTGTACGTCCTCCCGCGGTCACTGCTTTGCTGCTGAATATTTAAATCCGGACGTTCGGGTCCCAACTCTTTCAGCCTCTTCTTGTCAACATCTGATCGTGGATTGAAAGGTGTTTCGCGTAGAGATACCACAGAGTTTTCAGTCGCCATACTAACATAATCAAAGTCTCTGCTAGCTGTGTTGCTCGCGTAGCTACGTGGGAGCTATATGGGATGTGAGGGAATGATAAAGGTCTCTGATTCGACGAATAGTCCAACCACGTTGCAATAAGAAACAATGTCATTGGCTAGGGCGCAGATTTGTGCGCCCGAAGATTCACGTTTCATCCGCCAATGAGAAGCTGTCCTTGCCGCAACTAGGGTGAAATGTTTGTTCGCTGCCATAGACTCACATTGGGCCGGCGCCCCGACAGGGGGAGGGGCTTTTCGCAGTGATGATGAATGGCGATATATTATATTTGGTATATCTTAAGTGGTTGTTGACAGGGGCTTACGGTCTCCCACACACATTTAGCGCGTCAACACGGTATATTTCTTATTTAAATTATTTGGTATATAATGTTTTTTGACAGTATATATTATATATATTTTTTTCTTCTTTTTTTTTTTTCATCGCAAAATTTTAAGAGGGGCGGCGCCCTAGCGCCCACTATTGACGCACCGCCACTGGTAAATACTCTTTAACTTTGGATTTCACGTTTTGTCACACTACAGTACGCTCTCCACAATTGAGATGCATGAATATGGACGTTTGAAGCAGAAACTGGGTATTTTTAGGTATTTTAAACTGAGTACACTGAAGATTTCACATTGCAGCGAGAATGCCTTTCCCAATCTGCAGGGCTAATCATCAACTGCTGGCCAAATGTTATTATCTTCTGCTGACCCTTTCATCAAGAGAGGTCAAAGCTCTAATAGCATTGACTCTGCCAAGGAACAACTTATCACAATTTAAGACGTACAAACACATATGAACACATCTGCAGTCAGTAGAAAAAATAAGTTGTTCTGATTAGTAGTGGGAGGCTGAATGCCAGTCAGCAGAATGTATAATCTATACGTTTTTCCAACGGGTCAAGAACTTTGTTGTGATTGTTGACGGTGGACCTATTCATCACCATAAATATAGGAAATTAATACTTCCCCATTTGCCTAAGACTAGATTTCATGGCAGCAGTTTTATCCTGTTCATGATCATGGTGTTTTTGTCTCCAAGGTTTGATTTTCAAACAACATAGCATATAAATTCCGCATTATTGAGCTTTCAGCCCTGCTATTCTGGCAGTGCACCCCTCCCTTTTGATGCACACATAAGCTTAATGCCACAAAGTACCAGACATTTTGTCAATTTGTATTATTTAAATTACATCTCTTGTAGGAAATGTCCTACGACATGAAAACGCATACTTTAAAATCAAGATAACTTTTCTTTTAATAAAATGATTTTGACATGCATAAAAAAACTAGTTATTTTTACACTAAACACACAAGAGGAATGAGCTTGCAGCATGAGTGAAATGTTATTTGTTTGTGTACATCTTTGTGGGTGTGCTGCCCCAAATACGTTGCATTACTAGGGGATTCTGCACTGATCATATATTATCCATGTGACTTAGTTTGATTCTGTAATGACTATTTATCATTTGTCAGTGCTATTTGTCTATATTTTGCACCGTATTGCCATATCAATATGAATTATTCATAGAAAAATCCTATACCTTTGTAAAATGATATTATAATGATGTGCTTTCTACTTGGTTTTGTCATAAAATATTACAAAATAGAGTAGTGACACATATTTCAAATACACATATTTTATGTGTCATATACACATGAACATATGACACATACGTAGTAATTACACCCCACAGCCTCCAAAACATCTCGTTAAAAAAGATGCAGTTGCAGTTTGGTCAGAAATCTTTCTGCCTTTTTGGTGCTCTGCTTATGCTCCTTTTGAAAATTGCCGGACATCCTTCAAAGTCTACAAATACTGCTAATCAGCTACCATCCTTATTTGACCAACTCTGTTGCAGCATTTGTAATTGTGAAGCTATTTCACCACTGAGGTCCTTTTCAATCAGGTGTTACATCTTTTGTCCAACTCATGCATGCTGCTTGTATAAGATGATACCTGTGAATCAGCAACTTGAAAACCAATTGCAAATTAAACTGTTCATAAGACAATTATGCAGATTAACGCACATACATATCACAAAGAAAATGTTTTATAAAGCAAACATTTGTGGAATAATGTAGATTGCTATGTTTGTGTGTAAGTCCTCACTTGTGTGGATGCATAAGCAAATGTTAATCAGCAGATAGTTATTAAGTTTCTTACCTGTGTAGATGATTGCAATTGGAGATACTGAGAATATCCCTGTGTGGTGTCACCTTAGTTCTGCAAATGAGCTTAATTTTTTCTCTTTTCTTTGTCGCCTTTTTTTCTTCGCTCTTTTTCTTTATAGTTACAGATCTTACATATCTGGTCAGAAATGCTTTCCTGCAGCTTATATATAGTGTTGCCTCACTCAGCACAGAGTGAAAGTGACAGAGGGAGGGAGGGAGAGAGAAAAGGAACCCACATAACCTCTCTCCTTGAAATCCTCATAGACTGTGCCCCCTCCCACCCATTCTCCTTTATTTTTCCTGCATCCACACACATTGACACTTCGCACGTATAAACACAAAAAAACAACCTTTTGCATGTATCCATCGTTAAAGGGGGAAAGGGCAACCTATTCTGTTTTATAACAGCCTTTATTGCCTGCTGATTCTTCCACACCCGAAGAGGATTGAGGGAGATATTAGCATCCGTGTGAAAAAGGGACAGAATCATATTTACTGTGTTGTCTCCTGGGAAAATGTCCATTTATTACACTAAAGAGACAAATTGCAAATGCATATGCAAATTAGTGAGGCAGACGTCAGCTCATGCCTTGCATAATTTGTTATCTACGTTGTCATAGTCCTAAATACAAAATCCACAAGCACAGTTTTAAAATAATTTACACATATGCAAGGCTTGAGTCTGTCTAGAATAGATGACTGTGCTACCGCAGCACCAGCAGTCAAGCTAAACGCAAAGCAACGGGTGCTACACCAACTGAGGACCAACTTGAGTCAAATTGTAGGCTCAGAGAAAAAAACGAAAAAAAAACTGACAAACTAAACTAACCCTGACGTTAACTCTAAACTGAACCGCTCTTAGTCTGGGATCTCCCTCACAAAACAGAAAATGTTGGCACTCTGACTGATCTTCTGGTCAATGTAATTTACGCACAGTAGAGAACCACTCATGCATAAGGTTGCACCTTGTGGTTGATGCATGAGCCGTGTGGGTCCGCCCAGGAGCAAAGAGCAGGCCTGGGCCTCCTCTTCGCTCCTGGAGTGACCTTGTATGGCGCTGTACTAGCTACTGCTGGCATCTTCTAGCTGACTGCGCTACCACATTAACATTAACCCTAACTAACCTAAACATTAACATTAAGCCTAAATTAAACTAAAAGACTTGCCATTCAAACTATGTTAATGTTAGGGTTAGTTTAGTTTACAATCTGGGTTATATTTAGAAGCTCCTATATGTGATCTGTGATGTGATCTGTGAGATCAAAAACAGTCAGGTGTGGGGGAGGAGCTACATGTTTAGCTAAACTAACCTAAGCTATGCTACGCTGAGCAAAACTAAGCTGGATGTTCTGGATGACCTCACAGATATGTGATCTGTGATGTCATCTGTGTGGCCTGCTCTTCGCTCCTGGAGTGACTTTGCATGGCACTGTACTAGCTACTGCTGGCACCTGCTAGACACCAGCAATTGTGCTGTCACTCCTTTACCAATTTATTTGTTCTGCCTTTTTTAATGTGTCCTTTCCGAGGATCTCCTGGTGAGCAGCTATAGTCAAAAGCCACATCTAAGAATTTCCAGACCCTCTGCTATTCCTTTGTCCCCCCTCCCTCTATTTTTTGTAAAGGTTGCTCCTTATTGCTATTGTTGAACATGTGATGAGAGTCTGACACTTGAGCTCAGAAATATACTCTATTCTACTGCAACCATTTCACACCACATCAATTTGCGGCCCAATCCAATACAAGACAGACCACTCAATATAACACACTATCCTGCCAACACATGAGAGCTTTGAGCAAAGAAAAAAGCTGAGCAAAAAGACACAGATCGGAGAAAGCAGCAGATATGGATTGCTACATTTCAGAAGGATTCTTGCGGCAGGTCTTTTTGTTGGAGCCTGAAAGAAAACTGAGTGTTTCATTGGTTTGCCTCACCACTGTTGGAAGCTTGAAGATAAATGGGAATAGAAAAAGCAGAGGTATTCCAGAGATTTATAGCTGTAGCACTTAAAGTAACACTTACTTGAATAGCACAAAATAAACACAGAACATCAAGTACATCATTACAGGTTTGGTTGTGTGGCAAGCTTTCAACCATTGCTTTTTTGTCTTTGCAAACCTTAAAATGTAAGATGTTTGACTTACTGTATGTCTTTATGCATTATGTTTTAAACTGTCTGGCTTCTTGAACTGCTTACTAATTCAACTAAAAGACACAGTTACAGACTAGCTGGTGAACATAGGGAAGCATTTAGCAGCTAATGAGCCAGCTATACAGTATTGCCCTCAGGAGTTGGTATTAAGAACAGAGCTTAAAGAGAGTGAATATTAAAATATGTGAACCAATAACATACCCAATCTGAGTGGGTTTAAGGGGATTAATGGGGTAGAAAAGAAGACAAACAAAGTTCTGTTCTGTCTGGTCTTTTATTTAATATTTTGTGAAACAATGGATAATTGTACATCTTTTGGCTTGAACAATTATTTCCTATGAATCACACCATCTGAGGAGTTTAGAGGGCAAATCACTTGTATAACAGGCCTAAAAACTTTTTTATTGTAAAATATAATTATTAAAGGTTTTGGGGAAATTTGATAAATACATATAATGGAGCAGTGCGAATTAGTATTATATGGAGTGTAATTTTGCCCGCCGTTGTTGGACTTGCTCGTGAGACAGAAGCTGCTTTTTATATTTACAGTTAAATTACAAATCCAGGTTATTTCACAGTGTGTTGAATATTTGAGTTTGATTACCACTGAACTATAATGCTTTGAGGGAATAGCGGCGCAGCACATCTGCCTTGCTAAATGTCACAGTCTGTCTATCTTTTGATTTGATGCCCCTGAAGGACACATTTTAAAACAGTCATGGCAGATAAGCTCTGGCCTCCATATATCTGTCGGTACATGAGGCACCCTCCAGGAAAGAAACTACGTAGAGATGAAAGTGGTGATGGAGGCAAAGGAGAGATAATTAAGGTGACCATGTTATATAAGATTAGTGGTTGAAGTGAAAGCTTTTAGTGTAGAGTAGAGACAATGGATATGTCTATTGATTTAAGCAAAAAGCGTGAACCAAAATGAGGCAGTGCTTTAATTGACAATAAGACAGGATATGTATGAAGGAGCCTTGATTGAAAATAAGAGTGTGCATGTTTTTTAATCAGAATCAGAATCAGAACCATTTATTGCCATGTATGTTTTCACGTACAATGATTTTTTCCTGTCGGGAGTCGCATGACATTTAACAATAACAATAAACATTTAACGATAAACAAAGTGCAATAATGGGAGGAATATTTACAATTAAATCTACAGTAGAATATAAAATGTAAATAAAGTGCACAGACAACAGATTACAGTATTTAAGGTGAAATGTAAGTGTAATGTGAAAAAGACAAGTGTAAAGTAAAGTGGCAAGTGTATTTAAATATGAGGTATGGAGGGATGTGCAGTGGAGAGACCGGTAGGAAATTGTCTGGGGGTGACAGAGTTAGTGGGGGACCTGAAGAAGATGACAAGAATATCAAAAGGTGATACAACTTATAGTGTTGCTTTGTGGGCTTCAGAAGAGAGCAATTTTCTGTGTGCATTTATTTTTGATGTCATGCTTGGATGGCATGAGCCTCATCAAAGCCAGTTATGTGAAAATCCATGGCCTTTCTCCTAAGAAAACTGGCTGATTAATTTACTGTGTGGCTTGCAGTGTGTCAGATATTGAACAGAGCATTACATACACCTCGGTTCAATCATAACTGTTGAGCATATTCCTTATGAGTAGCAAAGCCATGTTGAGTGGCCTGTACAGTGATGTCACGTGGGAGGATGTGTACCTGTGTGTACTGTTGTGCTGTTGTGCGCATGTGCTAAATAAACGGTCCGAGTGAGTTCCCAGACCAACGAGACGATGGTCTGTCCTTTTTCTCCTGTGAATGCTAGCTACTAGGAGCTACTAGCTAACCACTTTGGTGACTGAAATAACGGAGATAGCTGCAGCAGGAATGTCTAACGCTACAATAACCAATAGAAAAACAGCATTCTAGCCCTATTCAACAATAATTGTATATAACATATAGATCTTCCAGGCGGTGTAACCATGGTTCGAACACTGGCAACTTCTGTGGGTGAAATCTTGTTACATATTTCAAGCATTTCCACCAATGATAGTTTCACAGAATTGTAACATTTTTCATTTAAGATATAATTTCTTCCACAGTCCATTAACAACTTGAGTGTCAACAAAGTTGATGCTACTCTCTGCTACTCATTTTTGTCCAACAAGTCATTGTGGAGCCAGCTGGGGGACAACTGGACATAATGGACTGTGACCCGTCGGACATAACGAGCAGGGCAGCGATTGGGTTTGAGAAATACTGTGGATTGAAATGCATCAGGCGCTATTTTTGCTTTTTGTGCTTGTCTGGTTGGCAGCCAAAAGTAAGGCCTTATAATATCGGTCTTGTTGAATGGAGCTGTTACTGCCTTGTGAAACAATGGCATACATGACAGTTTTCTCTGTCAATTTTAAATAATCTGACATCTCAGCGATGTCCTGAACATTAATGCTTTGCTGCTAGAAATTGCAGTTCATTTTCAAATATGCTCTATTACAACTAGAAAAGATGGAGTGGATTAAAACAAATATATTTGGGGAAACTACTCACTCACCAGTATTCCCCATAGACTGGTGACTCACACTGCACAACCTGACGGTATATTGAACATAATTGTATAGAATCACAAGCACAAGTATTTACTGTATATTTTGCCCCTTTACAAACTGCAGAAGCTTTATATTCCTGATGACAATTTTCCAAACAAAGGTTTTTTTCTATCTGTTGGTTTGCATTCATTTCAGTAAGGTATTAAAATCAACTGCCAACTCGTATTGTGCTATATGACATTTTCACAGTAGCCATTTTGACACAGGGTAAACACAGGTGTAAATGGATTGTGTTTACCCTACAATTACATGTCAAAATGGCTCCTGTGAAAAGGGCCTTTTCTCATGTTGGTAGACACTGTGTGGCAGAGGACCCAAACATAGACCAGAGAGTAGAAGGAGGAACTTGTTTATCGCCAGGGAAACAGGTATGGAGGAACAGTCAGGGGAATGACAGGGAAATCCAGACGGGAGGATCCAGGCAGGGGACGGCAGACAGACTGGGGAACCGGGAGGACGGATGACTGCAAACAAAAAGACAGGGTCAGAG
Organism: Myoxocephalus aenaeus; assembly: GCA_038501785.1. Lineage (NCBI taxonomy): Eukaryota > Metazoa > Chordata > Actinopteri > Perciformes > Cottidae > Myoxocephalus > Myoxocephalus aenaeus. Next base: position 3,537,421 of record JBAMJR010000124.1, on the reverse strand, counting down.
GCAAGGCAAAAACAATTAGTTTCAATCTTGGAATTAACTAGACAATAGCACAGCCAGGCACAGTTTCTACCAGGTTAGTTGGGACTACGATTTGGTGACAAGTGGATGAAGAACCGGGGTAGATATACTGCAGGGTGATTAGTGGATTGAAGGCAGCTTGGTTGCTTGAGCAGGTGAGGTGAGTGTATTCAGGGAGCCACGCCCCTACCACACACAGTGCAGGCAGGAGGCACGGCCTGGCCGTGACACACTAGTCTCGTTCGAGATGAGCCAGTTCTGCGCAGAATCGATCGGCGGCGATCGGCGCGCAATGCATGCCGGTTAGATTTGTGTCCGACTTGCTCCCGACTTGCTCTGACGTCATGCACACGTGGTCAACGATACCCTCGCGAGAGCCAGCCGGCCGTCGATTTCAGAGGAAGGCGCTGCAGTGGCTCTCCCCCGACTGCTTGGCCCAGTGCATGATGGGAAACGCCTGGCTCTCGCCACATCAGAGAGCTGATTGGCTCTTAGATCTGACAGCAAACACCACGTGTTCTAGAAAATCCTTATTTTATGTGTAGTTGTAATACTTAACGCTTGATTGTTGATTATTCGTCTCATGTTTAATCTTAAAACATATTTTGTGTGGTTGTTAATAGAAAATCGTATTTATACAACACATATCTAAACCAGTAGTAATGTATTTCACAGGCAGACATAAAAAGACCAAAGGATGCAGCTACACATACATTTCTACATAAATATATATTTCCAAACACATATGAATAAATCCAAACGTGATCTGTAAACTACAAGTAGACAAAAGTTCGGAACTAACAGGAAGTCATTTTTTTCTGTGACTTCCTGTGTTTACTTTGAAGGCAGCCTAAAACTGTCCGACTTGATCGCAGTTTCTTGTCACCGCCTCCTGCTGCGGCCGCCTGCTCTCGTCTGGATTCCAGGCGAGGCGCAGCACTAACGAACGAGCCTATTATTGTTATGAATCAGTCTGTTCACTCCCACTCATCAGACTAAAAAGGTTAAAATCATGGCCAACCCTGAAACCCCCAAATATTATCTTTCAGATGAATCACCACATCTCTAAAAAAGTATAACCTTGATAAATATTTATAGCAGTAATGCAATAACGTTATTTCAAGAAGGTTATACTTCACTATGGCAATTGTGTGGTATAATTAAAGGAGTTTGGAGAAAGCATCTTCAACACTCCAGGATTCCTGTAGATTTGGTGACAAGTCTCACTAAATCCTGTGGCCTCAATTCTCGTTATATAACCTTATGATTGTATACTTTTAGTCACCCTTCGCCAGATTATATTTTTTTGCTGTATGTGTGCTGTTGCTTTATTTGTTTTACCTGCGTCCTGTATTATTACCCTCCCTCCTGCCTCAGCCCCTGCTCTGTCTGCTTGTTTTGCCTGTCTGGTAACGAGGGTAACTGGGGCGACTGTGGCTCCCGTAGCTGTGCCTACGGTGTATGAATGTTAGCTACTTCTGATGGGCAGGTGGAACCTTAGCCCCTCCCGTCAGTATATGAATGGTTGTGAATGGGTGAATGATGATAAGTAGTGTGAAAAGTGGTTGGAGGACTAGAAAAACGACTGAGTATTGACTATTAAATCTGCTTTTCACTCTGTTACCCAGGAACAACTCTGATGATACTGTAGTTAAAACAGATAATGTTACACATTACAATTTGTTTCAGTCTGTATCTGTGAAATTTTAATGATGATGATCACATGCGATCACATCACACCTGTTCTCCAGAACCTCCACTGGCCCCCCATCCCACAACGGATCCAATACAAAATCCTTCTCCTCACTCACAAATCCCTCCATAATCAGGCTCCCTCCCACCACACTCCATCCCGTCGGCTCCACTCCTCTGATGCCAACCTCCTGTCCATTCCACATAGGACCAAGCACCGGACATGGGGTGACAGAGCCTTCTCCAGCTGACTGCACTGACCTTTCCATATTCAAATCGCAAATCAAAACCCACCTCTTCAGAACTGCATTAAATGTGTGAAGTGTGCTTTCTGTTTTTATTGTATAGCTATTTTATGATGATTTTAAAATTATTTTAAAATGTAAAGTGTCATTGAGTATTATGAAATGCACTATATAAATCAAATGCATTATTATTATTATTATTATTATTATTATTATTATTATTATTATTATTATTATTATTATTATGGCAGCTTCATGAATCCTGCCAGATACTTAAAACAGTTACTCTGTGCCAAATTCCCCAGAAATGAACATCCTCCGAGCTGAATACTAGTACAGGCCGTTTATTCTTATGGACATATGATATGTCTTTTCAGAAAATTGTAATCATATTTTTTTTTTTATTATTTCTTATACGGAGCAGTGTGCTCAATCAATCTGCCAATTATGATATGTTGGTCTGGAAACCTGCTGTGTGAACTTTTGTTTTCTCCATTTGGCTGCAGGGCAGATTGACTCATACTGTGATTATGTATCAAAACAAACACAACTGGAAGCAACAATTCAACAGGAAAAAAAAAGCTTAAACATGATGAAAGTTCAAATGTGTCTTCTACACTGTAAAATGTAATAGTGGTCCAGACTTACATTACATGAGTTAACTTTACTCAGCTATCAAAAATATCACATCTTACTAGTTTTTACCAAGTAACAGTTACTTGCAGGTCGAAAATAACCAATTTACTAATTATTTTGAGTAAAGTTAACTTGCGGGTGTGCGCTGATAGAGTGATTTGAAGGCGGAGGTCTGAAATGCACGGCCCGCTACTGGGTTGCACCCACGTTATGTCGACAATTAAGAGGCATATTTACTGTTTGTAAAGCCGCCGTTGTTGTTCACCGCTCGCTGGCCAACTCGCTCGCAACTAGCCAGCAGCTGTTTGTACGTTGGTAAATAGAGGGTGTAAGGAAGCTAAACCTGGAGGGACTTAGGACCCAGGGGAAGGTAGGTGAAAAAAAAACAGGAAGAGACAAACCGGAAGAGTCTCTTCCTGTGCGATGGAGTTTCTTGATAGTGGGCGAGCTGTCCCCACCATGCAGTTCAGCGGTGTAATTTTATAAATGTACAATTATTAGTGTTACAAATTGTTTGTGTCACAAACTGTTGTGTCGTGGTGTTTTGCGCTGTTAAAGAACGTTAGTTGTGGGTTATTAATTGTTGTTATAAAGTTTAAACCATGACTAAAGTTATAGTCCTGACACATAAGTAGCTCAGACCGCTACGGCCTTAGCGGTGAGCTGCCTGCCGAAGAGCGCCAACAGTTGTTACGTCTATGCACCACCAGTATGACGGTATATGAAAAATTCATACTGTATGGAAATTTGAAACTGGTATACTGCACAGCCCTAATGTGTTGTTTGGAATACACAGAAAGTATATTTCACTGGTAATAATTTAGTTATTTGAAATAGTAATTTGAAGTAGGCTATACTAGTAAAAAGTGCGTCTTGAGTAACATTTTAAGTACTCTTTACTCATTATTTTTAGTTACTCAAGTGTAAGTACACTAAATAAACATGTGTTAGTACAACATACAATACATAGACAACTTTACTTTCTTGTAACAAGTTCCTTTACTTGATTTTGTTTTTAGGCAATCGGTTTGCAAGCTTTTTTTAAGTAAGGTTAACTAATCCAATTTTACAGTGTAGAAAATTTGCCTGAAAAAAAGAAAAAGATTAGATTATTTCTTGCCAGGTGAAAACAGCAACTACCCGATGGTACCCTTTGTTGCCCTTATTGTGTATATATTTATTTTACTGTTGAACATGTGACAGCTCAAGTAGATATTCAAATTGTTACTAACATCCAACAATTATTGAATAAAAATACCCAGGTAGAATAGTTTGACAGATGAATGGATGCATCAATGGATTGGTAGTACTTAGCAAGGTACACATTGTTTGGTATGCAGATATAATGAACCCTGTTCTTACATCTCAGAGTTGAGCTGTCAGGGATTCCTCCACCACGGCACCCTCTTGTGAATTTCACCTTTTTGCTCTAATTAACTCATACATTCCTTCATTGAGCAGTGCACATCTGATACCATAAGAAAGACAAAGTGTGTTTTGATCGGGCAAGCAGAGAAATGCAAACTTCAGTGAAAAGTAATTAAGTTAATGGAGAACTTTAGAGGATCCTAACTGTGCTCATAGAAGAATGTGTTATTTGTACATATTCTCACACAAGATAAAATACTTAAAGGAATGCTAAAGTTGTTGCAGAAACTGTCGGTAAATGCATACGATTCCATGTTGTTGTTTGATTCCATACTTTATTCTATAATCATATGACAATCTCAATTTTGACAGAAAGAAAGACAAAATTTCAATACAGTATGACATTTTACAGGGAAATCTGCAGAACACATAAATCCCATCACAACCTGTTGTAAGGAGCAAAGTTGAGCATGTGTGAAATATTGAGTTCAAATGAGAGTAAAGAGAATAGATACTATAAAGAGTAGTTTACGTTCTTCTTGAATGCATGGTACGACCTTCACACTATCTTTAGATCAGTAGGCAGTGGAGGAAAGTGAGATAATAAGGAATCAACTTTGGAGATAAATTGTACAGAAGGAAATACATAAAAAACAATCAGTTATCATTATCAGTATTTTGAATGCATGGTCCATTTGATCTGTCCACCGTTATCATCAACATCCTTGAAAGATAAGACATCTAAACCAGATAAATCTTTGATCAATAACATGTCACATGTATTATGATAAAGACAGCATACACTCAGCATAGGGCAGTCCTATGATTCATATTGTCCAAGTAGGAAGCCCTTCCTCAGACTGGACAATGCCTCCTCCTCAGTGATCTTCTCCCACTCCTCAGGAATCTCTGCTGGCTCCTGCTCGTATACCTTTGCAAACCTCTCATTGAACCTCGCCAACACATACCTGTAAATTTAAGAATATTTAGCTAATATTTGGATAATTTGGATATACAAAAATATTAACTGGTACAATATATACTGGCACAGTAACATACTATGGAAAAGAACATTTAACCTATTATGATTATGATATTGAAGCCTCAATAAAACACAGTACCTCCAGTAAGCAGTGGGCATCTGGCTGTTTGGGTCCTCAGGGAAGATGCTCCAGTCTGGGTAGAGGGAATGGAGGTCCCTGCCTGCCACAGACATCTTGTGTGTGCTCTTGCTTATGCCTAGGTTGTCTTGGCCCATGTTTTCAGGGCAACCGATACAGGACAGAGAACTAGAGTCATGGGGCATAATACCTTTGGGCCTGTGGAGCAGAGCCCTGTGCAATTCATGGGCCTTCTCTTCCAGCTCACATGGAGCTCTGCAGAGAGGACATTGCTGGTTACAGCCTCTCACTCTGTTGAAGAGGGCGTCTTGGGGCTGAATTGGGAGGCACTGAAGAATTTGGGTGATCTCTACATTTTGGGAGAACTCCTGGGCTAGGTCCCACCGCATTGCCGCCAATAACTCCATTAGACATGTGACAAAGCAATCCCATTTTGTGGTAATACTGAAGAAAGGTCCATTCAGCGGGGCCCTGATTACGTCCACATCTCCATCTGTCTCTAAAGTGAGGCACACTCTCTCCAGCAGCGGCTTTGTATCACTCAGCACTCCATTTGTACCTTCTGCTGTTTGACTCACTGCTGCTGCTACCTTTCCTACAATTTCTCCAAGTCTTTGATGCCTCCATTTATTAAAGTTGGTTGATTCAGAGATGTGAGTCATCACTTTCTCCTGAATCTTCCTCACTCTGAAGTTTTCATAGGAAAGCAAATATTCCAGAAAGCTCTCAAAGTGGTCTTCCTCTATCAATTCCTCCAGCAAGCCTTGATGGAAGGCACGTGGCGACTGAAACTGCTGGACTTTATTTTTGATCTCTCCTACGATACGCATCCCCAATGGTCTATGGATGTAATCCAACACTGTCGGTTTGATGACCATGGAAGTAAATGCTTGAGCCACCCTCTGGCACTGGTCTCTTTTCCTGAACTGGTAGATAAACTCTGCCAAATACGTGCTCTTGGTTGCAGTAATACATGTCAGAAGCACTCTGTCTTTGGCATAGCGGTCATGTAGTTTTTGAAAGTCTTGGCATGCAGCATTACAGAGATAAACTTTTAGATCCACCTCAAAAGCTGATCTGATCTGCATAGATTTTTCTTTCAAAGCTTTTTCAACAGTTTCTAACAGTTCTGTAATGTAGCCATCAGAGAAATCAGCTGCTAAACTCAATTTATCTGCTACAAATTGCTTGTATTCTTCTATTATTTTGCATGCTACCTGTTGAGCTTCTAACTTCTGCAGTCTGTTGTTGTCTTCAAACATGTGCTTTAATCTGCTGCGGTATCCAAAATGTTCATCAAACACTTGGAAGCTAGATTTCTGATTTTGGACGATGACTTCAAGTTTTTTCATGTGTTTCTGGAGACCACAGTTTATTAGATTATCTTTCAAAATAGAAGTCACTCTTGCAGTAATATCATCTGTTTCTGAAGGCCTGAAGTTAAAATTGGACAGTGTTTTACTCCACACACCCTCAAACTCCTCTTCTAGCTCTGTATCTTGAAGGAGAACTTTCGTTGACTTGCTGTTCTCTACAAGTGTATGTAGCTTTGATTCCTCTTCTTTTTCCAGTGAGGTCTCAAATGTTTCCAACTGTGTTGAAGAACAATGGCTCTCATTGACTTTACCCAACCTTTGTATTGTCTCCTCAGTAGTTCGCTCCTGAAGGTCATCCATATTGCTCATTAGGATTGGCCTGAATGTGTTCATTGGTAGAAGGTTGTCTTTCATCAAATATGTCTCCACTTTTGACCTGAGTTTGTCCACCTCAGTGTTGACTTCCTCTCTGGCTTCATCCTTCAACTCGCTCAGAAGGCCATTTTGGATTTCAGCATCTAAAGCCTTTATGGCAAAGATTTTCTTTGTTGCCCCCTTAAGCCAGCTTTCCATGTATTCCAGGAAACTCTCCTCCCATTGTGAAACCTCTGTGCACAGTAAAGAGAAGGCTAAAGGTATGTCAGTATTTTGCAGACCGATGGAGAATGATTCTGCTTTCACTGCATCCCAAATAGCACACAAACGACTCATGAATTCAGGCAGACCTGTGGCTTCAGACTTAGCTGCACACTTCTTCAATGCCCCAAACAGGTTCAGCTTAAGCTTTAACACAGCATTACTATACTGCTTATCAATTGGTTCAGAGATGGACATATTGTACCAAGGCCCTTTGACATGGGTGATACAGCTTTTGGTCTTTGCATACTGGTTGTCAGCATTGCTAGTTCCTCTGTCCCAAGTCTCAGTCTGAAGCATATCCGATACACGTCTTAACTGTGATGCTTGTATTAAGCTGTTTATTTCTTCATCCTGGGCCAGGACTTTGCAAATGGGCATGGAGCCACATTCTTTGATTCGTAGAAGAGCATTGACCATGACAGTGAAGTTAGTCTCAAACTCAGTACCAACATGTGATGAGATATTCTGCATTAAAACATCACTCAATCCTGTTGCAACAGTGGCCATCTCGTTGTCGTGGATCAGAATGTTTTTATTGTTGTCAAGAGACATTGAGCAAAGACCTTCTACATCAATTAACAACAGAAAATCACACTCCATGTCCTTTCTGAGGTTATCGGGAAGACACAAGGCAACCATGTACACCCCTCGAGTGGATCTCTGCCTTCCTTCAGGAAATGTTACCCCAAATAATGCAGAAAGAACCTCAGCATTCATACCATGATGTGCGCCAATGTTTGTCAGCACTCGAGTCCGGCACTGTTCTTGAGGTAGGCGACGTTTGAGCTCTGCAAAGACACAACCCAGCCAGCGTATGGGAATGTTTGAGGCATCTCCATCCATTAGTTCAAGTGGAATCCCATAGATAAGAAGGTCTGTAGCTAAGCTAGGGAGACGCAACACATTGCGGCTCCCACTCCCGGGACTGATATGTGTTAGCTCAAAAATTAGGCCCATCTCACGCAAAAAATGCTCAAGCCCCAGCGAGGATGAATCAGTTTCCAGAGGCTGTGATCTTGAGGTGATTAGATGTTCGAAGCTAACATCTAAGCACATTTGTTCTGTAGCAGAATAAGTCAAATCTGCCTGAGCTAGTCTCAGCTCTGGTTTGTCTAGTTGGGTCCACTGGTAGCTTGAGGGTCCATTTTCTCCGGACTCCAAATTATGGTTTTGGTCCTCAAAGACGCGATCTGAAATTTGTTCCTCACCCTGAATCTTGTTTATGTTGGAAGTCACATAGAACTGCTGCTCTTGAACTGGATCATATGTTGACTCAAGAGGTTCTTTACATTGTGACTGTGGTTCTACGGTTACTGCTGTAGACTTCTGCAACACATGCTCTTGGCCTATTTCAAACTGTTTCTCAGAAACTTCCAGTGCAGTTTTTACAGACAGCTCTTCAGTGTTTTCCTCTTCAAATGTTGAATCTGTGTAGAAACTATCTGTTTGAGAGTCATTGGCTCCATTTTGGAGCTCATCATGATGTTCTGAAATTTCATCTTTCTTTCCTGTCTGTAAGTTTGTGGATAGATCTTGTGGACTGTTTAGTTTTTCGATTTGCTTTGGCCGAAGTCTCAACTTCAGCCAACTGAGGAAATAAGTCCTCTCCACTTTATCTGTTGTGAAAAGCGCATCGGTGAAAATCTTCATCGCTGGAGTCATTTTGTAGCTGCTCAACTCTATCATGATGTCTTTCTTTTTTTGTTGAAGCTGTGGATCAATTTCATTTCCTTTTTTCCTCTGTTTGCTCTCCTCCTTTTCTATTTCAGCAAGTTTACTCCACAAATGTCCTTGCAAAGGAAACTGTGTCTCCCTAAATCGAGCAGATCCCTCATCTAAACCTTTCAAAACTTCATCCACTGTGGCCATTGCCTTTTTACAGACCACCCCTTCATCTACATTAAGGCCAAGCTCTTCCGCTAATTTCATTGCAGCTTCAAGTGAAACAAGTTTCAATTCATCTGGTAACAGATCTTTCAGGGTGTCACACAGCCTAGTAGCCAGTTGCTCCTGACTCAAATCTCTCCCTTGCAGCACCGAAACGCCAGGAAGTGCCATGAATTCTTCAAAGTTCTGATCAACAAAACCCACAACGCTGTTCTCATTCCTCTCAGCATCTGATAGGTTAATCAATATGAGCTTGCTTGCCGTGTTTTTGCAAGAGGCAATAAGTTGTTTTTCTTTCTCCCTAAGATGCCCACAGAAAACAACCACAGCTGAAGATGCTTGACATAAAAGGCTGAGGCATTTCTCCTGTGTACTGGCGTCACCACGGAGGTTAGAGATGACCACAGGGACAGGGAAATTATCTCTTGCAGCGTCTCCTGTGGGTAGATACCATCCAATCTCCACAAGGCCATTGGAGAGCCTTCGGGGCAGCTGTCCTCCATCCATCCCCCTGTGGAGGAATGTGTCATGGGGAGATCTGAGTCCACTTATAACATTGTTTAGCACCTGTGACTTGGAAACACTACTGTGACCAAGCTTCACACAAGAAACCACTGGCATATATGTACTGGCCAAATCCCCCTCGTGGACCTTCCTGATATCTGGAAAGTGGGACCTCCATTGGCTAACAGCACCTCTCAAAGGCCAAATAAGAAAGTGACTGGATTCTTCTGGGTCTATGTTTGGAAGGACCAGAGGCACAGCAAATTGACATTGCAACATACGCACAGTCATCTTCTGCTGAAGGAAAGTGTTGGCAGACATAAATACAGCTGTAACTAGATCAAGGGGGTTGATGGCACACTGGCTGTCTTCTCCAATACCATCAATAATCTCCTCAGGGGATTTGTTGTCATTATTCAGAACATCATGCTGAGGTTTGCAACATGGACTCCGTGCATCTGGGCTAAGCAGCCAAAGGCGATGAAGGAAAGCATTTGGTAGATCCTTGGGCTCTAGAGGGGTTTGGTTCTCCAGAGTCCAAGTGCTGATGTCCAGCATATATGCTGGGTCCAGTGGTGTAGTCCAGAAGGTTTCTAATCCAAGTTTATTTAGGATTTCTGCCTGGGCATTGTTTTTAGGAGATTCTGTTTTGAAAAAAATAATCAATCATTTAACTTGTGGATATGCTATAATTTGAAAACGTAGATGGTAATGCAGTTTTTTCTAGATAAATGTAGAATAAAATTTCATATGATCAGGAAAAAAATATACAGCCGTGGTACAAACCTAGTTATACCAGTTTAAGATTAAATACAAACGTATTCTTTGTACAAATACAGTTGCTTTTGTTTTTGTTGAAAATTTGAAAAAAACGGAATAATTTAAATTACTACTTTGAATGAAGAGTAACAACATATTTTGATTTTTTAAGAAATAGTAGAAAATATCTCAAAATGTATTATCAATCTAAATATGTTTCCTATTCATTTTGTTATATATGACAGAGGGGAATTAAACGTTATTGTTTTTACATTTGATAAACAGTAAAGGCACATTAACTAACTAGTCATTACATTTTACCCCAGTCTCAGCTACACTGGTAAACAAAACAGTTGGATTCCCCTTAAACACACCATCCCCTGGTGTCATTAATATCCAAATGTACACTTACTGTGGCCAACCCAATTATCATTAATGGGTAAACACATTCAAGCATTTAGTAATGCAGAGCTTTTAACCAAGCACATTACTCATTTTGTTTTTAAACCAGGGCAGCCACAAGAGGAAGCTGTGGCAGTCAGACCAAATTTATTTCTGCCTTTTTCAGTAGAATGCAAATATGTGGATTAGCTGAAGTTTAGGGGGACACAGACCGTGGCACAAACTGTTGCATTTGAATAGGTGCCATTCATTTGTCTGCACACCTGATTATCAAAACACTGTAGCCCAAAATCATATGTGTCAATTGTTACCTTTGTTTGGTATTATTTTGTTCTATGCAATTGTACACTACTCCCAAAAAATAAGAAAGTCATTAATTTTGCCATTCATTTCTACTTGTAGGCATCCCCTCAAAATTGTTAGGTTGGTGTTTTTATCAATTCATCTTAATTAATGAATCAACAGAATACATAGATAGAATTTTCTTTTTATAATGAACAACATCTAAATACAAAACGGAAACATACTTTTCTTTTTGCTGCTCAGCCTCTTAGGGAGCTTCACTGACATGATGAATCCAGCTGAGTGACTTTCTTTAAAGATTTAAATAAGTCATTCTTCTCTGGTCAGGCACATCACGGACAATTGTGGAGTGTTTACTGGAAACCTGGGATAGAAATGTATAACATAAACATTACTGCCATACAGCTGGCAGCACAACACAGTCAAAAGTACCTGCAAGCTAGGACACCTCTGTGTCCTAGCTTCAGAACATTCTTCCTGAAGCATTCTTCTCCATGTTAAATGTCTTTCTTTTTACTACAGTAATACCTCAACCATGACAGACTGAACATGATGTGCTTATATAGTGGCCTCCCTCAGATCAGGAGATGGATAAAGTACATAACTGATTAACATTGAATTACTCCCTAATACAGCAGTTTTAAAACTTCACAGCTTAAAGCTTGCAGGAGTTTGTTTTTAATTTACTCTCTAACGATTTAGCTTTTTGTGCACCTTATTACAAAGTGTGTCCTGTATCGTAAAAGTCCTGTATCGTAGATTGCAGGTTTAATTTCATAACTCTCCTGAAATAAGGGAAAAAGACGAAGAACATTGACTGTCCAGTCAGATAAATTCCTTTACTGAATCTTGGCCTAGATATAGTGTTGGACCACCCTTCTGCACAAAAACAAAATATTTCTCCTCATGCAACAAGTATGCAATTTCATGTATTATTTCTCAAACAAGACAAATATATTAATGCTAACAATGCAATTATTTCAATATTTGGGGAACATATTCATACTGCAGAAGCTAACATGCAAGGTGCTACCTGCCCATCAAGATCTCAACTAACCACTCACACACCTATAAGGAGGACAGCCAGCTCTTCCTCTGAGCCACGGCCGCTATCTTTGTGATAGTGCCTGTCTCCCTTGGTAGAATTTGTTGCTGAAATCATAATTTTCTTACCTATTTCTCCTCATAAAATTGCTTGGTAAATGAAGTATCCTTCACATTTTTTCTGTCACCGCTGCTGTGGTTGTCTTTGAGTCAGGACAGCTCTTATACCCGTCTGTTTAGTGATAAAACACGTTCCTGCACTTATCTAATGGAACAAAATGAACACCAGTCTCACGCACATAGACTCAACACTCATGAGGGCCCTCTTAGACAAGAGTAAACAAGTGTTATCAGTCATCATGTAAAACACGGCTCGATACTCAGATAGCAGCAGGCGGTGTCTTTCACAGTGCAGTGCACAGTGAAATGTTTTAACTGACACCTGTGCAAGGTATTATCATCGGCCTGCAGGTGTCCGAGGCAAGACTGCAGACAATGACGCACACAAACCCTTACTCATGTGTAATCTCTCAGATCTATCTGATTACTTTGAGTTGTTGGCATACTGACCTTTATTCATAGAAAGCTTATTCTCGTTGTTTAACCTGCTCCCTCAGGCCTTACTTTTGAGTTATTTTCTTAGAATCCCCTGTGGCAAAATCATTTTAGTCTTAAAGTGAAGAAACAATATCCTGTACTTCAACTTTAACTTCATTGTCCCAAAAGAAGTGTCATTAAACACACACACACACACACACACACACACACACACACACACACACACACACACACACACACACACACACACACACACACACACACACACACACACAAATCATGGAAATACACAAATTTTAAAGATAAAAGCAATGTAAAATAATTAATTGTTTTACAGATTTTAACTCTGTAAAATGCAGAACTGCCTTCGCTATAATTCATGAACATATGTGAAAGTATAACTTTATGTCAAAAAGTCCACTTGGGCTTGTTTAATTACAACATGCAAGACATTTTAACTGAAAGGAAAGTAAAATGAAATGCAAGGCATATTATCAGTTATAGGTTTATTCTTGTTTTAATACAACATGGATTAAAATTAACAAAAAAACTGATCTATTCAGATTATTTTGTATAGCCCAAAATCACAAATTACAAATTTGCCTCAGAGGAAGTGAAAGCACACCTGATGGATAAGTGTTGTGCAGAGGAAAAGATTACTGCTTCTCTATTTCGGTCCTGCAAAGCTCTTTAGCAGTCTTAGAGACAGTGAGAAAAAAGTCTGTGTGCATGTGTATGTATGTGTGATTGTGTGTTCCTGAGAAAGCTGTGTGAGTGGACATACTCCACACTGTGTGTTCAATTTTCCTCCTCCTGAGTAGCCTGGTGTTGCATTCCTGATTGCTCGGCGCTGTTCTTTCAGCGGGACTGAGGAAAGTTAACGAAAACCAAGGAGAACATTAAGGATTAACAGAAACACAAAGGAATAGTGGTCAAGATGTTGATCACCATGCTAACAGCCATGTATATGGTGGTCAAAGTCGTAGAATCGGTAAGAGGATTATGATGGTAGAGAAAATAGAATTAGAAATTCAGTTTATTATTATTTATTTATGTATTGAATGTTTTAAACTAATTCTGGTTATTTTAAATATTCAATATCATTGAATATACATATTTAACATAAAAATATTCAAATTTAAAAATATTCTAAAATAAAAATAGAACTTTAATATTAGAATTGAAGAAATACACTTGTGGGCTGTGTGTGTGTTTTTGCTGCAACAACACATTGTAGTTAGCGTATAATATAATTCAAGTTGTATGGTGATGTCAAAACAGACAGTGTAAAATAAATTAGAATTGTATTGCCATCAAAATAGTATTAATTTGATGTTAAACCAAACTTCTAATGTGTCGTATTATTGAACCTTATTCATCTCTGCTAATTATGTAATTATCATGTTTCTGAAGAAAAAAAAAGACAGCAGTGAAAAGTAAAGTATCACAATAAACTTCAGGAAGCCAAACTGTTCTAAAAATGTTATGTTTTTTTATTTAATTGTACATGTTAATGTGGGGAGTCATATGGAGAGAGGTAAGTTGAGTGGTGAGGTTGCTTATGTTTCACATGTTGGCACCTCTAACCTAAATTCCGCTTCACTTTCAGATAGGGGTGCGGTTTGCACGTCAACAGGACCCTTTGCCTTACATGGTGTCCCAGCCTTTGCCGTGGCAGATTCACTCAGTGTCACACAGTCGGAGGAGCAGCAAAGCAGATGAGGTTAGTTGTAATGAGATCTGTATCTCAGTATAGTTGCTGTCACACACATCGCCATGCTGACGCACCAAGGCGATTGATTTCTTACAGTTAATACGACACACAATCATCCTGCACATTCTCTCCACCAGAGTTTTCTCAGGGTTCCATTACAAAAGGAGACAGGAAACTTTTTCCTGCATTTCCGCTGCCAAGTTTGGCTGTTATTTTGGTCATAAATTAGCACTAATCTTTTGTTATCTAATGGTGAGACAGAGCATGTGGAAAGTTTAGCAGTCAAGCTTGATTTAGCATGTGAGCTTGGTCACATGTTCTATGTTTGCTTACAGTGTCTCAGAGGACTGCAAAGGAAAATAAATATGATACAAAAGACAGAGATGACTTTTGGTGCCTCTGGACTCAAACAGAAACACTTCAATATTATAAAAGAATAAAATAAAGTTTAGTGCATTAGACTCAGTCAAACTGAGTCTTTATTTTAACTTTATTTTAATATTCTACTGTATATTCAATTGTACATATATTCATGCTCCCATTTATTGCACTCTGTTTATTGTTAAATGTGTATTGTTAAGTGTTAAATGTCATGCACCTCCCACCAGGACAAATTCCTTGTATGTGAAAACATACATGGCAATAAATGGTTCTGATTCTGAATGACCTTTTGGCCAAAAGGAAATCAATATCAGTGAATCAGGCCTTGCACATTGATCAATGCTGCCCACTCCAGTTATTTGGCTTTTTCTGAGGCTTTCATTATGGATTCCTGAAACAAGAAGCACATTTCAATCCAAACCGCTCACTTCAGATGTCCTACGCCTAAAGAAAAACTGAAGTACACCTGTCTGTGGATGTTTTGTGCATTTTTCTTAGGTTGAGGTAACTAGTTACTTTGATGTAGATTTTTATAACGATAACGGTGGCAAATAGCTGAACTCCAGCCAGAGGAGGAAGGTTGATAGTTAACCAAGGGCTAAGGTGCTGAGATAAGAAGGCGAAAGAACACATTAGCCCAGAAAAATTTACTTAATGCAGAGGTGGTGATGGCGGAGGTGAATAAAGACATTTGGTCTTAATGTCTGGTAAAAGGAGATTGGATCTCATTGAGCCGGGGTGTGGTACTGAGCGCAGGCACGACCTCAGCCTCTGGTTTCCCTGCCGCTGCTCCGCTTGAGCTGTAATCCCAATCAAGGGGATTTGTGTTTGACGTCATCACACTAACTGTAGAAAGAAAGGACACACACCGGTGCAATCACAAATGTACATTCACACATGTGCATTGCACATTTTGTACAGTTGAGTTGGAGAATTTAGCAAAAGCGCCCATGTGATTGTGATCTGTTTGCATGTGTCTGATTTTGTACCGTCAGTGGTATGTGAACAATGTTTCATTCCTGTTCCAGATAAGATTGTAACGTAGTCATACCTGTCTGGTATCTCATGCATCTTGTCTTTTATTTCTTTCTGTGGGTCAGTGAGTGTGTCTTCTAACACAGCTGTACTGCTTCATTCACAGTTTGATGGCTTCAGGAGGAACAGCATAGGCGTGTATAGAAAGAGTAAGTAACACTGTTAATGAATTTAAATGCAGGCTATTTCTCTGCCATATGAATTCATCTTTTAAAGTTACTTGATTGTCAACCAGTTAAAGTAGCCCATTTGAATCAAGGCTAATATAAAAACAATCATTGCTACAGACTATGTCTCCATGGCTATTGCCTCAGCCTCTCTGGCTATCCCCTGTGTCCTGTCGTGCTCAGACTCCAATGCCAGCAATGGGATGTGCACCACGCCTGCTGTTCCTCCGCTCAGCCCCGTTGAAGTTGAGAAGGCCGCTGCCACCATCCAGACCCATTTCAGGAAGTTCCAACAGAAGAAACAGAAGAACGGCAAATAAAAGGAGGGATGGTGGTACCGGTACTACAAGTCTGGGAGACAGCAGAAAGCAGGTGGGATGTATGTGCATTTACCAAACAATGGATGAACTCTGTGATAACACAAGCATGTGATCACTCATATTCAAATGTGCATAGAGTCAAACCTCCTAGATTAGTGACACAGTATAAACAATAACATAACAGTACTAGCTTACATTTCAAACAGTTATTGTCATAATATCTACAATTCTATGTGAAATAAATATTATATGTATTATACTACAATGTACATCTGAATGATTGCTAGTTTTGATATGCTGTGATGATGCAAGTATGCTGTAAATATATAACCAGTGTTTGAGTGTATTAGTAAGGAAGAAAATAAATATCAAACATGTTAAAATGTTACCAATCTGTCAATAAACTCCTATGTAAGCCTCTGCTGTGTTTCATTGCAGCATGATGCCCTCTAGTGTTTCAATCAGGTTCTGAATCATATGAACTTCATGTCCAGGTGTTGATAATGAAATATTAGCCTTAAATGCCCCTGTTCAGTTGCACACACACACACACACACACACACACACACACACACACACACACACACACACACACACACACACACACATATATATATATAGCAAACTACCCATCTGGTAGGGTAGATTTAATAGCACAAATCTGCTATGTTTAATCAGGATTCAAATAAATATATATATAATACATCTTGCTTTTCATCGCTTTGAGTCAAGTAAACAATAGATGACTCATTCAGGAAGTGCTTGAAAACATCATTCAAATAAACATATATGAACATATATATTTAGCGAGAGAGCGAGAGATGGACCTCTTTATGCATGGTGTGTGTATATATATATATATGTATATATATATATACATATATATATATATACCACTCCATGGTTGGGAAATAATGAATAAGATCATCACAGTTCATAAAAAGATAGCTTTATTGCACAAAGTGTTGAGTACTCTTTTTCTGTTTTTGTTTGTTTTCATAGAAAAGAAAATGTAGAGTTAAACACAAGCAATTGCAAATTTAAGCAATGTTTCCCCATAAAAGTTTAAGGAACAACATCTGCATTTTTAAAATGTTTTAATTAAACCCCTTTTAAAATTGTTCAATTCACCATTTCCATTTTCTTAGTAACCAGCAAAATTTTCAGAACATGCAATGCTGCTGTCCTCCACCCTCCTCCCCCAGAAAAGTGGAATTAAAAAAGGCAAACTCTAAATCAAGCAACCTGTGACAAAGTAAAAAAAATAAAAATAAAAAAAGATTACAAATTAAAATCAAATCAAAAGAGAGACAATGCAACCAAATGTCCTGTAAAAGAAGAAATAAATATTGTTAACTATGCATGGTCCACTTTGATCAATAATCAAGATAAAGCAGTGTCTGTATAATTCTATAGTTTTCCATTAAGTCCTCTTCTGTTTCAATACAATAACTTCAGTTAAAAGTTTACATTGTGCCCTGGTTTCTAGTGAATATGTCGAAAATAGTACTCATTTATACAAAACACTTTCCTATGTACATACGTTTCCTATTATGGATAGAAATAATGTTGAATAAGTGGGCAAGGGTTCCAGTGAGAGGGGAACATCTGATTGGTTGAGCAGATGTTGAAAAGGTTGGGGAAATAGCACATGTGAAATTGGTCTAACGTACACAGAGTCAGTTTTCAAAGTATATTGTTGTATTTTAAGGAATAATATACCCTAAATCACTCATTAGTCATTGAAACATTGCAAATGTCTGGCCAATTAAGAGAGGCTGCTGCCAAGAAACTTTCAGCAGCGGGAATAAAAAGAAAAGTACTGTAAAGTGTTGGTATACAGTATGGTTACCAATCTCATATGGCAGTATGGTTTGCATTTGCCTTGAAAACAAAACGTCAATTAATTTGGGCTCTAATATGAAATGTATCCTTATAGGAGGACAAAAAAGTCAATAATTCAGGATTGCTCACCAAAGTATTTCTGCAGTACTGTGTTCTTCCCACAGGTCAGGCTTTGTGGAATTGACTACAACAACAGATATATATATATATATATATATATATATATATATATATATATATATATATATATATATATATTACACTTGAATTTAAATCATCCTGGAAACCATTAAAGGAATAGTTTGACATTTGAGGAAATACGCTTATTTGTTATATTTATCATCAAGTGTAAAAACATCTTCACTGATTACGTGGCAGCCACACAATGAGGACAAGACTTCTCTGAAATAGTCCAGCACATAACCTCTTTAAAACCACAACTTGTCATTTCTACACTTTGATTGTGTACTGTATGTCATATCACAAAATGTAAAGCTATTGTTTTTAGCATTACTTAACATATTGCTGATATTCTCAGCAACTGTGTAAAAGTAACAAAGGGTGTAATTTTCCTTAAAAGTATACATTTGTATATACTTATATCAAACTGACAGTGTTTTACAGTCGAGGCAACTTCACTGCAGGTTGGGGAAAGCAGGTTGGGAAGGAGTTTGTTTCATCACTCCATCCAATATCCATACAACTGTTTTTGGTTGCTGAGACAGGCTTCCCCCATTTCCAAACTCTTGTTTTACTGAAAACAAGTATTTTCACAACTTAAAACATAAAGGCCAAAAGGAAAGGCATCCTACCCCTGATGACAGGTAAGCTAAATTAATTTCTTTCCTGTCTAGATTTAAAATTAAAGGGCGCATGAATACATATATGAGCAGTTATAATCGATCGTTGCTGTGTGGTATTCATATTAGCCTGCAGTCCTGGGGTTTGCGGAGGACTCACTATGACACAGATAAGAAACAGAAATACTTTTCGGTCCGTTTGTCTTCTATCGTCAGGTAATGGCATTGAGTTTGTCAACACACCTTTGGAAGGTATACAATACAACATGTTACAATAGGCTCACTTACTGTATAGGCTGTCCTTGTTTTACTGTTTTCTTTTTCAACACCACACTTTCTGCATTGAGCCATAGACCACAGTTAACCAGCGACACAATCTCACACTATAACTTGACTTTACTGTGCTTGTCCTCTCAGCTGCTACCTGCTGCACAGAGCAGCTGGAACATTTACAAAATCACAAGGGGGTCATAGTATCATTCCTCAAACCTCAGTTTCAGCATTTAACTTTCTTTCACATCACTTTCTTTCTCTCAAAGATCTCACGTCCATGGTTGTGCTACCCGTTTAAGCCACCCTCTTCTTTTTCATTGCGGTTTTTCACGCGATTGTCTTGTGATCTTTTAAATATATTTTCAATTAGAACGGCTTTTATATTTCTCTGCTTTTTTCAATATTCATATATTTGCTATATATTTGAATAGAAATATATATGTACATACTTTTGAAAACAAAACATATATCATATCTTTTTCTTTGTTCTATTGCGAGAGCCCTGATGTTACGTTTTACCATTGCAAAACATTTGGAGCAACTCATTTTTTGGAACAATCTTTGTTATGGGATTAAGCTTTCTGAGAAGAAATGGGGAAAAAAAAACTTAGAGTTAGCAGATACAGTACCATGCATAAAGCTAAAATAAATTTCAGTGAGGTGGAGGGACTTGAAAACACATCTTTTAGTTCTGGACACCACTTATTTCTCTCTGCTTTGCAAACCCCTCTCCTTGTTTTCCTAACAACTGCAAATTCTATCAACACTTGATCTCTCTGTAATATCGAAGTTTTTATCTGTTCATAAATTTGAGATCACGTCATACAAATATGATTTTTCTTGTATACATCTCAATAAATTGTCTTTATGTTTGCCACTTGTCTCTCCATTCAAGTTGTAATGTACATCAAGTAGGATTTCTGCCTGTCTGTGCATATTAGACCTCTTCTCTCAGTCTCTCTGTCGTTTTAACTAGCCAGTATGCTAGCAGTAGGTCACAGTGACAATGTATGGATATGATTGGAGGCTGGATGGGGAGGAGTGAAGATGGGGAAGGATAGAAAGGGAAAACTCTAACCCATTATAATAAAAGGTCTCTTGTTTTTTTATCGAAAGGAACCTCTTTCATCTGTAATTGCTCTCTTTTGAACCAATCTCGTCTTCAGTACAATTTCCTTAGCAATTCTGTCAATCACACTTCAAAACAAACTTCAAAATGCTGGACCATTTTAGGATCGTAATGTTACATCGTCAGCATCATCATCGTTACTGTTCAAATCCCCTTCACAGATACAAGTGGAGGGGGTTTTGACACAGACGTCATCTGCCTGAGAGGTCAGCATACTGATTGATTTTAAATAGGTCCACTGTAGGTGTGTGCCTGCCACATATATATATTTACACATGCACACACACACACACACACACACACACACACACACACACACACACACACACGCACACACACACACACACACACACACACACACACACACACACACACACACACACACACACACTTGTGAAGGTTACTGTTACTTGTATCCTGTCTTACTTTTTCTATCAGATATCATCAGAAGATGAACAGAAAACTGAAGGGGGGAAAAAAGGTTTGGATTCATCCTTCGCTTGATGATGCTTGACTTTTTTTTAATCTCCTCGGCTTCATGTCTGTTTTTAAAAGCATCAATTAACACAACTATAGTGTTTTAGCCATTGCTTGTATAAGAAAATTCTCTACAGCTCAAAACTGGTATTGAGGCGACAGTCATTTCACTGCCTCGAATGTGTGAATTCATGATGGCGTAACTTCCCAGAGCCAGTGTAACACCAAGGTGGGTAGTTTGTGCATCCAGAAAAGCATCCTGCAATGGCACAATGCTGTGATATGAGCAATTTTTTTCATCAGAGACCAGAAAAGGAACATATTTGAAAACCTAAAAAACACTAGCAACCTGGCTCCTTCTAGGACTGTCTTGATCCATAAACCAAGACAGTGGAAGTGGAAAGCATTTTGTGCATAAGTACTGTGTCCTTACCAGAAAATGAAAATATGAGGTGAACAGATAAATCATTTATGTTTTGGCAAGTGATTTCCAGGGTGATGAAATTAGGGATAGAGAAAGATGACACAATAATAATAGAAAGCAAACAGGCAGAAAGAAAGGCAAACCCCTGTGCTGTGGAGACCCAACTCTGACCCCTTCATACCGTAGTGCCAATGGGAACCCAACCAGCCCCCTGCAGCCTGCCACAGCGCAGGCACTGACAGATCAGCTGTGCATGTATATGTTCCTCATCCCACCTTTCCATAGAAGCTTCAGGCAAGCGTTGGCTTGCCCAGCATTCCATTAAGAGTTACAGTGACAGGCCGCGGTGATGGCAGGCTACACCAGTGTGTATGACTTGGAGTAAGCCCCTGCCCCTCCATCCCTCTGCTTCTGTAGTCTGCCTAAGCCTGAGGAGCTGCTCTCAAGCAGAGAGTCTCTGGATCCTCCCATCTTGGAGGAGGAGGCACCTCCTGGAGTCCCTCCTGTGGCGCCGGAGGATGATGCTGCGGCAGCTGCAGCAGTAGCAGCAGCTGCCGCTGCACTTTGGGCCACTGAGGAAGAAGACCCTGGCATGGTGAGAGTCCTCTGGGGAAGTGTGGAGCTGCTAGAGATAGAAGATGGCCCTCCACTACCTCCACCACAGCCTCCTACTGCTCCTCCAGAGGAAGTGAGGTTGGACAGGCCAGAGTGGCCCATGGTAAGGGCCTGCTGTTTTGCAGAGTCCATAGTCACATGGCGGCCCTGGGTGTGGTATGCTCGCTGCGCAAGGCCACGAATAGAGGCTTCACGTGGTGGAACCACTGGACATGGGTCATGATGCTCCGACTGCTTTCGAAAGAAGGGATCTGACTTCATGTAGAGGGGTAGGTTGCAGTAGTCACCTGGATGGTAAAAGTTACATTTAATGTGGCAGCCAAAACCTGCAGAAAGCAACACCTATGGGTAATAATCAGTGTTGTGTGGTATGAAACTGTGTGTTCATCTAAACTGCTGATTGCCTTGGGTTTATCTGGCATCACTACAGGTATTTTTTGCATGCTATATACATATGAGCCATCAGACAGAAACATTCTCTCTAAACTTAGCGGTATATTTTCTTAATGTGTATTTTTATATTATAATATAATTTATAATTGTATCTACAAAGCCTGATTTTGATTCTGATATATATTCATAACGCATTTTCTTTGTCATAACTTTTTATGTAAATGTATGCCATGGAAAAGGTA
Organism: Myoxocephalus aenaeus; assembly: GCA_038501785.1. NCBI lineage: Eukaryota > Metazoa > Chordata > Actinopteri > Perciformes > Cottidae > Myoxocephalus > Myoxocephalus aenaeus. The sequence continues at coordinate 3,515,114 of JBAMJR010000124.1, read as the reverse complement.
ATTCTTAAAAATAAAAGATCCATGCTTTGCAGCAACCACTCACTCTTGGCGCGATGTGGGATGGGCACAGCTACATTCTTGCCACGATCATAGTCCTGGGGTTTGGGTGGCGAGGCAGTGAAACGGCAGATACCGGGCTCTGAGGGTGTGCTCATAGACGTCATGCTATCTGCATTGTCATTGGTACCTGTGGTCATCTGGTCAGATGAGCTGTCAGAGATAAAGCACTCAGTAATCTCAAATTTGGCATGCTGTAGGTGCTCCTCTAGCTTGGCATGCTCATAAGCTCTTGCCAACTCCTCATAAGTTGAGGAGGCGCTCTCTGTCGACACCATGCTGTTGCGACCCTTATCTGTGAAAGAGAAAGTAAAGGAAACAAAGTTAATCACAGTATTACGAATGCCTTTTGAGATGTGGCCCACTGTAAAACCGTATTTTCCTTTCATTTGAAAAATAGCCTTACTTATATGTGCATGTTAATGGCTGTAAGTGTCATTTAACCCATATGCCAACCTGTATCCTGTGAAAGGCTGGCACTGTAGCTGTCACTCTCTGTGACAGTGATGCCATGCTGGGAGCCAACTGTGCGCCAGTCTGAGGTGAGAGTGCGGGCTGGCGTTGAAGACTGGCACTTGGTCAGAGTCCACTGACTGGAGTAGCGGTTCCTGATGCTGTGGGCTGACTTAACACTCTTCCTTGACACTGGGTCTGGTGGGAAATGGATGAAGAAATAAGGTGGATGTGCATATGTACAAATGCTGGTCAAAGCCAGGAAAATTACCAGGCATTTGCAAAACAAACAGCTTATTTCACTTCTACTCTACATGCGACAACAATGCTTCAGTTACTTAAGCTTTTACAGATAAAAAGGGACACAGCGAATCGAGAGCACTTACTGGTTCCTGGTCTTATGTCTGACATGTCAATCAAAGGACCGGTGTTCTGGATGAGGGCAGGGTGGTGGACGGACACGCCTGTGCAGAAGCTCTGAGGGTTGCCAGTTTGGTTGAACTCTGTGTCTGTCACAGGGATAGTGGCTTTGTCCTCACCTATAAGATACAGAAGCAATATTTCATAAAAGTAGCTATTGCAGATACTATAAGTCAAATGCCTCCAAATGTTTATTATACTTTTGAAATAAAGCTCATTTGTACACATGAAACAACTCTCTCTGTTGCTTTTTCTTCCTCTCACCGATTTGCTTGATGCCTTCTTTGTCTTCAATTAGCAGCTGCACTCTGGGGATGTCAATGTGTAACCGTGGGCCCTGAGGAGGTCCCTTCACTGGGGTGTCAAAGCTGCGGTTGTTTTTACTAATCAGAGATATACGACAAGCACACACACAAACATTCATGGCTTCAAAAAATTGCAAAATGTGGATTTTCTATGAATTACTTTTGAGTTAAACTAAATAATATTTTCGATAGATTTTGTGCAAGACTCAGAAATAGCGGTCTTACCTGATCAGCATCTCTGCCAGGCTTTTGGCATCTAGAGAGCAGAAAGCATAACAAATGATATATTCTAGACATACAAATCAATCTTTTAAAATAAATATAAAATGTTTGCTTTGTCTTTCCATTTTTTGTTTTGTTTTGTTCTGTTTGTCTCTGTCTCTTGTCCCCAGTGTGAAGCGTCTTTGAGTATCTAGTAAAGCGCTATATAAGTTTGAATACTTATTATTATAAGTACAACTCTCAAGACTTCATTCCAGATTCTCTCTGAAGTCTCTCACAAGACTGTTTTGTTCTTCTTGCCAATTCCTTCCTAGCCCTTCTCTCACCTCTTAGTCTCTTCAGCCTCTTTTCTTTGCGTTTCTTGCGAATGATGAAGAGCAGCGCGACACCTAGTGTGACCAGGATCACAGGACAACCAATCGAAAACAGCTTCTTGACATCATCGTTTTTTTCCAGGGGGGATTTGATCGGTGGAATTGTGCCTGCACACGGGAAGAGCAGAGGTTACTTACTGCCGTTTCACAATACTATTTTAAGGTATCCAGTGAAGGGAATTTCTTATTCAAGAAACAACACCACTGTTTATACAAATGGATTGCCAAACAAAGAAAGTTGTCTACTCACTACCATCATAGTCCAGTGTTGCAAATTGGGAGCTCTGGTTGCCACAGCCAGCGCTGTTACAGGCCTTCATCTTCAACTCATACCAGGTTGCCTCACGCAGCTCTGCCAGAAACACATCTGTGGTGGCATTGGTACGTACATTCTGCCATGCCCATGTACCTGCATCAAGTACACATACCACAACCAGTGTTGAGTCTGATCTCTTTTCTCTCCTTCTTGGTTTCAATTAAAAGATTGAAAGTTATCGCAAAACTAACAATACATTTATTTGTTACGTGCACACTTTTTATATTCGATTTGTTGCACGATACCTCAAAATACTATTGCAACTTGAAAAAGCTGTGACCCACCTTTTGGTCTAAACTCCAGTATGACAGCACTGATGGGACAGCCCCCACTGGCCCAACCCTGCAGGTTGAGGCGGGCGTGGCTGGAGTTAATGTGGGTGAAGACTGGCTGATCCTTGTTGAACTGGGGTTCTGAAGCAAAATCATGATGTATTTGTCCATTCAGATTACAATTGTAACATAAGTGAACGTAAGAAAACATAGGCAGGCCTATGTGATTTAGCAATAGCTTGCTTGGTAACTTAGTGTGCATATGCATATGCAACTGCTATAGTAGGTGCTACAAAAATATCTTAGTAGATTTACTAAATATCATCTAAACCTCCAATGTGTAGCTTTTAGGGGATCTATTGGCAGAAATTAGTTCACTATTAGTATGTTTTATTTACTGTATAATCACCTCAACATATTTGTTATGTTTTTATTACCCTATGATCCATTTATATCTACATAGGGAGCGGTTCCTCTTTATGGAGAACACTTTGCTGCTCCGCCATGTTTCTACAGTAGCCCAGAACAAACAAAGCAAACACTGGCTCTAAATAGCCAAAAACATTTTTGCGTCAGACACCGTGGTTCTCCTACACAGTTGGCACACAGGGGACATTTCAGTTGGTTGCAATCTGCAACCTCACTTCTATATGCCTACTTCTAAATGCTACACACTGGCCCTATAGGTCTAATCATCAATTTGCAAATAATTCAACCATTCACTGGTTAAACAAAATAATGGTCACTAATATAAGACATAATGTTTCTAAAAAATTCTTTATCCGCTGATGTGTGAGTTTAAAGTATGACGCACAAAGAGATTGATCTAGAAGGTGAAGGCGGGTATCTACAATTTCAAAAGTCGGTTCTGTGTTTATATGAAAGGTCAAGGATGAATGATTTTATGGTATCATTGTTAGTTTTCAAGGGTTCTAAAATTATACATATTGTTGGATGAATGCTATCTAAAGCTTCATTGTTGACTGCACCACAGAGACCTCTCCCATGTGGCCGACTTTTAGTTTTAGTCCGTAAAGTTCTGCCATTCTTAATGCACGTTATTGCTCTGCCACTATTGCGCCATACAAAGGTCGTCATTGTGAAAACTGTATTCAATAAATATTTTTACCCTTTACCTATTCCAGGATACTCACCTCGACCATGGGTCTTTGCCTCAATGATCTCACTGATGCGTCCAGCTCCAACACTGTTCTTTGCGGCCAGCTTCACTTTATACCAGGTGCCACAGCGCAGGTTGTCCAATTTGAAGGAGCGTTCACTAGAACTGATGAAAACATCTTTCCATTCCTCGGTGTTGTCTACAGAGTACTGAAGCACAAAACCTGCATACACACACAATGATTATTATTTTCTTTCTTTATCACATAATTCTCTGTTGAGTTAAATAACTAATTTTGCACCAACCCAACTGAACATTTGACATTGGTACCTCTACTGATCACTAGATGGCAGTGTCACACTGTACTTCGGCCCGATTGGAGGATGCTCTAGCTGCTCTCTGTCTACTACACCTACAAACTCCAAGACTGGGATGGCGCTGACTGAGCATCTATGTAAATGAGGGTATGCAATGTGGTGACTGTTTTTATAATCAGCTGCCTTGGAGAGCCAACTCCCTGCTGATGAGAGACACTTTACATCTAATCCTCCCTCTGTGTCCATCTTTCCTTCTGTGTGTATATAATTATGTATATGTAATGTCTCCCTCTCTGTGTTTCATTATATTCTTTGTATCATATTTTGCATCTCTCTCTAACAGTTGGTGTGATTGAGTACAAACATTAGAGGGGTTAATATGTGCAGATCCTGCAGTTTTACAAGTTGTATAGTGACCCTCTGTCTGTCACACAACAGAAGAGAACATAATGGTCAAGAACAGCACAATAACAAACTATTGTAGACAAGATTAGAACATAGCATCAGTGCAGGATTACGAACCAACAGGATTTGCTCATCTGTTTATTTATTTCTCTATTTCTTTTTTACACATGCGGCAAAAAAAAAGCCTCATAATCAGCTGAGATAATTTTAAACATGTTTTTTTCTATAAAGGAATACTTTTCAGAAGACTTGCAAAATATCTACTTAATGGGGACTGTTGACACTGTGCAGATGGCTTCACAGACAGTAGGGAATTCTGGTATACATGCAATATATACATATAAGCTTCACTAATGTATGAGACGCTGGATGATGTATGCAAATACAGCTTGGTGGACCATCATTACTTGAACATAAAGCTGCACACCCAACACATTTATTCCTACTTGCGTGATTGTCATGCTCTCTCTGGGTCTTCCTGGCAGTATGCTAATAACACCAAAACATGATATTGTTCCAGCTTCTGTCAGCTTTAAAATATAATATAAAATATAATAAACTAATGATTCAATGAGCTGTGTGATGATCTTATCTAATTTAATTTTCTTCATAGTTTTTACAGCCATTTCTTCAGAAATGACATGTGGAACACCAAGTTTTTCTAAGTGCAGTTATGTCTTAAGCCACTTGCTTCATAGTTTCATGGAGGTATAAAGAGCGTCATCTTCAATTCTCTACCACTGTATACCTGACAAACTGGAGTAGACATTCTGAACATAATAAAGTTGCAGAATAGAAAATAAATTATTCCGTGCAAATTGTGAACTACTTTGACGCATAACTAAACTTTTTTAAATTCAGCCCAGTCCAGTCAATGGTCCGGTGACTCTCAGTGGCCTGATGTTCACAGAGATCGGTTAAAAGCCTCCCGCACATGAGCACAATTTATCAAGCTCCCTCCATTCATCCCGCAGTTTCAGGTAAAGTTGTTACACTTATTTAAACCTGTTTTTAGATGGTCTTTGTTTGACACAGTACGTTTCTGTTTTGCTCCATCCTTTATCTACAAACACACTTATAACACATCCTCTGACAGACGACCCTGAAACACCTTCACGCTGACAAATAGCATGAACAAAGAAAATGGATTAAAACCACATTTGAATGCATGCCAATTCAGACACACACAACATGCCCTTTTTCCCCAACAGTCAGATAATCAAATAGACACATAGTTCACAGCGAAATATAAAACCAGAAGGCCAATCAATAAACTAATAGATCAGTATGCACACTAACAATGCGGCCATTAAAAGAGACAGAAAAGACGGACAGGGGTAAACTAAGATCAGAGGTCAAAAGGAAATCTTTTTCACATTCACATTTTATGTATACACCCAAATCAATGACCTAAAGCAAAACTCTGTATACCTTTAGACACATTGACAACCGATAAGAAGAAAGAGATGTGAGTATACAGAAAGACAGCTTTGTGCAGGGCCACGTACCTCTGATAGAGCTGCCTCCGTTGTCTCCTGGTATCCAAGCCAGAGTGATGGAGGAGGTGGAGGTGGTGGAAACGGTTAGACGAGGCTGGTCTGGAGGGACTGAGGATGAGACACAAAGCCTTAACATCTCAAAAATACTTCACACATCACAAATGAACAATTATAGGCCCATATCTCCCATTTTTAAGAAAAAATATTGAAAAGGCTGTTTTTCAACAGCTGAACAACTTCTTGACACTAAGCAACTGTTTTAAGGTCTTCCAATGTTTTTGACCACACGACAACACAGAGACTACTCTTGTTAAGGTCTTTAATGGTTCGCTTAAACACTGACAGTGGCAATGTTTCTGTCTGTATTATTTGATCTCAGTGCTGAATTTGTGACGGTCGACCACAACATACTACTAGAACAACTTGATAACTGAATGGGGCATTCTGGCACAGCACCAAACTGATTTGAATCCTACTTAAAGGACAAGGGCTACTTTGTGTCTATAGGTAATTACACATCTGGATGGACACATGTGACATGCAAAGTTCCCCAAGGCTCCATTCTGGGCCTCCTCTGTTTAACATGTACATGTTTCCACTGGCTCAGATCATGGAAAACAACAAAATAAGTTACCGTAATTATGCAGATGACACACACATTTACGTAACCATATCATCAGGGGACTATGTTCCCATATAATAACTGCACATGCTAATGCATTGAATAAATCAATGATTGGATGTGCCAGCAATTAAACAAAGATCGCAACTGTGGTAGAAGTTTTTGGTACCAAGGAGGAACATTTAAAAGTCAGCACTCAACTTCAGTCGGCAATGTTAAAAACCACAAACCAAGCCAGAAATGTAGGTGTAGTCATGCACTCAGACCTGAATTTCAATAGCTACATTAAGACAAAGAGAAAGTCAGCCTAATACCATTTTAAGATGACGTCCATGCATTTACTGCATCTTCAGCAGACTCTATACTTAACAGGGTCTCCCTAACAAATCAATTATACAGCTGCAGCTGATTCAGTACGCTGCTGCTCGAGTCCTCACTAAGACCAGAAAGGGAATCACATTACTCCAGTTCAGAGGTCTTTACACTGGCTTCCTGTCTGTCAAAGAATTGATTTTAAAATACTATGTTTGGTTTATAAAGCACTGAATCGTTAAGGAGACCTTTCACATCATCTGGGACAGGTCTGCTGGAGAAGCAGTGCTGAGTTTTTATGCACCATATATCTGAAACAAACTACCAGAAAACTGTCAGTATGTAAAGCACTTTGAATTACCTTGCTGCTGAAATGCTATATAAATAAACTTGCCTTGTGCTAAAATATTTTTAGGTGGTTAAAATATATTACAGTTTCTCATTTTCAGCAAGAACAGCAGGCATATAAGTAAGTTGCAACCGCAGTTGAATGGGCCAAATTAAATAGTCTGATAGGTACAGGTATTAATGCCATTATTTCCAGTACCTTGTACCAAAAGGTTGACAATGATGGTGTCAAAGCCCAGCGTGTTGGTTGCGGTGCAGGTGTAGTAACCAGAATCTTCAGCTTTGACAGAGCGCAGCACTAGTGTGCCATTGGCCAGAATGAGACGTTGTCCATCTAGAGACACTGGGATGGCTGTGTCCTCACTAACAGAGAGAGAAAGAGAGAATCATGGGAGGACGTCATCAACGATTCTTTCTAGATTATGATAAAAAGTTATTTATTTTGTTCCTGGTGTTAGGCTGCAAAATGGTCCAAAAGCAACATTTCAATTCAATTCAATTTCAGTTTATTTTGTATAGCCCACAATCACAAATTACAAATTTGCCTCGGAGGGCTTTACAATCTGTACACATACGACATCCCTGGCCCGGGACCTCACATCGGATCAGGAAAAACTCCCCCAACATAATCTGAGTTTGTGTTACAGAGCTGCATAATATTTGTTTTAAGATACCAAGATACTTAAATACTAATTAAATCTTAGATGTATCACAGCAGCACCATAAACTCAGCTTTACATAACATTTCTGGGGAAGATTCTACCTGTCTTTGGTCCATTTTATAGTAGGTGTAGGTTCTCCTACTGAGCTACAAGGCAGTCGCACCTCCTTCATCCAGGGAGTAGTCACTGTGCCCCCAAATGACAGGATCTTAGCTGGAGCTGGTGGAGGATAAAGAATGGAATGTAAAAATGAAAGGTGTATGGAGGCAGAGCGATTGAAAGAAGACCATTAGAGCTTTTAGCATTAACATGTACACAAGAAAGGCAATAGCCTAATTAATATGTACCAATCGGTTATTTCTTGCCATCGTCAAATCAACACTTTATAAAAACGATAAACAAATGGAGGTTTCAGAGTGTGTTAAATCAATACAGGAATGTAATGGTTGATATGCAATTGATTTATTCTCAATTTGGGATTCTTTCAATAAACAGGATTTACTAGCAGAGTGTGTAATGTATTTACCATGATTCACACTTGGTGGAAAATAAATCTGTGTGAAATGTGACATTGTCCAGCAGAGACTAGCATATGGGTAACAATATAAGAGAAGACAAAGATTGAGGAGAGAGGATATAAAAAAATCTATTTAGGCACATAACCTTATTCTCTGTCAATCCCCCCAACCGCTCTCTCCTTCTCCCTTTCTTTCTCAAGCTTGGCGTCTTAATGCAAGTGCTCTAGTGCACTTATGTTAAGGTTGAATGAAGTATTGAGTGGGCAAGCCTGAAGCACACTGCCTTTTACAGCTGCCGATCAGCTGACGCACCCACCCGTACGAGTGCGCACACACACTTGCAAACCTTTGCACCCAGCAGTCAAAGGAATGAATGGATACAACAGGAAAGGATAATATGGTGGGAAGTGCACTCTATTCATTCTTACTCCCTTATTATTCCTGTCTTTTAATCCAACGCCTATTGATTAACTGCCCTCTTCATTTTCTTAAACACTCTGCCTCTCTATTGTCTTGTGTATTAGTTGGCTCTGTTCCTGTGGTTTTCTTTCCTCTTTTTTTTTCAACAAGCTCTTCTTTCTTTTGCTTCCCCTCTTATAATTTCCCTGATTCAGGCCAGTTTATCTGGTGCCCTCTGAACTCTGAAATCAATAGCCCAAGCTCAAAAACAGGAGGTGAGGTTAAAAAACATGGCGAGGAGTTATACAGAGCAAGTGACAAAGTAAGAGAGAGATTATTTTCAGTTGATGGCATTTTTAATAAGAAGAGGAATACTAAGTATCAGTGTCTTAACAGTAAACAGAGAGGGAAATGACAGAGAGAGAGAGAGAGAGAGAGAGAGAGAGAGAGAGAGATATAGATAGATAGATAGATAGTAAAAAAACATCTAAATGGATGAAACAATACAAGGAATATTCCAAGCATTCATTCCTCTTCATTGCAGAACCTGCCTCCGACATGACCAACAACGCAATTTGACTACCGACAGTTTGGTGAGAGATCCTTGTGTGTTATGCTCGTAAAAGCTAATGTAGCCTCGAACTGTTAGCCTCACGCAGAGATGATGACGGGCTACAGAGCTCACTTCTTTCGAACTCCACACACCCAAATTGTATTTGAACTTGTAGTCTTCAGACCCAATTGATGCTGACTAGTAACATCACTTTAGGCAATTGGTCCGATTTCACACAGCTCTCTCTGGTTTTATGTAAACATGTCACATATGCAGTAGCACTCCCAAAGACTTAAAAACAGACTTTGATGGGTTCAATATGTTACTACAGTAACGTAGTTGGCACATTTTGCACAGTGTTAACGTGCAAGACGTCTTTTGACCTGCAAATGACTAAAAGCATGTTTACTTAGCATCCAAGCACTCTAGTGTATGCCTCTGATAATTAATCTGCATATTGAGGGACCCACCCTTGGCTGCTGGCTCAACAGTGACCTTATCACTGAAGTTCCCCCGGCCTGCAGTGGTGACGGCTGCAGCCCAGATCAGGTATTGCTGCCGGTGGTTGAGGTGAGTGATTCTGTAGAAAAGCAGCTCTGGATTGGCTTCATACTCACTGGGCAGCTGGGGAAAACCAAAAGGAGAAGTTTCATTTTAGAAGAACTGCAAGAGCAATATGTTGTATACTACAGAGTTGAGCACACTCCAAACATCCACGCAATTAATATACTGTATAACCTTAAACACTATAGGACTATTCTATTTTAAATCAAAACACAAATATGCTGGCAGGCTGAGATATATTAATTTTTTATTCTGTTCCCCTTGAAAAGTTTTGAAGAAACAAGCAAGTGTATCAGGTACATAACCACACAATAAAGTATTGTATTATAAAATATTTTCAAAACATACAAACATGTTTTTGTTAATGTGGCACAGTAGAGACCATTTAAGTTAAAATATACAAATTTTCTACATTTACATAAGAATGATGACCTTTTTAGTTCTGGTAGCCTATATCTCTCTGTGATATCATAACATCTGCATTGTATCATATGTGCCGAGGAGCACAAAGTACATTCTGGGGGAAGCCAAAGACAAGATCCTTTTGTCACTTTACTGGAGAGGCGGATGTAATGTGAAGGACTGAGTGAACATCATTCTAATGTAAACCAAGCCCTGTATTCTCTCCTCGAGTCAGTACTGCAGGAAAAGAGAGGAGGATGGGCATGAAGGTACAGAGGGTCTGGGGCACGTTATATTATGATAAGGCAAAAAGAGCTGGAGGGAGTGAGGATAGGAATTAGAGGAGAGAGAGGCGGGAGGGTTAGAATGTGGGGAGAAGCCCACTCCCTCTCCTCTGCTGTTCTCCTCAGGGAGGGGAAACAAAGATATGAGACAGAGGAGAACAATGGGGGACAGACAAATGAGTCAGTCAGAGATATCACAAACAGCCATACACTAATGAGGCCTATCTACTACAGGCATCAGTAATGACAGAGACGAGAGGAGAGGAGTCCAATAAACATGCAGGCAGAGAAAGGAATGGATGCACACAAGCAAGCACAAATACACAAATATACTGACACACACATACAGTGGCATGACCTGGAGGTGGATGTGTAATTGCAGTATGTTTAACCCAGCCATGTGTGTGCTGTCTAGACATATATGCATCATAGTCCCTTAAACACATGCACACACAAACATACAAAAACTCTCTTTTATTAACTGCCTGCCAGTCACTTATCATCTACCCACCAATTATACCCTTATTCCCTCAAATCCTACTCTTCATCTACTCCTCAGGTACTTCTAAACCCAGGTAAACACACACACACACACACACACACACACACACACACACACACACACACACACACACACACACACACACACACACACACACACACAAGCAGCTCTGTCTGTAACTGTGCTGTTGGCCTCTGCTATGAATAGAATACCACCAAAAAATAACACACAGACACAAATTTAACACACACGCTACAAGGTAGTACGTACCACTCGCCGCCTTCTAAATCACAGTATTCCCACTGTTTGACACTGGCTTACATTTCTGACTGACAGGCGCTCATGCACAGGTGAAAGGAAGACTGCAATATGAGTGTCAAATGGTTTGAAGAGCCACTAAACACAGAGGTCTGTAAAACCTGCAAAGACACTGCAGTGTTGCTTAGCTCTGTCCAACCGGCTGGGCTGTTGTCTGCATAATGGTTTATTCTGGGCAAATATATTCCAGTATTCATGTTGTTTTTCACATTTATGAGCAGGCCATCATGGAGGAATCCATTGGGCGTTTTATTACATCCCTGTGTTTCCTGTTCATCATCCATTCCTCTTGTCTCTGTCCTTGCTATATTTTCCTCTCTGCCTGTCCTTTTACCCCACTGTGCCATCCTTCCCTTCCCCTACTGCCATCTCTCTTCATCCCTCTCTTCATATCCCTGTCATCTGTGGCCCCAATCCTTGCTTTTCCTTCCATCGATCCGGCAGTACCCCACTCTGTTTTACATCCTCTTTCTCCCCTTGACTCTACCGTATATCAATGCCTTCTTCTTCTCCTCTCTGTACATTTGTCTCCATAGTCTGCACTGCAGGCAGTGGTATGGACGGAGGGATGGATGGATAAATCGGTGGGTAGGTGGGTGGAGGGATGGATGGAAGGATGAATGGGTGGGTGGGTGGTTAGATGTTATGAGGAAGGGAGGGGTGAGTGACAGAGTGTGTGTTGCTGTAACGGATATTAAAATATTCCTCCGGCGTGGAGATAGCGGTGATCCAGGGAACGATAGAGAGAGATAATGAAAAGAGGAACAAAAGTACTCCCCGCTCGGTGTGTCTGACCCCCCTATCCCTCCTTCCTTCTCTCCAGTCACACTCATTTACATAGTAATCATTGCAAACTCTGCATGTGGGCTTCAGAGAGAGAAAGAGAAAGAGATGGATAGACAGAGAGATAGGTCGCCAGAGTGTGTGTGTGTGTGTGTGAGAGAGAGAGAGAGAGAGAGAGAGAGAGAGAGAGAGAGATTTTGTGAATGAAAGAGACTAAGGAGAAAATGCATGCATATTCTAGATAGGTACTGTATGTATACGGTGCATTTGTGTGTGTGTGTGTGTGTGTGTGTGTGTGTGTGTGTGTGTGTGTGTGTGTGTGTGTGTGTGTGTGTATAAAAGCAGGATATATTTCTTGCTTTTGAATTCGCACTTCATAAAAACACTAGTTGCATATATATATATATATATATATATATATATAGAGAGAGAGAGAGAGAGAGAGAGAGAGATATGGACCTCTTTATGCATGGTTTAATACATTTCACAGTGTGTGTGTGTGTGTGCGTCTGTCGGCTTGTTTTCTGCCCTTGTTGATGAACAGATGAGGTTGTCCTGGCAACGTGATGAGACGCAGATATGTAAATGAGGCTGGAGGGCGAGCTTGCACGCACACACACTGCGGTATTAGGAGAGCTCATTTCACACACACATCTTGCTGAGACTGCAGCAGTAGACCACACACACACACACACACACACACACACACACAAACGCACAATGCAGAACAGCATAATAATTACATATATTAAATCTATCTTAGCATCATATAAATAGTATAACAGAAGCTGTATTCTGCATAAATAAAGGATCATTCTCCCTTCATTAGCCGCCATGTTTGGATGATCCTGTTCCCTCTTTCATTCACTTCTCAATCCTCTCTTGTAACTCACCGGTTGGCCCGAGCCGGGGCTGGAGCAGTAGATGGTGTATTTGCGGATGATTCCATTTGGCTTGTGAGGAGGTAACCAGGACACCACGACACTGCTGGCAGAGGAGGGCACAGTTTTGATGCCAGCTGGGGGTCCAGGATCTGAAAATAAAGGGTAGTAAAGAGAGAAATGGAGGGCAGAGTAAAAACCAGTGAACCAGTTATATTTAGCTGCATGTACAGTAAGCAGAATTAATAGCTTTAAAGGTGTATAATGATCTTTGGGGAGAGTTGCTCATGTGTTGGTGTTGCCAAATGCAAGCAGAAAAAACATCCACTAGTATATATATATATGTTTTTTTTCTATACACACAGTATATATAAATAATAACCTGCAATATTTGGTGTGGATGTAGACTAGGGCTGGAATTTAAATTAATATTGATTAATATTATGTCTTTATTTTTAAGCAAACATGGCAAACATTGACTAGTTCTGGTTCCTCAAACTGTTTTGGGCTGGCATTCCTATTTTCTATGACAGTAAACTGCCTATCTTAGGACTTTTTTTTTTTTAAATAGGCAAAATGAAAAGACCTGCCTTTAGAGGGCATTTTTCGACCAATTAATGGAAAAAAATGATTGGCAGATCAATTAATATGCACTATGTCATATATTCATTTTGTTTGCCGCTTTTGTTCTGCACCTGTTTCCACCTGGGGCTGGACGTGCAGACTAGCAACCTTCTTCACTCATATATCATGTTGCCATATGGACAACTCATTGTGCATTGACCAGATACTTGCTTGTATAAAAAAAACATGCACTTTTTTAAATGTATAGTATATGGTAGTATAGTATATAGTATATAAAATATATACAAATTGTTAAGAAAACTCCAGTGCATGCTTGTGTGTTAGAATGGTGTACTGCAGCCAATTATCTATGAGAGATTCATGAATTCTTTTTGAAGAATTTGATCTCATCAGAGGTGAGATGATCATTCATTTAAGATCAACAAAAAGAGTCACACATGTAGTGTTTGTTTCTTGGTGTAACATACATTATTATGATCGCCTAAAAGGTTAAAACATCCTTAGGGAATAAGAAAACACGCAGTAATTCCAAGTAGCCTAAACATACTGTGATAAACATTAAATCCACAAATTAACAACCAAATGCCTGTTGGTAAGGTAGGTAAAATAACTTAATCATGAATCTCTGTCTTCTGTACTTGCTTACTGTCTTTGTGTCTAAGAGACAGACACAGAGAAAGGCAGGCTGAGAAATGTCTGTTTGCACAATTCCACTTCAAACACTTTTCCATATGCTGCAGACACAACTGAGGACAAAGGGTGGGAGAGACCGAGACAGACACGGAGCGCTGAACGTATGTGAAGAGGTTGCCCCTGGACAGTGTCAACCCGCATCAGGGCAAAAGAGAAACTTAGCTTGCCCCGTATTAGCAAGCACACGCACACACACACACACACACACACACACACACACACACACACACACACACACACACACACACACACACACACACACACACACACACACACACACACACACACTCAAAGACTAACACCACACACATATTTGAAGAGCTATTGCAGTAAGGCTACTCATAAAATGGAGATAAAGTGAGGAAGAGAAAATAAAGGCCTTTTCTGAAATGGCTCTTCTTAGAGTCTCTGCCGCCTCTCTCCTGCACTCCCTCTCTCCCCTCATTTTCTCCATCTCCAGACGCCTGCCTCCTCCTTTGCCTGGCCCCAGGGAGGAGAGGAGAGGCGGCTACGGATGTAATCCACAGCCCGCCAGTGTAAGCACAAAATTAATTCTGTCTAAGCTACAAAGAATTAATCCCTCTCCTTTTGCTGGGTGGTAAACTAGACTTGCACACAAACAATAGCGCATCCACACACACACATGCACCCGCACATGCACACCAACGCTAAGACACGGTACACATTCGAACACACACTTACCACCCACTTCCGCATATTCAAATGCACAGACCCACAACCTTAGGCTCCTTAATCACACACACTCGCACACACTTTTTGACTTCTTAATTCTCATTAGCACTGGTAATGGCACATCAGAGCACAAAGAGGATTTAATCAGCAACCTTACAAAGACCCCCCCCCCCCCCCCCCCCCCCCCCCCCCCCCCTCCCCCACACACACTCTTACCCCCCTGACTCTCTGCCTCCCACACTGCAGCCTAAACCAAAACCAAAAACCCTTAGACCTGCCCCAAAGGTGTAGTTAAAGCAAATGACACATGGGTCAGTTCATTATTTGGTTTATCTGTGTGGAAAGATCTAATAAAATGTGGACTCACAGTCTTCACGGGTTTGGATGTACAGGACGTTGCTCCGGACACCGTCTCCAGCCTGGGTGTAGGCCAGAATCTGGATGCTGTAGTTGGTAAACTTCTCCAGGCCTTTGAGCTCCACCTGCTCCTTGATGGTTGTGATGTTTTGCATTTCACCCCATTCTGAAAAGGACAGAAAGTTTGCAATGTTCAGACCAAGGACAGAGCGGTTACCAGTCATGGTGTCACAAATGAGATGACAGACACACTCAACACACCTCCATCCAGAAAGACAGTCCAGAACACGACGCGATAGCCCTTCAACACGCCATGTAGTGTCATCCTGGGAGGCTCCGCCCATGTGATCACGGCCTCGTCCGATGTTACAGAAATGGCTCGAACGTTCTGAGGAGGCTGGCTGGGCACTGAAGACAAAGAGGAAGAGAGAAGACGTTAAATAAGTTAGGATAAGTTCTCTGAACAGCGTAACTTCAGTTTATGTCTCACATGATGTAATTCTGAGTTTCATAAAAAAAAAGGAGAGGTCAGTTCACTGAAAGGAGAAAAACAATCGCAATACTTGATGATGGAGCTAAATACTTAAGATTAAGGAGTACTTTAATCATTTAATATCTAGGTTTCTTAAACCCCTTAAGTAGCATTTTCCATTTTTGAAATTGATCTTATTCAAAACTGTGACGACATTACACATATTCTCATATATCAGCTTGTTCCACCTCTTCATTGAAGTTAAATATATATAATATAAAATACTAAAGATCCAAAATGTCTTGTGCATAAGTTGTACACCGTTTATATTTGTTTGTTGTTTTATTACATTTGAACGTAATATCCCATTTAAGTAGCTTTAAGGTTAAAACAATCATAAATTCAAGGTTGTTGTTTTTTTGCATCATTTTATACACATTTAGCTTAGATTTAGCCGAACCCGAACATATTTATGATCTTTGAATATTTTTTCGACCTACAATTTAAGGCAAAGTTATGTGGGTTTGAAAACAGTTTGTAATGACTGGACAGGTTATTAATTGGGAAGATGAAAAGTATTTGTATGTTAAATCCAAATGTGGATTGCATTGGCTAATACAGCCTCTCTGAAACCCTACATTTCCATATCAAACCTGAGGCAAGTAAACAGGCAAGTGATAGATAAAAAGCTCATAACATGCTTCCAGTCTGATGTATTGGACCATCTCTACAACCACCATCTCTCTTTCTCTCTACAAGCCTCCTTCTGTCCCCAACAGTCCAGGTGTCTCTTCTATTGGCTACCGCTGACCATTAGTCTTTCAGGCTTTGAATAACGCACACTGTTGAAGATGAACAGAAGTCAACTTGTGAGCGAGAAGGAGGGGCAGGAAGAGAGGAAGAGAGCTGAGGGAAAGACAGAGAGCAATGAAAGAGAGAGCTTTGGCCAAGTCCACCAGGGAATTTCTATGCAGCTGGTGAAGAGAGAGGAGGAGAGGAGGACAGAGGAAGAGAAGGAAAGGAGACATGAGGATTAGAAAACTGAAAACAGGGTTTTGCATGAATAAACCTGTAGGCTAAATAATTAGAAGGCAAAAAAAAGAGTTTTTCCTCCCTTCACATTTCCCACCTTTATGAAAAAAAGAGAAATAAGAATAGAAATATATGAACAAAAAATGTGAGCTGGATCCAAGTGCTTCCAAATTGCCCGCATTAGAGCGGAATGAAGGAAGGCAGATACATAAGGGGTTAAGAAAAAAGTACAATACATCAGTGCAAAGGTTGTTGATGTATAAAATGATCTTGCGTCAGTAAATGCATAAGTTTTGACCCAAAAAAAGATGGAGAATACAGGAACAGAAATAATGAAAGGCAGTTTTGGACTGGGGCTACAGGGAGGAGTAGATGGGGTGAGGGGGCAGAGGAGGAAGAGAGGAAGAGAGTTAAAAGCAAGGGCACAAGAGAAGGGCAGAAAAAGATGAAAAGAGGGAGCAGAGAGACAATATGCTCAGCTGTGGATAATTACAGCAGGAAGCAGTGAACGAGAGAGAGAGGGACAGACAGCGAGACAAGCTAATTCTAATTATTTTTAGTATGCTTGTTGTTATCACTATTATCATAATGGCCATCAATATCACTGTCGCCACGGTGACAGCCATAGGGAAGAACTAGAGGGCTCCGTCTGCTCTGGACCAATGGGGTTCAGCCAACTGTTCACAGTGTGTGTGCGTGTGTTTGTACGGGGAGATAAAACAAACGTGGATGTCGTATCATAGAGATTGAGAGCGGCATGTATTGAAAGAAAATATGTGTATCGTGTACAGCGTACAGATTGATTGAATTAACTGCAGCTCAACACTAAAGAGAGAATATGATGATTATGACTGAAAGATGAGAATTTTTTTTCCATTTATTGGTGTGTTGTTAACATATGTCAGCATGTTTTGGATGTATTTAGCTCCTCCGTGACCAAAAGTCAATTAATGCTTGAGAAAATATTGCTTTACAAGAAATCAATCAATAGAAAAGCAAGTTAATTATGTTGGACCAAAACACTAAATGAAGTCCACGTGACCCATGCGTCTACTGCTTCTACTGCTTTACACCAGCCCCTTACATCTCTCCCACAAGACTACCTTCAAAAATAAAAAATAAAACATAGGTGCCTTTTTATGTTTGGGGAACTATTGGATTCATGATTATTTATTTTTTTTAAATAAAAAAAATCTTCTTAGCCATGCACAATGTGGCTTTAGAAAGTGACTGTAATACTTCCACCAAGGTTGTTTGTAGATTTGAATTATATTTGTTAGATGGTAATGTGGTAAAATCAAGATATTTGTTAGCGGTTCAGATCTGGATAGAGGTGTGTAATTCAGAACAATACATTTCTTTTAAAAGATTTCTTAAGATTGCATTTACATTACCCTAAATGAAAAATAAATGGCACACGTATCTTATATTTTGCAAGTTTTTATGCTTTTTATTGCATACCTACAGCCAGATGCAGATTACAAATTGTCTAAACATTGTTCAGGATTGTATAGCCGAGGAAGGGGTTTCTGCTCCCTAAGTGCTTCGTTGGTTCATCCAGTCATTTCTTCATCCATTCATTCACTCAACATTTTGCCCATCTACCCCACAGCCATCAAGATGTATGGCCGTATCACTATACAGGGATCACTCAATCCTCTCTGTGGCGCTGCTGAATGTGTACTGTGTCTATGAGACTATGTGTGTCCTTGGTATTTGTGAAAAGCATTTGGATGCCAGCAGCCAACATTCAGTCTTGTTGAGAGGAAAGAGAGAATGTAGTAGTTTTAGGTTACAAAGCATGGCATGATTTGACATAAATCAGGCAGTGAGACTGCAAAAAGAACAATGGCAACAATAAAAGTGCAGTAACTATGAATCAAAGCCAAACAAACAGAGGGTTATATTTCAGAGATTTGACCATTTATTCTTCCATTGTATTTAATGCACCACTCGCACCATTGCTTAACCTTATTTCCCCTATTCCTGCAGATCACTAACCCATATTTACACTCATAAACAGACCATGAGGCAATGAATCCCTTTCATACATGCTGAGATAGGTTGTATGTGTGCTGTTTATTGTGATGCTCACCATCCTCCAGTGTTGTAGCATTGATCTCTGAGCTAGAGGGCCCTGTGCCGGCTCTGTTGAAGGCCTGGACAACTACACCGTACTGGGCAAACTTCTTGAGGTTGTCCAGGGTGTAGACCTCACTGTCTCCAGTGGCCTTCATCTCCACAATGCTGTACTGACCATTGCTGCCCGGGCCGTTCTCTCTGTAACCGATCTGGTAACCCCGGATCACCCCGTTCTGCAGGTCTTTCCTGGGAGCCTGGAGAATAGAAAACAGAAATATAGTACTGACATCATCTATTCCTATTCATATAGTGCGTGATTATTTAGCCACCTCCACAAACGACTTACATTGAAAAGGAATCAGGACTTTGCAAGCAGCAAACATGTGATTAAGTGCTACACAAACAAAGACTTACATTGCTATTAAAAACAGACAATTATTATACTTTACCTTCCAGGTGACCCTGATACTCTGAGAGGTTATCGGCTGTAGGATCACCTCCATAGGAGGACCGTCCGGCTCTACACACACACACAGAGAGAGAGAGAGAGAGAGAGAGAGAGAGAGAGAGAGAGAGAGAGAGAGAAAGAGAGAGAGAGAGAGAGAGAGAGAGAGAGAGAGAGAGAGAGCGGGGTTGAGGCAAACATTGTATGGCTTTCATGTTTTCAGTAAGTCTCATGGCCTAAATATTCGAATTTACAACGTTCAAAGATGTTTTTCTCAGTTTTATTGAAATTGATAATATAAATCCTTATATTCTGTAGATATTCTTCATTGCATTACTCTTCATGTCTATTAAAGTTCAGGTTAGCGAGGTCAGTATAACACAGCTATGCAGCTGTTGTGTCTATGAAATGTCCAGTTCTCAAGGGAAGGTAGTCACACGCCTGCGCACTTCAACACCCACAACTGTTTATCAGTATATTGACATTATAGAAGCAGACTTGTCGTTGCACGTTCCAGTCTTGTGAGAAAAGATGAGAACACGGGATTCTCCTCCTCTTGACAGGATAGAGCGAATCAGATGTTAGGACGAGGCGAGACGAACCTGTGACGATAAACTGTGTATGAAAGGCCCCACTTCCGTGGTGGGGCAGTTGTTCTTTGCCCAACCTGCGTGTTGGCTGTACCACTCACTGCTTTTGCAATTGCAGCGCTTACTACTTTGCTTGTGATCATTTAGTAAATAAATTTAGAGAACGAGAGAAGTTGTTGAACTGAGTTCTTCCAGGCATCCAATAATTGAAGCACGCTATCAAAATGGAATTTTAATACAAATATTCAAGGACATACGTCGGCGTCAGCACAGTGCAGTGACTAGGAGCTAATACAACCAATCAAAATTTAAATATTTTCTCAAATTAGTGCAGTGCTGTCAAGATGCTTACGTGCTTCCTCTGTGCTGATGGTGAGTTCCTTGCTGGCCTCGCTCTTGCCTATCGCATTGTAGGAGTACATGCGGATGCTGTAAACAGAGGCAGGGTGAAGGTCCACTATGTTTGCCTGATTGTTGGTGGGGGAGATGTTTCGAGTGGCATGCTTCAGCTCCCAGGTATCTGCCAAAAAAGAAGAGAATAAAGACTTTTACAGTTTGCCACCATTTTCCCACTTTGAGGAATGGTATTTTCAGTGTTAATCAATATTAAGCTGTGTTTGTAATCTCACACTAACGTACTATTTATACTGTGCATGACATACATTTGAGTATCTAGTGTGTTCCAATTTGAGTATCTAGTGTGTATGTGGATTTTGTGTACATAAGAAATGCCCAGATATATACTAGATTAGCAAGAACTTCTGAGTATGAGGTGTGTTTACTGGAATCAGTCATAATCCTTAATTTAGTAGGAAGTATGCAATACATACTGCTTGTATATGTACGGTAGTACGTATTTGCAATTTCGAACACAACCCAAGTCTTATTTTGTCCTTATAATCTTCCGTCACGTAAAATGATTTTGTTCTGTTTGAATGTTGACAGTCAATTTCTATACATTCAGTGGTGTTTAAAATAAAGAGAAGAATCATCAACAGCTCAGCATATTATTCCACGGTTAGATTAACTATTATATTTTATGTCAAATGAAGAATACACTCTTTTCACTTACCTGTCTTGTTCTTATACTCAATATCATAGCAGGTAATGACGCTGTTTCCATCAAATCTTTGCGTCCACCTGAGATTCATACTGCGATCTTTGACTTCACGCACCTCCAACTCCGGAGGGTCTGGGGGCTCTGAGGATTTAAATGAGAGGGCGTGAGTGAAGGGAGGAAGGAAAGATAAAGGAAGGAGAAGATAGTATCAAAAGAGAGATCATTTTAGTTGGAAAGACAAGCAGGTTTGTGTAGCTTTTATCAATATAAAGAAGAGATGGTACTTGCATTTGACAGGAATTGTTACAGTACCTTGCACAGTGAGCTGGATAAGGCCACGCCCTTCTCCGTAAGAGTTAATGGCATGACAGGAGAAGAAGACTGAATCCTCACGCTCTGCTGGCTTTAGCTGTAGGGATAAATGTAGAAAGACAAATGTCAAAGAGACAAACAACTCTATCTCTGTCTGTAAAGTACACCTTTGAGATGGAGAAGGCCCTGTGAAAGTTTTTCCTCTCCCATGCATGTTTGGTATTTAGGTGACTCACCGTGCATTGCATTGGGAGGAGAGGTGCAATAAATCACAAATCCCATTCAAGCTTTTTTTTTTGCCTGCACTTAAAATATATACATTCTTTTACCAGTGGATACATCTAAATGCAACCAAAATCCATAATTGCTTGACTCTATAGATGCCTTCCCTTTCAGATGATTAACTAACCTCCACAGTAATTTGAAGGAGATAGGTACATGTTTCATCTTGAGTCTATAATCTGAGTGGGGCACATTGTTAAACTACAGTAACAGACACAAAATCCACTGGGTTAACCTTTATTAAATCTTGTGCAAGCTTCTGTGATCTTGTGCGCATCAAACCAGCTGTGAGACAATGCCATCCTCAGAACTCTCTGGACAAACAATTGATTCAGCTCCAGTTTATATTACCAAGTTCCTTCAGTACTACTCGTTAGAGGGTGACCCTCACTTAGTATCATCATGGAGCTGCATGCATCATATCCAGCTCTATGATACATATCACAGGAAAGCATCTCATAACTGATACTATTACAGCATCTATGCTAAACTCTTCAGGAGTTGCCATTGTTGTTAAGAATGAACAGTCGCATATTTCATCTCACACCTATAACACACCCGTAGCCCCCAGTAGCTACTCACAGGACGCTTATTTGTCACTGGCTTCCCACACACAAGCAAATTGATTCCTGTGTAATCTCATGAAATCGCAAGAATCCAGCTTCCGTGAAAGGGAAGCTAGTCCGGACTCCAATACCAAACTGATGATATGTCGTGGTGGGGAGAACACTGATGTTAATCAATTAAATAGGCCATGACTGTCACTAACCTTTAAAAACTCAAACACACGATGATACAGATATGAGAGTGGACTCTCATTTCACTGTAATTTCACACACAATAACGGTGAGATGACAGCAAACTAGAGTTTGCTTTGCACTTCATTGACTCATAAAAATGCACTCAAACGGACAAAAGAAAAAAGGTTCAGCTCCAGTATCAATTTGTCAATTGAGTGCGAGTCATAAAGACATTGCTGTCCGACTTCTTTATTAGATGTTCTGCCATAGGTAAGAGCTTCTTACCTTGAGTGTAGACAACACCTCGTCTGTCTTCTCATTGGGACTGGTAATAATGGAGTATCGGGGGTTGCGGTCAGGGTCAATGACTGTGTCGCCTCTCTCCCAGCGGATGATGATGGGCCATTCTCCCCTCGCTGTGCAGTTCAGCTCCTTCAAGTGACCCTTCTTCGCCATGGTAGTGTTGGGGTGACTGGTGATCATAGCTGGGACTGGAAGGAGAAGGGAAATACAGGATGAGAAAACGAGAAGGTGAGAACAAATGTGGGAAATGGTGACAGTAAACAGATTGATAAGAGGACGTTAGATGACCGAGATAAAAGAGGGAGAGGGGGAAGTAAAAGTAGAAGTATAGGATAAAAAGAAGGGTTGAGGTGGTAAGGGAGAAATAAGTGAAAGACCAAAGAATATAAGAGGGTGGGACAGCCGGCAGTTAAAAAAGTGAAGTTCACAGTGGCCAAGTTCCATTGCAGTAGAGTAATGAAGAGCTATGGTCAATGAGGTAAAGTCAATAAACCTCCTCTCTCATTCTCCAATAGTTACACCGGGGTCTAGGGGAATGAACAGGCAAAAACGATACACTCCACCTTTCGTGTACACTCTACTATACACAAGATCACTCACAACCTTCACTGGCCAACACACATTCATTCTCACACACACACACAATACCGATCTGAGGAGAGTTCTGCTGTTTTGTTTTCATCACTTATTTATCCCTCCCTTCCTCTTTTCCTCCCTCTCTGTTGAGCGAAACAGACAGAATTGAGGGAGGCAGAGGAGAGGAACGGTTCAATCAATAACACTAACACCAGAAGGAGAGAGGGGGGGGGGGCAACCTTGTGATCGCAGAACATGGCGAAAGTAGTGGTTGTATTTATGTGCACCTGGTTGTGTGTGTCTGTGTGTACAAGTGTCAAACAAGCCAGGTATAATGCATTCACTTCTCTGTTGTGGGTAAAGCTACACTCTGAAGTGTAGCAAGTACACTCTCTTATAATTCTCAACCTGATGTTGACAGTCCACAGACTGTCAACATCAGGTTGAGAATATTTATAAGAATTATTATTATTGTACATGTGTACATTTCCCCCATGCATGTTCCCATTCCATTGCATAGAATGTTAATGACAGCAAGGGCAGGATGAGAGAGATTGATTGCAGATAATGATTAAGCTCAAAGTGTTTTTGATTGTCTGTAGACCGATCCCAAGAGTCAAAAGATCAATCGCTCAGTTACTCGCTTCCTCATTGCGCACACAACCACACACACACACACACACACACACACACACACACACACACACACACACACACACACACACACACACACACACACACACACACACACACACACACACACACACACCATTCTCCCACTGTTCTTTATTGCGGTGCTCTTATGTCCATGGTCCCATTTGTGTCACCAATTCATTAGTGTGCATGTGTGTATGTTCATGCCCACAGAGCACAGGGAGAGTAGTGCTGGCTCATTGGTTTGACACAGTTAGCCAGCGTGTGTGCGTAGAGACTGATAAAGCCGGAGCATCCCAGACGGCCACACCGCAGTCATCCATGCCATGAAACACTCGTGCTCTGCTACATTAGCTCGTCGGAGTTTGTATACTCACTCTTGACGGTGAGGACCATGCTCTTGCTGATGTCTGAGCCAACGCCATTGGAGGCCTGACAGAGGTAGAATCCACGATCTTCTTCCAAAACATGTCGGATGAGTAGAGAGCCGTTATTCATGATCTGGATACGGCCCGTCAAAGGCACAGGGTGGTACTGCTGTGGATTCCCAATACCCGCTAGACAGAAAGAGAAGATTATGATATAATTAAGGTTCTCTATATTGTAATGCAATTTACAATGGGGACTATGCACCTATGAGTATGACAATGGAGCAAGGAAAGCACATACTGTAGATAAATAATAAAAGACAGGTCATGTACCTAATGCACCTTTGGCATGCTTCCACATGACTTTAGGAGGAGGGTATCCATCTACTGAACAGTTTAGGATCCCAGCCTTCCCATAGATCCCATCCTGATTATTGGGCTGAACCACAAACCGAGGAGGCACTAGAGAAAGGAGAGGAAAAGTGAATAAAAAGACAAAAAAACTTAATTGTTCCACACTGGAACCATATGTAATGTTTCCTGCAGGGCCAGAAAACAGTATTTCAGTCAGAACATCATCAACAATAATGATGAAACACAAAGTGTTTATTATTTTTGTATTATGAAATGGAATAAATGTCGGATCCAGTTAAAGGGGTATTCCACTCATGTTGAGTGGATGAAGAAGTATTCAGAGCATTTACTTCAGTAAAAGTACCAGTTCAGCAATGAAAAAATTCAACATCATCACACATCAAATAATAAATAATAACAATAACAGTGCTGGTTCTGCAGGTAATTGACCTGTGTGACTGATTATATTAATACATGTGACTAATCATAGTAGGGGTAGGCAACCTTAGACCATTGACACTCGGAAGCCGACCAATGGCACACTATAGTTATAAGTGGGCAAGAGATTCTTTTGGAATATTTTATGAGCCCTTCCATACCAAACTACCTCTTTCACAGCCATTGGCCTTTGCACAACCTGTTTTTTAGGGTAGTTTAATTTATTATTTGCTGATGAACAAGATTGGTGGAAGTTTGGTAAGGATCAACTGAGATGTAGATGTGGATGTTTTCATAAGGATGGCAGCCTTCTTGCATCGTGCGGTCATACATAATGACAACACTATACAATATTATACAAAACAACTATAAACACATAAAACAGTCGTGAGATAGGTTTGATCTTAAATGCATTTTTCAAACAAATGTTTAATATAAAATCGTAATCTGCAAAGTAACTACAGCTGTTAAATAAATGCAGTGGAGTAAAAGGTGGTGGAGTAAAAAGTACCAGATCCAGCCCTAGGCATAGGCAGTATAGGGGATTGATAGTCACGACTTAAAAGCTTGCCTTGGGCCCCAAATTGGTCTAGGTCAGCTCTGTAAAGTACCATATAATCGAAATAGTAGAGTTAAGTAAAGATACCTCAAAACTGTAGTAAGGTATTTGAGTAAATGTTACTTTCCACCCCTGCTGATTTTACATATCAAAAGCACTAGCCACAAGAAGTACTCAGAAGTTGCCATTGTTGTTAAGAATGAACAGTCGCCTATTTCATCTCACACCTATCACACACCCGTAGCCCCCAGTAGCTACTCACAGGACGCTTATTTGTCACTGGCTTCCCACACACAAACAAATTGATTCCTGTGTAATCTCATGAAATCGCAAGAATCCAGCTTCCGTGAAAGGGAAGCTAGTCCGGACTCCAATACCAAACTGATGATGTGTCGTGGTGGGGAGAACACTGATGTTAATCAATTAAATAGGCCATGACTGTCACTAACCTTTAAAAACTCAAACACACGATGATACAGATATGAGAGTGGACTCTCATTTCACTGTAATTTCACACACAATAACGGTGAGATGACGGCTTCACAGAAAGTCTACTCTGGAGGTCATGAATTTCGAAAGATGGGTGTTTTTACTAGCAAAGATCGTTGAAAGAAAGATGCTACTGAGCTCTATTATGGGAAGTTACGTATCCAGTGTAACCTATAACAAGGACAAGAGTACTGGAACCTTGCTGCTTCCATTTTGACTACTTTTTTAAATATACAAAGTCATCCAACTTTATTTAAGTGCAATACTAAATCATTGCAGTGCCATTTTAAAATAACCCATTCCCTTTCCCCTTTAAACCTTTTCTTAATGTCACTTTTATATTAACAATCTTCGCTCACTTCTTCCTTTCTTACCTGTTACTGTGAGCTGCCTCTCCGTGCTGACAGTGGCGGCATCATTGCTGGCAATGCAGGTGTAGTTGCCATTGTGTTTGAGCGACACCTTGGGTATCTGGAGAGAGCACATGAACTCCTTTGTGTCTATGTTGATGCCAGAAGAGGGCACGATCTCCTGCCCGTCCTTGCGCCATGCAATGCGTATGGGCATGTCTCCAGACGAAACCACGCAGGCAATGTACATCAATTTACCAATGGAAGTCGGGGGAAAGTCAAATGGCTGGATCAGTGGGGGAACTGAGAGCGGCAAAGAAGGGGAGGATGAAAGAGTGAGCAAGAGAGGAAGTAATAGAGGGAAAAATAGATAAAAGAAGATGAGTAGAAGAGATAGAACAGGCAGATCCAGTGAGGAAATACACGATGAAAAGGAGAGTTTGGGAGAGAAAAAGGCAAGGAATAAGAATAAAGAAAAAAAGATGAATGAAAACAGTTAGAGGGTTGTTTAAATGAGCGGGGTGAGTAAGAGGTGAAGATAGAGATTTAAGGCAAATATGAATAAGTGAAGGATAAAGAAAGAGAGAAAGGCAGATGTAAAGACACAGGGAGAATATGGGCAGACACACATTTGAAGATTTGGGGGCACCGAAAGGACATGGGGTGGGAGGGTGAGTGATGCAAAGGGAAAAGAGGTGGAGGGAGAAAGATACAAAAGAGGGACACATTAAGAGAGAATGGGATATATTTTAGAGGACATGGATCAAAATCAGAATAATTTTCTCCTGACAGGCTAATTGTTAAAGTAGTGGTCTATCTTTCTATCGGATTTCTTGGTTCTCTCATCTCAGCCTGGACCCCAAAAGCTTCCAAAACACCACATCCCGGCCTACTAGCCCACTACCCACTCTTTAGCAGCCTGTACCCCCTACCAATCCCTCCACTCCACTCCATCCCACCCTGCCCTGCTAAAGCCAGCCCATAATAGCTGCTCTAATTAGAGCCCCATCCGCAGGGGGAAGAGCGGTGTTGCTATGGAGAGCGGCGGAGGTGATGTCGGTGGTTTAGAGTGGAGGAGGAAGGGAGGGGTGGGGGGTTACAGCTGAGACATCTGGGGGATTTAATCTGGGCCTCGTTAAAATTCATCTAATTAAATCGGAGACATGACGTGCACACATTCATACAAACACATACCCACACTCACATGCAGCCAATGCACAATTTCTGTACATGCTTGTAGGCACAAAAAAAACCTACGAAGACACCTAAACACCAAAAATGTCACACATCTGCTAAAGTCTAGTCAAAACCTAGACAACCCAAGCTCACAACTTCCTATAACTAACATGTCATGCTATCATGCTATGTTGAGAGCTGACCAAAATAGCATACAGACTTGCAAAAATGTATGCAGCACACAAACATACAAATGCAATTCACACACATGTATGCATGCGTATGGCATGCACACACACAAATTGTGCTCTATGTAATTGTGGAGTGGTTGAAAGAGTGCACTCGGCCACTCCGCCCCTTAATCAGGGGTTATTAGAGGCAATGCATACAGCTTTATTCTTTCCTCTTTTTCTGTTTCACTCACACCCTCCTTCTTCAAAACCAGTCTTATTCACTTTCCATCCCTCTTACAAGCTCCCTATTTTATATTCATATTTTTTTTCCATTGCATTTTCAACATTATGGCCCATTAAAAAACAGCTATACTCATATAAATTACACTTCTATACTCATTTTACTTCCAGTTACTTCCAGTATTCTCTTTATTGGGCAACCTCTAAAAAGTGAATATAATTTACACCACACAGCAAATAAGCCTGTGCATACTACTGTGCTACATTTGTTTTTAGATAGATCTGTGTGACTCCATCCTAACCAAGTAAAATAAAGTGTGCAACTCTTTGACAAACTTATTACTTTCAAAATGATTAACTGACCTTTTACAGCAACATAGACAGTCTGAGTGATAAACAGCTGTGGTTGGATGAGCACGCTGCAGACATAGGCCCCCTCGTCCATCCCCTTCTGAACGTCACTGAGCTTCAGGGTCCCATTTTCATACACCACCTGAACAGACATCAGTAGTGTTACACTCAGAGGGGTTTCATGGATGGTCTTCTTATTCATACATGTAAACAGAGCTGTGGATTTAAATGAGATGATGCCAGATGCTCAGTTGCTAAAATTGTAATTTAGATGGTCAAACAAGAACTTAGTGACCTTCAACACTCGGTAGCACTTTATAATAACTACACGCTATTTAGCATTAGTAAAGCATGAGTAAACACTTAATTCATCATTTATAAAGCATTGTTCCAACATGAACACTCATTAGTAACTCATTAGTATGCAATTCATAAACACATTTATAAATGTTTTATTCTTGATTAATACGTTTGACTATTATGCATTTCATGATTGGGTTTTCATACTTAATAAATTATGGATTCCCCATTTGTAAATTAAATATTAAGGATTTATAGTCAAGCTTATTAATCAAGAATAAAACATTTATAACTGTGTTTATGAACAGCACTCTATATAAGAATAGGAGTTATGTAACTACAAACTGTATAGTAATGTTATACTGCACAAGAATGCAGCAAATTAAATCTACCTGGCGATGATTGTCAGGCAGCAAAAGACCCTCCTTGTACCAGTTGATTGAGTAATAAGGGTACCCAATCACACGGCAGTTTATGAAAGAGTTTCTTCCCGCCACTGCAGTGATGTTTTTCATAGGCCGAATCCTCGGAGGACCTAATGGGGGTAGAGAGAGAGAGAGAGAGAGAGAGAGAGAGAGAGAGAGAGAGATGGGCAAAGGGAGAGATATGGAGAGAAAGAAAATGAGATGGGTTGACCAGAGGAAGAAAATAGAGGGGAAAATGAAAATATTATTAGTTGGTGTTGTAAGAGGCAGGTTGTGGAATTTTAGAAATAAAGGGGAGGGGTGACAGGGAAGGGAGTTGGGCAGTAAGGAAGAGACAGAAAAGGGGAAAAAAGTATGTAAGGGTAGAGGAATAGAGGGAGGTTTGAGTGTCTTATCTTCATGTTAAAAAGAATCTTACATTCTGGAGTTGTTCTAAAGGAGCGCCTGCATATGACTGCACAATTTCTGACCAACTGTTTTCTGTTGAAAATCAGTTTAGTCCATCCCAGACACGTGGGATTTTAAAGTCACACGGCAATACAGTTACTCGGCTGTTGATTAAGCTACCTTTAAAAGATGTGAACTAAAATAAGCCTTATCAATTGCCTTTAAAAGTTCAAAGTTTTCCGCTTTAGGCAGGGGTGGATGCTTAAAAGTGGGTGAAAACGTTATATTTGTTTCCCCAAGTACCAGAAACAAACCAGATGCAGGGATGCCAGACATCTGTACTGTGTTATGGTATCGCAGTAAATGTATCCAGCACCTGCCACATTTGTGTTGGGCGTTGCAGGACCTGCAGGCTTGTAATTCTATTGCACTCCTCCAATGCAGTTCTCATTGGCTTCAACAACCTAATCAGGGATTGCAAAGCACGTTTTATTCACTGTGGGGCATAGATAAAGTGTTGTGCATTTCCCATGGTTGCATAGTGTAACAAATGCAATTGTTTTCTGTATTATAACAAACAAAGTTTCAACATTTGTGCTGTGAACTCTAAGAAAGTCCTGATGTGGCTTGGAAACGGTCCTGCCTCCTGCCATGCCCCTGCTGATGCCCCCCCCTCGCTTCTGCTTCATGGATCGTGGTTATCTGGATCATGAACCATGCCTACTACTCATTATATGAATAATTTCTGTCATATTCATTGAATGTGCTGTAACTCCGCTACACTATTCATTTTGGCCACATGACATATATTGCTTCTGTCCATCCGGGGAGAGGGATCCTGCTCTGTTGCTCTCCCTCAGGTTTCTTCCCCTTTTTCCCTGTGAAAGGGTTTTTACTATCTTTATTTGGGGGAGTTTTTCCTGATCCGATGTGAGGTCCCAGGACAGGGATGTTATGTGTACAGATTGTAAAGCCCTCCGAGGCAAACTTGTATTTGTGATGTTGGGCTATATAAAATAAACTGAATTGAATTGAATGTGGGCTATAGTATTTTGAGGGACAATGAGAACGAGCAATACTAACCACAACAGGAACAAAATCCATGTGAATGATAAAAATATAAATATATAACAAAGATGAAGCTTGACTGCCTCAATATGTTGGTCATGTGTCATTGCCCAAAGCGAGACCAAAGGATGTGGACCAGCAGCCAGACAGTAAGTGAGATGGACACAAAGTGTGTTTAGCATTACTGGAGGACACTGGGAGCTATCACTCAATCATCTGTCAATTCTTCTGTGACCTTCTCACCATTGTTCTTTTAGTATCTTTGTTTTTGTCTCTCCTTCGAGCCCTCCTACCCACTTCTCTCTCTCTCTCTCTCTCTCTCTCTCTCTCTCTCTCCTCCCTTTCTCTGCGTGTGCTGAGCTTTGAAGTCACAGCTCTGATGAGTGAAAGATGTATTATTCAGTAGCACCGTCGCACAGACACACACGCCAACACACACAAACACAGTAACAGTATCCACATGCATGTGTGTTCAACTACTGTCTGTGTGGCTGAGTATCTTTGCTTTTGGCCTCTCACTGAATGAGATAAGTTAAGTGTATCACATTTCAGTGAGTGGGCAAGCATAGTGTGTTATTGCTTTTTCATGTGTGGGTATGCATGTGTGTATTGGTTGTATGTGTGTTGCATGCAGGTCTGAAGCTCTCTGGCAATTGAGCTCATTCTTACTCCAATGATCATTCTGGCATGTCTCACATGTCACAACCACACATCTCACCAAAGGACAGAGAAAAATGTGTGTGTGTGTGTGTGTGTGTGTGTGTGTGTTGTGTGTGTGTGTGTGAAAGAGAGAGAGAGAGAGAGAGAGAGAGAGAGAGAGAGAGAGAGAGAGAGAGAGAGAGAGACAGTGATGCAGCCCTGTCCATCGGTGTCGCTCCTCATCTTTGTCATCTCTGACGACAGTGACATCACCAGTCCTGTCACCAGAGTTCACCATCACTCCCCCAGCAGACACTGGCACTCCTCCCCTCTTCTCTCATTCAATCTATTCTCTCTCTTTAATGGATGAAGTTTCTTCATCCATTTGTCTCACATTGCCTTAATCTTGCTTCTTCTCATTGAGCCACTCGTTCTCTCCATATGTTAAGCTAAAATCTCTCTGTTGGAACATTTTGTCTGCCTTCAAACTACTGTCTTACTGTCTGTGTGTGAGCATACAGGTAGCTACATTAGGTGGATGAGTAGTTGTTTTCTTACGGTGTTCATATGTATGAGTTTGTTCACAAAGGCTGAGGTGCAGAGCTACAATAAACTAAACTACAAGACAGTACTAGACTGCAAGAAATAAAGACATAATGAGACAGACAACATACACTGTATGTGCTGCTTGAGGAACAAAACACTGATGGCTGCAAATAATTATTATATAAGTGTAAAGATTGATAGACAAACAAAAAAAGAAAGAAAGAGAAAAATATAGAGTAAAGCAAAACACACAAACAAACCTAGAGATATAGAAGGGTAGAGGATAGGATATGGGTCAGGGTAGGGGTCAGGCCATAAAAAGCCTCTGTATGACTGATATTGAAAAGTAGACAGGCACCTCTTACGTTTATGCGCGCTTGGTACTCGGCACTACCGGCCGAGTTTCGTGCGGCGCACCGATACACTCCTCCATCGCGAATCTGCGGGCTGCTGATGTTGACGTGGCTCACAGTGCTGCCGTCCGAGAGCGTGTACTGGCTGGTTCGGACACGCGACAGGTCTCGGGCCACAGGCTCGTCGTCCAGGGTCCAGGTGATGGTGGGGGGAGGGGCTCCTTTGGCCGCGCACATCAGGGAAAACGGTTCACCCGGGACCACCACCCTCTCGCTGAAGGAGGCGACGATGCGGGGTGTACCATCTGATAAACAAGAGACAAGAGGTGGGAGTATATAAACAAATGGTTACGGTGTGTTACACTGAATTAAAGTCAGTATTTTGGTGGAAATAGTTAATTGAGACCAAATCACAATACTCTGCAAAGTGGAAGCACATTAAAAAAAAAATTATAGTACTGCACCGAATAAAAAAATGTCTGTAACAAGAATGGAGCTGCATGAAGTGTAAAATAATATAGCCTATCTGTCCCTCGACTACCATAACCATATGCACATACATATGTCATGTGCTCAATGTGTATGATGAAATTCAAATTAATTGTAAACTATTGGAGAGATTACACTCGATGAATCATAACAGAAATGTTATGCAATTGTCATTGTGTCAATTTTATGTAAATTAAACTGTTATTTCCCACTGAATAAATGGAAGTCAATCAGTTCTATTTCATCCTTACTGACCGCCAGAGGCAGTGTTTCACACTGGATATGTTCAATATCGTGCTTGCGCAGTTCGAGTACTTATAACAACAAAGTCACCCAGCGGGGTATAACTTCCCGCGTCATCCCGAGCTCGGTTCTCTTTCATCTTCTCGCTGCGCAGGCTAACTAGTGTGTTAGCATCAGCTGGAGCTGAACTTGTATAGAGAGCTCGTCGCCTGTAGCCTTGTGACCACCGGTCGGAGCCGCGGATCCCTCGCCCTCCAAAGGCTGCGACAGCTACAACCTCCTAAGAGGAAACGCGACGCTTTCCACGTTCGGACCATCGAGCCGAGCGGCGTTCCTACCTTCGGTCATCACCGGGTTTGCAGTCTTCACACCGTGAAGCATCACCGGGTGAGATCGTTAACACTGTTTCCTACAGGAGCAGCATATCCCGCGTTAGCGGAGCGCTCCGGGGAGCGCGCCGGCTAATTAGGGGAGTGCTAACGAGAGTGCGTCCGCTCGGTGATGCTAGATGCTACACCGTCGCGGCCGGCTTTCAGGTAAGTCCACAGTTACACAGGTTCCCGCTGTAGTGACTGTTAGGACACCAGGAATCACAGTTGCCGTACTGGTGAGGAGGGGCTCTCGCTCCCCCCCACTAGGTCGGGCTGTGCCGTCCTCTCGCCACAGGACAGGCATCCACAGTAGCGCAGCGCTAGTCCGCTGTAGCTGACTGCTAGGACGCCAGGAGCCACAGCTACTGTATTAGTGAAGAGAGTGCTCTCGCTTCCCCCCACTATACAGACTGTGGCTGTCCTGTCGCCACAGGACCGGCCTCCACAGTAGCACAGTGCTCCCGCTGTAGCTGACTGTTAGGACGCCAAGAGTCACAGTTGCTGTACTGGTGAAGAGAGTGTTCTCGCTCCCCCTAACCAAGTCAGGCTGTGCCTGTCCTGTCGCCACGGGACCAGCCTCCACAGTGGCGCAGTGCTCCCGCTGTAGCTGACTGCTAGGACGCCAAGAGTCACAGCGACTGTACTGGTGAAGAGAGTGTCCTCGCTCCCCCCCACTAGACAGCCTGTGCCTGTCCCGTCGCCACAGGACCGGCCTCCACAGTAGCACAGCGCTCAGGCGCTGTAGCTGACTGCTAGGACGCCAGGAATCACAGTTGCCGTACTGGTGAAGAGAGTGTTCTCGCTCCCCCTAACTAAGTCGGGCTGTGCCGTCCTCTCGCCACAGGCGCTTCAGCGGACTGTGCAGGCCGTTCAGACCAGGCAGCAGTTCTCTGGCCTTCGCAGGGACATAACCGCACCCCGCAGAACCAGGGCGGCCTCCCGTGGCCATTTTCGGCCCCCAGCTCGCCCCAGTAGCCACCAACGGGCTCAGCACCCCGCGGAGAGGCCGATCCGCTCCCAACGCGACTATTCCCGCGTTCCCCCCAGGCAACCCCCGAGCCGGGGGACTAGTGGTCGCCCCCCCAGAGCCTCAAGGGGCAGGGGAGGCAGGGCCTGAGATCCCCGGGCCGGCTGTCGGTTATTTCTCCCAGCAGCAGGTCAGCTACTGGGCAGCTCACGCCCCAGACCCCTGGTGGTTTCCACCCTAACCCAGGGGTACAGGCTTCAATTCCGACGCCGGCCCCCAACCTTCAGCTGGGTCAAGATGACTACCATCACCGACCCGGCGAAGTCCCTAGCCCTGAGCCAGGAGTTAGCCGTGCTCCTGACCAAGGGCGCAATCGAGGTGGTGGACCCCCAGCTACAACCCGGGGGGTTCTACTCAACCTACTTCCTCGTAAGGAAGAAGAACGGCGGACTGCGCCCAGTCCTAGACCTGAGGGGACTAAACAAGTTCCTGAAGGTCTTACCATTTCACATGCTGAGCACAGCAGGTGTCCTTCGTGCCGTCTCCAGGGGAGACTGGTTCACGTCGGTCGACTTGAGGGATGCTTATTTTCATGTCCCCATTGTGCCTCACCACAGACAGTACCTTCGTTTTGCCTTTCAAGGCCGCTGTTTTCAGTTCAGGGTACTTCCATTCGGACTCTCCCTCTCCCCACGAGTGTTTACGAGGTGTGTCGCCGCTGCCCTTCTTCCCCTGCAATCGCAGGGCATGAAGATATTGCCGTACCTGGACGATTGGCTGATCTGCGCGCCATCCCGGGTTCAGGCTGCACAGGACACCGCTCGCCTTCTGTCTCATGTGGCCCTGTGGGGCCTCAGGGTAAACATGGAGAAGAGCTCTCTGAGCCCTTCTCAGAGCATAATCTTTATCGGTCTAGCTCTGGACGCGGCCACTATGAGAGTCTGTCCGTCGCCCCAGCGTGTGGACGACATCCTCCGCAGCCTTCCCCTCTTCCGAGGGGGCGGTTGACCTACATCCGTTTTCTTTGCCTATTGGGCAAATTGACAGCAGCCTCAGCTGTCGTTCCCTTGGGCCTGCTGTCGTTGCGCCCCTTGCAGAGATGGCTGAACAGCTTTCGCTTGGACGCCAGGCGCCACAGGAACAGAACAATAGAGGTGTCACAACAGTGCCTTCTCGCTCTATCCCCGTGGAGGAAGAGAGCATACCTGTCAGGGGGTGTTCCCATGGGCGTGGTCCCATCCCGTCGGGAGGTCGTCACGACAGACGCCTGCCTCTCAGGGTGGGGCGCAGTGTGGCAGAACAGGACTGCTCAGGGGCAGTGGTCCGCTCAGGACCACATGGAGCATATCAATGTTCTGGAGCTGCAGGCAGTGCACCTAGCGCTCAAACATTTCTTGCCACACTTGAGAGGAAGACATGTACTTGTTCGGTCGGACAACACCTCGACCGTGTTCCACATAAACCATCAGGGGGGCACCAGGTCAGCAGGACTGCTACGGGTTTCCCGAGCCCTTCTGACCTGGGCAGCCCCTCGCTTGACCAGCCTTCGGGCGATGTATCTACCGGGAGAACGGAACCAGGTCGCAGATTCCCTCTCCCGTCACAAGCCCCCACCGGGGGAGTGGCGTCTCCATCCAGAGGTCGTGCACAGCATCTGGGGCCTCTTCGACAGAGCAGAGGTGGATCTCTTTGCCTCAGAGATATCAACCCACTGCCCCCACTGGTTCTCCCTGTTGGAGAGGACCAGTCCTCTGGGTCAAGATGCCCTGGCTCACACATGGCCAGAGGGCCTCCTTTATGCTTTCCCTCCATTTCCCCTGATCTTGCCAACGCTCCTCAGGGTTCTTCAGCAGGGCCACAGGCTGGTGCTGGTGGCCCCCTTATGGCCCGCCAGGACTTGGTTTCCTCTGCTGCACAGACTCTGCTGCGGGACGCCATGGCGCCTCCCCGACAGGAGGGATCTCCTATCGCAGCTAGGGGGTCGGATCTGGCATCCCGACCCCAGCCGCCTGCAACTATGGGCCTGGCCGTTGCAGGGCCCGACCGGCTGCTAAGCAGCTGCACAGAACCAGTCAGGAGGACTATTCTGAATGCCAGAGCGCCATCTACCCGTCTACAGTACGAGTGTAGATGGAGACTATTTTCTGACTGGTGTGGGGTTCACAACATGGACCCAGTACAGTGCCCAGTGCAGACTGTACTCGAGTTTCTGCAGTCCCTCCTAGATAAGGGCCGGTCTCCCTCTACCCTAAGGGTCTACGTGGCTGCTGTCTCATGCCAGCATGCTAAGATCGACAACGACACTGTAGGGAGCCACAAGCTTGTGTCCCTCTTCTTAAAGGGGGCTCAGCGACTGCGACCTCCGAGCACCCCGAGGGCTCCTCCATGGGACTTGTCCGTGGTACTGGACACCCTATGTTCACCTCCCTTTGAGCCCTTGACAGAGGCAAAGCTGCGATGGCTGTCGGCAAAGACGGTCTTTCTCCTTGCCATCACTTCGGCAAAACGAGTAGGCGAGCTACACGCCCTGTCGGTGAGCGAATCCTGTCTAAGGTGGAACTCAGACGGCTCAGGGGTCACACTGTGGCCTAATACAGCATTTCTTCCGAAGGTGCTGACACGCTCGTACCTCAACCAGCCTATCCAGCTCGCACAGTTTGACCCTCCAGTGGGGGAAGAGAGGTCAGGGCTGCTGTGCCTGGTGCGGGCCCTCAGAACCTATGTCGAGGCCACCGCAGGCATACGGCGGTCGGAGCAGCTTTTCGTCTGCTATGGTGGACCTAGGAAGGGCCGTGCCCTTTCTAAACAGCGCCTGTCCCACTGGATAGTGGAGGTCATTGCCTGTGCCTACAGAGCGAGTGGCCGTGCGCTGCCATCCAGAGTGAGGGGCCACTCTACCAGGAGTGTCTCCACGTCATGGGCAACCATGAGAGGTGTGCCCATGGAGGATATATGTGCTGCTGCCTCATGGGCATCACCGAGCACGTTCACCAGATACTACAGGGTGAACGTTGCCACCCCTCACCCACTGGGGGTGGTTCTTCGTCCAAATTCCTCCGCATGAGTTAGACGAGGTAGGTTCCTTGATGTTCCTCGTGACTTTGTTGGTATAAGTCATCCAGTGTGAAACACTGTCTCTGGCAGTCAGTAAGGATGAAATAGAACGAAAGTTACGAAGGTAACTACGGTTCTATGAATTCTGGATGACCGCCAGAGTTCTTGGTCACTCGGAATCCCATGATTTCGCGAGAAGATTCCGCAGAACCGAGCTCGGGATGACGCGGGAAGTTATACCCCGCTGGGGGTCACCTGAGGTCACACGTGACTTTGTTGTTATAAGTACTCGAACTGCGCAAGCGCGATATTGAACATATCCAGTGTGAAACACTGCCTCTGGCGGTCATCCAGGATTCATAGAACCGTAGTTACCTTCGTAACTTTCGTTCTCCCTTGCTCTCTTATCATCCTCTTCACAATCATTTGTTGAAATACAGACAACACTGAAAAAAACTTATCCCGGTAACAGACACACAACTCCCCATGTAGTATAGGCATTACATGAATTGGACTTTGGACAGATCTTGTTATATATACATGCATGAGATTGTACCGGCATGGTAATCCCTGCCGGTCCTCACCTTCGAGCAGTATGATGGAGAAGTCCTGGGCAGTCTGGACTTTGCGCGTGGCAAAGCACTGGTAAGCTCCCGAGTGTCTCTTTTGTGCAGCGGAAATAAACAATGTCTCATTGTGAGCCCCCTGGATGGAAAAGTGCTGATCGGGCAGCACAGATTCTGTGTTACGGTACCAGGACACGATAAAGTGCGGGGAACCCTGGACGGCACAGGATAGGATGACTGTGCTGCTGATCCCCGTCTTCAGGTTCTTGGGAGACAAGGTGACCCGCAGTGGCTCTAGAGATGACCAGGCAGAGATTTAAAAAAAGACAAGAAGGTGCATTGTTACATATCAGTGTTATCTTCTCATTCACAAGTTAATATCTAAACACAAGGTACAGAACTTGGTGGTATTTATTGTATCGTTGAACGAAAGCAATTTGAATTGAGACCCAAATCATATGTTGGTGTGATTGTCTATTTGTTGTCTGTGTGTCGAGATTTCTGCCATTGCTTTTTGTGTGCGCGTGTCTGTGCTAAGCAACGAGGAAAACTGAGACAGAAAGGGGAAAAATGTCAGTGAGCAATAAAGCAGCTGGTGTTAAGTGCTTTAGGCAGCTGAATGTGTGTGAACATGTGTGTCAGGGAGTGACCATGGTCTTGTGAAACTTTCTTCATGGGAAATAAGTGCATGTACTCTAAGTGTGTGTCCAAATGTGTGTGTATGTGTACCACCTTCTATGCTCTGTCATAGGAGGTTTGTGAGCTGTGTTGTGATGTGCCCTGTGGCCTGTCTGCACAGTGTCCACTAACTTCACCCTTTTCCCAACCACATCTCCTCTCTCCCTCGATTCGCCCCTTTTTCTCTCCACAAGTGACCCATTTTCCTCTACCAGCGTCACCTCCTCATTTCTCTTCATTTATACACACACAACATCATGAGAATCTTTGTGTCTCTCCCTCCCACTCTCACATCCTAAGTAAAGAGAAGGACCGGCCAACAAGACCACTGTTCTGCTCGGTCACCGTAGCGATGCCTCTGTGCGGTTTGAGAGCACAGCTGGCGAACAAGCCATCCTTGGAGATCGAGCTCATGCTCGGCACAGACAAGGGTGGGTTGGAGAGGAGCGTGCAGGAGGCATGGGGCCAGGGCAAAGCCAACAGAGCTTAAAGGATGTCTCCATCACACCTGACATCACATCCATCCCGCTCTTGTACTTGTCTTGTCATTGTGGAACAATAGATGAATGAAGTAAGCGGTGATGCGTTGTTGTGTGCTGAATCTTGGTATTTTATTATTCCGCTAATACTCTTCAGTCCTTTACCCACCTATGACGTTGAGGTGACCTGTCACCTCTTTGGAGCCAAAGCTATTGGTGACCTCACAGATGTAGTTGCCACTGTCCTCGAGTCTCAAATCGGAAATGGTGAGGCCAGTGGTGCGCCGCGTCCAGCGGGAGTCTGCAGGTAATGGCCGACCATCCTTTAACCATCGGATGGTGGGGTTTGGGTATCCGGAAGCGATGCAGGGCAGCTCCACAATGTGCCCCACCTGGACCTCACCGGATTGGAAACTGTCCAGAACTGACGGGGTGGACTCCGTAGGGTCTGTAGGTGAAGCACGTCCATAAAAATATATCAATTTAGAATGATCAGTACTTCAACAAATTTTTTGATCCTTGACATTTTGAGAAATACATTTAGTCACTTTCTTGCTAAGAACTAAATGAAAAGATAGATACCACTGTCATGTCTATACATTAACTATGCAGCTAATGTTATCAGATGGTTAGCTTAGCTTAGCACAAAGACTAGAAACAAATGAAACAGCTGTTTTGTAAGTCTTTTGAAGAATACAATTGTTAAAGAAAAGCCATGCTTTGATTGACAATTAGCAACTACAATGAAAGGAAATGGTAACTCTACGTTGCCTACCCATAACAGAGAGCCTGGCTCCATTGCTCTGGCGAGTCTCTCCACTGTACTTGTGCTTTGTGATGCAGCGGTAGGTGGACAGAGCGTCTTCCTTCTGCACTTCTGAGATATACAGAGCGCCAAATGAGGTCAGGAAAAAGCGGTTACCTGTGGAAGACAGCAGAGAGGGAACAGGTAGGAGAGGGGAGAAGGATACGTTAGTCAGTATATCTGAGAAACAAATTATAAAAAACAAATCCATATTATTTGCAGGTAAAGCATTGTGAGGGTCTATGGAAAGAGTGTGTCATATGATGGACAGATACATCCATTTGGAGGATTGTGATTTCGTAATAATGGATTATCTCTTTCTTTTTTTATAAAATGTCATAATGTCCACTAGGGCTTTGTTCACTTTGTGGTCTTCTCTATGCTTAAATAATATCTATGTCGAAAAAGTAAGTTTCTGACAATTGTTTTAAAGTGAGATTATGCCATTTCTGATAGAGAAATGATGCAATTGGCCCTCATGCAAATAAAAAAGATGAACCCATAAGCAACAAAATGCACCTTTGCTGAATTCAATACCCTCAGAGGTTTTGCTGCTACATCCTTACTTGGTCTGGTATGACCTGCAGCTTACGGTGGCTAATGTTAGCAAACCTTAGATAGATTTGCTGTGTAACTGACATGTTGTATAATTAATCAGTTGACTGATATTAAGGCTCTACTAGATTTGTGTTACACTGTTTCACTACGTTTTAGCAGGTCACAGATAAATATTTCAGTGGTTTAATAAGAAAACTTGAAATGATGGCCACAATTACCAAAAAGATAAACCTTACTTTCCACACAATGCCTTTTCCACATAACATGGATGTAAACTTGTGTACCACAATTATTTCTTCATTTTATTTCTACATCAATACACAATACTTCACAAATGTTCTCTTAATGACGCAAGTCTTTTTAAGTGTAATTCACTATTCTATAGAAAGGTTTTAATTGTGTTCATTCACACAATTAAAACCTTTCTTGATCCACAAAATATTCATTATTTTTCATTTGTATATGTTTGCCATTAATGAAAAGACCAAACAAAGCATGAAAAACTGATGTTGTTGGGTGATGAAAAGCTTGTTAGCATGTATGTTGCTTTGGGAGCAGACGAGAGAAGCCAACCTCTCTATCATGAGACCCTCTTGACAAACCGTAAGCATATTTTTCAGCGAAAACAAAGAATTTTAGAAGGAAAGGCAGAACTAGAATATACATGTCTTCAAAAGGCCCAACCACAGTACTTAGGTGACACATGGTCGCTTTTAACATACTCCGTCCTATCCATCGAGTGAGATATATACAATAGAGAAAGACCGATGAGGGGGAAGAGAAAGAGACAAGAGAGAGGGGTGTTATTATAGGTGTAAATAATTGATGTGTCTCTGTGTGTTATGGTAACAGCAGATTAGTGTCATTTTCATTTCACATCAGTGAATGCTTGGTCTGCCTCTGATTTATCTCCATGTCAATAGAGACAGCATGTGCACATGTGTGTATGTGAGCGAAGAAGAAGAGAAGAGAGAGATGGAAGGAGAAGAACCGAGGAGAGTGTATTTCAGTGTTTGATTCTTTCCGGTTCTCTGACTCTTTTTGTATTCTGTTCCCCCAAAGGGTTATTTTAGACAGTGTGCACTTCAGAGTTTGTTGTACATTGCAGATTGCTTGATTATGTGAATTATATTGCAGTTTGTGTGAGTCTGTGTGTGTGTATGTGTGTGAACACTCTGGCAGTTGTTTGCATGTACATGGTGTTTCATTGTATCTTTGCAATGTTGACAAGAGAAGACTTGAGTAAAACACAGGAGCATTGAATAGTTGAATACTGGAAATATGTGATGCGCGCGCATCACAATAGGTCAGCAGCACCTAGTCAAAGCAAATATATCCTGAAACTTTAGGGTGCTAGCTTATAGATGTGGCTAATTGTTGCTAAAAAGAGACTGCTGTAGTGTCAAAACTTCAGTAATTGTTTTGTTTTTACTCAAATGCAAATTTTTGAATTGTTAATAGATTTGATTACCAATATGAACATTAATTGTCTGATATGAGGATCTGCACGTATTTCTGCATCTATGTATGTACATGTCAATTCAAGATTTTTGGCGAATGTATCGATGTAGATGTGTAGATATGCATGTGTAAGTATCAATAACAAAGCTAGTGTTAGTGTGTGTGTGTGTGTGTGTGTGTGTGTGTCTCCAGCCACATTGTGAGCAACAACAATCGATGCATTTTATAGCATCACAACCCCATCCAAAAGAGATTTATTAAAAGAGAGACGACTAGCTTGGCTTCCTGCCACACACAAAGCACACTCGCTCCATCACTCTAACAATACTGAAACTTGAAGAAGACTGTCAAAGCTGCCAAGTTTTGACTGTCGTAACAAAATGTGAATTATTCCTTTTAAGAGAAGGGATTTTCATTTGTTGTCATTTCATTTGTCATCGATTAATCTGTTGACTATTTTTCATATTATTCTATAAATCATACGGCAGATTGTGAAAAACGTTGATTAAATATATTAAATTCTCAATGACAAAAAGACAGGAAAAGCGGAGTGTAATTGTGATTGATTTGACTTGAGCAATGAAGCAATAATCAAAGAGTTATGGATAAATATTTTTGACCAAATCAACTAATCGTTTAATTGACTATTAATTTCAGTGCTGCTAACCAGCTTTTAGAGCTTTAGCGTCCCCAACTTTTAACGTCAAATCTGTTACAATATCTGTGTGTATGCTACTGAGCTGAAAGATGTCTGAATATATAGTATGTGGAGGTTCACACTCACGTGTTTTCATGCGAGTCAGACTGTTGTGCTGAGTGCTAAGCGACGTCAGTTGTAATTTCCCTTTTGTTCCAACCTGGGTATTAAGCCTTACAGGATAATATGCACTTGGCGAGTAGAACCCTGTATAACACACTGCTACAACCTGTCACAACATGCCTGGAGAGAGGAAGACAGACCAGAAGGGGGTGGAGAGGAGAGAGAGTGGGGGTGAGAGAAATAAATTCGGAGATGGTTAAGAATGGAGAGAAAAGAGAGTGGCACAAGGGGCATTAAGCTTGTCAATGTTGGTTTAAAAACAAACTTATTCTACGATTTTTCCCTGATTTATATTTCCTCATATTTTTTCTGCATAATCAATTACTTGTGTAGCATAGAGTGTTTCCATCTACTCTATCCATTAATATGCATTTGCCGTGTGTTAAAAACGAACACAAAAGATCTTAATTCGCCAAAAACACATGCCAAATGATGCATATTTGAGAAGCCTAAATTGTCTTGAAAATAACAACATATAGGCATGTCCAGCTACAGCATGTAGTGACAGAAACTAAACAAAGGGAGTTACCACTGAGCAAAAGCAGCCAGTTCAAATGGTCAAAAGATAAAAAATGTATCAATTTTCTGCTCAATTAATCATTTCAACACTAGAGTGCCTAATGAAAGTGATATATTAGGTGAAATATAAAATGATCTTCCTTGGCTGCTCTGAAATCCGCCTACTCTATTACTCTTCACGTCCACTGTCCTCATTTCACTGTTGCTCTTTCTACCTCGTATCTAATTTCTAGTCACTGCCTGCTCTCCTGCTGTCTGTGGAGATGTGACACACCTAAAACAGCAGACAGGGTGCAGGCAGCAATGCAGGGAGGCAGAGGAGCAGAGGAAGGGGCTGACCCTACAGGGAGGAGGACGGCAGATGGAGATTGATGGAGGGAGAGATAGGGAGATAAAGAGAAACATGCCGTTGGGAGTGACAGAGGAGGGGGGAGAGAGTGAGAGGGATGAGGGGCCTGCAGGCCTGAGAGCCACACACGGGTAAAAACAATTCCTCTACGTCTTTATCCATCTCTCTTTATCTCCCTCTCTCTTTCTCCCCTTGCAAGCCTCTCCTTGTAGGAGAGAAGATCAATTCTCGTCTAGTCTGCCTACGCCTCCAGGAGTTTGTTGTTGAGTGTGTGTATGTATGTATGCACTTCTGTGTCTGCTTTTTTTCTTCTTTTTTTGCTGTGGGACGCGGGATGAGTTTTTTTTAGGTCCATCCTACATCCCAGGGAGACGCAAAATCCACTCACTTCATCCTTGACTCCTTGATATCTATTCACCATTCACAGCCTCTCTTCCTCGAGTCTCCCCTTTGCCCTCCACCTCTCCATCGCTGCCCTGTTGCCTTTTGGTCTGTGCTCCTCTTCCTTTTCTTTTAGGGGAGTCTGTAAGTATTGGAATCAGTTCAGCTGATCAGCCTGAGGCAGGAAGTCAAGCCAAGTGTACAGTGAATCTGCTACTGTATCTCTCTGTGTGCATGTGTGTGTGTGTGTGTGTGTGTGTGTGTGTGTATGCCAGAAATTCCACAGACATACATGCAAATAATGAGACAGAGGGCCAGGAAGGGAAAGAGAGAGAGAGAGAGAGAGAGAGAGAGAGAGAGAGAGAGAGAGAGAGAAACACAATGAAAAAAGGATTAGGGAGCCCTGGGGCATCACTTGTCTTCCCCAAAGTTCCCCCAGAGAGAGGACACCCCTCTCCTTTGAGATAGATCGGGGAGTCAGAGGAAGGGGAGGCATATTAGATGGAGGAGGTGGTAAAAATATGGAGGCAGAAAATGAAGGGAAGCAGGAAAGTCACCGCTATATATATCCCATGCCGTCTTTAACAAATTATCATCAAACAGGGGGGGGGGGGGGGGGGGGGGGGGGGGGGAATAGCAAGCGGAAAACAGTGAACATAAATGATAATGCTAATGTGGCAGGTTGGAGAAAAGAATTAGATCAGACAGGAAAGATGGACAAAGAAATTAACGAAGAAAAGATATTCATATTTTTGTGATGCTGGCTAGACCATCGAGAAAAGACAGAGACAGAAATAGATAAAACAGCGAGGCAAAGCGAGAAAGAAAGTGATAACGGAGAGAAACACAGCAAGAGAGGAAATGGCGTAAGCAAGGGGGTTTGTTCTTGGTGCTGCCATGCAAATGAAGGCAGTGCTGCAGCAATGCTAACTAACAGCAATTCACACTGTTGGACGCATCACTTATTAATGCTCTATGGCTCCCCCTCCCTCCCATCATATTCTCTCTCCCTCTCTTTACCCATCCCTCTCTCCCCTGCTCTCGCCAGGATCTCTCGTTTTTGTTCGCTCTCTCGCTCGCTGTTGCTAGGGCCTGTGCACTCACGTGACAACAGCTGGGTAGGGGGCGCTGCGGTGGCACACAACGACATGTGC
Source organism: Myoxocephalus aenaeus (assembly GCA_038501785.1). Taxonomy (NCBI): domain Eukaryota; kingdom Metazoa; phylum Chordata; class Actinopteri; order Perciformes; family Cottidae; genus Myoxocephalus; species Myoxocephalus aenaeus. Next base: position 3,470,220 of record JBAMJR010000124.1, on the reverse strand, counting down.
TAGTGTGCGTTTCATGAGTGCTTTGCATGTGTATGTGTATGTGTGTGTGTGTGTGTGTGTGTGTGTGTGTGTGTGTGTGTGTGTGTGTGTGTGTGTGTGTGTGTGTGTGTGCATGCTTTGTATGTGTGACAGAGTACCCTTCATTAGAGGTAAAAATGGAATCAGCCATTTAAATGATGGTGATGGAGATCAGAGGAGAGAGAAACTGCTGAATGGATCTGTAATTGGTTTACAGGCCCGGGCTATAGGCCATGGCGGAGCTCAACACATCTCTCCGTGCATCATGTCACTTTATTATTCACTCAGTGCTTTTTAACAAAAATACATGCTGCAGACTGTCACGACCGTTATCGTCGAAGTTTGCCTTTCAGATATTAAAGCTAAATGGACCACAGGCTTGGTACAATACAGATCACTAGTTCTTCTCCCAACTGAAGGCACACACATATGAATGCAAACACTCTCAATCTGTTTCACAATCTACACATTCTTACTCCCACTGTCTCACGATCCACGTTTGTAGAGCACACTCAACAAATTGTGAGTATGTGTTTTTGTGCAGAGCATTCTCACTACAGGATGCCACAGTGATAAGCAGACAGTGGAGAACACCTACACATTTGTTATTTATTCTCCTCCTCTTGATTCAGCTTTTCATTTCTGCTTTACTCTGCTTTACTTCTTTCCTGCCACTATGTCTCTATCTATCCACTTATCATTACATTGCTAATTTCACTAGCTTTCTCTCTCTCTCTCTCTCTCTCTCTCCCCCCCCCCCGCCCCCCTCTCTCTCTCTCTCTCTCTCTCTCTCTCTCTCTCGTACACACACTCTCACATGTGTACCACATGCTGTAGTAGAAATGAAAGATGAAAGATGTAGACCTATATGTAAGTCCACAATTGAGAATGTGTGAGGCATGGAAGGGCGTGCAAGTTTCTGTTTAATGTGTTTCAGAATCATATAAAGGGTGCATATGCCTGTTTGTCAGTGTTTTAAAGCTAAAGCACATTTTCAGACAGTTTTACTATTATTAATCAAAAGCACTTTTGGAACAGAGAACTCGGTATTGCTGTGTTGAGAGAAATAGTGCAAAAAGGGGCGCGACCTCAGTGAAATCACCGCTAGTCCCCCTGTGCTTGCATGTGAAAAGACTCCTTGAGAATGTAATGTTTGTTTGCTGGCCTCTGAAATATACTTATTAAAACATTCAGGTCACACACCTCAAAATTATATCATCTCCGATTACACACAGGACTAAATGTATTTAAATGGCAATATAGGAGTGTAAGAGCATGTAAACAATGGGCCTGCACATGAGTGTGAAAGGCCCATGACTTACTGAGCAGATGAATGTGGTTGTTTTTAGCAAGCTATGAACCACTACAAACAATATTTGTGCTACGATGGAAAACAGTTGAAGTTTAAGGATGTTTAAATGATAGATGATGGGGGTTACCATTAGAGTTATTGTACATCAATAGAGTTAAGCAAGATGCATCTACCTTAACTTTATTCATCAATTATTTAAGCACAGCCTAGTCAGCAAATAGAGTGTGTACAGCTAAGGATTTTGTAACAAGCTCAAAAACATGCCATTGTGAAAATCTACAGTAGTGCATATACCCATGCTTAGGAGAAGTGGTGTTGATAGGAGAAAATGTTCAAGGTTTACAGCAAATCAGCACCACAGACAGCTACATTTCCAAATACTCAGGAATACTAGCGGATGTAGCACCACGGACAGCTCTGCTGCTTCAGTCCAAAATTGGAAAAAGTCTTGTTAAGTCTCGTAGGGGCCTCGGTGGAACAATGGTTGGCACAATTAAACTGTGTGTGTGTGTGTGTGTGTGTGTGTGTGTGTGTGTGTGTGTGTGTGTGTGTGTGTATCTGAGGGGTAATGTTAGTAGATATTGTGGCAGACTAATAAAAATAGTAATGTGGCATATGGCCCAGTGCTACAGCCCAACCACCAGCAGTTAGTCTGCTCTCTGCAGGAGACATTCCATAACAGAGCATCTAACATTGGTAAACAAGGTGGATGTATTTGTGATGGGAAAATACCATATGACAGATTCAATATAAGAAAAAAAGGGCATAATAGTCAATCAAATGGTTTCACAAACAAGCAGCAAACAATGGGCAGGCTGGAGGAACCTTGCAAGCATCCAAACATACACGAGAATCAGTGAAGTGCACAACAGCAAGAGAGCACAAACAGCAACACAGAGTGACTCCAAAACAGTCATCCAGCAGTGGAGCTAGTGCAAATGTGACACCATGAGTATTGATGAGCATGAGCTCATCAATACTCCACAGAGATCCACCTCTGATTGATGATTGTCACTTCCGACGGTAAGCGTATTGCGTCACTTCCGGTTCCACCGTGTGTGTTGATAACGTACTTGTCTCAGCTCCAGCTAAACCGAGCTAATTGTGTGATATTCTCCAGTACAAGCGCCTGATCACCTGTTGTACATCTTTCACATCTAAACACTCAACTCTCTTCTTCTTTTAGCGGCTCACCGCCTGCATCTAACTGTCCTGTTTTCACTTTGCTTGTTCTGCTAATCGTTAGCTACCTCACTTAGCCTAGCAGCTAGCGATGTCTTCCTCCTCTTCCTCTTCTGCTCTCTCCTGCTCAGCGTGTCACATGTTTAGCTATTCCCCTGCCTTCTTTAATGATAACGATACATGTAAGAAGTGTAGTTTATTTGCTAGGTTGGAGGCAGGTCTCAGTGGGTTAGATGCACGGCTCCGCACCATTGAAGCTCAGACGTTAGCTACGTTAGCCATCCCAACTCCCATAGTCGGTGCGGACCAACTAGCTTTAGCTTCTGATAACGTTAACTGTTCCCCGGCAGCCCCCGAGCAGCCGGGGGACTGGTGTGACTGTACGAAGGAGGCAGAAGCCGGGATCTAAGCAGTCCTCTGGACACCGCCACCCTCTTCCCGGTTCTAGCCTCTCGCCACTCAGCGGCACTGAGAAACCAACCTTGGTTGTCGGGAGCTCAATTGTTAGAAGCGTGAAGATTGCGAAACCAGGGGACCACAGTCAAATGTATTTCTGGGGGCCAGGGCGGGCGACGTTGAGTCCTATTTAAAACTGTTGGCTAAAGACAAACGTAAATACAGTGAGATTGTAATACACGTCGGCTTTAATGACTCCCGGCTTCGCCACTCGGAAGTCACTAAAATCGGCGTGGAGTCGGTGTGTGCTTACGCCAAAACAATGGCGGACTCGGTAGTCTTCTCTGGCCCGCTCCCAAACACGGTGACTGATGAGATGTATAGCCGCATGTCAACTTTCCACCGTTGGTTGTCACGGTGGTGTCCAGCAAACAATGTGGGCTTCGTAGATAACTGGCGGTCTTTCCGGGGAAACCCAGGTCTGATTAGGGGTGACGGCATCCATCCCACTTCGGATGGAGCGGATCTCCTTTCTGCAAACATGACCAAGCTTATTGGTCGACTTCGTGCATGACAGACCAGGAAGCAGAATCAGAGTTGTAGTCTTACACCCTTCTCTGCACTTCCTGCATTTTCTTTAGGGCAGCTGCCCATCTTTAACTCTATAGAGACTGTGTCTGTCCCACGGCCACTTAAATTAATTAAATCAAAAGTAACCAAAAGAGGAGTTATAGAAAACAACCTCATAAAGGTTAACACCACTACTGCAATAGTGCAACACGATAGGATAATTAAATGTGGACTCCTAAATATTAGATCTTTGTCTTCTAAAGCTGTATTAGTAAATGAATTAATATCTGACAACCATATTGATGTATTTTGTCTTACTGAAACCTGGCTGAGACATGAGGAATATGTCAGCCTAAATGAATCTACTCCTCCAAGTCATGTTAATATGCACATTCCTCGAGACACCGGCCGAGGAGGTGGAGTAGCTGCCATCTTTGACTCGGGTCTGCTGATGGGTCCTAAACCTGGATTGAGCTGCAACTCATTTGAAAGCCTCGTTCTTAGTATTTCACATCCAACCTGGAAAACAGTACAGCCGATTCTGTTTGTGGTGGTATACCGAGCACCAGGTTTGTACTCCGAATTTATATCTGAATTTTCTGAGTTTTTGTCAAGTTTGGTCCTTAAGACTGATAAGGTTATTATTGTAGGTGATTTTAATATTCATGTGGATGTTAGCAATGATAGCCTTAGTGTTGCATTTAGCTTATTGTTAGATTCGATTGGCTTCTGTCAGAGAGTACAGGAACCGACTCACTGCTTTAACCACACCCTCGACCTTGTTCTTACATATGGCATTGATGTGGAGCATTTAGTAGTGTTTCCACAGAACCCTCTTTTATCAGACCATTGCCTTATAACTTTTGAGTTTATGCTACCAGATTGTACAGCGTTAGGCAAGAGTTTTTACACCAGATGTCTAACTGACGGTGCTGTTGCTAGATTTAAGGAAGCGATTCCTTCTGTATTTAATTCATTACCATGTCTCAATATAACAGATGACTCCTGTGCTAACTTTACTCCCTCCCAGATTGATCAGCTCGTCGATAGTGCTACTGGCTCACTGAGAGTGACGCTGGACTCGATAGCCCCTCTAAAAAAGAGGATCATTAAGCAAAGGAGGCTCGCTCCATGGTACAACCCTCAGACCCGCATATTGAAGCAAGCATCACGGAAGCTTGAGGGCATATGGCGCTCCAACGGTCTGGAGGAGTCCCGGTTGGTTTGGCGGGATAGTCTGAGAACATATAAGAAGGCCCTCCGTAATGCCAGAGGAGCCTACTACTCATCACTAATAGAGAAAAACAAGAGCAACCCTAGGTTTCTCTTTAGCACTGTGGCCAGGCTGGCTGAGAGTCATAGCTCGGTGGATCCGTGTATTCCTATAGACCTCAGTAGTAATGACTTTATGAACTTCTTCAATGATAAGATTATGGCCATTAGAGACAGGATCGGTGATCTCCTGCCCTCGACTACTGCCGGTCCATCCTCAGGTGGGATGACCATGGAGGAGGCTGTGGGCCCTGTTGTGCGTCTGGATGGATTTTTTACCATCAACCTCGACCAACTGTCTTCAATGGTTTCTACTTCTAAATCTTCTACCTGTCTCCTAGACCCTGTTCCGACAAAGCTGTTTAAAGAAGTTTTACCCTTAATTTGTGCCTCTGTACTAGATATTATCAATGGGTCTTTACTAATGGGTCATGTACCACAGTCTTTTAAAGTAGCTGTAATTAAACCTCTTCTTAAAAAGCCCACCCTGGATCCAGAGGTGTTGGCTAACTACAGACCTATCTCTAACCTTCCCTTCCTCTCTAAGATACTGGAGAAGGTAGTCGCAAATCAGTTGTGCGACTTTTTACATAACAATAGTTTATTTGAGGAATTTCAGTCAGGATTTAGAAAGCATCATAGCACAGAGACAGCACTAGTGACAATTACTAATGACCTTCTAGTTGCATCAGATAGGGGACTTGTCTCTGTACTTGTCCTGTTAGACCTTAGTGCAGCATTTGACACCATTGACCATGGCATCTTATTACAGAGACTAGACCAGTCAATTGGTATTAAAGGTACAGCATTAAGCTGGTTTAAGTCGTATTTATCAGATCGATCTCAGTTTGTACTTGTAAACGATGAGGCCTCGATGACCACCGCCGTTCGTCATGGAGTTCCACAAGGTTCTGTGCTTGGACCAATTTTATTCACCTTGTATATGCTTCCTTTAGGCAATATTATCAGAAAACACTCCATAAACTTTCACTGTTATGCCGATGATACTCAACTATATCTGTCAATCAAGCCAGATGAAATCCACCAGGTCACTAAACTTCAAGCGTGTCTTAAAGACATCAAAACCTGGATGACCTGCAACTTCCTGTTGCTGAACTCTGACAAGACTGAAGTTATTCTACTCGGCCCAGAACACCTCAGAAATCAACTATCTGACGATATGGTTTCCCTGGATGGCATCGCTCTGGCATCCACCACCACCGTAAGGAATCTCGGAGTTATTTTTGACCAGGACCTATCCTTTGGCTCCCACGTGAAACAGATCTCAAGGACTGCCTTTTTTCACCTACGGAACATCTCAAAGATCCGGCACATCCTGTCTCAAAGCGATGCAGAAACATTGATCCACGCATTTGTTACTTCAAGACTGGATTACTGTAACTCCGTATTATCAGGCTGCTCCGGAAAGTCCCTTGGGTCTCTCCAGCTGATCCAGAATGCTGCAGCTCGTGTACTAACAAGGACTCGGAAGAGAGATCACATTACTCCTGTACTAGCTGCTCTCCACTGGCTTCCTGTAAGATCGAGAATCATATTTAAAATCCTCCTCCTCACCTATAAAGCCTTAGCTGGTGATGCACCATCATATCTTAAAGAGCTTATAGTGCCATATTACCCCACCAGAGCGTTACGCTCACTGAATGCAGGGTTACTTGTGGTTCCCAGAGTCTTAAAAAGTAGGTTGGGGGCTAGAGCTTTCAGTTATCGTGCTCCTCTTCTGTGGAATCAGCTTCCACTTTCAGTCCGGGGGGCAGACACAGTCACCTCATTTAAGAGTAGACTTAAGACTTTCCTCTTTGATAGCGCTTATACTTAGGGCTGTTTCAGGCTTATAGTTAGGGCTGGCTCAGGTTTGCCCTGGTCCAGCCCCTAGATATGCTGCTATAGGCCTAGACTGCTGGGGGACATCTTAGGATACACTGAGCTCCTCTTCTCTTCCTCTTTCGCTCCTCTTCTCTTCCTCTTTCACTCCTCCTCTCCTCTTCTTTCTCTCCATCTGGATAAACTATTGTCTCTTCAATGCACATTACTAACTCTACTTTCTTTTTCCATGGATTCATGGCTGCCTGGAACCGGTCCTGCCCCGGGTCCTACCCCGGGTCCTGGCCCGGGTCCTGCCGCCCCCCCCCCCCCACCCCTCCTGCCATGGATCCATGGCTGCCTGGAACCGGTCCTGCCTGCTGCCATGGCCCTGCTGATGGAACCGGCCTGGAACTGGTCCTGCCTGCTGCCATGGCCCTTCTGATGCCCCCCTCCTCTCTACCGCCTTCTGCTTCATGGATTATCAGGATCATGGACCATGCCTAATACTCATTATATGAATAATTTCTGTCATATTCATTGAATGTGCTGTAACTACGCTATTCATTCTGGCCACATGACATCTATTGCTTCTGTCCATCCGGGGAGAGGGATCCTCCTCTGTTGCTCTCCCTCAGGTTTCTTCCCTTTTTTCCCTGTGAAAGGGTTTTTACTATCTTTCTAGGGGAGTTTTTCCTGATCCGATGTGAGGTCCCGGGACAGGGATGTTATGTGTACAGATTGTAAAGCCCTCCGAGGCAAACTTGTATTTGTGATGTTGGGCTATATAAAATAAACTGAATTGAATTGAATGTTGGACCAGGTTAGTTTCAAATGATTTAATTAGTCCCGGCATAATAGTGAGAAAAAAAGTATTAAGTCATAACTACATTTCTTCTGGACGGTGCACATATTTTAATGCTTCAAGATGCATGCATGTGAGGTTCTAGTACAAATACATCTATTTTTACTCTGGACTGAACTTACTCTTATCAGAGTAAAGAAATCCTTACTACAACTATCCAGTGAGATATTCAGATTCATAGTAATTGGGCTTTTTTCTTTTACTTTTGTATTTTCTCCAAAGATAATAACTTGTTTGAGCCTGAGCACACGAGGACTGCAAATCATCAACTCTGCCTCCGCTGATAAGCAACTAGTACACTATAATACAATCATTGTTGATTTGTATAAAAACAGCCTGTGATCACCCAAAATGCCTGTATGCAAAAAGTATACTTTAAACAAATCACATTAAGCATTTCTTCTTTCAATAGGGAACAGGTAAAGATGATGTTTGTCAGTGTGAGAAAAAATGAAAGGAGTCAGCCCTGATTAATCCTCCTCCACACCTTCCCCTGCCTAGTTAATTTAATAATTACCAAGGGCCCATTATGGCTGACTCAAGGAGGCACTGGGAAGGCACTGGGAAGGCCTACTAAAAGCTATTTCATTTGAACTGCTCGTACTGTACCTACACGCTCTCCACACACACACACACACACACACACACACACACACACACACACACACACACACACACACACACACACAAAACCGGTACAACTGTGAGTCCATTCAGGCCCAACATGTAATTAACACCCTCACTTCACCTCACTCACATCTATAGGCAAGCGTGTGTACATGGTTGTGTGTGTCTAAAGCATGCAGTAAGTGCACACATACATGTGCACCTGTGCATACATGCATGTCTGTGTGTTTAGGGGCTGAAAGGTGGGCAGGGGTGAGGGATAATAAAGATTGGATTCTAATAAAATGTTCTCATCCTCCTAAATCCCTCTACTGCACTCTCCCCCTAGCTGCTATGAACACCCCCATTACAAGGGCAGATGAATGAAAATGAACAGAGCTGTGATGTGATTCCCCGAGTGTCAAATCAATACCACTCCCCTCCTCTTCTGTTCCTCTCCTGCCTTTCCAACCCGCCTTCTCTCCCTTCATCCTTTTCTCTGCTCCTATAATTTTCCTATTCTCCTCTCCTCTGTTGGGTCTGAAGAATTGACATGTGTTTGACAAAGGGAAATCTACACCTAGCAACAATAGGCTCTCTCCCTGTCTGAGCCTCTCTCTCTCTCGCTCTCTATCTCTCTCTTGTGAAATGAATGATGCTTGCTCCTATCTCCTCTCTATTCACATTCAAAGTAGTCTATAATAGTTAAGTGTTACTGAGAACAAGATAGACGGAGAAAGAGCCACGCAAATGTTATATTACTTTCTTTGACTCAACCAGAGGTTGAAGAAGAAGGTTAAAAAATAGTTTCTCTCTCTATGAGTGCAAGACACATGCAGATACCAGAGGCAGAGTAATTGGAGAGGACACACAGATACACACTCTGGTTTATTCTTATCTCTCTACAAGTGTTTTGGTTTTTCAGCCCGAACCCTTGACCTTCTCATCCTCCTCTCCTGCCTCGTTCTGTCTGTATACCAGGTTCAATATGCAGTAATCTGAGGATAGCAGAGGACTAATGCGCTCATTAAAAAGGCATGCTTCACCGTCAAATGCCAGCTGCCACCCTCCCCAACAACACCACATTTCCTGTTTTCTTTGTCTTTCCCTGTCTTGATATGTATCTATTTCCTTGGTTCTCTGTTGTCTACCTCTGTCTCTCTTTCTGCTGATGTCTCTCCATTTCTCTTTCTATATCTGTTGTTAGAAGGTGACACCCCGTACACCCACACACCCCTCACCCTCTCTGAGCAACTCATGCTTGAGACTTGAGAGAGAGGAAAAAGGAAAAGAAATAAAGGAAATGGAAAAATGCACTCATCCAAACCAAAAGAAATAGAAAGAAGGAAAAATCTGATATTCTGTCTGTTTTCATCATCAGCCGACTCCCCGTGCCGTTATCCCTGTTTTCCCCTTTGTAACGGTTAAAGGCCTCGACCATACATAAGTAACCTTAATTGGAATGGCCATAAATATTGAAGCAGCAAGATGGAGGCAGGGGTGGATGTCTGGATGAAGAGAAAATGTATAGAAAAGTGGGATGGAAAAGAAAAGACAAAGTGACACAAAACCCACCCATGGTCCTCAGATTGTTTGCATGTTCTGTATGTCAGAGTGAACGCACAGCCACATCACCACCAAAAAAGGCTTACAACTATAATTATCTGTGATTCCATTTGGTCACTGACAATGTCACATTATAACACCTACTCCAGACTTGTCAACATGAGGTGCATTGTGTGGCTTTTGTCTTTAATTATTTAGTCTCATAGATAATAGATAGAGACATGCTCACCAGCCATGAGAAGACTAGCGGGACATATCTAACAACGCACTAAACACACCTGGACACGGAATTAGGTCTTCTAATAAGTGTGACCTTATTTCTGCTGAGGAAAACCACAAAAAGTGATGCATTTAATATCCCACAGGTCGGTTTTGTGTGATTGTCATCCATTTAATAGAGGAAGGCACAGGTAAAAGACAGATCTTCTGAAAGCAACATGTTGGAGTTGCAGTTTCTGTTTAGTCGTTTTACTTTATTCCATAGTCTACTTGTGGCAACGCAGGTATCTGCACAGATACAATGCTGAAGCGTGTGTGCATGAGGGAAAGGGAGACAGGGAGAGCACCGGCACACATGTGATAAACTCTCACACAAATCAATAAAGCTTTGCCCTTTGTAAAGCCATGTTGTCCTCAGTGGGAGTACTACAGAGCAACAGCGTGTAAGCAGCACCATAGTGACACATACTGAATCTCAGGGAGCAGGGGGGTCACCGGGGAGCGTGGCCCGTGTGCGGCTGACTGCACCTTGCATGGCAGGCGGATGTGAGGAGCGAGGGGTGAGGGAAGGGGGAGGGGAACGCAGTAGGGTGGGTGGTGAAGCCCTGCAACTCTCCTACGCATTCCTTCCCTGGCTACTTTCGTTCGCCCGCGCCACCGTGATGATGCACCCTCACCGCTGTTGCTGGGCATCTTGGTGACAGAGACCCAAAAGAGGATGAAGAGGAGGAGAAGGAGGAGGAGTAAAGCAAGAGAACGAAATGTGGTATGATGGAAAGGGAAAGAGCTGCAGAGACAGATGTTTCAGATTGGAGTGGAGTAGTGGTGACATGCTAAAAGCGGGTCCCCCAGACGTTGCGGGGAGGCCTGAGGGGCCAGGAGTGCCCAAAGTACGTGCTTGGAGGAGGAGAGGGGGGGGGGGGGGGGGGGCACCAAAGCAGCAGCTCTCACTGCCTCCCTGCCTGGCTGTCTCTTCTGCCTCACTGCCCCCCTACACTCTGTCCCACTTTAGCCCAATGTCACTGCCAGAGCAAGGGGGAGGGGACACAAAAAGAGAGACGGAAAGTGAGGGAAATAGAATGAAAGCAAAGAGGAACTAAGTGAGAGAAAAGGAAGAAAGACAGATTGAGGACTGGAAGAAAAATAAAGACCCCAGAGACCTTGATGATGATGAGGACACTGATGCAGGAGGAGAGTATAGGGAGTCCATCTGAGGTGCCATTACATGCTTTCATGTATCCAGATTTTCTCTCTCTCAAAATCCCTTGTCTGGGAATTCTTTTGTCTCCTTGTCACACAAACATACCACATTCAGCATATGTAGGAGTTACACAAGCAGTCAAGCACAAAGTCCCGATAGCAAATACATGTATCTGCAGGAACGCGCTTGCACACGCCTGCATACACACACAGAGTGGCTAGTCAGGCGTGCTTTATGGTCTTGTCAGCTGATCCAGCGTCCCATGGCATGATGATGTGTGATTCTTGGAGATAAGCATGCTTAACAGGACAACAGTGCAACAACCCAAAAGGTTCAATAAACACCATGTTCCTTTCCCTTTGCTGGGCGAAGCAATCCATTTACCATTACATATAAAGTGTTGTAGGCCAATATGTTTGAGGGATTGAGATCAAGTCAAGACCAGAGCGGATCCCACGCTGCATGATACACTTGAAATAAAATATGGAACATGCAAACCATAGGCACTCATCAAATTGATCTGAAAGATCCACATTCCCATAACAACACCTCTAGAAAACCACTGAAGATTCCTCTTCATTCAAGTCTTTTATTGCCATATATACTATATGTGTGTATGTATAAGTGTATCATGAGTAATGCCTTGATAAAATAATCAAAAGTCTTTGCAGAGATGAGTTTTATGTGTGAACATTATTTTTGTAATCCATGAGCAATAAATCACAGTAATGATGTTAACAAATAGATCAGACAATGAACAGACAAAAAACCAGTCTTGAAGTCAGAAACAGAAACAAGACAAAGCAAAAGCGTGGTGGTCGATTTCCAGACCAAGACCCTTAAAAAGTGACCAATCCGGACTACCACAAGACTGACAGATACAGTAGGTCTTCTGTAGCTCAGGGGACACTTTGCACTGGACTATAGCAAGTTATCATGACAACAAATAGTATGTGTAGGGCTTAAATAAAATGAAGTTATGGAAAAATAATTCAACATTAATATTACGGTCCTATTATGTTGTCAGACTCACATTGGGCGGTTATATAAAAGCGTCATGCAGCAGTTTTATTCCATGCATTCTTCTTTCTTGTCAAAACCTGGAGCCTACATTTCCCACAATGCAATTCCACCATCAGTTTAGTCAGCAATTCTGGTATGTTATGTGGCTAATCTTGTCTCAAACTCAGGCAGAGATGATGAGTGAGCAGAGGTCTGGTAAACTCTTTTATTTTTCACACCCACAGATTATTTTTCATTGTTCTTTGGGGGTTACTGAGTGTTACGGATTTGTCACAGTTTAAATTAAACCTGCCTGCTCACAAACAATTACCTTAACTTTGGATTTACTGAAAGGTCATGTGAATCAAATGGCTTTCTGTGTACTGTAAACTGAGGAAGTGTTTGCTATACTGCTACTTGCCTGCAATTTTTTTTAATTTTTTTTTAAAATGGAGCTGGGACAAATTCATGTGAAAAGAAACAACACGAGTAACCTTGAGAACATAAGGGAACCATATTGGTCGGGCAAAGAGATATTTGTGACCCTGGATGAAGTTCTCGGTGTACTCTGCACAATTATTGTTATTCAGGTCTCGGAAAAAGAGAACATTACAATGAAAAAACATGCAGGACATAGTCAATAAATTGAAATGAAATCTTGATGGCAATTAAGTGTTTGGTCCATATCAATTTGAGAATTTAGCAACAGGGTCAAACATCCAGAAGCCTTGAAGAGTCTTTAAGTAATCTTGTACACGACGACTGTAGCTCAGCGGTAGAGCAAGGTCGTCCTCGGTCCTCGGTTCGATCCCTGGCTCCATGTCGATGTGTCCTTGGGCAAGACCCTTAACCCCGATGTGCCCCTGCAGGCTACGGTGTGTGAATGGGTATGAATGTTAGATAGTCCCGATGTGTAGCAAGCATGTTGTACATAATCTTTGTTGTGGGAGACATTCGACAAGTGGCCTGTATGAATTGAAAATAAAATGGTGGTAAGCATGAGATAAATCCAATTGTTATAGTAGGTTCAATATGGAGGATGATGATTTATGTTCGATTTATGTCCGTGTTTATCTGTCCTTGTCTGATTTTTCGTATAGTTGGTTGTTATGCTGTTATGTATTATTTTTTTATTTTATTTATTTGTTGTTGTTTTTTTGTTGTCTAGTAATGTGAGGTAATGTGTAACTAGTAAAAACTTAAAATAAAATCATTGAAAGAAAGAAAGAAAGATAGTCCCGATGGGCAGGTGGCACCTTGTATGGTAGCTCCTCCTATCAGTGGGTGTGAATGGTTGATGATGTAGTGTTAAAGCGTTTTGAGTGGTCGGAGGACTAGAAAAGCGCCGTACAAGTACAGTCCATTTACCATGACGAAAGTCATAGGCCATTAAAATATGGCAAGATTATAAAATTGATTTGAAAAACAGTGTCATACAACAAAACATCTGGGTTTCACTCAAATATCAATCATCTCAGCCAGCTTAACCATATGACCTATTTGGACAAATAATAAGAATACACTAAGGGAGAGTTCAGCTTGAATTGTGACAACAACAGACCCATTGAGCACAGCGTGGTCAAACTAAAATATAATACACTTTTTGACCACTTGTAGTATCTTCCCTGACTTACAGTATGTGGAAGAGGAGACAACAACACAGCAACAAAATGTATTACTTGATGCCAGAACCATCAACATGTAACTGATGCTATAATAACTTTTGTAAATTGAGTGAAATGGAGGTATATTTGTCTCTGTATACTTTTTTCCTGTCTCTCCCATCTTCCTGTCATGCTCAGTTCCTTAAATCTGAGTTTTGCGACTCCTTCCTGTTCTAAGCCCAAACACATCAATATCTTTCAGCTCAAACAACTGGAGTTGAACAATCTCTTCAAATGTTTTGCCCCTCCTCACCTTCCCCTATTGACATACCTGCTAATCACTGGAGTAGCCCTCACATCTTAAATGTAACCCTTATAAGCACAATGTTCATCATCTAGTTATGAACTTCTTCTTTACGATGCAAGAGTGAGCATAATAACACAAATTCCCTCACAATGGGTTGTGGACATTGGCTCTTTCCTTTCTTCCACTATTATCTTAATTGCATTACAATCACATTGTGCGTGTTGTGGGACTGTTGGGATGGCTGGGGATGGCTTCTATTAATGATGGTCCATACGCACCAGTGGATGAACTCTCTGCGTACAGATACAGGATCCAGGAAAGTAGAACCGGGCTAGTTGATAGTGTGGAAAAAGCCACGGCAATTGCCAGGCCCCTGCCCATGCACCCATCTCTAAACACATCTACCCCCATCCTCCCCCTCCAGCCACTGTCCAATCCCTGTCCAATCCTCAATACCCTCCCTAAAGAGTGGGAGGTCTCATAAAGGGCTGGCACAGAGATACGGCAGTTTGGAGAGAGGTGGCACTTCCCAAGGTCATTCAGCATGTGTACTGTGTGTGTTCCAACATCTCTGCTGCATGAGAGAATTCCCACATATTATATTTGGATACAAAAACAGCGCAGACATTGGCCATTTTTGTATTTCAGTGTATAATGCATAGTAGAGGCCATCTTATGAGATTGCCTAGCTGTCTGCCTGCAGTGTAAGAGAAGGAGATGCTTGCTGCTGCTGCTGCTGCTGCTGCTGCTTGGTTTTAATGGGCCAGCAACTGAAGCTGAACCTCAAATCATCATAATGAGAGAGAATGAGATCCACATACGCAAGAGGGAGGAAGGGAAGGTAGTTAAGGAAATTTGGTGTAGAGAGAGAGAGAGAGAGAGAGAGAGAGAGAGAGAGAGAGGAGAGAGAGAGAAAGAAAGAAAGAGATGGAGAGAGAGAGAGAGAGAGAGAGCGAAAGAAAGAAAGAGATGGAGAGTCAAAGAAACAGAGAGAGAAAGGGAGAGATAAGGAGAGGGGAAAGAAGGGTGAGAAATGAGAGATTCCTCTGCATCTCTGATTTGCTTGGGTGATATTCATCAGAGCGACAGAGCGTAGGGAGAAATAGATGGAGGGAGGCAGCGGTAAGGGAGGAAGAAAAAGAGAGAAAGCATAAGTATTTTTTGTTTCTATAAGCCATTTGTTTTTATTAGGCTTCCCTGCCTGTCCTTGTAGCCGTTTCCTGTGCTCTCCACTGGCTTATATTTGTTTATGTTCGGTTACAGGGCCGTGTCTATAGCGGTTACGTACAAGCATAAAGCTAAGGGTTGCATTCAGCATGTCAAGATTGTTTTATTTGTTGTGGTTTGTGAGGAAAAGGGAGAGGATGCAGAATTTACACTGCCTAGATTTTACTTGATATATTTAATTTTAATTTCAGTTTAGTTTGCTTCAAATTATACATGACGTCAACAAATCCCATGAAAAGATCAAAACCAAAGCTGACTATCCTTAATAAGTATTGTATTGGCTGTGTAGTCAAAGACTCAAATAGTGTTTTCCTCTGTGCCAGAGACCTCCATCTAGAACATATTAAAAACACATATATGAGTCACATCATTGCACTGGGTGACATGTTCCTTTATTATGATAAACACCATCACGGTAGTTCATTTTGAGTAAATCCTACATTTACTATCCTGCTGCCATTTTCACCAATGCGCCAAATCGACAGAAATTGTCCCCAATAAATGCACATATACTCTTGTTTGAGTAACGTGGGGTGTATAATGAGATTGTGGCCGAGTGCTACCGACAAGGCAGAGAAGTCAGAAAGTATTGTGAGGTGGACAAAATACCAAATAATGCCAGTTTTACTATTAAATGTAAAATTAGACTACTTCACTGCAGTTGAAGTGGAGTGGTCGTTTGGAATAACAAGAGCACATAAGTAATATGGAAGGTGAAGGTGATTATAATAGCCATGGCCTAAAAAGCTTCAAGCTGTGTGGAAAAACAAAGCTGAAAATATCTTAAGAGACTGGGTGCAGTGCAGTGTGGGAGAAGAAGATGGAAGAAAATGAGGGATGCACGGAGGGAAGGAGAGTGGGAGAGGAAGGGAGGGGGAGCAGAAGAGAGGGAATGTGACAGAGTGGTGACAGAGAGAGAGAGAGCAGAGCGCTGTGTGTGTCAGGACTGTGTGTGTCACTGTGCTCGTGTCCCCAGGCGCAGGCAAACATTAGCTGCATTAAGTGAGCTGACAGGTCCCTCCCCATTACCACTACTGGTGGCCCAGGGAGGAAGAAGGACAGGAAGAAAGGAAGAGTGGAAGGAAGGAAGGGATGGAGAGGAGGAGGAGAGAGAGAGAGAGAGAGAGAGAGAGAGAGAGAGAGAGAGAGAGAGCGAGAAATTGAAGACACTGTGGTTCTCAGTAACTGTCTGTACAATGTGTGTCCCCTTCTGTGCACATACACGTACATATAATATCATGACATATTTGCATAGAAACAGTGCCCGCACTAAGCTATTTTCATAAATGTTTGCATGCTGGCCACAAGCATGCAAAAATGTGTGACTATCTAACAAAAATGATTGAACCACACAAACATTTAGTCTAAACTCCTGCTCCCACACTGCACACACAATGTAAACTCCCTTGGTGTGCAGACAAAACACACCACATATATCATCCACACTGACAACCATGTACTGTTTCTTGTTTCTAAGAGTGTGTGTGTGTGTGTGTGTGTGTGTGTGTGTGTGTGTGTGTGTGTGTGTGTGTGTGTGTGTATCATTCCTTCTCTGCTTAAATATTGATTGTTGTCTGGGGTTCAGGGTTAAAGACCATCTGCTGCCTCTACCCTTCAATTATTCAGTCACACCACCACCAACCTCTCTACCTCAACACACACACACACACACACACGCACACACACACACACACACACACACACACACACACACACACACACACACACACACACACCTTAGTCCCTGGGGGCATATTGACTTTATCAGTGTGTCATAGTAGCCAAATATGCATACTACACTGTACTATGGAAAATGAGTTATCTGTTACTGTCACTCTGATAGAGTCTGCAGTTTTTTGTACACATTCATGAAAAGAACATACACGCACACACACACACACACACAGGAAAGTGTGAAGGGAAAGTATAGAGAAAAAAGAGAACGTAATTTGAATCTCATATACATTTGAGTTGAAAGTCATTCTAGCCTTGATACATTCTCTCTGGAGTATCTCTCTCACACACACACACACACACACACACACACACACACACACACACACACACACACACACACACACACACACACTGATAGAGCACAAATACACACTGTCCATTACATGGGTTTAGCTGCTCACAATGGAGTGGCAGGAGGTCAACCCCTGCTCTCTGAGAAAGCAGTACTCTGTGGGGGGCTCTGAGTTAACATCACACTGAGTTAAGGCCAACTCCTCTGACCTGAACAAGAGCACTGAGGACAATAATGAGATGGGGGTGAGATGGGGAGTGGGGGGTGAGAAGGAAGCGCAAAAAGGACAAAGGGGAAGAATAGAGAAAGTAGTGCAAAAGGATTAATAATAAGTTGTGTAGGCCGAGTTTGTGGGAGAGAAGGAGAAGCAAAGCAGTGAAAGACAGCGAAGGCAAGAGAGGTTGTTGACCTCTGGCTATGGAGCTTGTCGCTATAGTGCAGGCAGGGGGGAGTGAGGGGCGGCGGGCGGGTGAGGGTTATTTGTTAGTGAAGATGTTCTCCCTCGAATGCTACGTCTGTGAGCTGCAGTCTGTGAGCATGCACGTATATGTGTCTGTGTGTTTGTGTGTAATCTCCCCGGGCAAATCCCTCTTTAGCCAAAGCAGGGAAGAATAGAGAAGAAAAGGAAAAGCCATCTTTATCCAAATCCAATTGCAGCTGGAAGGAGAGAGTGGAGTGAGGGAGGTGGAGGAGGAGAAAGGAGGAGGAGAAGAAGACGTTGTAATTTGTCTGAGGGATTACAAGAAGTGCTGGCGGAACATGGCTGCTGACTGTGTCTGTGCGTGCTGTTGTGTGTTTGTGTGTGTGCGAACCATGGCCTAAACCCATGAATTCAGAGCATAACAACATCAGAGAGATTATTTTTTAAACAGAACTAGAGCAGAAAATAATATTTTTTTCTGCACAGCCCTGCTCACTCCAGGTAAACATCAAACTCTCCGTGTCACTCAGTTCATAATAACAGCCCGGAGGTTGACTTAGGGAGCAAACAATTAACCCTCTCTTTAGCCCAAAGTATTACTTGTAATTGTCTCTTTCATAATAGAGCAGACTTCCTTTGGCTCATCTTTCATGACATTATTAGTACTAAAAACAAAGTTACACATCCATATGTCTGTATGTGGACCCACAAACCTCTGCTGAGGCGTAAAATGTTGTGCTGCTACAAAAAACATGGCAGCCATAAAATCTATCCTTATGTGTGCTTGAACACAGGAACTGTGTGGACCAAATATGCGCTCTACACAGATGACTACGGTGTGCTTCCAAAAGCTGTGTTCATTCTTGGATCAGAATCCAAGTTGGTATATATTTTATTTGTATTCATTCATTTATCTAAAAATTTCATTTGTAATCCATTCGGAAAGCCTGAATTCTGGTTCTTTGACAGTCAAGATTGTAGCCTAAATTAACCTAAATTATTTAAATTGACTTGTTTCAATACTGGATTTAGATTCAATAAAAGTATTTGAACTAACCAACCCTCACACACACGCAAATGTGACTTGACATACAACAAACAGAATAAAGCCACTTGTATTGATTTGTGAATCCTTAAACTTTAATTCACCCAGACTGTTGAAGGGTTAGGAAAAGGAGAGAAAGAAAAGAAGCGGGAAGAGTGGAGTGAGAGAGCCAAAAGATTATTGTGGAGGAGAGGAATGGGCTTAAGGCCAGAGTTTGGGTTCCATGGTTTGATGTGATGTGACTGTATGACACACAAGAACGCATATATCTGCCTGGAGCAGGAAAAGAGTTAAGGACAGAGAAGCCAGAAAGGTGTCAGTGTGAAACAACATCAGTGTCTTTCTCTGTCTCTTTGAGTGACAGTGATACAAGGCAGTCGGCCCCTTGCACACACACACACACACACACACACACACACACACACACACACACACACACACACACACACACACACACACACACACACACACACACACACAGGTGCCCAACGGCTCTAAGCAGGAACAGCTGTTTTGCTGTGACACACAGCATACCCTGCACATCACATCAGATACACAGCAGCTCCTTTCACAGAAACTCATAGACCACAATGACACACAGATACTGTCGCTTGCTTTACCAAATGCTGACACACTCTTCTAGGCATTTTATACTGTCAGGTTGCATTTACCAGACACACAGTCACACACACATCTATCCTGCAGTATTCTGAAAGGACATGCAGTAAATCGAAGTCAATATACTCCAAAGTAGAGATACAGTAGAAGTAGTTTTGGGCAATATAACAATATATTATGTACAATGGAACAATAGAGCTTTTGTTAACCGAGAGTCTTTGCGACAAGTATATTGTTTATCTCAAAGTATATATCCATGTGATATATGTGGTTGGATGAAGCCATTGTGGAGCAATGTGGTAAATCAGTGAAAGGTTCCTCGTCAAAGTAGGAAAAACACAAGTGTTACTACCATTAATGATAGCTACGCTCTATTCAAGTGTCAAAGTAAGCCATGAAAGTGTGACAGTGAGCCAGCATGTACAGTACAATATCAGGACTCTGAACCTGAAGTAGCTAAATGGAATGAAGCCATTACTATTTGTATTTATTACAACTGTGCTTATCCTACACTAATGAAAAAGGTCTATTGAATTTATATGATTATGATTGAATGTGATGACGTCAGATCCGGTTATTTTTTATACATGCCAAATTATTACGGACTTCCATAAAATCTTGAATAGCTCTATTTATATTACCAGTGTCATATAATATTACATACACCATCAAAGCGATTATCCCATCCTCAGTAGGTCTGGGTTCCATTTTGGATCAGGTTTGCGTTTCACAAAACACTAATTCACTAAGTATGAATGGTAACTTATTTCCTTCCCTACTCCTTTTTTGTTTTTTAATAGATTTTGATTTGATGAAATATCAAACCCTAATCCAAAATAGAAGTTGATTTTTCATTGATGTACCATAACAGGAACCTAATGGGCCGAAATCAAAGCAGTTGCATACCTATTCTGGCCTGGGTGGCACAGGGGAGGAGCACATATCAGGGTTCAATTCCCAGGAGAAGTGTTTCTTGTTTGGCTTCGCTGAATATACATTCCAGTGTTTATTTAGTAGGTGGGGAGCTGTTGAGGGATCTCTAGCAAGTCATTCTGTTTATTCTATCTACACTTTACCGTCTCTCGACTATCTTTACACCAAGAAAGAATAGCAACAAGGGCTGCAGTGGGAATTGGGCATTCAAAACTGGGAAATAAAAGATAGCCTTCTGATTTTGCTCAATATACTAAAATAATCATAATATTTTTGCTCTGACTTACAAAAAAAGGATACCTCACTAAACTTGTACTGTACAGGGTATTCCAAAAGATACAATTGTACTCTCTGGCCGTTTCTCAATAAGCGTTCTTCTCTGTACTTGTGTTCTCGTGGACTCGTGAAACTTCATCAGTCGCGGCCCAAGTACTGTTCCAATTCAAAAGTCCGCTTCTCGCCAAGCACGGTGAAAATGCCCGGATGTGACTTGATCCTCCCATTTTACCGGGGATGCATCAGAGTAGACTTGAGCGTACTTGAGAGAGCCAATATCCCAGAATGCATTTCGGACCAGCAAACGGGGAACAATGGCGGATGAGAAAACTCACAACTGAAAGTTGACATTCTATAAATACTACCGTTGTTGAGTCACAAAATGTAATTTTAGGATGTTTTCAGGCGAGAAGTTATTTGTTTAAGCATCAAATCTGTGGTCGGTTTGTCCAGACTCATCTTATTTAAAAAGATACGCCGACGGGTTGAGGTCCTATATATATATATAATAATATATATATATATATATATATATATATATATATATATATATATATATATATATATATCTCGTATATATATATATATATATATATATATATATATATATATATATATAGTATACACACAATAAATATATATATATACAATGATATGTGTATGTCTGTGAAACCAGTACAAAAAAAGCAGGGTTGTCATATTTTGTTTGACTGTAAAAATACTTTACAGTGAAGAATCAGAGTAACTCATGACAACGACAGCTGAGGTTGTGACGTCATCAAGTCAGCTGCTGTTCCAATTGCAGAAAGACTGTCCTGCGTCCTCCCGTCCTTGAGAGTCTGGACTCCCAAGTCCAAACTCCCAAGTCCAAACTCCAAAAGTTCACAAGTCTGGACTTAGCGTACTTGGTATTGAGAAACGGCCTCTGAGTCTGGTAGACTCACATACAGGAAGACACAAACACGCACACAATACACACATTAACCACACATTCAATAAGGTACATTATACAGATTGCAGTATCATTGCGGTATCAAGGTGATTCTTTTATGCTCCAGAAGCCTTCAAAAGCTCTGCTCCTTTTCTTTTGATTCTGGTTTTTAGACCAACAGTCTAATTAGCTTCTTGTAAGGAAAGTTAACAAAGTGAAATCCCTCTTCAGACATGTAGCTCTTGCTCAACAGAATGACTTACATCAAGTACAAGAATAAAATAAATTTCAGTACCTAATTAAGTACGATATACAGCAACTTCAACAGTACTCTTTTGATCATAAAGCACCGGACTACATGCTTTGAAAATATGTAGTTTAAATGAAGTAATAATAAGTTAAGTGAATGTGTAAAAGTGAGCCGAGGTATTTATGTGCACAGGGCAAAGCATCTACACTTTATATATATAAACTTATTCTTAAACATTTTCATAGTTTTGTTTGCGTAAGCTGAGATAGCACAAACATTAATTTAATAAATTAACCCCAAAAAAATCAACAACAAATAAGTGCTGGTTGAAAGAGTAGAATTTGTCAAGTGCCGTTGGTAAACACAACATTTAAAGTTGGCCCCTCCTCCCCTGCTCAATGAGGGTGAAGTTGCTCACCAGCAGTTAAATGTCAACTTCAGGTAAATTATTTTGAAAAGAGCTCTGTCTGCTTGGCTTTTCCCCTCGCTCCATTTGTCTTTTTTTCTCCGCTATGTCTGCTATTTTCAAAGCTTCCTCTTGGATGCAGGCTTTACGATCCGCCAGCTTTTATAGAGGCTGGCCCCAGAAACTTCCCAAACACAGCAACATAAGAAAATACAGACAGAAGGCAGGGTCTCTGCAGATACAGATACCACACCCACTTCTAGTGGGTCATAAGTGGCAATTACGAAGGATAATTTTTTTTGTACGAGTCGGTACATTGTTTTTTATGGAAACCCTTCTCATTGTGCCTTAAAGGTTGTATAAATAATGCAATCACAAACAAACTCACATCATTGTACTTGCTACTGGTAAAAGCCAGTATGTTTAGTTACAGCCTTATAATATTTGTTGTTTGCTGATAACTATCTATGTAACTAGATATCAAAACAACGTGATTCCAAATGCTTTCAAATCTGAACGTTTAATAAGGCAGCAGACCTGACACTGCTTATCTTATAGTCAACATACTGAATGCATGAAAAACAACTTTTTTTCACTCTGTCCTCCAAAAGCTAAATCTGTTTTAATCCTCGGTCTTTTCTACTTCTACTTCTTTGTTGTCTCCTGTTGCGCAGGTAAACCCATGCTACTCACTCACAAAGCCACAGGTGGGCTCTGAAAGACTGGACGAGATTCTGAGTGCTTTTCTATGTTTCCCCTCTCTGCTTCTTCTTTTTATCAGATGGAGGGATTGAGGTGAGGAAAAAATTGAGAGAGGGAACAACAGAGAAAAAAGACAAATAATGTAACCCCCATAGCAGCACTTAACGTACTGTATGTCTGCATTATTGATGAGGAGACAAAGCGAAACATTTATTTATCATTGGGGATGTGTAGAAGCTGAGCCGATCCCTGCAGAGCTGAGAGAGAGGAAGACAGTCAGTGAGGGTCAAGAGACAGAAAGAGGCCACGTAGGAAAGAGAGATGTCGAAGGCGACTTTAGTGTGTTTTGTGTGTGGGTACACAGTGGAAGGTCAAGACTAAGATGTGTCCTGTGTATTTTCTGTGATCAGCCATGGGTGATTTCCTCAGGGCTTGAGGATCAAGACCAGGCCAGAGAAATATTTATGAGTCCTAAACAGGCTTCCATACCACACTGTGTGCTTAACCCCTCACTACGCTAACGTTGATGTTCCAGGCCCAAGTCCATCCCTTGACTCTAGTCACACACTACTCCATCATGTCTGTGTCTTTGCTCCCTATCTTGATATTGGTAATAAAAAAGATGCAGAAGGATTTTGTATGGGTCCTCTATTATATTTTTTCTAGAGTTTGATTCAATGTTTAATCTATTAAGTCTGCAAGATGAGTGCCCATCACATCTGCCCAACATGACAACTTTAAAGCCTTAACCTAACCTTAAACATAACAATTATAGGTCTTAAAACAATCCTAAACGTAGCCAAAAATAAATAAAAAGAATGTGTGGACCGGCTAACACAAATAGGAGGGAAGTCCCCATAATGCACTGCATGATGTATGTCCAAAACTGTAATTGATACAAGTTAACATACAAAGGACCACTTCTTCGCCACTACACTACAGAAAGATTGGTGTCTACACCAACAGTAGGAATTTTAGATTGCATGTACAGTAGGAAAGAGAAAAACAGCTGATGAATGAACAAAGCTTGTTTAGCTTGTAGTTAAGACAACTCTAACATTAACACTAGTTACTATAGCGATTAGGCTTTGTATTAACGGATCAAATTGTCACCTGTCGCAACCACTGTCCTCCTACATGTCAGATTAGGCATAATGTTTGGTTTAAATACTGCACCTTGTTCGGCTGTGACTGATGGATTTGCAGGCAACTGACGTGTGAAAGTGGCTGAGCATGAATATATGAATAGCGCAATTTACGGACATGGCTATACGTTGTGTGTGTGTTGGTGTGTAGGGGAGGCCGTTAGGGGATAAGCACTCAATAACAGCTGACACTGACTTGCCCTCTGCTCTCGTTCACACAAAGGACTATGATTATATTACTGTTTGCCTGTGTCCCCCCTCCCTCCATCCCCACATCATACCCTATACTGCCAAGCCCTCTGTGCACTCAACGGCTAGGATAATTACCACTATTGTGTGTCACACACGTACACACACTCCCATGCAAAGTGTGCCACGTGCTTGCCAGCTCCCCCATCTGTCCCATACTCTCTCCCCCTTGTTCTCTCTCTCTTCCCTCTCCATTTTTAATTGTTTTTGTTTCTGCACCCTTTGACATTCAAGATTTGGCAAGCAAGGGAGGAAAGATTGTTGGAATAAAGACATGTCATCTTACTATACTATTACATACTACTTATATTGATTCATCATTGTACAGTAAGCTGTAGATTATTATTCACTGACAACACATACAATTGTTGTCAACTGGTCAGCCTATTAGTGGTGTGAAATTTGCAATAGAATTATCTATTAGTGGTGTGATGGACTTATTACTGAACATCAATATTCTTTCCAATACCTGATAACCTCCTCGACTCTACTAATCCAATTGCTCCTCCCCTTTCCTCTTCATCAGCCTTGCATGTCCCATGTTCCTTTTCCATTTAGCCAGGAAGTAAACAAAAAGAGCGCAACATTGAGAATGAAAGTATTGGGGGGAGAATAGCGTGTGTGACCGTACTTTGATGTCCCCTTTCGTTTATTCCTTCTTCCTTTCTCTCCTCCTCCAGTTAAACTTTAATGCGTTTTCCCGCTGAAGTACTCAAGGAAACTCCTCAGAAATGGCTTTGGTTGCAGAAACACCAGAGTGATTGTAGTGTGGCTTCTGTGTTTGTGTCTGGCGGTATAGTAAGAGAAGGAGGTTTAAGTGGTTAGTGGTTAGTGGTTGTGTGTGTGTGTGTGTGTGTGTGGGGGGGGGGGGGGGGGTGGGGGGGGTCGTCGTATTGGAGTGGTGTTTACACCGGCAAACGAAGCCTCAGACAAATGTAGCCATTAATACCAAAACAGTTTTCCACCATTTCCCTATATGTCTTTTCTCATCCTTCCATCCAGTTTTCTCTACCTAGAGGAACAAACATGTACCTGGAAAAAAACACACACACACACACACACACACACACACACACACACACAGTCTCTCTATCTCTCTGTGTGTTGAAGGTTGAGGTGACCACCTTGAGAGTGTGTAATTGTTTAATAGCCTGAGAGCTCCCATGTCTACCCCAGAGGCCTTTGCTCACTGAAGATCGATCAAATGCTCCGGCTGCCGGTGACAACTTCGAAGACACACACGCACAAAGGGGCTAACAGCGTGTACTGCTGGAGCGATGGACAGAGACAGTTAAAAGAAAAGAGAAAGAGAGAGTGAGGAAAGAGGAGTACCTCCCTTAGCGGCTGCCATGTGGCTTTAGCCATCTGTTGGCAGAGTCTAAATTAATTAGCTCCACTCATTACTAGTTTGCAAGAGGCCTGCAGTCTAAACCAGACACAAGCTCTCCAACTTCCCTTTGTTACCATCACTTCTTCTTTCACCCTCTATCTCGGCTAAAAACCGTCATAGCTTAGATTTAGACCCAGAAAGCACATCATGTTTAGTCATTTAATCCACTGTAATACTAAATTAAGGAGGTGTAAAGGTAAACTTGACCTGGGGCCCACTGGGCAGGTGTGTTTTTCTTAAGGTGTGTTCAGGCTGAACACTGCTGTCAGTCAGCAATAATGCATAAAAAGTCCAACAGAAGTCATGAGTGGGAACGTAGAGATACAATTTTGCCTGGCGTGAACTGGGGCCAAGATGCATTCACTTATCCTGAGGCATTATGAATATGTTCCATAAATATACAGAGGAAAAGGACAGGGGGTAAAAAACAGAAAGAACTGTAGCTCCTGGTAAGTCCCGAGATCATTCAGATGCTGCGCTGAACACAAACACACAAACACACTCAATCGGTGTGTCTGTTACTAGCCAGCTAACAGCTAACGTCTTCAAATCAACACAGACCGCTCAAACAGTCCAGAGATCACATTTGTGGAAATTATGGGAGTGAAAAAAGATATTTCAATGATATACACAACTATTGTATGTCTTCCCTTATGAGTAATGATTACTGGAGAAGTGTCACTCAACATTGTTTTCCTTGAGAATGGCACTGAGCTTGAAGTTGCATTGAGCTCCACAAACAAACAAAAAAGAATCAACTGTCCACCTCTCTGGATGCTGCCTGTGCTCCTGATCATCTTTTCTTTTAGGTTTAGAGAATGACATTTTTGGAAGTGTCATTGTTTATGTTGACAAGTTACACACACATTTTTTGAAATTATTCAAAAATAAAACGCTGAATCAAAATGGGAAAATTTTAAACAATATTTTGTGGGTTGGATGTACAAATCTAAACATGTGGAGGAAATTATCTCATTGATCTGGCGCTCAGTACGGTAGTTTGAGACCCTTAAAGTCCACAGTGTTAATTGTCATAATCTATTGTGATACTAAATTAAAAAGGTGTTAAATGAAATCCCTCATTCAGACAGAAACACACCCACACCCAGAACTCTCTCTCTCTCTCTCTCTCTCTCTCTCTCTCTCTCTCTCTCTCTCTCTCTCTCTCTCTCTCTCTCTCTCTCTCTCTCTCTCTCTCTCTCTCTCTCTCTCTATCTCTCTCTCTCTCTGCCCTCTTATCCTACTTTTCTCTCTTATCCTTTGGGAGTGTTCTGTGCCACCGCAGCGACGACAGATGGGGCTCAACATCATCCAGAGAGAGGGAGAGAGAGAATAGAGGGAGGTTGCATTCATTATTTACATCACTTGGTATTGGAATATTAATGCTAAAAGCAATCGGGCAACCCTTCATTAAATTAACTGGAGATGTAGGGAAAGAGGCGAGAGAAGGATGGGGGGCGAGTGAGGCAGAGACAGTGGGAGAGCAGCACACTCTGTTAAATGAGCCCTAAAATTAGTAAAGCAAAAACACCTCCATTAAGAAAGCCTGCATCTTTTTTTTCCCTCCCGTCCTCTACTATAACTCTTCTCTTCTCTGCTTCTCTTCCTCTTTTGCTCTCATACGCACAAAAATCACTGCTTTATCCACAAGTGCCTGCTGCAAACCTCTTTGAGAAATATGCATTTCTGTGCTGTCCCTCTTAAGTGTCTATTCAAAATTTAAACATGCTTATGGTCACAGAATGTGTCTTTGGTCTCCATGTGCATCACTCTGGAGAGTACTCCTGTCTTTCACTCTCTCTATCACTCCCTCCTCTGCAACTGCTCTTTTTCTTTATACTGTATCTCTTCTGCCATCATTTCATCTTACCCTTCTTCTTCCTATATCTATTTCTCTCACAATCTCAATCTCATCTTCTGCCTGTCAGCAAACCCCAATATTATTGTCACACATACAAATATGTAAACGCTGGATGTGCAAGCGCGCATGAACGAACACACCAACGCATATGTACGCAGACACACAACATGCATACATAAATGTACAAACTCATGCACACAGACAGTATCAGGACACACACACACACACACATGCACTCTGACAGTGGCAGAATGGTTCTCTCCTGCACAGCAACACATTGCGTATATGCAGAGCCACTCTCCCCATTAGTGGAACGCTGCTACGCGCTGTTGACTTCTGAAGAGGAAAACATACAGTCATGTCCACTGGTTATCAACTGATGGCACAATTACCCACCCCTCCACCTGGCATCCGGTCCTTCACAGCGTGTGTGCACCGTGTGAGTAATAAGTATGTTACTTCCCTATATAAAACTATAATAATCATAATGATACCCAAGAAATGCATGTAGTGGAAAAATGAGGTCACCTTACTATTGATGGCGAAAGATAAAAAATCGAAACTGAGACTTGTACCAGTGAGTAAGTGAGGTAAGTGGGGTCTTAAATACATGGAGCTAAAGACTCAGGAATTGTTCCTTGAAACGATTTTCCTGTGTATTGGTTTATACTTGCGTCTATGTAGTAGTTATACCAAAATGTATCAGCTTGTTTTGACAGATTCTCTCATTTATCTACTAGATATACTACCATAACATTCCACCATCATTTCTAGTCTTTTTAAACACAACTAATGATATGCAGCAGAAAAGTGTATCTACATCAGTCTGCCCAGAAAGAAAACTGTACAATGGGCACAGGGCAAGGCATTGGGTGAAAGAAGAGGCAACCTTCCCTAAACTACAGAAAATACCAGAAAAAAATGAAACAAAATGAAATAAAAAAATCAATATCAGACTTGTTGTGAAAAGACATAATGCATGAAAATATCAGAACCTAGTGCTTCAAAACGCTGAAAGTGGTGGAACATGATCCTCTGACAGTCTACGTCAAATAGTTTAGAAATACAATCTGGGACCACAAACCTGTCCATGAATGTGAAAGTGAAAAGCTGTATTTTGAAAGTGAAGATTACCAAAGGTGCATTAAGCCAAAATATAACTGCATCACTGGAACCTAGCGGAGAAGAAGCAGTGAAGGAGAAGAAGTATTAAAAGAAGACAATCAGGACTTGTCAGGGTGAAACTGTGTGCAAACAGTTACTTGCTTATACATGCAGTAGAGACCGAGCAACATGGACATCCCATTGGAATAACTGACAAGTGTAATATTTTCTCCACATATCCTTGGGCAATATAGAGAGCAAATGCTCAGTTTGTCTGAGGTAGTATCAAACACAAAGCCTCTATAGATCTTAAAGATGGCTAATACATGTCCTCTGTTTCAATCTTTACTGCGTACACGTAGTGTGTGCTGCTTTTGTGTGTGCCACTATTGATTGTACAGAGTGACCAGTTACTTGCTGGTTGGTTGGTTGGTTAACTGGTTAGAAGCACTGCTCTGTGATAGCTCACTCCTTGACTTGTCTGAAGCTGAGCAGTAGGGTAAAGTACCATGGGTTCAGTAAGTACTCTTTTTATTGTAAATTCAGGATTTAAATCTAAGAAAATGCTGATACAGCCGATGATACAGTAATGATGATATTACCTGGAAATAAGCTTAAAAAGTAGGGAATGAAGAAGGAGTGGTATGGTGTTTCCAGATAACATTGGATTTCTTTAGAATATCAAATGTTACAGATGGTAAATAACTCACAACACCACCAGTCTAAACAAAAGAGGAAAAGCAAGAGTGAAAGTAAATGGGTTTAAAGCAAGACGGACAAATGATACTAAAACAAAGGTGTAACGTGGATATACTTTTTAACTATCTGGTCAGATTAAAGGCATGCTGTTTCCAGGACAACAACTGTGCATGGTTAAGCTCAATAATAACAGCCTCTCAAATCTGTATACACTGTGAAGAAAATGTCATTCTTTGCTCATAAAAAGTAAAAATAGTAAAAATATTGTGTTGCCCCTACAAAGCTGTTGTGTCCCAAGGGAATGCAGGATCCCACTCTCACCATAGCCCTTTAGGATGATGACAAACATATCAAATATCAGGCAACAACAACTAAGTACGACAAAAAAAAATTGTACATCATAAGGAGAAAAGACAGATGTTTTGAAAGAGAAGAGTTTGGAATCAATGATGAGAATCAGAATCCACAAAATTGGAACAATATACGTGTGTTCTTCACATGCCAATATACTGCATAATTTAAATAAACTGTCTCAACATTCAGTTCTCTCTCTCTCCCTCAAACAACATCACCTGGATGACACATTAGCTCATTACTGTTTGCTGCCCTGCTAAAGCTCCATGTTTGTCTGAAGATGTCAGAAAGAAGGGGGACGAGAGTAGGCGAAAGAATAGAGATGGGGGAGCGATAGAATAAATACCCGACTGTTTTCCCCTCAACAGAAATAAACAAGGCGTTCACTTGTCAGCCTGCAAGAAAAGGGCACACTGTTTATGCAGAGCAAAAGAGAGAGAGAGAGAGAGAGAGAAAGAAACACACACATGGCAAATCTAGAGATGGTTGCTGTTGGCGAGTGGGGGTGCTTAAAGAGGGAAGCAAAAAATGTGTGTGTATAAATGTAACACCTTGAGAAGGACTTGATATATAGCTCTTCCTTTGTATGGCCGTGTGCCTAAATTACAGTACATACAGTACAGCAACTTGCAAGCGTCACTTCCACCACTTTGATCGACAAAATGACCAGAAAATATATCGTAAAAAGTCAAGGCCACTGTCCGGATATTCTTGGAGTCATGTAAGAAACGTATTAAAACTGAGAAGCAACAAGTGTATGATTTTGGAGACCAACTGATTTGACTTGGAAACCTTAACTTACAATACACATGTCTGTGCTCCTCTAATGAGATGGTGGTGGAGCATTGTGTATAAATAAGTTTGGAGGGACAAAGACCGCCAAGACAAATCAGTTTAGTGCCTGTATAATGTCTGTGTTTTCCAACCATTCTTTCTATTTTACAGCCTCTAATGTTGCATTCATGGTTTTTAAGTGTGTAGGAAAATGTAGCTATTACAATATATTTTATTTTGTGGTGAGGCTGCACACTGACATACATTGTATTTTTAACTTGGCAGCAGAGATGTAGTCAACAAGGATGAATGAGCTGTAGTGCGAGCACTCAACTATCAATCTGTGCCCATACAAAAGAGCTTTGTCGACAGGAGTGTGTGTGTGGGGGGGGGGGGGGGAGTATATGTGTATGGGTTTGTAGCGAGACATACATCTGTTTCCTTATTCATTGTGGGGGCTTACCTTCCTTAGGGGGACACAATGCATGAAGTGAATCACAACATTTTTAGGGTGAAAACTAAGTTTTAGGGAGGGGTTCGGGTTAGGTTTAGGTTAAGGTTAGGGTGAAGGTTAGGATTAGGCTGGTAGCAGTTATGGTTAGGGGTAGGGTAAGTCTCCTGGAAATGAATGAGTCAATGCAATGTACCCAAAAGTCATGAAAACCTGTGTGTGTGTGTGTGTGTGTGTGTGTGTGTGTGTGTGTGTGTGTGTGTGTGTGTGTGTGTGTGTGTGTGTGTGTGTGTGTGTGTGTGTGTGTGTGTGTGTGAGAGAGATACTCCAGAGAGAATGTATCAAGGCTAGAATGACTTTCAACTCAAATGTATATGAGATTCAAATTACGTTCTCTTTTTCCTCTATACTTTCCCTTCACACTTTCCTCTCCCCCTTCCTTTGTCTTCTGGGAGCCTTAGTCAGCTAAGCTCAGATGTAAAAAGATTTCCTTCTCTCTCTGTCACGCACGCACGCACGCACGCACGCTCTCTCTCTCTCTCTCTCTCTCTCTCTCTCTCTCTCTCTCTCTCTCTCTCAGCCAAAGGGGAATTTGATGCAGGTATAAAAACTGGTGAATGTAAAGGAATAGTTACTTATTTGCGTTCTTGACTAGGGTTATGTGGGAGGATTAATACCACTCTTATATCTAACAGCAACATTAAGGCTCACCGTCGTAAAATGAGAAGCTGGGATTTTACAGGGTGTTGTGTGCGGGACAATTTTTACCCTCGGAGTCCTGCAAGTTGTTACCAGGTGTCCAGTGGAGATGCCAGGAAGTCACTGTAAAGTTATTGGAGGTTGATCTTACTAAAAACTATTGACTGTTTGGACCAAAACCTGATATATCTTATTCCTATGTGCCAGAGACCTCCATTGTTGTCCAAAATCTATTAATAATACGTCAATGAGTCACAACATTGTACTGCACAACATATCCCTTCATTACCATGAACACACTGTCCTGCTACCACACCAAACCAGATTTGTTGATAATAACAAAAGTAGAGATTATTGCTAGCCTCTTCCTTTAATTTAGTTTGAAATGCTGAAATGCACACATAATAGCAAACAGGTCATTTAGCCGTAATTTATATACTGTATGTGGCAACGAGTGCTGTTCATGCAACATATCACAGGACGGGTAGTGAGTAAGAAGCGAGCCATTAGCTTAGTGAGGGTTGACGAAGAAGGACAGGAGAGAGGTAAAAAGAAAAACATGGAGGATTCCTCACAAGACATGTCTGAAACTGACATTGCT
Source organism: Myoxocephalus aenaeus (assembly GCA_038501785.1). Lineage (NCBI taxonomy): Eukaryota > Metazoa > Chordata > Actinopteri > Perciformes > Cottidae > Myoxocephalus > Myoxocephalus aenaeus. The sequence goes on along the minus strand of JBAMJR010000124.1, from coordinate 3,438,114 downwards.
GTTTTAAACAATGTATGTCTCCAGTGAGACAGAGTGAGAGGAACAGAAAATTTGCATTTCCCTGGGCATTGTAAAGCAATGGCTATGCACATGCACATGAACAAAACAGACCAAAAAAAAAGACAGCACTTTCAAAATACCAAGAACCAAGGTACAGGAATAAAGTGCAGAGCAAAGAAAAGAAGTAGGTGAGGGAAAACATAGGGAGAGGGCAGGCCCGCTGAAAATAGCAGAAAGGTACGGAAAATAAAGATGCAAAACCAGAGGCGGTCAAGATGGGCATGATAAGCGCTTAAGAGGAACAAATGTCAAGTCAAGCCGTAAGAGAATCCTACAGCTAAGGTAACAGAGAAAGTGAGAAGGATAGACATAATGTATGATTTAAACAAACCAAACAAGGGAAGAGAAAGGACAAATCTCAAACTGTCTATAGTGGATTAAAGCTACTTGCATCATTGTGTCTAGTGGCTCAATAAAAACATAATGGAGTTCTTGACAAAAGTATTGGCAAAATAACCTTTACATGTGTTATACTCCACTGACTTGTATGAACTATTGACGTGTGTTAGGGGAAATGTCTGCGTGTGCGCTAACACGCCAGCATATGTCTTGTT